>JAUKNK010000042.1:750000-1350000 GCA_030765055.1 Mantis religiosa
ATTATTATTATTATTATTATTATTATTATTATTATTATTATTATTATTATTATTATTATTATTATTATTATTATTATTATTATTATTATTATTATTATTATTATTATTATTATTATTATTATTATTATTATTATTATTATTATTATTATTATTATTATTATTATTATTATTATTATTATTATTATTATTATTATTATTATTATTATTATTATTATTATTATTATTATTATTATTATTATTATTATTATTATTATTATTATTATTATTATTATTATTATTATTATTATTATTATTATTATTATTATTATTATTATTATTATTATTATTATTATTATTATTATTATTATTATTATTATTATTATTATTATTATTATTATTATTATTATTATTATTATTATTATTATTATTATTATTATTATTATTATTATTATTATTATTATTATTATTATTATTATTATTATTATTATTATTATTATTATTATTATTATTATTATTATTATTATTATTATTATTATTATTATTATTATTATTATTATTATTATTATTATTATTATTATTATTATTATTATTATTATTATTATTATTATTATTATTATTATTATTATTATTATTATTATTATTATTATTATTATTATTATTATTATTATTATTAAATGGTGAAATATAATATAAATTAAATGTGATTATGTATATGATAGTAATATGAATTAATATACAATAAAATAATAATAACGTAAGTAAATAGTTAAATAACATCAAGTATGGTATAAATGGAATCTAATTATAATAATATATTGATGAAGTAATTAGAGATGTATATTTTTAGGATATTCATAAATAATATGTACATACAATATATAATTTTTGGATGCAAATTGATAAGTTGATATATACGTGTTGAGGTGGTCCTTGCCCGTTAAGCACCTCGTTGAGCCCTCCCGGCACTCAACACCTCATAAGATAGGATAGGTGAGGACTACGGATGGGAGGGTTCCAACAGGTCGGGTTTTTCTCATGGTAGGTCTGCATGAATACTCGCTTCTGAGTTGCAGGGAGTGGGTGCGTCCTGACAGGGAGTGGCTATTATCACATATAAGACACCACGACCTTTGAATATCAAGTTTATTGTTATAATTAGTCCTCTCCACTCGCCACTATTGACGATGTTATTCGCACATTAGGCGCGAGATTTGAGACCTTCCCGTTGCTGCGCGCATGACACGACTTATATGTATCGGTGTACGCGTTGTTCCTGAACGTCGGTAGTGAATTACTTCGCACAACGTAGTATTTCCGGAGGATTATTAAACAAAAGAACGGAGTTTGGTAAAATCTTAATGACGTTGTAACGAGTGCAGTTTCTCTCATTCGCTAACACAGAGTGTTCGATAACCACCTAATGTGAGTTACTCCGTCTATCCACGAACGCGGACTCTGATGAAATTTCTGTACTTGCTGCCTGCCTCACACGCCGAAAAAAGAGAGTGTTTTTCCTAGCAAACATAGAACGTCGCCATTGCACAAATTTCCCCTTCCTTTCGCCGAATTTCTGACACTTTAGAGGTCATGTGACCGGCTGCTTGTCCCTTATAGGTTGTGTTTCATCCCTACTCTTGAATAAATAGCAATTTCTAGTGTATGAGGTATGTATTCCACGCGAATTTCTCTTTCCCACAGTCTAGCTAATTAATGCATAAGCATGTTTGGAACTGTGTGCCTTAGATTCCAGAGTCTATTCTCTCGTCACGTATCATATGCAGGCCAATACTTAGGCTGGCGCCGAGGGTCTATCCTTGGACAATGCCAACTTTGTCGGCTAGGAACACCCAAAGAACCTGTCTGTGCGGGAAAATGTTCATTTTGCCCTCTCCCTTAACACGTTGGGTTCATGCTTTTAATAATATATATCGGGATTGCCTGTTTAGTATCTGCAATTGTATACTTAATCATTATCCTCTATATTTATTATAACTTTAATTCATATTTTGGTATCTATCCGCCCTTAATTGTGCATGTAATAAGACATTGGGATTATTATGATGATTTTGTGCCTAACAGGGACGGTGTCATATGCCCTTCTGATAATTTAGCACAGGGCTTTTTTTTATAGAAAGTCACTTTGGAAATTCTCAGAATATCCCATCATTGTGTGAGCAGCTTGGTGTATGCATGTATGTATACTATGATATGCGTCGTCGGTAGTGAACGAGTGGAGATAATTACATATTAACTTATACAACACATTACATATAGTACACAAACAAAATATTTCTTAAAACTATTACAATGAGTCATTACACAGTGGTTCAGGCTTTGTCCCTGACATACCAGGTATTTGACCATTGTCTCACTGTCCTGCCGCTGTTCTCTTTTCTGGCCATTATCTCTACATGTCCTTTATAGTTCAAAATCAGGTTTTTCGAGCTTAGCAGCCGCTCAACAAAAATATTTTTGTCACTAATTGCATTGGAATTCCATTCAAACTGTCATTACCCATACACAATATAACACTCATATGAAACTATTATTCCCTTAGTTAAATATACAGAGCACATAGTTTTTTATTTAATTTTTAGTCCTCCATTTGTTGCCTTATTACACATACAGTACTTTATATAAATTGTTTTTTATACATATTATACGTGTACTTTCTGGCCTAGCTACCAATTTCACATTCATTTGGGAGATTAGGTGGTCCTTTCCCAATTTTACGCTCTACGTGGGACTTACTGCTTTCTCGTCGCAACAACAAAGAAGGAGGTAACGAAAGAAAAGAAAGAAAGCATACTCGAAGGGACATACTTATTCATTTGATAAAACTGTGTTCTCTTCCCATTAGATTATCTGTTACAGCCTTATTCTCTCTCACTAAGTTAATCTGAATACATCTATCTCAATGCCATTCCCTCGCGATAATGCCTGACGGTCTATGAGTCACTATTGTGTCGATTTAAACGCCTCCTTGAATGGGCGTATCGAGTCAAGATGGTATTTCCCTACTTCTCTCCCAGTTCTAATGTCACCTAGTTTAATGTTCTGTCACCCATGAAGCTGATTATCTCCAGATGTCCTTTCCATAACAAGTTCAACGTCTCATACTGTTTCTTCAGCAGTGAGGACTTGTCATAATTCCTAACCAAAACTTTGTCTCCTGCCAGCGGTTTCCAAGTATGTGCGTGTCTCGTAGCTTTGCTCTTTCGTTTGTTAATTCTGTCTGTTATTTTTTAAAGGCTCGCCTAATTCTTTCTGCATCCGTTTCTTCAATAATGGGTAAGGATTTTGGGACGCCCTTTATTATTGGGTCTGGTGATTGTCCGGTCATGAGCTGCACCGGTGGGCATCCATGGCTGGGGTGTACAGAATTATTCATAATCCTTTGAACGTAGTGTAGATACTCAGGCAATCTAGCGTACTTTACATGGCATAATACTTTCAGGTATGTATTCAAGTCGCGAATTGTGCGCTCAGAGGGATTACTTTGTGGGTGATAAGAGCTTATATAGTATAGTTTGACACTTGCTTCTTTGAGCGTGTTAACAAACATATGCCCATGATGTACAGTTGCATTGTCCAGCAAAATTGCATCCATCATGCCGTACCTAGGGATGTATTCCTTAACTATCTTTTCTGCACATTTGGCGCTGGTTAACCTCTTTAGTGGGTACAGGGTTACAAACTTCGTCATTACGTCAACCATGACGAATATGTACCTTAGGCCAGTTCTACCTGTGGGCAATGGGCCATGTTCATCCAGAGCGATCATTTTCAAAGGTGAATCTCTAGATATGGCCAACGGTGTTCTATCGAATTTAATATTAAGGGGCTTTGCCTTATGGCAGATCTTACAAGTGGATATGATTTTTCGGGCCTTTCTTCCTAATTTTGGCAAGTAGAGGTGTTCCGATATGGTTAAGCACGTTCTGTCTACGCCTGCGTGAATTAATGCAACATGGTATGCCATAATTACCAACTCCCCTAATTCGGCGGGTATATATACTTTCCAGGCAGGTACGTGTCTTCCATGTAATTTGTGTATCACATTTCAAATAAACCTAACTTTCCTTTGTTTTCTGGTCCAATTGGGGGCACAGTTTCCCGAATTTTGGCCAATTTACTGTCGTTTCGCTGGTATTCCTCTAATCGTTTCAATTTTGTGGCCACTCTGTCATTCAATTTTAAGTCTAATTTCATTATTTTGTCTTCACGTTGCGCACTCGGTACAGTCTCGGGAAGGTTCTTACCCATGCTTATCCTCGAAAGGTCACTAAAAATATTACAGCTTCCGGGGATGTGCCTTATATTTACACGGTATGACATTATCTCGTGGAAATACCTTGATATTTTTCCACTGGTCATCTTACAATTCTTTATAAATGCTAGGCTCACGTGGTCGGTGTATATGATGACTGGTTTGTTATAAATATAATGTTTGAACTTTTGTATTCCATAAAATATAGCACCAATCTCTTGCTCAGTAACACATGCGATTCTTTCAGCAGCGTTTCTGTACTTGCTGCCTGCCTCACACGCCGAAAAAAGAGAGTGTTTCTCCTAGCAAACATCGAACGTCGCCATTGCACAAATTTCCCCTTCCTTTCGCCGAATTTTGGACACTTTAGAGGTCATGTGACCGGTTGCTTGTCCCTTATAGGTTGTGTTTCATCCCTACTCTTGAATAAATAGCAATTTCTAGTGTATGAGGTATGTATTCCACGCGAATTTCTCTTTCCCACAGTCTAGCTAATTAATGCATAAGCATGTTTGGAACTGTGTGCCCTAGATTCCAGAGTCTATTCTCTCGTCACGTATCATATGCAGGCCATTACTTAGGCTGGCGCCGAGGGTCTATCATTAGACAATGCCACCTTTGTCGGCTAGGAACACCCAAAGAACCTGTCTGTGCGGGAAAATGTTCATTTTGCCCTCTCCCTTAACACGTTGGGTTCATGCTTTTAATAACATATATCGGGATTGCCTGTTTAGTATCTGCACTTGTATACTTAATCATTATCCTCTATATTTATTATAACTTTAATTCATATTGTGGTATCTATCCGCCCTTAATTATGCCTGTAATAAGACTTTCGGGGTTATTATGATGATGTGCCTAACAGGGACGGTATCAGTGTGAAAGTGTAATTTAGATTTTTTTATATTGTTTAGAGATAAGTTCATTTTGGGTTATTATTGTTAGGTGTATTAATGCATAAATTGAGTAAAAAATTCGTTGTTTTTTATACTTTATTAGGTTTTAATAATTCTATTGAAGTTTTAATATTATATTTAAAGCAAGGGAAAATAAATTAATCTCTCATGAGTTGGCATAAAGGATTAATACTTTTTGTTTTTAATGGATATTTTTGGTTGTGCAATATGGTAAGATACGTTGTGAATATCTTAAGTTCTGTTAAGCATAATTAAAAAGCAACCTAAATAGTTATGTTATGCTGGTTACCAGTACAGTTTGGGCCGCTGGTCCGTGGCGGCTAATTGTTTTTAAGGGTAGATTTTTGTTTATTTTTTCCCCTGTTTTATTAATAGCTGAATACCAGTTATTTTTATTGGATACCAGTAATAATATTATGTATTATTAATATTTTTGTTCATTATTAATTTTATTTTAGTTTTTTTATTTAAAGCTATTTGTTATAAAATGTTATTTATAGTAGTGCATTAGTATTTTGTTTTGGTGTTGTTTTTTATTTCTAGTAGGAGTAGTTTTAATATCTGTAAACACTTTTTGTATAAATTATAATACAAGTTAATAAATATAAAAATTTGGAATATTTATACCCTGGCTTGAGAAATTAGGTGCCAGGGTATGGTATTGTCGATTTATAATTATGACTTTTATTTATTTTTGTCGCCTTGGCTGAGGACGTGCTGGTACCGTCTCAGCAGTTGCCGAACCTTCTCGAGCTGTTCTGCGGTAAGATGGTTGGCCGCCCTGTCAAATAAGACTTCCAGCCGGGGCCCCAAATGTTACGTCAGCACCGGCTCCTTGGTCTGATCGATTGGTATTACGCTGACCACGGGCTCACACGTCCCCAACTCCGTCCCTGCCTGGACGTCGTAATCGATGTCTGTCGAGTTTAGCAGCCTCACCGACACTTCCTCTCGGCACGAGGCAACAATGTTCTGGCTACACGGAGTCCGTGCACAGGTGTCTTCTGGTCCAGCATCAAGTTCTTCGTCCACAGGCCATCCAGTCGCGCCGTCACCACCACCTCGCTTCTCGCGGGGATAACCACGTCTTCCCTCAGGACGGCCCTGCAGATTCCCAGGCGTTCTTCGGGTTGCCGGAGTATGACCTCTTCTCCATTGAACCACAGGACCTTTCTACCGACGTCCACCTCGCCTCGTGGCTCCTGAGGGCATCCAGTCTCAGTATCACCTCCTCAGCCACCTTCGCGACGAATCCCTACTGACGCACGGCACTCCGTTCCAAAGTCAACTTTCGTAGGGCCTCCTTCTCCACAGGCAAGGTGTCACCCGATGCCGTCACAAGCTGGTATGTTCCGCTTGGTTTCCTGGACGGCAAAGCCCTGGCTGCGTCAGGTCTGATGACGGTCACGGCTGCCCCGGTGTCCACAAGGAGGCGGCACGGCTTCCCTCTTACCCAACCGTCCACGATGAGGCTGTCATTCATCCGTTGGCTGACGACGCGCAGTATCACTCGAGGAGAGGGTGTGGACGGCGCCGACGTGCACCCCGTCACGCCGGGCCTTACTCGTTCTGCCGGCTGCTCTTCCTGGTTTTGGCGGTCTCTCTCCAGGTCCTCAACGGTCTATAGCCCCAACACAGGCCACTAGGTCTTCGCCGGCGTCCCTCGGCTGGCTTTCGATTTCCAGTGTTTCGGATATTCCTCGTTTTCGACGTCAGGTTAGCCGTCATCTTGGCCGCCTCCATCCTCAATGCTGCCGTTAGTGCCTCATGTATGGTTTTGTAGTCGCCGAGCATTAGGTCCTGACGTATCTCTACGTCTCGTACCCCGTCAACGAACGTGTAGGGGGCTTCCCGGGATACGAATTCAGGTGGGAGGTCAACCAAAGCTTTGCTGGCCAGCTGTATATCTGCCAACGTGAGCTCCTGCACTGTCTCCCCTGGCTGCCGCGACATTGACTTCAGTTGGCTGCGGCAGGCTGCGGCTAAGCGGTGGTTCCCGAAGCGGTTTTCCAGGGCTTCCCAGATGTCCTTGGGCACCGCCGCACTCTGGACGTCGTTCAGGATTTCTGCGGCCCATCCCTGGAAGCTGGCGGTCTCTTCCTCTGGTGACCACTTGTTGTGCTGGGACACTGTGTCGAACTGGCGGCGGAAGACATCGAACGTGGACGTGCAGTCGTACTTTGGCGGTTTGACGCGCGCAGATGTTGTGTCGCTTCCCGATGCATCGGCCTTCAAGTCCTTCAACCTCCTAGGTACGATGTCCTATACCATGGCGTTCTGGGACTTAGTGTTGGTATCGGCCCTTCCCTCCAGGTCACTAACGCGGTTTGTGAGGTCTTTGACGCGGTCGTCCACTTGACCCATCCGGTTGCTCAGCTCGTGACGTCCTCCTTCACTTCAGCCAATTGTTCCTCAAATTTGGTGGTGAGGGACTCGTTCGCAGCCTTAATTTATATGGCCAGGCTGTCGTTCGCCGCTTTCATTTTTGTGGTTAATTCGGCCTTGGTAGCAGTCATCGTCGCGGCCAGGTTGTGATTTGTCATCTCCGATTTCCCGGCCATGTTGCTATTTACCGCCTCCGTCTTTGCAACAAGGGTGTCATTCACCGTCTTCGTTTCTTTCCTTTTCTCTAAAATCATTTCCAATGCAGCCTCCATCGTGGTACCTCTCACTCCTTACACCAATTGTGACATGTGGGTTCGTGAAATAAAAGTCCAGGTCACAAACACTAAGAATTGCTCTTTATTTCCGTAGAAACACACTTTGTCAACCTTTACAGTCCAGAATTGCGTCACATACACAATACAACTTACAAGGTCATCGACCAGAGCTCACATAGCTGTTCACACGCACGCGTCCAATTACCGACTGACTGCCAGTGGTGGAAGGCGGCTCCCTTTTTATAGATTACTCACTATCCGGAATGTTCTCAAACAATCAAGACGGCGCTAGAAGAAAGACGAACTGTCTAGATATCCGTCCCCTTCCCCCCACCGTTTCGGCGAGCTTTTATCACCGCACTGCACTTCCCGTCTCTTTGATCTCGTTGCCCGCGCCGCCTGGAATCAGCAATGCGTTCGCGACAATACCTATTTAAAGCCATTTATTTAAATGTTTATATTGTATAATAAATTTAAGTTAGTTTCATAACAGATGAAAACCTTAAAAAGAACTTAAAAAATTAGACTATATATGGCTAGGGTGAAGAAATGATTAACTTCCATCAATTAACTTAAATACCCTTAAACTTTTCGTTTCTGAATGCTAAATTTCAACATCTGAATAAAAACACAGCGGCATACCTTCATATTTACAGCAAATAATGTGGGTTTCCACGCAAACGTCTTCTTTTGCTACACAGTAGACGCTTCCAAAATTGTTGCATTGGGTGTTTTCTCTCAGGTATGAGAGGCTGTAGTGATAGATTTCTTACCCCTACCATGAAAGTGCCTGTGAATGTTAGTTAGTTAGTTACTAACACTCCCCACATGGCAACCTTGGCCTTCGGGGTAACCTCACCCCACCAAGTGATGACCGGACCCATTTCTCAGGTGGAGGCACCCAGAGGGCGGTGTCCATTACCTCCGATGATAGGGTGATAGTGAAGATGGCGGTGAGGTGAGAGGACCTACAGTTTTTACCGTGGACTCCGAACCACGTTGGGCATAGGGGATACTTCACGTGTGCTAGACAGAGGTGAAGGCGTGGATAGGGCCGACTTAAAATCGCCAACCCCAGAGCCGGGAATCGAACTCGGGACCCTTAGAACGGGAGCCGCGAACGAAACCACCGCGCTACCCCGGCGCCCGTGCCTGTGAATGTTATACGGAAGATTATGGAAGATACCAATGTGTATTTATGAAGCATTTTTACAGTATTTAACAATTTAAATATCTTGTTCTGTTTAGTAGGTATTCATTCCCAACCCACGCAAGATTTAAATGGCCATTGTCGAAGAGGTCAATATCTAAACTACATGTTTTTGCACAACTGCTATTACATTGCACAAATATAATTTTTGATATAAAGTTATGAAGACAATTAGCAGTATAACCTGGCATACGCGATGTTTTACTTTGAAATTGCATATTTTCAACATAAAGAATACCAGTCACTAAATTCAATTAACATTCAGTTTATTACTGCAAATCTCCCAAATACTTTAGAGAAGTTTTATTTTTGAAGCATACAGTCTTTTCAGGTGAGGTAAAATATATCAATCTACTAAATTTGAAAACAGGAAGCCAAAAATTTGAAATTAATGTTTTACCCTTCTCCTGTTAAATCAGCAAACTATGACCCATAAGGCTGGAGGTGTGTGCCTTTTTTCCATAGGTATACTGCATATTTACTGTATTGTTACCAGTTATGTATGTAAACAACTGTAGGCAGGTACAGTCTGACCATGACAGGCGCCTCACTGCCAGAGCAAACAAAATAGCCACGTTATACTGCACCTTCACCTTGCATCTGCATATACTTGCAAGGAAATGCTTCACTGGTTTGCAGAGTAATACGTTATGTAGTTTTTGAAGTTTGTACATTTGATGGCCATGCTGTATATCTGATGTCATTCACACTCTGTGTCCAGGTAACTTGTATCACACTTGAGCACACATCTCTCCAGCCTTTACCTATAAGCAATGCTCTCAGGTGCAGCATTATTATGAGTTATATCACCACACACTCTGGATGTGTTTTGGCATGATGGCTATTATGTTTTCAAAGATAATTTTTTTATTAGGAACTTATGAAGACAAAATATACCATTAACAATAATAGCTGCTATTCCTGATTTCATATTTTGACATGTCATATTTTCAACATAAAGAATAAAACCCACACATTTAATTAATATTCAGTTTATTATTGTATTATGTTTGATTGTCTGTCAAGTCCTTTAAGGAAGTTTTGAATTTTTGAAGCATGCAATTGTTTCATAGTAATATTGACTTAAGGTTATTGGTATTGCTTACCTCCTTATGGCACGCGCATAATATAAGGTAAAATATATCACTCTAATAAATTTGAAAACAAGAAACAAAAAAACTAAAGTTTGAAGTGAACACCTTTCCATAAATTTTGTGGATTGTCCCTTCTCCTGTAACATCAGCAAAATGTGACTAACAAATAATGCTCTCAGATGCAGCAATTATTGTGAGATATAGTAAAACATACTCTGCATTACAAAAGCTGTTTACCCAATTTTATCTTTGAATAGGTCACAACTGCCGCAATTAATACCTCCATTACAAATTTTTTTACAATGGCTATTATGTGGCAGAAAGATAATTTTTTTTTATCATCCACATATAAAGACAGAAAGCAGATTTATAGTAAAACCTGCTACTCCTGACTTTTTATTTCCAAATTGAAAATTTTCAACAAAAAGTATGCCATCCACTTCACTTAATTATAAACTTAAAAGTGCCTTAGGGACACTGAACCTGGGTTCTTTATGTGAGCGGACTGTTGCATCCCTTCTATGAATGGATGGAAAATTGGCTGAAATAACTTCAGTACTGAATCTACTTGACCCACTTATAAAATTCTTCCAGTGTATTGTTTGAAATCAAAAGAAATTTTGTATAGTTTTATACAGGAATATTAACATTAACAATACTAATAATGTGTAAGCAAGGTGCTGCCTTGAAATATTTAGTTTATTATTGTGTTAAAGTTGATTATCTGTCAGTTCCTTAATAGAAATTTTACATAATTGAAGCATACAATTTTTTTCACAGTAATATTTATTTTATTTACTTTTGGTACTGTATACAACATGTTATAGCAACTAACTTAAGAGTATATATATATATACTCTAATAAATTTTGAAGCCGGAAACCGAAATCTTATGTTTGAAATTAATGTTTTTCTATAAATTTTGTGGTTTTCCTTTCTCCTTTGAATTCCAAAAAATATGATTTACATGAAAGACTCAGGTATAGAATTATCCTGCGGTGTATCAAAACACACTCGGCATTACAAAATCAGTTTACATCTAGAGGAATTTTATCTTTTAATGTGTCACAAACTGCTTCACTAATACCTGAGTTACAATTTTTTGACACAACAGCTATTATACAAAACAAATATAATTCCTTTTATCTTTAACCTATGAAGACCAAATATATGATAATTAAACCTTCTATACCTGACATTTTATTTTGAAATTGCATATTTCAACATAAGGAACAGCAGCCAGTACATCTAATTTTAAACCCTGGACAGTTGATGAATCTGGACTTAGTCCAAATGAAAATTTTGGAGGACACATTCTAGGATCCGCCACGACCCCCATTGCAATAGCTAGGCAGGCACTGCCCATTGCCATCCACAGTTTTAGTTCAAGTGCATATCTGGGTGGACCAAATTTTGGTTTAGAACCCACACTGCCCGGTTTGTACTGGGTTTGTTTGTATTGCATTTTTTCCATTGTAATCTTTGCCTGGCACATTTTGCCTGGCACACCGGCAAGTTGACCTGTACTGGAGGTCCTGAAGGATATGGTTTTTGCATGACACCAGGGTGGGCTCTTTAAGACCTGTGTTGATGTTCAGTTGGACATCATTTAGGACATATTTTGGGCTCTCCAATCTTGAAATCCCCAGGGAGAGCTTCTACTTGCCGCCTTTCCCTACTTCTTCGTTCTTGGTCTGCTAAAATATCTGTACAGGACTTTGGACAGGCCTGTGATGGTTCACCTAGAGCTGCAGCTGCTACAGGATGTGGAACTGTTCTTGCACCTTCGTTGTAACCTGGTGGGCACTTATGATCCTGTTGATGTAACAAAAAAGAAAGAAAATCTTAAATGGCAATAACACTATGATAGGATGTAATAATGCTGTAATAAAAGAAAATCTGAGACAAGGCAGAAAATGCGCAAGAACTGTGAGCACTGGATTATGCGCATTCTGGTATGTTATTGATGGGCACTTGGAATGAGGTGCTGAATTTACTGTGAACTGAAAGCTAACAAGTTTTTGAATTCTTCAGACATATTAAACAATTGTTCATTAATTCCAATACTGCAAGCTATATTAGATACTTATGGCCTTTACAAGATGAATGAAAATATATAAACTAATCTAAAATTATATAAGCTCAGACTTTCACAGCCGGCATCTTGAAGATAGATGTTATGTTCCAGGCCTATGGGCCATAGTCTAGAGTTCCTGACTGAACCAAAGTTTTGCCAAGAACTAAGCCTAATTTTAACCCCTTTTCTGCATAAATTTGCTGTTTTCAATAGTTTGATTTATAGATTAATAAATATATCCCTGAAAACAGATGAATATACTAGGGAATATAAACATATTATTAATACTGCTTTAATTAATGGTTTTAATAAAGACTTTATAAATAAAATATATTGAAAAATTCAAATATCAAAAAACTCTTAATGATATTTCTAGCCATAGAAAAATAAAAAACGATTATAATTTTAAAAAATTTACTTACTGTCCTTGGATTAATAAACATTTTCAAATTTCTTTTTAAAAAGTTCGGTATAACTTTAGTTATGCAAAATAAATATAGTATTAAGAATTTATTGCATTTATCTAAAAAAGATAAAATCCCTAATTATAAAAAATGTGGTATATATCAGTCTAATTGTTTCGATTGTAATAAAGTTTATATTGGAAAGGCAAAACGTAATTTAGAAACCAGAATGAAAGAATATTTTCATAACATTAAGTATAAACAGACTGATAAGGTCATTTTTGGTCATTTAACCATTAAATAAATCCAAAAGATAAATTATTAAAGTATTTAAATGGTCCAAAAGATTTAATGGATTGGGAAAATATATTTATTTTGAAAAGAAAATATCGCGTAATGAATTTTGAAATACCAGAAGTCAATTCTGTTTTGATATTTGTTTTATTTTCAGATTTTCATAGTACTAACAAGAATATATTATCATCTAGCATTTGTAACAATGACAACATCTTTGTTGTTTCTGGCTGAGGATGTGTAAGAGTTTTACATGAAATCATAATCCTGGACAATTTATAAGAAAAGTATCATCATTTCTTATACGATAAGTGCAGTTTTAGGTCAAATATTGTTATATTTGTATATATTTGTTTGCTTAACTGTTAATAGCTTTATATTTTACATATATACCAAGTTTGGTGTTTCACAGATATTTCATTTTTGAGCTTTTATTGCTCATAGTCACATTCAGAGACAAACAACGAAACATTGGCATGCGGGTGCATGCACACACACAAACACACACCCACCCACCCACTCACCCACCAACGCAGCCACCCACCCACCCATCCACCGACAAAACACACACACACACACACACACACACACACACACACACACACACACACACACACACACACACACACACACACACACACACACACACACACACACATACAGTAATTTCTCCTAAGGTACTTCTTTGAGTTCAGGGTCTCCAAACATCTATTTCTGGTGAAATCTTGGTATCAAACTTTTTGGGTTGGAATACCAAATTCCTTAAATTCCTGCCAATAGTAGGACATGTAAATATGCCTCTTTGGGGGGTTGAAGTATATCATAATATGCATCTTTCAGGAAATTTTGACATGGAACTTAAATAACATTTTCTTTGGAATGAGTAGGAGCAACCGGATGGAGACCAGGAGATCCGTGAATCAGTCTGGCTCTATTCATCCAAACCTTAGCCTACACACAGCTGGTATGGAAGAAATTATTATTTTCCAACATATACGTTTTCCCGTTTAGAAGGTCAATCAATGGCAGCTGATTGTTCTAACATACACAAACTGTGTGTAGTTAAACTATGAAAGGTAGAATCAGAACTGAAAACTTTATTTCCATATCCAGCATTTGAACCAAGGATATTTTGCTCTATAGAAGGTTTCTCCACCACTGAGCTAGCATGGCAACATGGCCGGCATCACATTAAATTCTCCAATTGACTCACATTTTCCCGGTAGACCACAAGGAAAGATCAATCTGAGATCACATACTGGTAGCTCAGTGGTAGGGCAGCCATACTTAATTACTTATGAAATAATTTTAAGTTATCTTTGGGGTATGTACTCTTGAATTAAGATTTCCTCATCATCTCCCAGGAACATACAAGTCATTTAGGGAATTTAATGCTGTACTTGCATGTTACCATGGTATCTCAGTGGTGGCGCAGCCATGCAGAACAGAAGATCCATGATTCACATCCCATCTGTTGCACTGAATTTTTCAGTTCTGATTTTTCCATTCTTAACTTTAATACTTCTTTTATTTAACTTAATTATGTAGTTCAGTAAAATTTTATGTGTTACCAGCACGACTTTCTGTACCCATTCTTCAACAACTTAGTTCTACAAAGGCCTTTGCTGTCTCATGTTAATTGAGATAAGAGTTTGCAGAAATTATGTTACTGTAAACTTCCTACTAGGGAGAAAGATAATACCTAAGTGGTAGTCAAGTATTTTAAGAATGAATTGCTATGTGATATCTTTGATATTTTGTTCTTTTTGCACTACCACAAGAAAGAAACAAATAGCAACTAAATACTTCAAGTAACTAATCTATTCAATTATAGCCTTTCTCTACTCATTCTTGTGAAATATATTCATACAAATTCTTATTCATCTCTCTAATTTTTTAAAATTGAGATAGACATTTGTAGAAATAGCTTTATTGCTTATTTCCTTATAAGTAAAATAAGAATAGATCAATACAGTAGCCTTAAGCCATAGACAAATATTTTAAGAGTTAGTCATTATATAATCACTTTGAAATGTCTTTTACTGGTATCTGCCAGAGGAAAAAATAAATATCTATTTCTTTTTTGAGAAAAGTATAAAAATTAGAAAATTCAAACCAAAAACAAGGAATATTTCGGAAATGGTTAACCTAATATAAATGCATTGTACACATTTTCTGTGTTGTAAGATTTTGTTTATCTCTTAGGATTTACAAATTACTTAAATCATTCAGAATGAAGAGGACTTCAGAGGTTGTTCCCTAAAAGTTTAAAATATACATTTCATCTGTCATAAAAGAATATTTTAACTATATGGTAATTTATTCAAAATCATTACAGCCATTTTTGAGAATATCTAACTTTTTGAAGAATGTTCAATTTAAATGATAGTATGCAGTAGGGTGATTTTTAGAAGACAAAGTTGTACAAGACCATTGCTTTTGTCTGATATTTCTTGGCTGCAGATCCCTTATTTTGCGTTAATCAGGAGTATTCTCTTCTCAGAAGCTTTATCTGACAGCATTTCTATTTGTGTGTAGGTTGTAGGCACTCAGCTGAAGAGATACAAAGTTCTGGTTAAGAGTTGACAGTGGAAAGCATTGAGTGCAGTTCACTATCTGTTGTGATTCAATAGTGATACTTTAGTTGTGATTCGATTTGATGGAACAGTTGTGTTTAGTTTGTATATATGCAAACATGTTTTAAGTGTGTATTTAATGCTACATTAATTACTTAAGTGTCAAATAAAGTATGAATAGGAATAACTGCTTTTCTTAATTCTTACAATATATTTGTTTAGTCAAAATGATTTAGAGTTTTTTTTTTCTGAAAATCATATCTTTATATTACTATATTGAAGGAGATGAAAAAGTAAAAATATTAAATTAAAATAAGAAATTTCTTATTCCTTTGACTACTGGAATAAAGAATATTTAGATCTTTATTGATGAAGTGGCATATCTGCCATGAAGAGAACCCTTTCTTAATTTATTGAATCAGGTATTGAATTTCTGAACATCGCAAACAGTCTCACCTAAGAGTATTTTGCTTACCTTCGCATTTAAATGTTACAGATGTACATATAGTAATAGTTTATCTTTATCTTATAAAATTCTCTTAAAGGTAGCAAAATTTGTTGGTGCTGACTTGAAGGAGTTTGAGGGCAGAGACAGTTAAATTATAACAATTAGGGAAGACATCTTTACGAATAATTCGAGCTTTGTGTTTGGTATAAGATATAGTGAACTATAAACATGTCATGTAATAAAAAAATAATGAAATGAGATATTAATATGAGAGAAAGCACAAGTAAAATATACTATTCAGTGCAAAGAAGCTAATAATCATCAGTATCAACTTACTTTTGGTCACCCAATCAGAGAATATCTGGTTAATGTTATTAAGATATTTAAGGAGATATGCAGAATAAATCATTCATGGGAAAATAAAACCAATTTAGTTTATAAATTTTAAACAATTGCTCCTTTATTCTGCAAATATCTATGCTTTGCTTGCAGTAGATACTCTCATATCATAAATGATTGGTAGTATAATGATGGAGGATATGATCCTATAAAGAAACATACAACCCATAGTACCAAAAATATGTAATATGAGAAATTAGTTTTGAAAGACATGCACATCTTTACCAACTATCATTTATTTTATTTCCTATTCCATGAAATATTTCCCATGTGCCTCATTTCACGTCACCTTTCAGGCACTTGGTTCTTTCAGGGCTATAGTACTTTGAAGGTATCTCAGGAAGCTGAATGATAGGATAAATGATGCTTTTAGTGACTTCAGTTATGCCAAATCAGGGAGTCTCCAGGTCTCTAGTCCACCCTGTATGGAGACATTGTATAAACCTAGAAATGAGGAGGGGATATTGCTCTTTGCTATGTATATCTTTATGATTCCTGGATTGGCTGCCTTTTTCCTTTTACCTCACCCAACACTTCTTCTAGCGCTCGCAAAGAGAACAAATACAAAAGTTCTAAGAAGGCCAAAGTGCAGAAAGTGAAAACACAAAGATTAATTTCATGATTGATACACCATTTCTACACAGCAATCGTTCCATAAAATATAAAAGTATCTGCTGCAATAGTGATACCCCTTTTTCTCCAAATTTTAGAATCAAAATTTAAGCTTTCTTTCCTTTGAAAACCCAAACTGCTATTTCAGTGAAGAACATACACTACTCTACAGTTAGGAAGAAAGTGGAACTTTACTAAAACATATTGTGGCTTTGTGGGTTCGTGAAATTAAAATTCCAGTTGCACAAACTCAAAATGTTCTTTATTTCCAACTAATTACAGTTGGCAAACTTACAAATCAAAGCAGGATAACGTATTACATACAATTACGTACCACGCACAATCATGCAACACTCACAATTACATATGAACCTAGCACTCGCTACTCGCTACTCGGCACCTTGCCGTACAACTCTCTCTGGAGCAGACTAAAAACACCTTTTATACACGTACGCAATCTTCCAGTGCGTTGACTAGCACTACTCTCATCACGGCTGTTAGCCAAGAACTAACTCTCGTCTCGAACAGGCGCCCTTTATATCCATTCGCCATCGGTACTGGAATTTTCCCGACTGCTCAGGAGGGTTACATTCCCTCACAATGGCACGGAACAGTTCTGACATATCTCGGCTCTCCTCTCTCTCCACTCCCACAGCAAGCACCATTCGTCACACGAGTAGGCGTAGTCTCGCTGCCATCTGTCTCCTCTCCTTCTGCCAGCTGAACTTGTTGTACGATCGGGTGACACTGCTTCCTCCTCAACGCTGGTCGTCCCGAACAGCACCATCGTAGTGGGCCAGACGATCCAGGTGTACCACAAACATCTTCCCTAGGGGCACCTTCTGGATGCGGTAGACCACGTCGTTAATCCTCTTCACCACCCGGTGCGGTCTTTGACATGGCTGCTGAAGCTTCGGACAGCGTCCCTTGGTCCAGGTAGAGCGGTACAACCAGACCAGGTCATCTTGCTGGAACCCTTGGCTGTTGGCTTGCCTGTCGTATCGGATCTTCATGCGGTCGCTCGCCTTCTGGATGTTCTGGCGAGCCATCTCATGCATGTCGTGGAGGTGGTCCACCAGGTTCTCCACATACTCGGTTGCTGGCTGCGTAACTCTCGGCCGAACATTAAGCTGGCGTCATCCCCGTGGTGTCGTGTGTTGATGTGCGGTAGGCTAGCAAGAATAGTGGCACCATGACGTCCCAGTCTCGCTGATGGCTGGCCATGACCTTCCTCAGATGTTCTTCTGAGGTCCTGATGTACCTTTCGACCATGCCATCCGACTGGGGCTGTAGAGGTGTTGTGCGGGTTTTGTTCACTCCTTCATCAGGTTGGCTTCAAAATTGGTGCCCTGGTCACTGTAGAGCTCTAACGGCACTCTAAATCGACAGAACACTTGCTCCACGAGACAGTCTGTGATTGTCTTTGCCTCTTGGTTCGGGATGGCATTTATCTCCGGCCATTTGGTGAAGTAGTCCACGACCACCATCAGGTACTTGTTGCCTCGGTCGGACACTGGGAACGGTCCAGCTGTCAACGGCGATCCGTTCGAATGGTGACTCGCTGCGCACCCGTGACACTGACGGCACCATCTCTCAGCGTCTACTCGGAGACTCAGTCTGCAGTAGCCTGCCGTAGTTTGTCAATCGTTCGGTTCGCTCCCAGGTGTCCTCCTGAGGTACCGGTGTGCACTTCCTCCAAGACTTCAGGGACCTTATTCCGGGGAAGTAGCAACAGTTCTGTCTGCGTCTTCCCATTGGGTGATTCCCATACCCGGAACATCACGCCCTCTCTGGCCTTCAGTGAGTCCCATTAGGCCCAGTACGACTTGTAGGTAGGCGTTTCTCGGTGCGATGTCCTCCCAGGTTGGTCTTGTCCCTGGCTCCACTTCCCTCAAAAGTGGTCCCAGGTCTGCGTCCGCCAGCTGCTTCCTCCTCAGGCCTGCGCTATACCAGCCGTCCGCAGGCCTTGCCGTGACTACTCGGATTGCTGTGGCACGCTTCTTCTCTTCCATTCTTAAGTACTGGCCGCACTCCTCTGGGCAGGGTCTTCGGGACATGGCGCCTGCGTTACCGTTGCCCTTTCCCCTACGATTTTCAGAGATGAAGTCGTACTCTTTAAGCCTCTGAACCCAAAGTGCGGTATAGCCTTCCAGGTTCCTAAATCTCAATAGGCAGGTTAGGGCGGAATGGTCAGACCTCAGGTGGAATATCTGACCATAGAGGTACTTGTGGAAGTGCTCCAATGTCTTTACTACCACCACCAGCTCTCGTCGGGTGGCGCAGTAGTTCTTCTCTGCCTTGGATAGCGTCTTGCTGTAGTAGACTATTACCCGCTCGTGGCCGTCCTGGATCTGCGATAGGGTTCCTCCAATGCAATGGTCGCTGGCGTCGGTGTCCGCGATGAAAGCGGCGCCTGGTTGTGGAAATACCATTATTGGAGCACTGCACAATGCCTTCTTCAGGTGCTGGAAAGCGTTTTCTGCGTCCTCCGTCCACACATAAGGTCTGTGTTCTATGAGGCGGGTGAGGGGCTTGGTGATGTTGGAGAACCGCTTTATGAAGCGTGGGTAATAACTGCACAGCCCCAGGAAACTGCGCAACTCTTCCTTATCCGCTGGGCGAGGCCAATCTCTCACAGTCTGTGTCTTCCCCGGGTCTGTGGCCACTCCGGTTTCTGAGACTATGTGGCCCAAGTAGTTGACTTCCTTGCGGAAGAGCTGGCACTTCTTCGCGTTCAGCTTCAGGTTGGTCGCCTGCAGTCACTGTAGCACATTGCTCAGGTTCTTCAGATGGTGTTCGGAAGTCTTACCGACGATGATGATCTCGTCCAGGTAAAGCAGGTAGGCGTCATAAGGCAGTCGTCTCATCACTGACTCCATAAGGCGATGGAAGGTAGCTGGCGCGTTGCCAAAGCGCATAACTGTGAACTGCCAGAGCACTTGGCCTTTTGAGAACGCGGTCTTCTCCTTGTCTCTCGGGTCTAGAGCTACCTGCCAGTTGCCCGACTTCAGGTCCAGGGTTGAGAACCACTATACACCAGCTAGCGTGTCCAGGGTGTCGTCAATCCGGGTTAAGGGGAAACAGTCTTTCCGGGTGACAGCTTTCAGCTTCCTATAGTCTACGCAGAAGCGTAGCTCGCCGTTCTTCTTCGTCACCAAGACTACAGGGGAATACCAAGGGCTGTAAAACTCTTCAATCACTCCCCTGGATCTCATGTCCTCCAGCGTGTCCTTAACACGGACTCGCACGTTCCCACATCCGTCCCGGCCTGGACGTCGTGATCGCTGTCCGTTGGATTTAGGAGTCTGACTGGTACCTCCTCTTGGCACGGCAACAATGCCCTGGCTACACATAGTCCGTGTACAGGCGTGTTCTGGTCCAGCATCATGTTCCTGGTTCGCTGGCCTTTCAGTCGCGCCGTCACCATCACGTCGCTTCTCGCGCGTACAACCACGTCTTTGTTCAAGACAACCCTGTAGATTCCAAGGCGCTCTTTAGGTTGCCA
This sequence comes from Mantis religiosa, assembly GCA_030765055.1. Taxonomy (NCBI): domain Eukaryota; kingdom Metazoa; phylum Arthropoda; class Insecta; order Mantodea; family Mantidae; genus Mantis; species Mantis religiosa. The sequence continues at coordinate 770,445 of JAUKNK010000042.1, forward strand.
GAGTATCACCTGTTCTCCGTTGAGCCGCAGGTCCTTCCTGCCGACGTCGACGTTCGCCTCGTCGCTCCTGAGGGCATCCAGTCCTAGGATCACCTCCTCAGCCACCTTCGCGATGATCACCCACAGACGCACGGCACTCCGTCCCAAGGTCAGCTTCAGTAGAGCTTCCTTCTCCACAGGCAGGTGTCACCAGGTGGTATGGTAGGTTTGGTTTCCTTGGCTATGTCAGGTCTGATGACGGTCACGGCTACACCGGTGTCCACCAGCTCGCGGCACGGCTTCCCTCTCACCCAACCGTCCACGATGGGGCTGTCATCCATTTTTAGGCTGAAGGCGCGCAGTGTCACTCGAGGGGATGGTTGTGATGGCGCGGACGTGCCCCTCGCCACGGCAGCTCTTAACCTTACCCTTGCTCCCGGCTGCTCTCCCTGGTGTAGGCAGTCCCTCTCCAGGTGTCTCGGCTATCCACATCCCCAACACAGTCCAGTAGGTCTTCGCCGGCGTTCCTATGCTGAGCTTGTGTGTCCGGTGCAGCGAACACTCCTCGTTCTCGACGTTGGGGTAGCCGTCAACTTGGCCGCCTCCATCCTCAATGCTGCCGTCAGAGCCTCTTGGATGGTTGTGTAGTCGCCGAGCACTAGGCGCTGTCGTATCTCGGTGTCTCGTACCCCGTCGCCAAAAGCGTAGGCGGCTTCCCGGGATACGAACTCCTGCGGGAGGTCAATCAATGCCTTGCTAGGCAGCTGTTCAATGGCCAGGGCGAACTCCTGTAGCGTCTCCCCTGGCTGTTGCGATCTTGTCTTCAGCTGCCTGCGGTAGGCTGCGGCTAGGCGTTGGCTACCGAAACGGTTCTCCAGGGTCTCCCAGATATCCTTGGGAGCCGCCTCTGTCTGGACCGCGTTTAGGAATTTTGCGGCCCGTCCCTGGAGGCTGGCTATTAGCTGTGAGTCCTCTTCCTCCGGTGACCACTTGTTATGCCTGGCCACCGTGTCGAACTGGTGGCGGAAGACCTCGAACGTCGACGCGCCGTCGTATTTTGGAGGTTTGACGCGCGCCGAAATTGATTCGCGTCCCGGTGCGTCGGCCTTCAAATCCTTCAACCTCCTGCCGACGACGTCCTCCACCAAGGCGGTCAGGGACTTGACTCTGCTGCCGGCCCTTCCTTCCAGCTCATTAACGCGGCTCGCCAGGTCTTCGATGCGCTCGCCTAACTCCGAGACGTTCTCCTTTACGCCGGCTAACTGCTCCTTGAACTTTGCGGCGAGTGCTTCGTTCGCCGCTTTCATTTCCGTGGTCAATTCGGTCATCTTCGCGGTCAGGTTGTTGTGTGTGGCTTCTGTTTTCGCAGCAAGGTTGTCATTCGCCGTCTTCATTTCTGAGGTCAGTTCGGTCTTCATTTCCATCATCTTCTCCAAAATATTTTCCAATGCAGCCTCCATGTCGCGTTATATCCCACTTCTGACACCAATTGTGGCTTTGTGGGTTCGTGAAATTAAAAGTCTAGTTGCACAAACTCAAAATGTTCTTTATTTCCACCGAATTACAGTTGGTACACTTACAAATCACAGCAGGATCGCGTCACACACACAATTACTTAACACTCACATTCACGCAACACTCACAATTACGTAATAACACTCGCTACTTGGCACCTCACCGTACAACTATCTCTAGAGCCAACTAAAACCTCCTCTGATACATGTAAGCAATTTTCCAGTCTGTTCACTAGCACTGCGATCTTCACAGCTTCTCATCGAGAAGTAACTAACTCTCCTCTCAAACAGGCGCTCCTTATATCCGTTCACCATCGGTACTGGAATTTTCCCGACTGCTCAGGAGGGTTAAGGTCCCTCACAATGGCACGGACCAGTTCTGACATATATCGGCTCCCCTCTCTCCATTCCCACAGCCAGCACCATTCGTCACACGAGTATGCGTGGCCTCACTGCCATCTGTTCCCTCTCCTCCTGCCAGCTGATCTTTTCGTACAATCGGGTGACAATATCATCAGTGATTATTTGTGATAAATGTAATGAGTCAAGAACAGTGGTATAAACAGAAAATAAAAGAATGCAATAGTTCTTGTGCCTCTTTAATAGTTGATGCACATACATGCATATAACACTCAAACAGCATCCCATCTATATAACAGGCTGTGATGAATCAAGTTTGAGCATTTTGTGCTATGAACTATTTATATTTAATAATAATTTTTTATTAAAGAACAAATGCCTTTCTTATTCCTATATTAATTACCTATAAAATGTTAATACACGGTTTCATACATGGAAGAACAGATTTAAATGTACAAACATGTGCAATGAAAATTTAATTTATTCATCTGGGAGATTTACTGCCATCAGACATTTTCTCTCATGGCACCAGAAAGAAAAAAGAATGAAAAAGCTGTTAGATCCTACTTCATTTAATAAGTTACCTAGATCAGAATGGGATAATTTGGTTTAGTTGTACTTGTAATGTCCAAAGTGAAGGAAGTTGTACTAACATTTTATGACCTTCATACTACATCAGTAATCAAACTGAAATTAAAGTGAGGGTTAATCTGAAAGACATTTTCCTATGTTGCATAGCTTTAACAGATTGTACATTTATAGTTTTGCTCCATCGAAGTAAACAGTTTCAAAAATGAAGTTTAAACAGTGAATGTATATGAATAAACAAATCTACAGGTTTGTAAGGAGCTCTTTGGCTTTGCTCCTCTTTTCCATACCCAGGATAAAATTTGTTCACCTTGGATTCTTAACAATTTCCCATAATGCTTAAAGTTTGACATGTGCTATAGCAGGCTTAGACTATGAATAAATAATTGTTTCTATGAAACTAGAGCTGATCTTACCACAAATGATATTCTTACGTAAGACTTGATGGCATTACTGAGTAAACATTTTGGACTATCAATCACTTGGACCTCATACACAATGCCTGGCAAAGCAGAGTGCTTCTTTTTCCTATTCAGCACAGGGAAGTATTGAATGTTATTCTATATCTTCTGGTGAACATCCACATTGTTTCAGTGTCATTATTATATGCATTTCTCATTCTGTAGAGGTGCTCCTTGTTCTTCCTGTACAACGCCAGCACTTTAGCTTACCATCACTCTTTACCTGAGTATTTACTGACCCATAAAATGGCAAGGATCCTAAGCTTTGTCCTTCAACTTGTAGTCTATTTCAGAATACACTTCCTTTACCTCATATGCAAATGCAAAATTATTTTGCATGGCATGGCTCATGTTTATTACTCACCGTTGATATTTCAATATAGCGTGCAGATCCTGGATCTGGTCTCATCCGTGCTGTCCGTGGTACATATTCCGAGTCAATCTGTGGTTTACGAGCTTTTTGTTTTGCAGAAGGTAAATGGGAGTGTGGGTCTTCAATCGTACATTTATCTCTCTGTGAACAAAAATTATAAATTCTGTTATAGCTTCCATTATTTTTCAGTACTTACCGTAAATCACAATATATTCACCTATAAAAATATCTTTTAAAGTGCTTCTTGTTTTTGGAAGAAATAATAACTACCTAACAATAAACAATTACACAGGATGTAAAATGGCACATAATGGCACTGTTAAAATTTCACCATGGGGAAAGAGAACTGCATTTACGTTTAAGAAAGTAGAAGTTTTTAAATAATCAGTGGATTTATCAGTATGCAATCTTCAATTACTTGTTTTAAAATTGACTACAAATTGACTTTTAAAAAAGACTAGAAGCTCTCACAGTGAGTGATATTATTTAAGGCTTTGCTGGTGAACAATCATTTCAAGTTTATGAGAAGTTAAACCCTTGCCCATTCTACACTCCATGGCCATCTTCAGGATCTGAAATTCAGATTCAAATTCAGAACCTGAGGATCGCCATGGAGTGCAGAATGGGCAAAAGCTCGACTTTCATAAACTTGAAATGGCTGATCACCCCTGAAGTCTTGATAAATACTTAATAATTTGCGAGGTAGGACAAAATATAAATTTTATAAAGTTTAAAGAGGCAATGCCACCTACTCCTACAGAACTAGAGTTTCTTTCTGGAGTTTACAATAAAGTCTACATTCCAGTAAAGTGCATGGAGTGATCACATGTACCAGCAAGGATAAGCAATATAAAATACAGATGGTGATACTTCAATAATCAGTGATAATCAATGAGTTGTTTTAAAAAGTTCCAGCAAATAGTATTCTACCGGAAAAGCAATTTTGTACACTAAATATGAATAAAAATTTGTTTTTTTTTATTATCTGTATGCATTGGATAACAATGCAAAGACATTTTTTTTAGTATAGTAGAGTACTGGTTTTGCACAGAAATATCAATAACCTCAAAAAACCAGGAGACAAAGGTCCACATTGTACAGATGAATCTGGAGTTTATCAATACATATTGTTCTTGTTTGAGGTGGTCAAAACAATCCTCCCTCTGTGTTATATTACCTACAATCTTTTAAAAAGTGCTTTTAATCACAGAGTGTTGGAGGAATATATTCTTGAAGTGTAAAGTTGGAAATTCTCAAGGCCTGGATGGTTTCCTACACAGACGCCATTTTGCTATGAAGTTCCTTAACACAGTCAAGCTGCCCACAGGATGCAATGCATGTTTTCAAATATGCGGAATGGTTGGATATAATGTATATAGATTAGATTTTGCTCCTTCATATCACTAGAATTTGTCTGTTTTTAGCATGGTCTCTGTTAATGCTTCCTATGCAGTCTTATGTCAATCTGTCAGAACTTTTAAACTTCTAGTACTCTACCAGATAAGTTTCTATCCTTAAGCATGTTCCTGTTCTCAGCGTGGGGTCTCTGGCAAGGCGGTAGCCACCTGCAAGTCCTAACACTTAACCTTCAGTGGGTAGTGGATGCATCAGCAGGGGGTGAATAGGTGGCTCCTGTATGGTGGATGGACACATTATCCAAACAATATGCAGAAGTGTCCCTTAATATGCTGAATAAGAGAGTGCAAAACAAATCCCTAACTCCAGAGTGTCACGTGTTTCTGTGCTGACAGGGTGCATAGCACAACGGAGATATGTCTCTAATGATGCCTCTCCAATATGATTCCACTTCTCAATGTATTTAACTTTTCTCAGTAATGGGGATCTGCTGGGTTTGACAGATTTTCCCCCATACTTGTTGGGCCAAAGGTATATCAAATAAAATAAAACCTAGTCAAGAATCTCTAGATTTTGAAACTATCCTTTTGGAATACTGCAGCTCGGATTAAGATAGCAGAGATGGACCAAGGTAATTCTTATGTTAAGCTGAACCAGGATCAAGCTGACCAGATTGACTAAATGACTGAAGCAGTTGATGAGAAACTTGTGGAAAGATCCTCCCAAATTCATTAGTATAAAATTCATACAGGGTATCCTGTGAATAACGTGTACAAATGAAAACGTGATGGGCTGGCTTAACCAGATAACAGCACACTTAAGGTGCTTTGGGAAGGTTAAAAGTAGTAGGCTCCAAGGACTTCAAAATACCTAAGTTGCTGGTCTGGATACCAGAAAAGTGTGAGAAAAGCTCTATTCTTAAAAGCCTGGGGTAATAATGAAGCTTTGAGGAGGGCTAAGAGGGACTGCTGAAGAAACACTATGTACAGACTGAAACAACACCAGAAGTAGTAGAAATTGGTATTAAGACCTATTATGGTCTATTGGGTTTCTGCCAGGATAATCATACCATTGTTAACATATGGAGCAGTGATGGCCTAAGATCATACAAACAATCTCCAAAAATTAGCTTAATGATTAAGTTCAAAGATCAGCTTGCATGGCTATTACAGGAGTCATAAAGACAGCTTTAACTGCAGCAATGAAGACAACCTTAAACCTGATTCCATTGCATTTAATTGTTAAGAATGAGGCGAGACTGGTTCTCTATACACTACAGCATCCCTAACAACTGAGAATTTCTGATATATATATATACTCAAGAATGCTTTAAGCTCATGAAACCTAGAAGATACATTTTTGGACATGCATTCAGAATATATAATTCTATCATAATATTTCTATAACTTCAGGACCATTATAGATTCTGAAATCTTGAAAATTAAATCCCAGGAAATTCCTGAGAAGACCTTGGTGGTGTACAGGTGGGTGAAAAGATAACTCAGGAACAGGTTTATGACATAAGACAAAGGTGTGAAAAGTTTTTCCTGGGGTAAACATGCGGCTATTTTTGAAACAGAAATGCATAGGCATAAGCAAAGCTTACACTGGGAAAGAGATTCTTATTTTCTCAGATAGCCAGACTGTACTTAATTCTCCAATAGTCATAGCAATACATGAGCACTAGTTTTAAATTGCCTAAACATGCTTAATGGCCTGGCAGAATGGAATGACATTCAACTCATCTGGGTGCCTGGCTATAGAGGCACAGATAGCGATGAAAATGCTAATGAATTTGCAGGACATGTATCAAGCTACACAATTCTTTGGACCACACTAGGGTTTGGTAATGTATTGATGGACAAAAGAGGCTCTGAGAAACTGGACCAAAAAAAATTATTAAACAGTGGCTTACAAGAACCCAGGAAGTAGACATGTCAAACTATTTATTAGTAAAACGGGTAAGAAAAGAGCTGAAAGTCTGCTGAAAGGTGGGAGGTTTCAGCTAAGAATTTCTCACAGAATATGCTCCTATAAAAAACACTTTAATACAATAGAAATGCTTCAGACAAAAACCCTACGACAGTTAGAGGACAACATCAGACAGGAAACTGAAAGTGTTGTTCTTGTGACTTAACTTTGGAACAATCAGCATCACTGGTTCCAGCATTGTTCTGTCAAAATGTTTTCTACACCAGATCGAACACCCTACAACAGCTGAAGAAAAACATTAAGCAGAAACTAAAAATGATGTTGCAACATTGGAATGATGGACCTAACTGGTTCCTGGTGGACTATCTTAAAGTGTCTTCTACAAGAGATTACAAATCCTACAATGTTTGGAGGATAACATCAGGCAGAATACTCTGGAACGTTGTTGTTGCAACCTTTGATAACCCTCGATAGTTTGTGAGGTTCTTTTAAGGTATGATCCATAACAGATCACAAAACCTACAACAGCTAGAAGATAACATTAGGTAGGAAGCTAAAACAATTTTGTTGGGACTTTGAAAAAGAGCACTCTCAGGAGTTCCTATATGGCTATCTTAGAAGCATGTTCCAGAACAGAGCAGAAGCACTGCAACAGTTGAAGAATAACACCAGCCAGGAAATTGAAAAGCTGATGCAATGACTTTGCAAGGCTGTAAGCAAAATATGTGTCACTTCCTAAGGTGTTGGTAAATGCTTTCAGAATGTTCAATCATATACGGTAGTCTCTTATGGACCCAAGTAAAATCCCACTAATTTCTAAATTTTAAGCTAATGTATTTGCTAGTTATTGAAAATACTGTGCTTGCTTCTATAACAATCTAATCCAACCATAAAGAGCAAACTGTAATATTAGTTGAAGAATCTAGAATGTCAGCTGAGATATGGAAATTGAAAACGTGTATCTCCACACTAGTAGCTACACTAATTTAGAATAATGTCACCCTGGTGGTAGGCTCGCGAAGCCGATGAAAAATGATGGCCGATCGTTACCGGAAGTGAGACAGTTGAGCGTAGTTGTTAGAGAAAATAAACAGTTTTGAGGTTCTAGCAATTTTGTAATGTTGAACAGTGTATTTCGAGGAGAATAAAGTGTAGTTTTTGTGTTTCGTAACCTCATTTTATTATTTCACGAACCCACAAAGTCACAACTGGTGTCAGGAAGCGGGATAACTACATCACCGAAGATTATGGCCATGGAATCGGTATTGGAAATGCTTTTGCAGAAGATAAACGAATTAACAGCGAAGTCGGAAACGGCAAATAACAACTTGGCCGCGAAGATGAACGAGTTAACAACAAAAAAAGAAGCGGCAAATAACAACCTGGCCGCAGAGTTGAAAGAAATAAAGACCGAATTGACCACACAAATGAAGGCAGCGAACGACAGTCTGGCCACGGAAATGAAGGAGGTGAACGAGGTCTTCGCCGCCAAATTTGAGGAACAGTTGGCCGGCGTGAGGGATGACGTGACGGAGCTGGGCAAGCGGATGGGCCAAGTGTACGAGCGCGTCGAGGACCTGGCGAACCGCTTCAATGACCTAGAGTAAAAGGCCGACAATAACGCCAAGTCTCTGAACGCCATGGTTGAAGACGTCGAAAACCTCGCGAACCGCGTAAACAATCTGGAGGGAAAGGCCGACAGCAGCGTCAAGTCCCTGAACGCCATGGTGGAGGACGTCGTCGGCAGGAGACTGAAGGATTTGAAGGCTAACGCACCGGGACGCGACATAACATCGGCGCGCGTCAAACCTCCGAAATATGACGGCGCGTCAACATTCGAGGTCTTCCGCCGCCAGTTCGACAGAGTGGCCAAGCACAACAGATGGTCACCGGAGGAGGAGGCCACACAGTTAATAGCCAGCCTCCAGGGACGGGCCGCGGAAATCCTAAACGCGGTGCAGACAACGGCGGCGCCCAAGGACATCTGGGAGGCCCTGGAGAATCGCTTCGGGAACCACCGCTTAGCCGCAGCATACCGCAGCCAGCTAAAGGCAAGGTCGCAGCAGCCGGGGGAGACGCTGCAGGAGTTCGCCATAGCGATCGAGCAGCTGGCTAGCAAGGCCTTGGTTGACCTGCCAGTAGAGTTCGTATCCCGGGAAGCCGCCTACAACTTTGTCGACGGGGTACGGGACACGGAGATTCGTCAGCGCCTAATGCTCGGCGATTTTAAAACCATCCACGAGGCGCTGACAGCGGCATTAAGGATGGAGGCGGCCAAGGTAGCATCTATCCCGACGTCGAGAACGAGGAGTGTCCGCTACGCCGGAGACAGAAGACCAGCTGTGGGACGCCGGCGAACACCTAGTGGCCTGTGTTGGGGGTGTGGACAGCCCGGGCACCTGCAGAGAGACTGCCCACATCTGGAAGAGCAGTCGGAAGAACGAGTAAGGCCCGTCGTGGAGAGGGGCACGTCGGCGACATCACCACATCCCCTCGAGTGACAATCCGCGCCGTCAGCCGGCGTATGGATGAGAGCCTCATTGCGGACGGTTGGGTAAGAGGAAAGCCGTGCCGCGTGCTGGTGGACACCGGGGCGGCCGTGACCATCATCAGACCTGACGTGGCGAAAGGTTTGCCGACGAGGAAACCGAACCGACCATACGAGCTTTTGACGGCATCGGGCGACACCATGCCTGTGGAGAAGGAGGCCCTGCTGGAGCAGAACTTGGGACGGAGTGCTGTGCGTCTGTGGGTGTTCGTCGCGAAGGTGGCTGAGCAGGTGATCCTGGGACTGGATGCCCTCAGGAGCCACGAGGCGACGGTCGACGTCGGCAAGAAGGTCCTGCGGCTTAACGGAGAAGAGGTTATACTCCGTAAACCCGAAGAGCGCCTTAGAATTTGCAGGGTCGTCTTGGACGAAGACGTGGTTGTCCCCGCGAGGAGCGAGGTGGTGGTGACGGCGCGACTGGAAGGCCAGAGAACCATCAACATGATGCTGAACCAAAGGTCGCCTGTACACGGACTGTGTGTAGCCAGGGCATTGCTGCCGTGCCGAGAGGAGGTGCCCGTGAGACTGCTAAATCCAACGGACGCCGATCGCGAAGTCCAGGCCTGGACAGCGTTGGGAACGTGCGAGCCCGTGGTAAGCGTAACAGCAATCGACAAGACGCAGGAGCCGGTGCCGACGCAACACCTGGGGTCCCGGTTAGAAGGCTTACTGAAGAGGGCGGCCGACCACCTGACCGCAGAACAGCCGGAGAAAGTTCGACAACTACTGAGGCGACACGAGCGCGTCTTCAGCCAAGGCGATAGTGACTACGGCCGCACGGACAAAGTGCTCCACCGCATCGACACCGGAGACACCCGGCCTATTCGGCAACCACCTAGAAGCGTTCCGCTGGCGAAGCAAGGGACGGTACGAGACATGCTGGAGGACATGAGAACCAGGGGGCTGATTGAAGAGTCTGACAGCCCTTGGTGCTCCCCTGTAGTCTTGGTGACGAAGAAGAACGGCGAGCTACGCTTCTGCGTGGACTACAGGAAGCTGAATGCTGGCACCCGGAAGGACTGCTTCCCCTTACCCCGGATTGACGACATCCTGGACACGCTACCTGATGCGCAGTGGTTCTCGACCCTGGATCTGAAGTCGGGCTACTGGCAGGTAGCTCTAGATCCCAGAGACAAAGAGAAGACCGCATTCTCGACAGGCCAAGGGCTCTGGCAGTTCACAGTTATGCCCCATGGCCTCTGTAACGCACCAGCTACCTTCCAACGCCTCATGGAGTCAGTGACGAGAGGCCTTACTTACGACGCCTGGCTACTATACCTGGACGACATCATCATCGTCGGGAAGACTTTTGAAGATCACCTAAAAAATCTGAGTAAGGTGCTACAGAGACTGCAGGCGACCAACTTGAAGCTGAACGCGAAGAAGTGCCAGCTCTTCCGCAAGGAATTGAACTACTTAGGCCACATATTCTCAGCAACCGGAGTGGCCACAGACCCGGAGAAGACACAGGCTGTGAGAGATTGGCCTCGCCCAAAGGATAAGAAAGAATTGCGCAGTTTCCTGGGGCTGTGCAGTTATTACCGGCGCTTCATAAAGGGGTTCTCCAACATCGCAAAACCCCTCACCCGCCTGACAGAGGAACACCGGCCTTATGTGTGGACGGAGGACGCAGAAAACGCATTCCAGCACCTAAAGGTGACCCTGTGCAGCGCTTCAATTTTGGGATTTCCACAACCGGGTGGCGCCTTCATTGTGGACACCGACGCCAGCGACCATTGCATTGGATGTGTCCTATCGCAGATCCAGGACGACCATGAGCGGGTGATAGCCTATTACAGCAAGGCGCTATTCAAAGCAGAGAAGAACACTGCGTCACCCAACGAGAATTATTGGCGGTAGTAAAGACCTTGGAGCACTTCCACAAGTACCTGTACGGTCAGCCATTCCACCTCAGGACTGACCATTCCGCCCTAACCTGGCTATTGAGCTTTAAGAACCTGGAAGGCCAAACAGCACGTTGGGTCCAGAGGCTGCAGGAGTACGACTTCACCTCGGAACATCGTAGAGGGAAGAGCCACGGTAACGCTGACGCTATGTCCCGAAGACCATGTCCAGAAGAGTGCGGTCAGTGCACAAGAGTGGAGGAGAAGGAGCGTGCCGCAGCAGTCCGAGTAGTCACGGCAGTGCCTGCGGATGGCTGGGATAGCGCATGCCTGAGGAGGGAGCAGCTGGCGGACGCACACTTGGGGCCACTCTTGAGGGAAGTGGAGGCAGGGACGAGACCAACCCGGGAGGACATCGCACCGAGAAGCGCCACCTACAAGTCGTACTGGGCCCAATGGGACTCGTTGAAGACCAGAGAGGGCGTGCCGTTCCGGGTATGGGAGTCACCCGATGGGAAGACGCAGAGAGAACAGTTGGTACTTCCCCGGAGTAGGGTCCCGGAAGTCTTGGAGGAAGTGCACGCCGGTACTTCGAGAGGACACCTGGGAGCGAACCGAACGATCGACAAACTTCGGCAGCGCTACTACTGGCTGAGACTCCGAGCAGATGCTGAGAAATGGTGCCGTCAGTGTCACGTGTGCACGGTGAGTCGTGGCCCCCAGACTAGGAGACGGGGTCGCATGCAGCAGTACAACGTCAGAGCGCCATTCGAACGGATCGCCGTTGACATTGCTGGACCGTTCCCAGTTTCCGACCGAGGCAACAAGTACCTGATGGTGGTCGTGGACTACTTCACCAAGTGGCCGGAGGTGTATGCCATCCCAAACCAAGAGGCAAAGACAATCACAGACTGCCTCGTGGAGCAAGTGTTCTGTCGATTTGGTGTGCCGTTGGAGCTACACAGTGACCAGGGTACCAACTTTGAGTCCAACCTAATGAAGGAGGCATTATAAAGGCCTGGGGTGAACAAGACCCGCACGACGCCTCTACATCCCCAGTCGGATGGCATGGTCGAAAGATACATCAAGACCTTAGAGGAACACCTGAGGAAGGTCGTGGCCAGCCATCAGCGAGACTGGGACGTCAAGGTGCCACTGTTCTTGCTGGCCTACAGCTCGTCTACACACGACACAACTGGGATGACGCCAGCCAGCTTAATTTTCGGTCGAGAGTTACGCCTCCCTTGTGACCTGGCTTTTGGAAGCCCTCCGGAGGCGAAGCAGCAGGTGACCGAGTATCTGGAGAACCTGGTGGACCACCTCCACGACATGCACGGGATCGCTCGCCAGAACATCCAGAAGGCGAGCGACCGCATGAAAACCCGATACGACAGGCAAGCCAACAGCCAAGGGTTCCAGCAAGGTGACCTGGTCTGGTTGTACCGCCCGACCCGGACCAAGGGACGCTGCCCGAAGCTTCAGCAGCTATGGCAAGGACCGTACCGTGTGATGAGGAGGATTAACGACGTGGTCTACCGCATCCAGAAGGTGCCCCGAGGAAAGATGTTGGTGGTACACCTGGATCGTCTGGTCCGCTATGAAGGCGCTGTTCGGGACGACCAGCCTTGAGGAGGGAGCAGTGTCACCCTGGTGGTAGGCTCGCGAAGCCGATGAAAAATGATGGCCGATCGTTACCGGAAGTGAGACAGTTGAGCGTAGTTGTTAGAGAAAATAAACAGTTTTGAGGTTCTAGCAGTTTTGTAATGTTCAACACTGTATTTCGAGGAGAATAAAGTGTAGTTTTTGTGTTTCGTAACCTCATTTTATTATTTCACGAACCCAAAAAGTCACAATAATTTAAGGAAATAGCAAATGAAATATTGCCATATTGGGTTTGGTATAATTTCATTCCGATTACAAATATAGTTTGTCGCTACAGGACATTCTGTCAGAGAACAGTTAAGTTATTATACAAAAGCAAGAATATTGATAAAAATGCTAACGTGTTCTACTGTTACTTTTGTGAGCATATTATATACTAATGTATGTATGGAATTTAGCCTTAAAGGTAAAGAAATGAAAGGGCTTTTCCTGACTCATTTTTATCACATTATATCTATATCACTGCTGCTTTTCCATATGCCCCATTTTACAGCCTGTGTTTGCTTATAAAGGGACATTCAGATTCAATTGGTAATAAAGGCACACCCTACAATGCTAAGTCATGTTCAAGATAAAGGCACACCTGGATTGTTATGCAGTTATACATCAAGTTCTTTAAATTACAATTTTATTGGAATACCTAGGATTAGTTGTGTTACCAATAATCCATTGCAAACCTCTAAATTGTTATCTAACATATTCAATGATATAATGCTATGCTAAAAATTTCTGTTTCCTTAATAGTTAATTAATTACTTTGATGTTTTAATTACTTACAAATGAGGCTATATCATACATAGACACAGCTTTAAACAACAATGATAATTTGCTGCTTAGAGCGTTTCTTCTGTTTTTTTGTTTGTTTGTTTTATATCTCAAAGTGGGCATTTTTCCCAGATGAAATACTTGATATGCTGTGCCTTTCTTTCAATTATATTAAAAGAATTATTCTCGCACATTTAGTATTTATATTTTCTCTGTGTAGAATGAGAAATTCAGAGAGGTTAAGAAGCACATTTTGTGATATACTGCATATTCTAAGAGGTATAAGTTTTCATCCTAAGAGGATTAATTTTAGTGTAACAACAACACCTCCTTTGCACAAGGGAATTTAAGAGCACTTGTGGAGGTTTCTCAAGAGTATGCTTTTCATTTTACTAGTTATGGCACTTAAAGACTTTTCTCCATATGATCATTCCACAATTACACAATTTTTAAAATTTAAACATTCAAAATTAAGTTTAATGTGTAAATATTGTAGGAGAAGTAAATAAAGCATAATTTTAATTTTTTTATTATTTTCTATTCCTCAAAATCAAAATGTGATTGTTCAGGTACACTTCTAATTAACTATTAGGAGGCCGTCTTTTAAATTTTTTATTATATGTAAAAATTACATTTTAAAATGAATTAAGCAAATTATTGAATCAACAATTACGATTTCATAAACCAGAAGCAATGAAGCTTTAGGACTTCTTAATTGTTCATATTTGATACAGTGTGAATTTACTGTAAATAAAGACTCAGACTACAATGACATTCATTTTGTCTAGTATTGTGTTTTCAGTATATTGTGAAAGAAAGGATAACAGGTAAACAAATATATGACAAAAATATGCCCATCTAAAGCAGAGCTATACAGTTGATATCCATTTTTACAGTTTTAATGATCATAAAAATTCAAACAAGGGACGTTAATGTTCATATTCTATATATAACAGATTTTTGTGTGATATCCATTCGCCTTAAAGCAGCATAAAAAGTATATGTGAAATTTATCTGCCTTTTGGACAAAATTTCAGCATAGCATTCCATGTAAAACAAAATATGGAAATACATTCTCAAGTAAAAACATTCCAAATGTATAGTCCGATCTCCAATCTCTGCCAGAGTTTGTTATGTCAATCAATGCAAGCCCTGGTTCACTAGTATTTCAGTAGAGCATCACAACTTCTAAAACCATTAGATAGTATGCTCTTTGTTTTAGAGCAGTTGTATAATCTCTTTGTGGTGACCTTTAAATCTGCATCATGTCTTAGTATGAAAAAAATTGAGGAGCACACACTTTGAGCAAAGTAATTATTTTGTTTATTAAAGACACTCAATTGCCAGGATTATATCAGCACCACCAATGTGCCAGAATTTTGTTCTGCAAGAGTACTTTTACATGTCAGTAAATTTACTACATAGGACTGTTGTATTCTTGCCCTTTTAAAATGTATCAATCTGGGAGTGTATCAATCATGAGCTTGGATTTAATAAGCCAGTGCCTAACCAAGTGAGCCATCCAGGCCGAGAAACTTCAGTCAATTGTAACCTTTTTAGGATGTTCATAAAAACATTAGGATTAGGTCCACTTGATATAAAATTCCTCATTCACAATGCTTTGTTTTTAAACAAAATTCTACTTAAATTACTTAAATTCTACTGAAAAGAACCTAAATTCTACTGAAAGTTGCAATATAAAAATGAATACTGTTATGCATAGCATATACTTCTATTCCTGGAATAGTTTTCATAAGAGGAACTTGTGATTTTGAACTTCTCTGAAGAAATTCAAAATCCTAGTAGCATTATTTAATACAAATATTATGTGAAGCTTTTCTTACCAAAATTCCATAAAATGGTAGTTGAAAAAAGCAGAGAAAGATTAAACATATGTGTGAATGTTGAAGGAAGCAAAAGATAGAATACATAGAAAACAAGCGTACTTTAGAAAATAATGTGACTGAAACACTCATAACAAGGAAAGTAGCTCTGAAGCACTAAAACAAGCAGCAATACTGCAGATCACAACTGAAACTCCAGTCATTACCTTTTTTCTTATGCCTTTATTTTTTTTGCTTGTGATAATGGCATAGTCTGTCATAGAGGTTCAAACAGCAGGGCAACTGCCTCTTATAAACCCAACAGGGGCTATTGTAGTATGCAACACAAGGTGGCTGCTGGACAAAGTACTTGAAGCAAACTGGAGATTCATTAAGATCCAGAAATTCTAGGGGATATGGCGAATTCTTAGAACATGGATCACTACATAGATCTGGACAATAAATCTGTGGCACTTGTTATATATGGGTATTAACTTCTGTCAATCATGAGCTTTAATAAACAGCCCACATTGGAATACATGACAAAACACAACACAAACTTAATGATTGTAGTGTAATGATCAATGTTCTTAGACTGTTTTCAAGATACTTGCCAATTCACAAGATTACTAAAGCTATGTTCGCATGTTCATTTCTAAAGACAGAATTATACAAATATTAGCAAAGCCTTTACAAGTATGACTATTGTAAATCACTGAAGTTACATACAAAGTTACTATCAGCACTTTTTCTAGACAAACCTATGATAAAAGTAACATCTTTCTTGAGTGCTTATCATTTGTATTTTAAAACTAAATTATTGAGTTTCTTGAATAAGCAGTGAAGAATGTGGAATAAAGTAGAGTAGAGGGAGCTACTTAAACATTATTAAAGTGACTACTTCAGAGCAATTTTAATGGTGAAGTGTATGATTGTTTTAGTAATCATACACATGATGAAACGGTTTCCAGAGCTACAGTATAAGTGAAATATTATATAGATGACTATAAGACACCACTATCCAGAATTTGGGTTTACTTGATACAGAATGTAATATGTGTAAGGAGCTCAAATTCCAATGATTAAATAGGTGGTCACACTTTATGTGGAATTGTTTATTGAATCTCAAAGCATATTTGATGAGTAAAATCTACTGCTGGAACCAAAATAGGTAAACCATATTAAGTTATCCTCATAGGTAAAGTATATGTTGGTAATTATTGAATACTGTCACAAAATTATTGCCAGAATTAAGTTAAACTAAAATTGGCTTATGAAAATGCAGAGAAATAGTGTACTAAACTAAGAAGTTATTTAGTGGTGCTATAGCAGAGTAAGTGTTCACATTTATAAAGCCCTACTAATTGCAGATGTCAATTGGAAGACAATCCTCCTTTTACTGTGTACCATGAGGCCTGGGTTCCCCATGCTGAAAGTTTAAAGGAATGCAACAGTTACTATCCATTTACTTCTCAGCTTGCTGTATAACTAGCAATCATTTACCGTAGTATCTATCCTAGCCACAGGTGGGCACTTCTGTATCGATCCACTTTGGACAGGTGGTTCACATATCACACATGGTATCCCAGCTCGGTGGTCCATAGGTGGAGGTGGAGGGTAGTTTGGAGGTGGATCTTGGGGTACTGGCCTCGGGGTCCTGTAGAGGTAAGGACTCTTCTCTCCGGGTGAGGGATATCCCAGCTCTTTATTTTTCAGTATTTTGTCAATCAATCCTGGTGGTGGGCTCGGTAGCTTGGCAGGCTGATAAATGAGAATAAGCTCTAAGTAAATATTACTTCATTACATCTTTTAGTTTTTGTAAATATTCATACCTACTTCTATAAGAGGGAAGCTTAATAATTTAATATTTTGAGATATTTTAAATTATTCTAAGCCAGGAAAATACACAGCAAAGAAGTTATGGAATACCTTTATATCTCTTCAGTTTTTGCAAATTTCATCCTAGAGATAAAGCATAGTGATCAATCTGTTGTAGATATCTGAAAGCTAATGTTTTGAAGATATATTTGTATATAAGGGCTCACAACTGCAGCAGTTATGAATGACCTTTAAAAAACCATTCAATGCAAAAGCCAGATACAAAAATTACTAAAAATTAATAAAATTGTAATTAAAATCACAAATAAGATACATGTACATAATTACGGCAAAACATAAAAAAGCAATAAACAAAAATACAAAATGCATTAAAAAACCATTCTCCATTTGAAAATTTGAACATACAGCTTCACAAGGGGTGAAAATTAAAGAGCATGCATGTGTATATAGAGCCTACTTTTTCCTAATATTGTATGGTTACATTTAAAGCAATTGTTTTATTATTCTTACTAATTCCATTTATACCCTTATATGCTTACATAATAACTGTTATCTGATGTATAATGCTGTAATATATTCTCATTATGAGATCAAGGATATATAAAAGAGTAGTAATTTGTGGCTGACATATCCAAAACTTGAGGTACACTAATTGCACATGGAGACAAATTCCACACAGCTATTGCCTTTAATTTAATGAGCTACATAAATTTGCATTTTTTAAGGTCTAAGGCTGCAAAGGGACAAAATCAGCTTCTTGTAAGCCAAATATCACAGTGTTGCCATTATAGTCATCCACCCACAATCTATAGTTCAGAAACTGGTGAACCATGACCATTACAATTCACTAAGACAAATGCAATAAAAAGATGATAAACAGACTTACTCAAGCTAGTCCATAGCTAAGTTAGATAAATACAGTGAGCATTGGCTTAGAAGCAAGATGCATCTCTGTAGATTCAAATCTTTTGACAATGTCACTTTTTTTTTTGTAAGAACTTTAAAATCTCGGTATATTTTTGTTAATTTATGTCCTTTTAATTTGATTTTATCTTAATTTTTACTTTTCTTAATGGAAGGTAATTTGAGTTTAACAAAGCATATAATAATTATTATGTAAGAAGCATTATGCTTTTGCATTCATTTAAAACGTCATGTGACGCTATTTGCATGAAACAACTTGCTAAAATTGCACTTATTCATTGAAGATTAGCATATGTCCAACCTCTCAGAATCAAAGTACTCATTCCTTTCAGTATAGATACTGGACTGTGTACACACAGTGAAAACTTTTGTTTTATGCGTGTTCATATTAGACAAAATGTGAAAACAACCCACTGCAATCTTAAAGGCATGAATACAGCTTCTATGCTCAGTTCAATTTTCATTTAAACCAAAGGTTCAATTCACATTAATGTCAACCTAATAGATTTCCGGACTTCAGATAAGTGTAAACATATGATGAATCAAATTTATAAAAATAATTTAAAGAAAATGAGTTGACATATTCCCAGTATGATAAAAATTGCTACAAAATTGAATATTTTACACATAGGTTCTAACATTTCTATTTTAAGATTACTTCAAAATACTTAAAATCCCTTTAGAAACAAACAATAATATACCGGCAGGCCAATTAGGCTGGCTTTAAAATAAATACAGGCAGCCATTGAAACTAGAGAACTAACAAAGGGTTTATGTTGAAGGGATAACAGCAGTGAGACTGTTATTAGTTCAAAGAAAATCAATAAAGCAAACTCATCATGCCTTAAATGTTGCAAATTTTTAACAATTTCTGCATGGTGAAAATCTAATTCAGTGGCTCATTTCTGTTAAACTTAACTGCTTACCATGGAAAAAATAACTGTTATAATGGTGTGTAAGACTGGAAACAAGTTTTCTTCAAAAAATGTCTGAAGCCATATGCTAAAAAACAGACTTAAAAACTCTTAGTTGTTGCAGTCTGTTATATCTTTTTATGGTGACAAAGTTTCCTTTGAGTGTAGGATTTGACACAGATGTCTGTTGAAGTATTTTGTAAAATTTTATTTAAATATAACAATGATTACTACAAATTAGTTCTTTTAAGATCATCACAGATCACCTTATGAAAACATATAAATGGCATTCCATAACCTCTTCCTGCTTTTATATGACCAAGGTGCTGAACAATTTTAAGTGTCTCTGGCTTATTAACAGTATGGAAAATTGGGCATGCTTTGTGACATTCAAATGGTAATTCCCATTAAAATCTACTACATTTTAAATGCTCCCTTTTAAAAATTAAGTATACACTTATCACTATGTATTACGCGGCTACGTTAATCACAAAATTGAAAGTAAAACATATATACTACTAGTTCTCAAACTGAACTGAGCTGTACCACCTGAGTAAGGGGCAGATAAGAGAGACCCAATGGGTGCTCACATTATTTTGTATTGATGGTTGACAGATGTGTCTCATCACATCAGTCTAAATGTACTCTCACTTCATGATTTACTTCTGATTGATAATTACAAATGCAGCTATTGAAACATCCACAAAACAAGGAACATAACCACGGTTGGCTTATGGCTACTTTGTTGCTAACAGAAAAGTTGGTGGAATTTATTTGGTTTGGCAGGATTGTGCCTAATAATACACATTCCTGTAATCAGAAACTTCTTTTATTTTTTAAAGTATTTACTTGTTGTCTGCGTATAACCTAACCAAATAAACTAAATTTTACTTAAAAATAAACAAATCGAGATAGCATGCATGATGACCTTCATTTATGCTCCATTTATTTTAGTTAAAACTATGTCACATACCTAAATATTGCAAATTTGTTTTAAAAATTAGAATGTATACTTAAATGTTGATTAGTAGCCCCTGTTCTTGAGAAGTCTTGGAAAGGAGAATTCTAAATTAATGTAACTTCAAACAAAAATCTAATGCAGCAATTAAAATGCAATTTCCAGTCAATATCCCTCTACATAACATTGCTTTGTATCCATCTGCATACTTTCCTCATTCCAATTTACAATCTAATCTTGAGAGCACATAATATTGTTTACCTTAAGGGCTGGTATTTCACAGTATTCCACACCAGTGATGTCAGGCATTTTCAAGTCAAGAAGTTGCTTCAATCCTGTAGGCCGGTATTCTATCACCTAAAGCATAATTTATGAACACAGCAATATTAATATTATTTTTCTATATATAATTTAATGCGGGAATCACATAGTATGTCAAGACCAAATGGAAAGAGAAATCAAAAGTTTCAGAGCGCTGATCTTTATCTTTATTTGGGGCCACAGCGGAGCCCCAAAAATTTGATTTGACAAATTGTGTACTATTACCAGATCTACAATGCAGTAAGATATTTTTATAGTTTTATAGATTATTAACTCTGCAAAATTCATCCAGAATGAAGAAGACATTAGAAGCTATTCCCGGAAAATTCAAAATACACATTTAATTAAATATCCTGTACATAGAGCAATTTAATCAAAATCATTAACATTTTTGGGGAAACCAAGAAGATTAAAAAATGTTCTTTATAAATTGTTGTTTCGGATGGGGTAAATTTTTATACTCGTTATGGTAGACACTAAAATTAAATCAAATTTTCATATTTAACCTAATAATCAATTTTTTATTTCGTTCCAGGCAGAAGACAGACAGAGAGATTGACATACCTTTCACTAAGAATGCAATTTTATTTTGATTCAAGGGGTTTTAAAACTATTATCAGTGGAATCTTTTAAAAGTTGCACAAATATGGGGTAAGAAGGGTGACCTTCAACTGGTTTAAGTCATACCTTGAAATGAGGGAGCAGGTAGTTCAGATCAATGTTTAAGTAAAAGTATAGAAAGAAACGAATTAGGAGCTTTCACAAAAAAAAAAGATCCTTGGTATCCAGAGTTCCACTAGGACCTATTCTAGGACCCATTCTGTTCTTACATACTGTATATAAATGATCTGATATGTTTTAGGACCAATTTGGATGTTAAAATAACAACCTTAGTAGATCGATACAAAGCGTTACGCTGTTTGCTGTTGTGATTAATTCTATCTCAAAATGTATTCCTCCAGGGGTTTCATCATATCTATTGGTAGACGACTTTGCCGTCCACTGTACTTGTCATCATTATTTCCTGCAATGAAAATACTTGCAAATCATTTGCAAAGGGTGTCGTTGTAAAACCCTTAGAGCACGCCTACGAGCATGAACACCATTCTGGCAGTCTTTCATCTATCATGGGACAGGAAATCGACAGGGGTGGGTAGTCGAACGGGGAATACTGTTCTGTGGGGAAAAGAATCCCTTCTGTGAGATGGTTAATTACATCATTCACAGACTCATGCCCGTTGTAATTAAAAACAGCCAACTGGGTGTAAAAGTTCCAGTTGGCACGATCAAAGCACCAGTTAGGAGTACAGGAGGTTTCACTGTAATTAAACTGCTACCTGGGATGAACAAACCTCCAAATCAATGTGGGAGTAGGTGCTAAAAGAGTCGGAAAGGAAGTTGGCCCTCCGGTGTTTTGGAGAATCAAGTTATTACTCTCTACAAATTTCGAAATGAGTTTGCCTCTCCATCACGCCCGATTTGAGCCTCAAAGTGAATGATGCATTTAAGTCTCCCACTAAGAGAAACGGTGTTGATAGTTGTGAAACTAGATCTTTTAAGCCAGTTAACGAGAGGTCATCAGATGGGTGTAGATATATAATGCAAATACAAAACTCGATTGATGGCAGTTTAATCCTTACAGCCACTGACTGGGTGTCAGGGTGGAACTGTATAAGCTCTACAAAGATATCCCTGAGGAGCATTATAGTGCTCCAGTGCACAGGAATGACCTCTTTTGTTTCATATCACATCTTAGTGGTGTGCACCGTCTGATTTTACAATTGTCTTGTGGTCGTAGCTTAGTCTCATGTAAGCATAGCAACATGGGGTCATGCTTTTTGACCAAATATTCGAGCTATGATCCATGTGTTCTAAACCCCTTACGTTCCATTGTAGGATAGCCATGGCAACAGTAATGGGATAAGATGTCAAATGCATATGTGCATGACGTAGATTTAAGCGGTGGTCGGATCAATTTGCTCTTTTTCTTAGGTGTTTGGCTAACACTCATTTCAGCAGGATTATCTTGCCTTTTTAAGCTCAGGATTTTCCTGCTACATATCCTCTATGGAGGAGGACTCCTTCCCCTCTGGAACTTTTGATTCGAGCCTCTCGAACCAATTGGAAATTACAACCGACCGAGATGAATGCCGCCAGTCTGAGTCCTCTCCAGATGACTCCTCAGAAAATGATCTCGAAGGAGATGTTCGTGGGCTCATTTTTCCCTTGGTCTTAGCGGGAGCAGTCTTTGCATTTAATTTCAGGCAGGTAGTTGTATCATATTGGGTCTTAAACTTTATTTCTGGTGTTTGGTATATAACAGGCGCACTGGTCTTATTGCTGGACGTCGATGGTTTTTCAGGTCACTTAATTGATTTGTTGTTCTTATGCAGTAGTCCTAGGTGGTATGGATGGAGGTGTACACGTAGATTACAATTTCTTTGGTGGTGAACTAGGCACAATGACTTTTTCTGAAATAGAGGCTCCATTCATAATGCATATTTGCATTGCAGTTTCCCGTTTTTGTGACGCTGTACCAGCCACAGAGCTGTAGGTACAAGAACTAACTCATAACAGAGGGCTTGTGGATAAGAGGTAGTTTCCGGGCTTCTGAGAAGGATACCTTCTCTTTAACCCGGAATTCCTTAATAAATCGTCCTCATATAGGATGGCACGTTGGCCATGGTAGCTCAATGGGTAAGAGCAACTCGATGGAAACCAGGAGATACACAGTTCAAATTCCGGCCATAGCATTGAATTTTTCATGTGGACTTATCTGTATTCTCTTTTTTATGTATCGACTCAGTTAAATTTAATTTAGTTATACATTGGTTTTATTCTAATGAAATGCAGTATCATTTAAGATGTCGGTCTAACGAAGAGAGGTCAGTCTGTAACGAGCACAATTTGGATCCTTACTTCTCTGATAATTGCAATATCTTTTATTCTTAAAAGTTTTAGTTCAGTTCTATACAAATGGATCTTTTATGGAGTTGTTTTCAAAGTAACCTTTCAGAGAAGTTCCGAATTGCCTTGCCTGATCTGAAAAGGCATTTGTCAAAAATGGTAATATTCAACAAAATCTTTATAAATAAATACCTCATATACATCATATCAGAAATCATATCTTATGTGATCATTTTAATACTCTCTGTTATCTCTATAAAATGATGTGTTAAAATCTCATATTCCAAATATGTCACCTATGTGAGGTAGTTTATCCAGAAAAATGTGGCATGAATGTCAGTCTTTAAAGGTGTGGTACTGCTCCATCATTTAAATAGACAATTTTTATGAAGAATTATTTCTTAACTACAATATATTAGTTGAAATAAACCTTTGCAAAAATAGTTTAAATTCACAATTTGTTGTAATACAAGAGGGATTGAGGAAGTTAACTGGACATTTTAGATATTTTAAATTAGTCAATATATTACTGGTCTTGTAAATCCATACCCTTTCCATGAAATAGTAATAAATAACTGGATAACTGGCACTTAAAATGACAAAATGATTAAAAAATGCAAACCAATAGTAATGGGCTTCTTGGAAATGGCTAATGACAATAGAACTATTTGAAATAAACTGCACATGTTAAAGACATCCACATATTTTTTTGAATATGTTCCCATCTATTTTATAATTAACTTGTTATGTACAAGATTATATAAACTTTTTCCAACTGATAATAAAATCAGCACACCATTTTTGAGAAAATAAACAACATTCACAATTTTTCCATATAAAGGGCTGTTCGTGTTGAGATTTTTTTAAAAATGTGTTGAGCTTAAATAATAAGTTTTCAACTTTTCAGTTTTGAATTGCACCATTCAGACATACACTGACATCCTCCTTGGCCTCTAGTTCCTAAGGTTGAAGCCTAATGGAGGGCAATGGATTCTTTTGTAGGTAAAAAATCTTAGCATGACTTCCTTGGGTTGAAAACTAAAGCTTGTGGTCTGGTATTCTGTAGATGTTTATCTGAATTAAATGAAGCAGATAGTGGAATAAGTACTTGTAAGAATACTTTGCTCAAGACTAGCGAACGACGAGTGAAACAAATTTGACTTTTTTGTTCATTGTTCCCTTAACAATATCAAAGGTATTCCTTCTTATTGATTTGGATTTTCAATATTTGTAGTTTTCTCAAACAGAAAGCCATTACTCCTATTTTTACTTTCACTACTAAAAGTTTGTTATTGTGTTTACATGAATATACATAGACTCTCTGAATCTGTGTGTGTGCGTGTATGTTTGCAGACATACACATGTCTACCTATGAATAAGACAATTCAATAACAGGTTAGTCAATTACCTCAAAACATGGTACTTAAGTCCAGGTTGTTCGAAGGGCGAATTACAAAAATTTTCAAGAAAGTCCCCCATTCCAAACTAACTTTAAAATAAAACATTTGAAAAAGTTATGGCTTTCTCAAAGTCAGCAATTTTGAATGCCATATAATATGTTTAAAATAAATTTAAGATAAATGAAGTGTTAATTTTGGGTTTTCTAGCAATAGCTTCTTAGATATATTCATTCTGAATTAATCTTTCATAACTGATATATTATACAAGTAGAATTTTCCTATACAGAAATGCATATCTCATTAAAGTATACACATGATTTATGTCATTTTTTTCTTTTTTTGTGGATTTAATCATTTCTAAACTTTTTTCTCATTAGTTTGAATTTTCAAATACTTATACTTTTTTTAAACAAGAAGTAATTTACGTAGAAAGTGAAGCTAGTTACAGTGAAGGAATAAATATTACACAAATATAAGTATTTGTTACTAAACCTCCACTTAACTTAAGAAATATTAACATCAATTTCTTAAGTGGAAATTTAGTAACAAGTATTTATATTTATGTAAGAAGTAATTTCTTATTCTTTTACTTTATCCACTATATAATAAGAGTAAGTAGAAGTATAATAGTTTAATGAAAAATTCTGTTCCAAGATTACTGAGAATACATGTTTTAAGGCACTTTGAATCAGAAAGTCCTTTCAGAAAAAGCCACATGTGTGTGTGTTTGTGTGTGTGTATGTGTGTGTGTGTGTGTGTGTGTGTGTGTGTGTGTGCACGCGCATCCATGTCTGTCTACCCGTATGTGAACATATAACTGATTAACAAAAAGAAGGTTCTGTATCGAATTTGGTACATAAGGTCATCACTTTCCAAGGATATTATTTTTGTTTTGTAAGTTACGTCCTCCAACATTTACTCATATCGGACGATGAATGAAATGGGTGAAATGATGCTTAATGCATTCAGGGTCCATGAAGCTTAGAGTTATCCAACATTCGTCTTTCAGGATAAGGGAAAACCCCAGAAAAAAACCTTATCCCGGTTAACTCACCCTGAGCAAGGTTTGAACTCGGAACCTCTTGAGCGTGAGGCAGATATACTACCATCTATGCTACCGAGGTGGGCTCCAAGGATATGACATGAAGATCTTCAAGAAAATCCTGCACCACAAAAGTACCCTTTTACATTGAAAACTTTTCAAAAGTCTTGATTTTCTAAAAAAAAAAAGCAGTGTTGACTGAAATACTATATGTTTAAAATATTTTCATGACAAATGTTCAATAAATCTTTAATTTTCTGAGAATAGGCTCTTAAATCCTATTCATTCCGAATTACTTTTGCACAAATGGTAAACTGTAACAGATAGACCTTACTACACAAAAGTATTAATTTCATTAAAGCACACAATTTATGTAAAATTATTTGTGTACCTAACCATTACTCAGCTATTCATTTACACTGATTTGAATTTTCAAATATATACTTATATTTTTCATAAATGGAATCCGTTATGAACTTTTTTATTTCTTGGTTGTACAAGAGAACAGAATTTCAGCGCTGGAATTCAACAGTCGATATTAGCTGAGGATGTTAGGAAGGTACTAAGGAAGCAAATTCTATGTAAGCACTAGCAATGTATGGAGCATTGAGGAATAGTTTGACTCAAAATTATGTTAATCTTGTGCTTCAGTGTATCATAGTCCTTACTCATAGAAGTAACTGTTTTATTTTAATTTGAATTAAGCCTAGAATCTGTTTAAGGAATTCTATGTACTTCTTTCAAAATGCGCAAAAAAAAGCAAAATTAAAGAGTTAACAACTCGTTTGGAATGAGAGATGCATCCTTTCACAACTAATTTGAAATTTTTCACTACCAGAGTGTCATTTCAAAACTTCTTAGAACTGTGCTAATGAAAATAATTTAAGGCAGACATATTTGAATAAAATGCAGTGGACTTAAACACATGGGGACATTGATAAGAATTATCAAGTCAAAAAATGGTAACACTCATTCTGCTGATGAATTTCTGGA
Organism: Mantis religiosa; assembly: GCA_030765055.1. Lineage (NCBI taxonomy): Eukaryota > Metazoa > Arthropoda > Insecta > Mantodea > Mantidae > Mantis > Mantis religiosa. The sequence continues at coordinate 796,948 of JAUKNK010000042.1, forward strand.
CGTCCTCTTTAGAAAAGTAAAACTCCAATGTCATTTTTCCATAGAACTGCAACAAATAAATATCCAAATAAAGAAAAATTAGTGCTTAATGCCATTAAATGCCTTTTTTTATGTGATTTTGCAGAAAATTTGTCCTTTAAGCTACAAGATGCAGTCCAGCCTCTTCACTGGAATAATTCTTGAGCAACAATACTCTCCTCTGTGATTTATTTTATAAATGCTGCTAATACTTATATCTCATCAGTTACCTATGTCATAATTTTCTAACATTTATCTCAGTACTCCACAGCTGTGCATGTATTTTTCAGAAACGTTTAATGTAGTTACACAGAAAATGAAGCTAGTTACAGTGGAGTAATAAATATTATACAAATAGAAATATTTAGTAATTATCTTCCACTTATCTTAAGAAGTTGATGTTAATACTTCTATCTTCTTTATATGAGATTAACTTCCTGAACATTTACCCACATCTTCAGTCAACGCACTTCGCTGTCAAGAATACCATGTACTTACGCATTATCAACATCTGAAGATGAAAAAATACCTAAAAACAGAATCAATTGCCGGTATGTCAAAATTAATTGCGCAAGTTTTATTTTTTAAAATAAACATTTTTCCCAAACTATTAAATCATGGGAACATATAATTGTTTTAATAATTTAACTTTGGGATTTATTTTCATGATTAAATGACCAAAAATGATCTGTCGATTTATCAATTTGTTTATATTTAATGTTAAATAAATTTTTAAAGAAGTTGGTATAACTTTAGCTCCTCAAAATAGATATAGTATTAAAAATTTATTACAACTTTCTCAAAAAGATAAAATTCCTAATAATAAAGAATCTGGAATTTATCAATTTAATTGTTTAGGTTGTGATCAGGTTTATATTGGAAAGACAAAACATAGTTTGTAAACCAGAAAGAAAGAACATTTTCATGACATTAAATATAAACAAATTGATTAATTGGCTGTAGCAGATCATTTCTGGTCATTTAATCATGAAATAAATCCCGCAGTTAAATTATTGAAACAATTAAATGTTCCCATAGATTTAATAGTTTGGGAAAAAATATTTATTTTAAAAAATAAAAATCGCGTAATGAATTTTGACATACTGGCAATTGATTCTGCTTTAAGGCTTGTTTCGTCTTCAGATGTTGGTAATACGTAAATACCTGGTATCCTTGACAACGAAGTGTGTTGACTGAAGATGTGGGCAAATGTTCACAAAATTAATCTTGTATAAAGAAGAAAGAAGTATTAACATCAACTTCTTAAGATAAGTGGAAGATAATTACTAAATGTTTTTATTTGTATAATGTTTAATGTAGTATTTAAAGAGAAAATATCAATTCAAAGCAAAGGAAATTTTTTACCTCTCTGATAGCTCTGCAGCTCAATTTAACAACAGAAAAAATGTGCATTAATATTTACTTTCGTGAAGTCAGTTTTTCACTGTCTGCTAGATTCTTATTGTGGCTTTGTGGGTTCGTGAAATAATAAAACGAGGTTACGAAACACAAAAACTACACTTTATTCTCCTCGAAATACACTGTTCAACATTATAAAATTGCTAGAAACTCAAAACTGTTTATTTTCTCTAACTCTACCTTCAACTGTCTGTCGCTACCGGTAACGATTGGTTCCGAAGTTTTCCGCCAGGGCGACACTGCTCCTTCCTCAAGGCTGGTCGTCCCGAACAGCGCCTTCGTAGTGGGCCAGGCGATCCAGGTGTACCACCAACATCTTTCCTCGGGGCACCTTCTGGATGCGGTAGACCACGTCGTTAATCCTCTTCACCACACGGTACGGTCCTTGCCAAGACTGCTGAAGCTTCGGGCAGCGTCCCTTGGTCCAGGTCGGGTGGTACAACCAGATCAGTTCACCTTGCTGGAACCCTTGGCTGTCGGCTTGCCTGTCGTATCGGGTTTTCATGCGGTCGCTCGCCTTCTGGATGTTCTGGCGAGCCATCTCGTGCATGTCGTGGAGGTGGTCCACCAAGTTCTCCACATACTCGGTCGCTGGCTGTTTCACTTCCCTCAAGAGTGGCCCCAAGTCTGCCTCCGCCAGCTGCTCCCTCCTCAGGCCTGCGCAATCCCAGCCATCCGCAGGCACTGCCGTGACTACTCGAACTGCTGCGGCACGCTCCTTCCCCTCCACTCTTGTGCATTGGCCGCACTCTTTGGGCAGGGTCTTCGGGACATAGCGTCCGCGTTACCGTGACTCTTCCCTCTGCGATGTTCCGAGGTGAAGTCGTACTCCTGCTGCCTCTGGACCAAACGTGCTGTCTGGCCTTCCGGTCGCGCCGTCAGTATCACTTCGCTCCTCGCCGGGACAACCACGTATTCGCTCAAGACGACCCTGCCAATTCCAAGGTGCTCTTCTGGTTGACGGAGTATAACCTCTTCCCCGTTGAGCCGCAGGACCTTCCTGCCGACGTCGACCGTCGCCTCGTGGCTCCTGAGGGTATCCAGTCCCAGAATCACCTCCTCAGCTACCTTCGCGACGAACACCCACAGACTCACGGCACTCCGTCCCAAGTTCAGCTCCAGTAGGGCCTCCATCTCCACAGGCATGGTGTCGCCCGATGCTGTCACAAGCTCGTATGGTCGGCTCGGCTTCCTCGTCGGCAAACCCTTAGCCACGTCAGGTCTGATGATGGTCACGGCCAACCCGGTGTCCACCAGCACGCGGCACGGCTTTCCTCTTACCCAGCCGTCCGCGATGAGGTTGCCATCCATCCGCCGGCTGATGGCGCGAATTGTCACTCGAGGGGATGGAGGTAATGGCGACGACGTGCCCCTCTCCACGACGGCCCTTACTCGTTTTCAGGCTGCTCTTACTGGTGTGGGCAGTCTCTCCGCAGGTGTCCGGGCTGTCCACACCCCCAACACAGGCCACTAGGTGTTCGCCGGTGTCCCTCAGCTGGTCCTCTGTCTCCGGCGTAGCGGACACTCCTCGTTCTCGTCGTCGGGATAGATGGTACCTTGGCCGCCTCCATCCTTAATGCCGCTGTCAGCGCCTCGTGGATGTTTTTATAATCGCCGAGCATTAGGCGCTGACGAATCTCCGTGTCCCGTACCCCGTCGACAAAATTGTAGGCGGCTTCCCGGGATACGAACTCCATTGCCAGGTCAACCAAGGCCTTGCTAGCCAGCTGCTCGATCGCTATGGCGAACTCCTGCAGCGTCTCCCCCGGCTGCTGCGACCTTGCCTTTAGCTGGCTGCGGTATGCTGCGGCTAAGCGGTGGTTCCCGAAGCGATTCTCCAGGGCCTCCCTGATGTCCTTGGGCGCCGCCGTCGTCTGCACCGCGTTTAGGATTTCCGCGGCCCGTCCCTGGAGGCTGGCTATTAAGTGTGTGGCCTCCTCCTCCGGTGACCATCTGTTGTGCTTGGCCACTGTGTCGAACTGGCGGCGGAAGACCTCGAATGTTGACGCGCCGTCATATTTCGGAGGTTTGACGCGCGCCGATGTTGTGTCGCGTCCCGGTGCGTCAGCCTTCAGATCCTTCAGTTTCCTGCCGACGACGTCCTCTACTATGGCGTTCAGGGACTTGACGCTGCTGTCAGCCTTTCCCTCCAGGTTGTTTACGCGGTTCGCGAGGTCTTCGACGTCTTCAACCATGGCGTTCAGGGACTTGGCGTTATTGTCGGCCTTTTCCTCTAGGTCATTGAAGCGGTTCGCCAGGTCCTCGACGCGCTCGTCCACTTGGCCCATCCGCTTGCCCAGCTCCGTCACGTCATCCCTCACGCCGGCCAACTGTTCCTCAAATTTGGCGGTGAGGACCTCGTTCGCCTCCTTCATTTCCGTGGCCAGACTGTCGTTCGCTGCCTTCATTTCTGTGGTCAGTTCGGTCTTTATTTCTTTCAACTCTGCGGCCAGGTTGTTATTTGCCGCTTCTGTTTTTGTTGTTAACTCGTTCATCTTCGCGGCCAAGTTGTTATCTGCCGCTTCCGACTTCGCTGTTAATTCGTTCATCTTCTGCAAAAGCATTTCCAATGCCGATTCCATGGCCATAATGTTCGGTGATGTAGTTATCCCATTTCTGACACCAGTTGTGACTTTGTGGGTTCGTGAAATAATAAAACGAGGTTACGAAACACAAAAACTACACTTTATTCTCCTCGAAACACACTGTTCAACATTACAAAATTGCTAGAACCTCAAAACTGTTTATTTTCTCTAACTCTACCTTCAACTGTCTGTCGCTACCGGTAACGATTGGTTCCGAAGTTTTCCGCCAGGGAAACATTACATTGAATAGGTCCATATGATGCTGTAGACAGAAGAGTGAAATATTTAGCACCTAGTAAAAGTTTATGAAGGCCTTAGAATTTCCAGAAAACTCATCAGATTTATAACTGGATTGTAGACAATATTAAAAGGTATGATTTTGCATAACTTACATTACTATATCTCAGCACTCTGAAGAGCAACGTATTGCAGGGCAATTAAAAAATTCACACACATTCTCTGATACACAAAAATTACATGCTTTCATTCTGAACACCAAACAATTGATAATAAAGGTGTATTTAAATTCTCATATGTAAGAACACATTATATTAAATGTGTACTTAACTACACTAACACTACAGATTTATTGTTTGTAATAACAATAAATGATGGAAAAATTGTGTATTAAGTGTACAAGAAACACATAGAATGAAAATTATGTATCTGCATCCTGGTAAATCTTTCCGTCATATGCTTACCCTATGCAACTGGACATAAGAAATATATAGTGTCACTTGATCTGAAAAGTTACACTGAAAGAGCCTACAGTCTTTCACATGAGAGCATCAGAGTCAATAACCAGCTTCCATAAACATATAAATAATCATTGCAGGTGCACTGAGATTAAAAGTGAGTACAATTAAAATAACACTTATTAATGATTTATTACCATATAAAATACAGGTGCATCTATGTATGTGAAAATGTTTTCTGCAATAACTACAGACATTTCTGAAAATCCAAGATTAAACTTAAAGGGCATTTGGAGCTAACATGGAACAACATTTTTTGTTTAAATTTTAAAACTGTTGAGTTTTTAATTTTTCAATGTTAAGAAATGTTCATGATGACCTGGAACAACATTAAGGGTCATAGCATGAGCTGTGTTATGTAAAATCAAAGGACCTTTAAGCTTTAAGCTAACACAAACATCATCTTTGTAACTTAAGCTGTTGAATAGTTATAAAAATGTTATACGAATACCTTATGAGCTAACTTCTAGTTTCTTCAGATTTTTAATGATTAATAAACCGAAAAATAATTACGCTATGCTTTGCATGTACAGTATTTTTACATTACTTACCATGTAAATATCTCACAACAATTTTTATTAAGATGTAATAGTAATTTAGTCATTTATTTCCTTTTACATCAACAAATGGAAATACCAAATCAAGATTACAATTATAAAATCCATACTGAAAAATGCCATATATTCTTAAATCCTGGAAATCCTATTATGTTGCAGACCATTGACTAATAATTCAGTCCCCATACACCTAACCCTGGGTTTTTGTGTATTGGAGGCCCTCTGCTCCTTTTTGCACTTTTTGTTATTTCACCTATCCCACTCTACATTTTTCTCTTAATTGTTCTTAGCCATCTCTCTTTAACTTTCCCTAAATAATTCCCTATATTTCTCCTGTTCTTTTCTCCTTTTACTGTCAACATTTTTCTGATTACTACTTCACCCTCCAAATTGTCCCATTTACGTAGCCAAGCCTGCTCTCTCCATACCTTTGTATTAAGATGTAAGTGTGTCAGGTTAAAAAAATGTTTAAAGGTGAGTTCATTTGACACTGAATGACTATGGTTTATCTGTACAATTTTTTTTAACATAACACAAGTTTGAATACTGAAAAGATATTACCTGAACATTGGTGATGAGTGGTCGCTTTTTTGGATCCATGTAGTCAGGATATCGGGGAAGTTTACTCATATCAAAGCTTCGTCCACCTGGTACTGGAGCTTGTGTTTCATAGGAGCGTGATGGTTCTCTGGCTTTGTATGAAGGTCTTTGACTGCATTGTAAAAATTAATTTGTCATTCTTAAACTAAATTACTCAAATGTTTTAAAACAGCAATATAATTTCATACTTTCTAATTCTTACTTTCTGTAACATCTATCTTGGCAGTACAGGAAACTATTCTGTTCCATTAAAAATTCTATTCCTAAATTTCACGCACACACATGTTGCACTGTTATGTCCAGAACAGCATAACTGAAAATTACATTTTACTGAAATATCTGTTCTATAATTCACTGCTTGTATTCTGTTTCTTAAACCCTTTTCAGCTGCTATTTCATAGAAAATGAATATATAGAGAGAGATGACAAAGTAAAATTTTATTCTTGTTTTCCTCTCTGGCATTATCTGAGCATACTTTGCATGTACAAAAGTGAATCGAGAAGATATTGACACATTGCTTCACTCACACTGTTTATTCACAGAATAAACTGTGAATAAACAGTGTGAGTGAAGCAATGTGTAAATATCTTCTCGATTCACTTTTGTACTAATTTGTGCTTCAATGTCCCTACGCTTCTTCCAAGTTTATACTTTGAGTGATTAGGCCTACAAGTCTGAGAAGCATTCAAATCTCGATATCTGTGAATAAACAGTGTGATTGAAGCAATGTGTCAATATCTTCTCTATTCACTTTTGTACTAATTTGTGCTTCACTTTCCCTATGCTTCTTCCAAGTTTATACTTTGAGTGATTAGGCCTACAAGTCTGAGAAGCATTCAAATCTCGACATCTGTGAATAAACAGTGTGATTGAAGCAATGTGTCAATATCTTCTCGATTCACTTTTGCACTAATTTGTGCTTCACTGTCCCTACGCTTCTTCCAAGTTTATACTTTGAGTGATTAGGCCTACAAGTCTGAGAAGCATTCAAATCTCTATAGCTGTGAATAAACAGTGTGAGTGAAGCAATGTGTCAATATCTTCTCGATTCACTTTTGTACTAATTTGTGCTTCACTGTCCCTACGCTTCTTCCAAGTTTATACTTTGGAATACTTAGCATGGTTGTAAGTGTTACTATATTATATCTATTATGTTTGTTATTTTACAAATACAAATTCAATCAGATTGCTAAATAAATATTTTCTTATCATTATCAACTAAGAGCATCACAGGTAGATAATGAATACTTATAGGACTTTAAACCTGCCTCCTTCAAACACCACCTTATTTTTATAATTTAACTGTATTTGTCATTGATCTGATCATCAGACACACCGCTGTGTATCACAGGGTATCCTGGTATCCTTAGTATCACTCTTTAATATTTATATCATGATGTTTCATATCAATTAGAAAGAAAATACCATCAAAAGTCCAGATGATGTAGTGTTAAGGAATTCTAAACCGAAAAATCAAAGTCAACAATTAATACACATAGCACAACAGTCCTAGATAACACTACGTAATTGGACATCTAATCATTAATTGAAAATTAGTACACAGAAAACAAATTATTTACACTAAGGAAGCAACCATTAAATATTTCCCTTCAACTTGAAGGAAATACTTTCACAGAAACATGTGAAGCCAAATATTTAGTTATTGAGAATAAACTAAACACTTTAGAAACAGAACTAAAATTGTGCTGCTAAAGTGTTTACTTCATTTTAAATACTTAGTTTGCTTCAGTGTAGCACAACTTACAGAACGACAACGAATTGAAATACTGATGATGATCGGATATGGTGATAAGAGGAGCACCCAAGAAGAGGTCTGTGTCTTGTTTAATGACATACATCCAGAACAAAGAATCTCTCATTCTATGGTAAGCAAAATTTTGAAAAAATTTAATGAAACTGAGAGTATTTAAGTTTGAATTTAGGAGTCACTATGTTTACACTCAGTCTTCACTTACTTGTTGTTGTATAATTGAAACGTTTTCAAGATCATTCGATCTCATCCTCAGCTGTTTGGTGACTAGATGAACCTTCCTCTTCTTCCACTGCTACGGAGCTCCGATCACTCTGCCATCTGGTGTTAGGGGCACTAAGTTTTAATACTTCATTTAATGCCGGGATTTCAAAATTTATAACTTTATCACGGTTTTTGTTTATGAATATTTTTTCCCAAATATCCAATTCTATGGGTGTACTTAAAGATTTTAACAGTTTAATGTTGTGGCCAATGTTGTGGTTTTCTGTCCAAAAATGGTGTGAAACTGCAGATTTTTCTGTTTGTTTCAACTTAATGTTCCTCTGGTGTTCTTTTTGCCTGGTTAACAAGTTTCTCTTTGTTTTTCCTATGTAGCTTTTTAACACTGAGAGTGTTAAAAGGAAGGCAAAGTCTGGAAAGCAAAACGAGTTATAGATGGTGATAAAGCGCTAAATGCTTTATTTCAGTGGAAGAAAATTCACATTTATCTATTTGCCTGCACATTATGGAATGCGGGTGGCGAATTAATTAAATCATTAATTTCCAGGAAGACGGATTGGGAAAAGAGGAAGAACTGAATGGCTGCCAAGATCTCCTGACCTTAACCTCTTAGACTTTTTCTTGTGAGGATATTTGAAGTGAAGGCTTTATAAGGACTTACCAAGAGATCTTGAAGAGTTAAGACAAAGAATTGGGTGAGGAATGCAGCTGATCAGACAAACAGTGTTGCTGGAAACATTAGGTAACTTCAAAGAGAGACTTAGGCATTGTTTGACTTTGGCCGTTTTGAGCAACTTTAGAAGTGAATTCATCCTGTGGTACAACACAACATCAGTAATTCTGTTATGGATGTGTTTTCTTAGTTTAAATGCTGTAATACATCCTAATTTATTTAAATTACTGTTCAAGAAAGCGTCTACCTGTATGTTCCAAGACCTGCGGATCAGAAAGTTAAAAAAAAGGTGTCGCCATTAAAAAAAGTCATGCCCTACTTACAATCATAGTAATATGAGAACATGTTAATATCTTACAAATTTTCTAAAAAAATATCACCTCACAAAACTATAACAAAGTGACAACCATTGTTCCAGACTTTTTACTCACCCCATGTAGCTCAAAATCAATTACTCAAGAAGGTTATTTTGCTTGTAAGAAAATGAAATTGATGCTGATCTGTTTGATGTAAACCAAGTATAAGTTGCATTAATTACAACTCTGGCATTCTCTTTGCTCTGCTTATGACATTTCTGTCATTTGGGAACATGGTAACATGGGTTGGGTTAAGGTGGTTTGGAAAGTCATTTATGAAACTAGAAATAGGACAGTTCCCAGAATGGAACCCAGAGAAACTCCATAACTAATGACTTGTGCATTAAGCATTGGTTGCTTATGATATTTTATTCATTACTTTTTTTGATTTCTACAATTTGTTTACGAATATTTAGATAAGATTGAAACAATTCCACTTATTCCATGTGAGTTCAAATTTTGCAGTAAGATTTTGTGTTGTATGGTATCAAATGCTTTTGTTAAATTCAATAATAAACCCATGTGGTCACTATCATTATCAAAGGTCTCTAGAATTTTATTTGATGAACTAAAAAATTGCTTATATAATGGATCTCCCCTTTACAGAATTCATTCTTTCCAAGATGAATTACACTGTGCTGTCCAAAAAACAAGTCTAACGTTTTTAGCGCTGCCTTTTCTATAATTTTGGAGAGAAATAGTAGAACCTACACTGGCCTATAAGTCTCTGCTTCTTTTTTATCACCCTTTTCAAAACTTGGCTTCAGTTTTTTAATTTTTAATATACTGGCACTGAGCCATTTGGTAACTTGATAGAAATATATCTGGGTTTGTTATTTTGATGAAAATACTTTTTAGTTGTACTCTAAATAGCTGTTCGTTTATTTTCAGAATTATTGATGAATTCTGTGCTGCTTAGTTCTTTTTGTGTATTCCTAACATCCGTTTTGCCTTCCTCAAACGTAAAATGTTATTTTGTCATTCAAACCCATCTCACCGCTAATATAAGCAGTAGAACGCAGTTCTGATTACTACCGTTAATTGCAGCCCTTGCATATACTAAAACACAATTTTCTTTGATACTAGAAGGCATAATCCGGTTGGAAAGTGAAAGCTTGCCACTCAGTGACGCTCTGAATTTCAGGATGACGTATCCAGAAAATAAATACTTGGATCAATGGGAGCTGAATATTCTTTTAAGCTGCAGAAGATTAACAAACGCAGTCGTGGTTTTGAAGATATTAAAATTATAAATTCAGATTACAGGTTTTAAAATACATAGGAAAATGATTAAATAATAGAATATGGTGCACTAGCATTTGCGCCCTACTTTCCAGTGGTGTAATGTTCCGTTGAATTACCGTCTTACAAAAATGGGCTCGGCGACAACAGAAATTCCGCCAAAAGTATAACCATGTATCTATTTACTGCAACACCAAAAAATAACGCACAAAAGAAACTGTGATCCATTTTTCATGTGCTTCTTTGGATATTATTTTCAAAATGTAAACTTCTGTTAAAAAGGCTAACAAATAAGTGTCACAAAACTAAGTAAACGTAAATAATTTATGTATATTCCGTCCCATGAAGCAAGCCCTAAAACATGTTTTAAGCACACAAAAGACCTAAAATGAGGATTTATTCCACCTAGAAATTCGAGTCCTAATACTGAAATTGCCACAAAGCTCACTTCAGAGCCAATGCTGAAACTAACAAATCTTATTGAGGAAGGAGGTAATGTATAATAATTTATCGTAACATTTTGTTTTATAGTCGTTTTAAAAAGGAAATCCAATGGTAGAGTAGATATATAAACATGAAATGCTTCTGTTGAGATATTTTAGCCCAATACTCACAAACGGAAATTGAGCTCATAGCACAGCGAAGCTGCACTTTTGTTACACGTGAAATCAACAGAATATTATTTGAAAATCCACTTTTGCAGTTCAATACCAATGACTTAGCTGTTTGAAAATTCACCTAAATACCTCATGGGTGTAATACATATGGATAGTATACAAATTATTATAATCAACTTCCAAAGACTTATTTGGGCCTTTACTTAGAAATAATTTGCTTAAAATCCTACAGTGATATTCGAAAGAATGACTTATAACAGAAGTGAAAACTTCAATTAATAATAAGAAATTCCTACCTTTCGACTTGGTCCAGATATTGCTGGAATTTCGCTAAAAGGGCTCTCCTTCTGGGAGAAGCATTTGGTTTGCAGCAATCCATTATTAAACATAAATTTTGTTCTTAAAATGAGTAATAATATCTTAAATTTAAATATCTAAAAGTGCAAAAGTTAACTGGAAATTTTGAACAGCCCGACCAGATCCCAAGTTAAAATTTTCTACCAGAACATTCTTGTTTATAGCAACACGACAATGTCACCAAAGCCTCCTGAAAATGAAAACTGAATATATAAGGTTATTAGTGACGTCTGAAAAGACGATCTTAATATTAGACAGGGCCTGGTGAGTAAGATAAGTATTTATCTAAGGTATTAGATTAAATGCTATTCTACACTAAATGAAGAGAATATTTGTTAATTAGAAACTTTCTTTTATACCGAAATTTTCATCTATCGTGATTTCTTTTTCATATTCAGCTCGTTCCTCCCACTAACACTTTTTTCTGTAGAACTCCTTCTTTACTTAATATGTAGTCTACGTTTCATGAATCCTTGAAGAGTTTTCCAAAGCCTTTTCGCTTGCCCGTATTTCGTGGAAAATGAATACACGGGTGATGGAGTATTCCATAAGTGTTCTGACGTTCTATGAAACTGGTTAGAAAGCTGAACACTACTATTGTTATTTTTCAAATTAAAATTGAGTGATATTGCTAAATACACATATAACTATTTTTAATGATAATCATCATGCTAGCCCCTGGTTCCCGAGGTCCCGGATTTAAACCCAGCGGTAAGCGATGAACCTTTCTCGGGTGCAGGGCGGGAAAGTAAAACTGGTGGTCCCGTATCGTAGAACCTCAAGCCTGATAGTTTTGAGCCATGTTAAGCGGTCTTTCGGGCCCTATAAAATGGGATGTTGAGAACCAGAGCAAGTTAAAATGCGTTTATAATTAATGCTTTTTTTTTTTAAAAAAAAAACAACTTAAATAATAGTAGATAGATAACCAATATTTGTAGGAACCTGTCTCCTTGAAGCACTGCTTAATTACAACCTAACTGTCCATAATTTGTATGTAATCATAACACACAAAATATCGTAACGTTTAACTTGCCTATTGCAATTGACTGGAAAGTCTGATATGCGGATTCACATTGCTTTCTCGAATCTCGTTGTAATGGCAATTATTAATAATACTTCTTCTGGTATATACTTCATGTTAATCAAGATAAACGCTTTACGTATTTCCTTGTAGGTATAAATGGAAATATGGGAATATAGTAGTCTAACGCAATATTGAAATCTTTTAAGAACTTGAAATCCCATTCCGCCTTATTTTTCTTAATTTACATCCTCCAGCGTTAAGTCATATCGGACGAGGAATGAAATGAGTGAAAATGTGCTTAAATGAGTGCAGGGTCCATAGAGCTTAGAGTTAGCTGATATTTGGCTTTCAGGATAAGGGAAAACCTCGGATAAACCTTATCCAGTTGATTCACCCTAACCGACATTCGAACTCGGGAACGCTTGAACGTGAGGCAGACATGCTACCATCCACGCTACCCAGGCTGGCCTATTCCCTTCTGAATATTCAAGGCATGTGTAAAAGACTTCCACTTTGAGAACAGTGGAAACTAAATATTTTATTTGTTAACGACGCTGTCAATTGTGCGGTTCTCCGTGGTTTAGGGTGGTTTGCTAGCCTGTGGTTCCCGAGGTCACGGGTTCAAACCTAGCGGAGGGACATGCATGTTTTTGGGCGTAAAAATTCTTAGCGTGGTTTCCTTCGGAGGGGAAGCAAAACAGTAGCACTGTATTTGCAGCATGATAAAAATGTTTAAGCCTGATAAGGAGGTTTTTGAGCAAAATTAAGCTATGTTTCATGCCCAATATAAGTACAATGGGACGCTGAGAATCACAGTATTAAAGAGCTTCCAAAAATAAATCCAAATTTAAATTGTTGTTGTCAATTGGGAGGATCAATCTGCAGCGCCGGTGTGTCGAAATTTCGTTCCACAGGACTCAATTTACATTCCAGTAAATCTAATGAGACGGGGATGTCGCCCTTTAAGCATGCTTTAGAACAATATATCTAGGGTTTTCCATACAGTTCGATGATGATAGGCTCACCCGACAAGCCAGGAGCCAAAATGATAAAAGAAAAGGAAGTTATTGGTTATGTCTGTTTTGTATTTAGAAGATTTATACCAATCTATGAATTAAATTGTCTAGGACTGCATGTTTTTGTGGGCTCAGATTGAACCATTTGTTTTTATGTAGCTTTCAAGATGTGTACACTTTTTTATAAAGTCCAGAATTGATGCTGTTTTGGAATCCATTTGCTTTCAAATCTAAGAAGAATAATGTGCTATAATTTTTGCTTTCCATAGTAAATTTATGTAATTTGAGAAATGTTTGGATAAATCTATTTGGTACCAGTATAAATATTAAGAACAATTAGATGCCAAAAATAGGATAAAATCGGTATTTACAGAGAGGTTATACATTTAGAAAACTACATAAAACAGCTTCAATCCGATTTCACACCGAGCAGGATGGTTCAGGTGATTTCGTCTCTGAGCTGCATTCAAAAGGTTCTGATTCGATGCCCATGGCAGGCCTACGAGGACCAGGGATTTTTTAGGGGTTATCCCGGGTCAGCAGGCAAATGCTGTGTTGGTTAGTTACATCCTCCGAATGTCCTGTCCCGCAAATTCATCACCGTTATCATTTCACATCGTCTCCCATCTAGTGGTCTCTTTCAGGGTAGAAGTGTCGGCGGTTGTCTCGGTGTTGCATGGCAGGATGATATGCTCCTGGTGAGCACCTCTTTCTCCGCTAGAATGGTCTCCGGTCACCGGGATGGCCTAGTGGGGCGTTTCAGGACTACGCTGGGTGGGATGCTGATTGTCCTAGCCTGTTAGGGAGATTCCAACTGTTCAATTGCACGGACCCTCCCCTCTGCGTTGCCGTGGCTCCTTGTTGCGGCTGACCTATATCTCCTCTTGCCTCCTCCTTTCTCCCGGGGTGCCCCATTTGGGAGCATAGGTACAATAGACCAAGTTTGGACCTCCGTGCGGAATCTCCTATGTAGCGAAGTCCAATCCACACAAATATGTGGTCATGCACATTTTAACCCGAAGACTGATCATGATGATGATGATGAAAATGATGATGATGGTGATGATAATGATGATGATGATGATGATGATGATGATGGTGAAGATTTGCATATAAGGACCCTCAACTGCTTGGTCATCAGCTCCTTTACAATAAACTAATTCATGGCAGTAGGCAGAGATAAATGACTCAAAATTAAAAAAGAACAAACCAAGATAAAAATAAAATAATTACAAATGGGTAAAAAACATAAAAAGCTATAATTACCAATAAAATACCAAAAGGTAACATAAAATGATCACTTTCAATATCAACTTGCCATTACAAAACAAACTACCTGCCCAGTGTTAGTAGAATCAATTTGTTCCTTTTCTTAGGGCTGGGCTAGCACTTTCAGCAGGTTTTTCCTGCCTTTTTCTCACTGTCGTTTTGGCAATGAGGACAGGATCTACCCGCTCCACATATTCAAAGAAGGAGTACGGTTTTCATACTGGTAACTTCGATTCGAGTCTCTCGAAACGATCGGAAACTGCGATCGGCGAAGATAAAAGTCGCCGATCGCTGTCCTCTCCAGATGATTCCTCAAATGATGTTGACGGAGGAGATGTTCGCGGACTTTTGTGCTGGCTAGCTTTCTTTTCACTGGTCTATTTTCCTTAAGGAAATCAGTTCTGTCATATGAGATCTTAAATTTCCATGGCGATTATTACTGGTTCACACGTTTTTGAAGTAAACGCTTTCGGCGACGACATGGCTAAAACCTTCCTCTTAGGACTTAACTTGGTCGGCGCGCTCACTGTTTTTCGTGCTGGTGTTTCTTGCTTTGGCTGTGATCTTGGAGTAATTGTTCTTTCGGATGTTGTGGCCCCGTTTATGTTACTAGTTTGTGTTACGATTTCACGTCTAGGTACCAGCTTAGCTGCAACTGTTCATAATAGAAGGAGAATACATAGTCAAAAGCAATAACTGATGTTCAGTGAGCAGATCATTGACAATAAAATGGCAAAATTAAGAAAAGAAACAGAAACACATTACGCATATCACAAAAGTAATCTAGCAAATGAACAAACTTGTTTTCAGAAAGTTCACATTCGCCCCTGGAACTCACTACAAATTGCAGAGTATTTTTTAAGAAACCATACTGTTCATTTAGCCGTACGAAATAAATTCAGCATGTTCTCCCATGTTGTGAGTTTATTTTGATTTATCACACCATCCAGTAATTTTGGATTCGGATCAAATCATGATATTTGTTCCAAAACTAAAATGCTATTGCTCACTTATCTTCTTGTTTCCTTTTGATGTTTCTAAAGTGCTCTTTGACTCTGGTGTACACCTTATTGCTGACATCCAAATGGCCTCACAAGCATTAAATGCAGAACATACAAACAAAGTAAAAAGCAAATCCCCTAAAATAGTAGAACAATTAAAAATGAAAGGAAAATTAATGTTAACAGCTACATCATGAAAGCCCTTAAAGAGAAATCAGTTATCTAATTAAAATAGACAAGGGGAATGAAATAGTAATTTTGGATAAAGCAGAATATTGTGACTTTGTGGGTTCGTGAAATGAAAAGTCCAATTTCACCACTCAAAAATGTTCTTTATTTCCACCGACTTACAGTTAAACACTTGCCAATTACACAAAATTACGTAATGCACACAATTACGATTCACCAGTTCGTCCGTTATCGTTCCGATGCACGTACACAATTACGTAGTTGCTTCCGTTGCACGGCGCTACTTCACTAGCACGTCCAGCACTAACGCTGACTGTCTGTCTCTCTGAAACCCTTTTTATAGGCATCTCGCCGTATTCTCGGCTTTTCTAGTTTTCAGGCGAATATTCCCGGTGATGGGAGAAGGGGAGAGAAACATCCAGGGACGGGTGACATTCCTTTAACCACCCTTCAGTTAGTGACAGAGACTAATGGGAGGCGTGGCTCCGCTCCTTTTCGTTTCCTCACAGCTGTGCCGTTATACCTTCCGCTAATTGGGTGACACTGCTCCCTCCTCAAAGCTGGTCGTCCCGAACAGCACCATCGTAGCGGGCTAGTCGATCCAGGTGTACCACCAACATCTTTCCTCGGGGAACCTTCTGGATGCGGTAGACCACGTCGTTAATCCTCTTCACCACCCGGTACGGTCCTTGCCATGGCTGCTGGAGCTTCGGGCAGCGTCCCTTGATCCGGGTAGGACGGTACAACCAGACCAGGTCACCTTGCTGGAACCCTTGGCTGTTGGCTTGCCTGTCATACCTGGTCTTCATGCGGTCGCTCGCCTTCTGGATGTTCTGGCGAGCCATCTCGTGCATGTCGTGGAGATGGTCCACCAAGTTCTCCACATACTCGGTCGCTGGCTGTTTCGCTTCCGGAGGGCTTCCAAAAGCCAGGTCACAAGGGAGGCGTAACTCTCGGCCGAACATTAAGCTGGCTGGCGTCATCCCAGTTGTGTCGTGTGTAGACGAGCGATAGGCCAGCAAGAACAGTGGCACCTTGACGTCCCAGTCTCGCTGATGGCTGGCCCCAACTTTCCTCAGGTGTTCCTCTAAGGTCTTGATGTACCTTTCGACCATGCCATCCGATTGGGGATGTAGAGGCGTAGTGCGAGTCTTGTTCACCCCAAGCCTTTGTAGTGCCTCCTTCATTAGGTTGGACTCAAAGTTGGTACCCTGGTCACTGTGTAGCTCTAACGGCACCCCAAATCGACAGAACACTTGCTCCACGAGGCAGTCTGTGATTGTCTTTGCCTCTTGGTTTGGGATGGCATACACCTCCGGCCACTTGGTGAAGTAGTCCACGACCACCATCAGGTACTTGTTGCCTCGGTCGGAAACTGGGAAACGGTCCAGCAATGTCAACGGCGATCCGTTCGAATGGCGCTCCGACGTTGTACTGCTGCATGCGACCCCGGCTCCTCGTCTGGGGGCCACGACTCGCCGCGCACACGTGACACTGACGGCACCATCTCTCAGCATCTGCTCGGAGCCTCAGCCAGTAGTAGCGCTGCCGTAGTTTGTCAATCGTTCGGTTCGCTCCCAGGTGTCCTCCCGAAGTCCCGGTGTGCACTTCCTCCAGGACTTCCGGGACCTTACTCCGGGGAAGTTCCAACTGCTCTCTCTGCGTCTTCCCATCGGGTGATTCCCATACCCGGAACAGCACGCCCTCTCTGGTCTTCAACGAGTCCCATTGGGCCCAGTACGACTTGTAGGTGGCGCTCCTCGGTGCGATGTCCTCCAAGGTTGGTCTCATCCCTGCCTCCACTTCCCTCAAGAGTGGCCCCAAGTCTGCCTCCGCCAGCTGCTCCCTCCTCAGGCCTGCGCTATCCCAGCCTTCAGCAGGCACTGCCACAACTACTCAGACTGCTGCGACACGCTCCTTCTCTTCCACTCTTGTGCACTGGCCGCACTCTTCTGGACAGGGTCTTCGGGACATGGCGTCTGCGTTACCGTGGCTCTTCCCTCTACGATGTTCCGAGGTGAAGTCGTACTCCTGCAGCCTCTGGACCCAACGTGCTGTCTGGCTTTCCAGGTTCTTAAAGGTCAATAGCCAGGTTAGGGCGGAATGGTCAGTCCTCAGGTGGAATGGCTGACCGTACAGGTACTTGTGGAAGTGCTCCAATGTCTTTACTACCGCCAGTAACTCCCGTCGGGTGACGCAGTAGTTCTTCTCTGCCTTGGATAGCGTCTTGCTGTAATAGGCTATCACCCGCTCATGGCCGTCCTGGATCTGCGACAGGGTACCTCCAATGCAATGGTCGCTGGCGTTGGTGTCCACAATGAAGGCGCCACCCGGTTGTGGGAAACCCAAAATTGGAGCACTGCACAGGGTCTCCTTTAGGTGCTGGAAAGCATTTTCTGCGTCCTCCGTCCACACATAAGGCCGGTGTTCCTCTGTCAGGCGGGTGAGGGGTTTTGCGATGTTGGAGAACCCCTTTATGAAGCGCCTGTAATAACTGCACAGCCCCAGGAAACTGCGCAATTCTTTCTTATCCTTTGGGCGAGGCCAATCTCTCACAGCCTTTGTCTTCTCCGGGTCTGTGGCCACTCCGGTTGCTGAGACTATGTGGCCCCAGTAGTTAACTTCCTTGCGGAAGAGCTGGCACTTCTTCGCGTTCAGCTTCAAGTTGGTCGCCTGCAGTCTCTGTAGCACCTTACTCAGATTCTCGAGGTGATCTTCAAAAGTCTTCCCGACGATGATGATGTCGTCCAGGTATAGCAGGCAGGCATCGTAAGTCAGCCCTCTCATCACTGACTCCATGAGGCGTTGGAAGGTAGCTGGTGCGTTGCAGAGGCCAAAGGGCATAACCGTGAACTGCCAAAGACCTTGGCCCGTCTAGAATGCGGTCTTCTCCTTGTCTCTCGGGTCTAGAGCTACCTTCCAGTAGCCCGACTTCAGGTCCAGGGTCGAGAACCACTGTGCACCAGCTAGCGTGTCCAGGGTGTCGTCAATCCGGGGTAAAGGAAAACAGTCCTTCCGGGTGACGGCGTTCAACTTTCTGTAGTCTACGCAGAAGCGCAGCTCACCGTCCTTCTTTGTCACCAAGACTACAGGGGAACACCAAGGGCTGTCAGACTCTTCAATCACTCCCCTGGATCTCATGTCTTCCAGCATGTCTCGTACCGCCCCTTGCTTCGCCAGCGGAACGCGTCTATGTGGTTGCCGAATATGCCGTGCGTCCCCTGTGTCGATGCGGTGAAGCACTTTGTCCGTGCGGCCGTAGTCACTATCATCTTGGCTGAAGACGCACTGATACCGCCTTAGCAGTTGTCGAACCTTCTCCAGCTGTTCTGTGGTCACGTGGTCGGCCGCCCTCTCCACCAAGCTTTCTAGCCGGGGCCCCAGGTGTGGCTTCAGCGCCGGCACCTGGGTCTCGTCGATAGCTGTTACACTCACCACGGGCTCGCACATTCCCAACTCCGTCCCGGCCTGGACGTCGTGATCGGCGTCCGTAGGATTTAGCAGTCTCACGGGCACCTCCTCTCGGCACGGCAGCAATGCCCTGGCTACACACAGTCCGTTTACAGGCGTCTTCTGGTCCAGCATCATGTTCCTGGTTCTCTGGCCCTCCAGTCGCGCCGTCACCACCACCTCGCTCCTCGCGGGGACAACCACGTCTTCGACCAAGACGACCCTGCACATTCCGAGGCGCTCTTCGGGTTGACGAAGTATAACCTCTTCTCCGTTAAGCCGCAGGACCTTCTTGCCGACGTCGACCGTCGCCTCATGGCTCCTGAGGGCATCCAGTCCCAGGATCACCTCCTCAGCCACCTTCGCGACGAACACCCACAGACGCACGGCACTCCGTCCCAAGTTCAGCTCCAGCAGGGCCTCCTTCTCCACAGGCAAGGTGTCGCCCGATGCCGTGACAAGCTGGTATGGCCGGCTTGGCTTCCTTGTCGGTAAACCCTTCGCCTAGTCAGGTCTGATGATGGTCACGGCCGCCCCGGTGTCCACTAGCACGCGGCACGGCTTCCCTCTTACCCAACCGTCCGCGATGAGGCTGTCATCCATCCGCCGGCTGACGGCGCGCAGTGTCACTCGAGGGGATGGTGGTGATGGCGCCGACGTGCCCCTCTCCACGACGGCCCTTACTCGTTTTCCGGCTGCTCTTCCTGGTGTGGGCAGTCTCTCTGCAGATGTCCGGGCTGTCCACACCCCCAACACAGGCCAGAAGGTGTTCGCCGGCGTCCCTCAGCTGGTCTCCTGTCTCCGGCGTAGCGGACACTCCTCGTTCTCGACGTCGGGATGGATGTTATTTTGGCCGCCTCCATCCTTAATGCCGCTGTCAGCGCCTCGTGGATGGTTTTATATTCCCCGAGCATTAGGCGCTGACGAATCTCCGTGTCCCGTACCCCGTCGACAAAATTGTAGGCGGCTTCCCGGGATACGAACTCCAGTGGCAGGTCAACCAAGGCCTTGCTAGCCAGCTGCTCGATCTCAATGGCGAACTCCTGCAGCGTCTCCCCCGGCTGCTGTGACCTTGCCTTTAGCTGGCTGCGGTATGCTGCGGCTAAGCGGTGGTTCCCGAAGCGATCCTCCAGGGCTTCCCAGATGTCCTTGGGCGCCGCCGTCGTCTGCACCGCGTTTAGGACTTCCGCGGCTCTTCCCTGGAGGCTGGCTATTAACTGTGTGGCCTCCTCCTCCAGTGACCACCCGTTGTGCCTGGCCACTCTGTCGAACTGGCGGCGGAAGACCTCAAACGTTGACGCGCCGTCATACTTGGGAGGTTTGACGCGCGGCGATGTTATGTTACGTCCCGGTGCGTCGGCCTTCAAATCCTTCAACCTCCTGCCGACGACGTCCTCCACCATGGCGCTCAGGGACTTGGCGCTGTTGTCGGCCTTTCCTTCCAGCTCATTAACGCGGCTCGCGAGGTCTCCGACGCGTTCGTCCACCTGGCCGATCCGCTTGCCGAGTCCCGTGACGTCCTCCCTCACGCCGGCCAACTGTTCCTCAAATTTCGTGGCGAGGGCCTCATTCGCAACCTTCATTTCTTCCATCTTCTCCGTGAGGTTATCGTTAGCCGTCTTCATTTCTTCCAGCTTTGCGGCCAGGTTGTTATTTGTAGTCTCCAGCTTCGCGGCCAGGCTGTTATTTGCCGCTTCCGTCTTCTCTGTTAATTCGGCCTTCATTTCCATCATCTTCTCCAAAATTTTTTCCAATGCCGCGTCCATGGTTGGAATGTTCGGTGATGTTATCTTCCCGCTTCCTGACACCAGTGTGACTTTGTGGGTTCGTCAAATGAAAAGTCCAATTTCACCACTCAAAAATGTTCTTTATTTCCACCGACTTACAGTTAAACACTTGCCAATTACACAAAATTACGTAATGCACACAATTACGATTCACCTGTTCGTCCGTTATCGTTCCGATGCACGTACACAATTACGTAGTTGCTTCCGTTGCACGGCGCTACTTCACTAGCACGTCCAGCACTAACACTGACTGTCTGTCTCTCTGAAACCCTTTTTATAGGCATCTCGCCGTATTCTCGGCTTTTCTAGTTTTCAGGCGAATATTCCCGGTGATGGGAGAAGGGGAGAGAAACATCCAGGGACGGGTGACATTCCTTTAACCACCCTTCAGTTAGTGACAGAGACTAATGGGAGGCGTGGCTCCGCTCCTTTTCCTTTCCTCACAGCTGTGCCGTTATACCTTCCGCTAATTGGGTGACAATATACAAAGAGGATGGAAGACCTCTTAAAGGTTAGTAATTGCAAAGAAGGAAAACAACACATCAAATTACTGCATTGAATGAGCAAATGAAACTTTAACAATCAACAAAAAAGAATTTCACAAAATTAAAGTAGATAAACCAACATAACCAAGAGTACATGGGCTACCAAAAATTCACAATACAGGAAAAGCCAGGCGATATATCACTAGTAGCATAAATGCCCCCACATATAATTTGGCCAAATGGTTACTGCATAAATTCAATAGCTTCCCAAAGTTTGAAAATACAAATTTGAAACAATCTTTAGGTCTGGTTGAAAAAAATCAAGGACATAAATTTGAGCAAAGTGGCAGACTGGTTTCATTTGCTGTCACATCATTATTCCCAAGTTTACCAACAGCAAACTTACTGACACTATTGAAACTGGCTAACTACAATGGAAATGGAAACAGTGGAAGCAGAAAATACATTTCATTAACTTCTTACAAAACTTTTTCTTACAAAACTTAAAAAACTTCTTCAGCTTTCATTGAAAATGCTACAAGCCGAAGTCAACGGGCAGCACACTTGCACACCTTTTGGCAAATTTATTTATGAGTAAATTCAAAACACAAAATGGAAATGTCTTCTCATTGGATCTTCAAGGTTTGATATAGATATGTTGATGACATCTTTGCAATAGTTCCAAATAAACATTTAGAAGATGCATTAACATTTTTCAGTCTGTAAGAAACGACTATCAAATTCACAATAGAAAAGGAAATCAGTGGAAAACTCTCTTTCTTGGATATAAATATCATAAGGAAAAAAGAGAAAAATAAAATTTGCAGTTTATGAGAAGCCAATACAGTCAGAAAATTATATAAGGAATAACTACAATGCAATTATACATAAACATGCAATAATATATAGTCTTATATGCAGACTAGTCAACATACCCATGGATAAAGCAGAACACTTCAAGGAACAGAAAGGTGTACTCCACATAGCAGAAGAAAATAGATACAACAAAAGTCTGGTGTTTAAGCAAATTAAAAAGGCTAAACTAAAGAATACCATTAAGGGAGCAACCACAATTACTAAAGAAAAATAAAGCAGGAGCATGTTCAGTGCATACACATACAACCCGAAAACATTTTATAAATTCAAAAAGATTCTTAAGGAACAAAGTGTTATCTTGGCACCTACTAATACATACTCAGTTTTAAAATTACTAAATTCACAAAGAAAAGATGAAATCCTATCAATTAACAGATCCAGAATGTACCTTATAAGTTGTAAAAATTGTGATAAATACTGCATCGGTCAAACTAAAAGGAACCTAAAAGGCAAAGTCAAAGAGCACTTTAGAAACATCAAAGGGAAACAAGAAGATAAGTCAGCAGTAGCATTTTATTTGTGGAAGGAAAACCATGACATTGAACCAAATGCAAAATTACTGAACGGAGTGATAAATCAAAATAAACTGCCAACATGGGAGAACATATCCATATGAAAAAATAATGACCAAGTAATTTACTTTGAAATGCCACCAATAGATATAATTGGACAAAGAAACTCATAGTTCCTCTGCCTGAGAGAAGAAAGCAGACAACAGATGCTAGTTGGAAAGAGGTTGACAATGTAGATGACAGCTTTTGAAACTAGTTCCTCAGTAATATAAAAATGTAAGTGATGAAGAACAAAAAGAAAAGACTATAAATGGTTTTTTAAATTAATTTTGACATCACTTTTACTAAGTCCTGTTCTTTACAATAAAAATCTCCCAAGTTGAAACTTTAAGTTTCATTGTTTAGGTTTAGGTAATTTAATCTCCTCTTCAATATAATGGTTCACATTCCAGAAAAGGAAAGCAACTACTGATTTTTATATTTCCTTATATTTCATGTTACTTTGGTTTTCTGTTACTCTAATTTTTAAATTTAATTTTGTAAATCCGATATACAATTTGTCATAATCCTCACCATCTCTCCTACATATGCTTGAATTTTGTTTCTATGCTATTGTGTTTTTTAAAGGATTATAAAAGCTTCTTCAGTGCGAATCTGTTTTGTGGTGCTAGGTTTACATTAGAGTCTTTAAATATTTGTTCAAATTCAGGAAATGAGTGGAATGAAAATTTTTATCTTTCCAGTATTTATCTGCCTTTTGAAGTGTAGTGAGCTGTTTTAACATCTTTTGTCCATAGTTGTAATTGATCACTTTGATAGTTGATTTTGGATTAAAACAGACTTACTGTGCTGTATTTAATATATATTTAAATTCCTCATAATACTGTCTTTGATCTTGAGGCATGCTGTTTATTCTGTGAATCAGGCTTTCATTTCATTTCATTTTATTTCACCCTTGTGTTAAAAGTACATAGGATACGTCACATACATAATTTAATTACAAAATTTAATTACAAGGTATAATTACAAGGATACGTCATATACGTAATTTAATTACAATTAATTACAAAGTTTGTTTACAAATCTGTTTCTCTCAAAGTTCACATACCTGTAAAACACATCTACACTCATTTACACATTTTGTTTACATTTAGTGTTGTACTTAAATTATTCAGTATTGTAGAAAGCATTTTCTAGTAAATAGTTCTTAATGGTTTTTATTTGTATCTCTCTTTGTTTCAAGTCTTTTATTTCCTTGGGTAAAGCATTATAATGTTCTTTTCCTATACTTTTTATTGAACGATTATTTAATGTTCCCCTGAGTGCAGTTCTGTAATAACCGTGTTTATTTCTAACATTATAGCTATGCATGTGATTGTTTTTAGCAATTTTTCCATTTAGTAGAACATGCTTGATGCTTTCATAAATGTAGATACACAGAACTGTTAAGATTTTGTATTTTTTGAACCAGTCCCTACAACTGTGTCTTTCTTCTATTTTCCCAATTATTCTAATTGCCCTTTCTAAGACCTGCTTATCTATGTGAAAGAGAATTGAAACTCTTGTACTATATGTAATTATTTGTGCGAGTTGTTTTCCTGTAGATTCCAAATGTTATATTATTATTTTGTTGTATAATTGTTAACTCCAAGAAAGGTAATTTATTATCTTCCTCAATTTCCATTGCGACCTTTATGTGATCTTGTATATTCAGCAGTTTTAAAGAATCATTTAAAACCTTTTGAGGGACTACAGTAAAAATATCAACATAACCGGCCCAAAATTGAAATACATATACAAATTTCTTTGCAACACATGTCTCTAAATTACTCATATAAAGATCTGCTCAGAGAGGTTAAATTTGATTACGCATGGCTAGGGCTTTTTGTTTATTTATAATATTTGTCCTTTAATTAGAAATAATTTTCTTCAGTCACACATCATTGATTATATGATTTGATCCACTTCTGGATCCTGAAGGACTGTACAAACTTTTTCAATTTGCTTGAAATTTTATCTGCCAGAATGCCTGTTAAGAACTTTTTAACATCAAATGACACCACAATATCATTCAGCCGGAATGTGTTTAGTTTTATCTATGAAATTTTGAGGGTTAGTTATATTTAAGTTGTCAAATTTTGTGAAGGAGTTCAATCTTTTTATAATCTATTTAACTACAAGGAACTTTCAACATGGGAGAAAATCTTTTTGGTAAAGAACATTCTTCATATTTTAATATTTGACATGCCACCAGTGACTGGTACAATGCACTTATGTAGGAAATATTCCAAAAGGGGGAGCCAATTACAAGATGGTCCACACAATAGCTAAGATAGTGGTCACTTGTGGTCAGGATTGTTACGGTCCCGAAAGTGTTCCTGTTATTAATGAATGAATGATTATCACTGAATGAGTGTGAACTTACTTCTGTTCCATTATACACAACTTAACTCCTTATGTTTCATCCCTATTACAAATAACATATAGCTATGCTTACGTTGTAATATACAATTTAAGCAGACAAGTTGCACCTGGTGTAAATATAAATAAATACTGTAGTTATTAATTCATTATACACCAGTTTCACAATCTACTTATTTTTAATACACTCTTGTAATTAAATGTTACAATCTTTCTGTCATAAATATACAATTTTATAATTTTAAAGTGTCTCTCAGATATTTTTTTTAATCTTTCCTAATAATTCATCCAACTTCCTAATCTCTTCTGTATTTGTTGGCCCTCCTAATCCTCCTTTAATTACTTCTCTTGATCATTTCAACCACCTAACTGGCAGCCATTGCTCCCTCCGTCATGTTGCTTCTTTACAATCCAAAATAAAATGTAGGTCATTTTCCATTTTCTCACATAATGGGCACATCTGTGGGCCCATTCCCAGTTTCAGTCCCCTTAATTTCATTGCCCTAGATCAAAACTATGCCCATCCTTCTATTTTTAAACTTCTTACACACTTCAGTATATTTTTGCCTGCCCCAGTCTTTTTTAATTTGCCCATATATTACCAAGGTTCTCTTGTCTCTAATACAGCTAAATATCTCTTGTATTTCGATATCCTCAATTCCCGGTCTGATTACTTTTCAAAACTTTTCTCTTAGAATTTCTCTGTCTCTCCATACATTTCCTGTTCCTATTTCCTCTTTAATGTTTTGTATAAATAAAGCCCAACTATCAGGCAATAATGTTTTCTCTTGCATAATTGTACATAATTTTACTATATTGTGGTCCTCCAATATTCTAATCCAATAGAACTTTATCAATCTTTCAAATATTAACCCTTTACTTCCTGTTCTACCTAATTCCAGTATTACTACTTCCTTAGGCAATGCAACTGGTAAACCCAAAATTAACCCCTGCGACCCTTCAACTTATAGCATAAAGCATTTTATCTTCCACTTTTATATTAAACACTCTTTAAACCATTTAATGTGTATCCCTGGTATTTTAAACACACATGCTTGTCCCCTTCATGGCAGCTAAAAGAGCTTTCCTTTGGTCATGCAAACTTCTATCACTACTTAACTGAACCTCCAAGTACTGAATTTTCCTGTCCTTCCATGCTCCATTTTTCTTCTTTCTTTAATGTTTATTAATAGTAGATTTTAGATAAGTTTTAATTAAACATGAACATTACATTAAACAAGTATTTTAATACAGACTTGTTTGTTAAGACAGTGTTTCAATGAATCACAAAATTTGAAGCATCTTCTATATTTGAAAGCTATTTTAGTAAATTTTGAGTCCTGGCATGCTGTACTGTACATGTAGATCCTATCTAGAAGCATTTGTTCTCTAAATCTAACAAGATTGGGTTTATGTAAATTTATTTGTATCATTTTCGACTACTTTTCTTGAGAAACTAAGCACATAAAGTATCTCGTAATTTCCATGATTCTCAGAAAAGGCCTTGATTTCTTCTTCTGTCAACCCTGTGTCGACTCCCTTTGCTATACCTTTTGAACACAATTGTAAAATGAAATGTAACATTACACCTTTTACTTCTCATCAAAATCAGATTGTAGGAAATCATTTGCCTCATTTAATTGAGTAAAATGTTCCTCAACTTTCTTTCTCCCAATGGGTATAATGGATTTTACCATAAATTTGTCACATAAAACATTCTGCCATGCAGATTTCGTGGATTTTATTCATATTACCATTGCTATTGTTAGTCAGAATGATGTACCATCCCGAGTCTTTGTAACTATGTAATATTTTATTATTCATAGTCCTTTATAGTACTTGATATATTTAAGAACAGAAGTTACTTTCTTCAGTACTTATTTCCATAACATCTTAATTTAACTTACATAGAGTAGTATTGTTACCTATCAAACACCCTGAAATGTAGCTCACAGCTTTTGTAGCTTAGTCAGTTCTCCAAGAACTGGATTTATTTCTTAACTAAGGAAAACAATGAATTAAAAGATGCCATTTAACCAAAATATAAAATATAATAGGTACTTAACTGATTTATGGAGCAGGAACTTCTACTAAGAGCGCATAAATGATACTTCCTTTGGCATAGTTTACAATTAGCCAAAGCCAACAAATGCATTAATTATGGGGATAAGGTTTTTTCCATGGTTTCCTTTATCCTGAAAGATGAATGGTGCCTCCAAACTACAGGGAACTTGGGTTAGTTTAATCATCAATTCACACATCTTGACTCATCAGATATGACCTATGACATAGGACGTTAATTAAAAAGGTATATATATAAACATAATAAAAAAATTCAAATAAATCAGACATGCAGTATGTGACAGCTGGTGTCAGTCCCTTCTTAGCTCCCTTCAATCTCACATGGGAATGTTTGAATTTGAGTGGTTGGTGACAAAGTGTTAATAAAAGCTTCTGGGATGGTAGGCAAACCTAACAATAAGCAAAGGATAGATTAAATTTTATATTCCCTTCAGTGCCAAACCGAAAATAAATTTTCAGCATGCTGGTTATGCTAATTGAATAGCTTAGTGAGTTTACTTTATTGATTTTCTTTGAAACAGTAGAGGTTTTATTGTTATTGCATTTTCTGCATAAAAATACTCCTGCTGTTAATAAGGCTGTTGATATTAACATTTCACTTGGCACTAATGTGACAACTGAACACCCATTGAAATTTGAAGCAAAAGCTGAATTATTGCAATAAGTTGTGTGACTTACGGTTTCATACTTATATAAATATACCGAAAACTAAATAAGAAGCTGGAGAAGGCTTCTTGTATAAAATTTAAGGAGAATTTTACTTTTTGAGTGAATATCTTAAATAAAATATACTTAGATGACAATAATAATAATTAGGGTCCGGATTTTGATGAAAAGTCATCTTTTTCTGAGCAGTCAGATGATGCTTATTGGAAATCATGTGCATTCTGGAACAAATATGCTAGATACAATAGATACAACAGACACCTTAGATACAATATGGTTTTTATAGATCATAAAAATGCATTTTTTCCACATTTTTATTATAAAGTTATTTTTTAACATTTAAATGCATTTCCGGTCATTTTCTTTCTTTTCAACGATCTAGGACATTTTCATCTGTAGCACGCATTCGGGAGGCCCGGGTTCGATTCCGGTGGTGGACCTAACCCTGACCCATAGGATTTTGGAGGATTTTAAAATAAGCTGACATTAAAAGTTAATTTATATATGTATTTTATGAAATAGTAACTTTGTAAGCATGGTAAATATGTAATTAAAAGTGATCAGCATCCTAACAGTGCCGGTGAATTTTTAACGCATCAATTAGAGGAATCGCCGATTACATCATGCAACGATTATAAATCAAAGTCATTTAAGTCATAAAAACAGTTGTCAACTAAAAATTTCTTAAGACTACTTTTAAAATTAAGAAAGTTTTCACAGAATTTGGAAGTTTACTGTAAAGTTTGAAACTAATATAGGGATGATTATTCAATGATTTACTTAGTCTACATGATGGTATTAATAAGTTACTTCATTCTCTTGTATTGTGGCTATGTACATCATTATGTGAAGTGAATTCATAAAACTACTCATGCACATATAAAATACAATAAAAAATATACATTGATGGGAGGGTCAGTATGGAAAGTTCTTTAAAACAATTTCTATGTTATAAATGATATATTAAAGAAACTATTTCGGTAACTGCATTAAAATTAAATACGAATATTAAATTATTAAAACTGCTAGTGGCTTTTTAGCGATAAGCATATAGTGAGATTGGCAGCAATGAGTGTTCGTCAAATTTTTGTTGCCAAGGGGACGCTAGACGTGCAATGATGAAGGAGCTGCATAACAGAAGTGTGATATTCAGATTTAGTAGTGTGAATCCATGAGTTATTTGTTGAAAATATTGTGTCAACTAAGTGTATCATATTCCATCTTCACTTCTGATTATTACTTTCTGGAAACTTTCAAATATCCGTTTATCATCGAAGTTTTGGGTAGGTATACATACATAGTGCCACTGATTCTGGCAATGAAACTTGTTACGAAATGGGTCATTTCTGTTTATATATCTTACTATATTTATCAGCATTTGCGTTTAGGGAGCTTTAGAAATTATGTTGTAAAATTACAGATATTTAGAAATAACCTTAGAGCTATGGCTTCTTAGATAGCAATGGCCAAGTGATGGTATTTTGTTTGCACATTATGATACCTTTTCTTCTAATTGTGGTTATACCAGGACGCTTTCATGTCGGTATATATCAAATGACTAAAAGTTGAGTTCAAAACGAATTTTATGTTCTAAATATGCATGCCGGAATATATCATAGCGAATGTTTGTTTAATTTACGTTATTTCTCGAAAATCCTGGTTCGTATATCGGAAATAGCATTAAACTTAAATATGAATATCAAATTATTAAAACCGCTAGCAATTGTTTTAACGATAAGCGTATAGTGAGGTTGGCAGCGTTGAATGATCATAAAAAAATGGTCGCCTAGGGGGCGCTAGTAACATTTTCACGTTAAGATGGGCAATGCTTAAGGAAGTGCATAAGAGAAGTGCAATCCATGTGAATCCGTGTGCTATTTATCGAAAATATTATGCGATAAAAGTGTTTGATATGCCATCTTCACTTCTGATTATTACTTTCTGGAAAATCTTTCAAATATCCGTTTATCATCGAAGTTTTGGGTAGGTATACATACATGGTGCCACTGATTATGGCAAGGAAACTTGTTACGAAATGGGTCATTTCTGTTTATATATCTTATTATATTTATCAGCATTTGCGTTTAGGGAGCTTTAGAAATTATGTTGTAAAACTACAGATACTTAGAAATAACCTTAGAGCTATGGCTTGTTGGATAGCAATGGCCAAGTGATGGTATTTTGTTTGCATATTATGATACGATTTTTCCTAGTTTTGGTTATACCAAGACGCTTTTATATCGGTATAAATGAAATGACTATGTCGACTTTATAACGAATTTTATGTTCTAAATATGCATGCCGGAATACATCATAGCCAATATTTGTTTAATTTACGTTAATTCTCGAATATTCTCGTTTATAGGATAGCAGATGATGGACATTTTGATTTATCGATTTTCCTTTTTTTTAGCAATAAGCATAGGTATAGTGAGGTTGGTAGCGTTGTTTGATCTAAAAAAGTGGTCGCCAAGGGGACGCTGTGTAACATTTTCACGTTAAGATGTGCAATGCTTAAGGAACTGCACAAGAAAAAGTGGAATCCGTGTTAATCCGTGTGTTATTTATTGAAAATATTATGCGAAAATAGTGTTTTATGTGTCATAATCGTCTGTGAGTATTATTTTCTAGATAAGTTTTCAAATATCCGTTCGACATTACAGTTTTGAGTATACGTGTTGCCACTGACATACGGAAGTATACGAAATGGGTAAACTATGTCTTTATATCTCATTATATTTATCAATTTATCATCATCATTGCATTCTTTGAATTCACAAATTGTGTTGATAAACTACAGATATTTATAAATAAGTTTAATTTTATAGCTAATGGGTAACAATGGCCAACAGTTAGGAATGTTGTAATGATTGCTATGGCGTAACAACTGCAGATAATTCGTTTCCATGACACGTTCAAAATATCACGATTTTGGTGAAATATTGCATAACATGTGGGCATTTTCCACTACGAAACGTTTAATCCAGGTTTAAGTTTTTGAAAGTAGAGCTATCTATGGTTTTCTTATTGTTTCAATTGTTTTTGATTTCTGTTTAAAGAATCACACGTAGGTATTTGCTTTCTTTGTAGAAAACAAGAATGGACCTTGCTTAATGTTCAATAACGGATAATTAGATATGGATCCTACAATGAAATATAGAAGAATGGGGGTGTATAATAGTCGGGTAGGTGTATAATTATGCAATATACTGATGCATCACTATAACACGTATGAATATTTGTTTTAAATGTTTGTCGAATATCCTAAGTTAAAATGACCCTATTTAAAATACCAAACTATATGACATATATATTCCTTCTTTAGTAAAGGTGCACTTTAAAGGCGTAGAGTTATGCTGGTATGAAGTGAAGTCACGGAAACAAGTTGTTGCCAACTGAGGAGCTCTGAAACGCGAATACAGAGAAACGTTGCGAAAACGTATTCTATTTCTTATTATAAACTAGCGATTTTGAAATAGGAATCATACGTAGTAAGTTTATCATCACCATCATCACACCATCTTCATTTTTATTCTTATTAAACTAATGTTACTATAATTTGTAAGGAAACTGGCAATGTATAATGAAACATGCTTTGGATATTGGAAACTCTCAAGCGATGACGTCACGCCCGCTATATTGCTACGCCGTTAAAGTGCTTCCTTACCCTTTCTTTATGCCTTTATATATAATCATGCATTCTAAATAATTGTTCATTATTATAAATCATATATAACAGAACGTTAACTTTCACGGCCGGATTCCATAATACAATTGTTTCCTGGTTGTTTTGCCGTGGTCTGTTGGCGTAAGAACGTCCAAAGAATCCAAACGTCCCAAAAACAATTAATTTTATTATGTATTAATCATATATAGGTTTTCGGAAACTATTTTGGCCCTTATGTTGTTTTCAAATGCTAGGCTTTGGCAATGAAGCCATTAGCTCTCTTGTTCTCCAATATTTCTGTGTAGTGGGTCCGGCAGGTAGGGCTTCACAGGTTAAAAGATGTTCATCAGTCATTTCCTCTTCTTTGTTGCACAGAGGTCAATTTGGAATTGTATAAATTCCTATGCCATGTGTTTGGCCAAATAATCATGTTCCCTAAGTAATCTAAAATTTGCTAATGCAGCTTTACGTGGGATTTCTGAAATAATTTCTGGATTTTTAATTAAAATGTTCTATTTATTTTATCTTTGGCTTTGTTAGATATTGATTGGTTTTGTTTGTTTTTATATTTGTTTTTGATTAATATTTTTATGGATGTAAAGGATAAGTTTTTACTTTTGCTCTGAATTAAATTTGTACCCTTCTTGGCAAGAAAATCAGCTGATTCATTTCCAGCAATTCCACAATGTGCAGGTATCTGCTGTAATATAATTCTTTTCTGTAGTTTTTGAAGTTGTTGGATAATGTGACATTCTTTAATTTGGATTGACCTCATTTTATATGAACTTATTGCACATATTTAGGCCCTTTTTAAAACACTACATCCTGCTCATAACTTGTGAAAACGAGCAATTGCTTGAATGATCTCAATTTTCAGTCGCTACTGTTAAAACCATAAGTAATACTTTATTCACAGATACTAGGAAGAAAAGCTTATAATTGTATTCTAATGGAACACAAAATAGGTTGAACAAAACGTAAAATACACGTTTATGGTAATCATTTATAAGAAGAATTTCTTTTCCTAATCTGGCGTATTAAACTGGTAATGAAATTCCATAATATAAACTACGTTTGTTGATTCATCGTGTGTTGTTTTCCAAAGCTCATATTACTCGTTCTCTAAACACATCTTTTGCGCAGTGCTAAGTATACAGTATATGCTAAATTGCTCTTTTCCAAGTTAAAACATTGCTAGACAACAAATTACAACATTAGGTTTGTAACAGACTGCTCGTAGTTTGAACCTCTTGTTACTAAGATCTGCTTTTTAACTCTAATTCAACTGACTTTATTGGTATACGAGAGTAATGTTCTGGTTTTCCCGTTCCTTAATCTAAAGTGGTACAATATGTTACTTGAACACAATTACACAATTCACAAAGCATGTTTGAAGTTACGGTAGCTCAAGCCGCTCGCATATACGGTAATACAGTCAAGTCAGCATTAAAAAATACATTTCCAAAACATTTTAATACTTCCCTGCCTTAGGCTCGAGTTTCTGTCAGCTGATCGGAACAAATTCCTCATCATTACTTCGACATGCACAAGAGATATAAACGACACCACATGAAACTAAACGAGCAATTGACATCCTAATTTTGCTCTTCATAATTAGTTCTTTAGATTAATCAAAATCTTCGTACTATACTAAATGGAACATACTGTAACTTCGTGGGTTCCTGAAATTAAAAGTCCAATTGCACCACTCAAAAATGTTCTTTATTTCCACCGAATTACAATCGGAACACCTGCCGATTACACAGAATTACGTAATGCACAAAATTAAAATTCACCAGTTCGTCTGTCACAGGTCCACTGCAGGCAGTTACGTACACTCCTCAGATGCACGTACACAGTCCATTCCCTCACTGGGCGCACCTCACTGGGCGCTCCTCACCGCTGCCCGACAAGAACTGAACTGAACTCGCCAACTGCAGCCCTCTTTTATAGGGATATCGCTGTTTCTCGAAGTGTCTCGTTCAGTGAATCAACGCGAAGGTTCCAGACGGCAGGGGGAGGTGGAAGAGGCGGCCAGTGACCAGTGACACTTCCCTAATCATCCCCTTAGTTAGTGACCGAGATTAATGGGTAGGCGTGGGCCCAATGCCTCCGGTCCCCTACTCATCTGTCAGTTGGTCGTGCTATCTGATAATTGGGTGACACTGCTCCCTCCTCAAAGTTTTGCAATGAAGCGTTGTCTGTACGACAAGAGTGCTTTCACCTAGCACACCTCAGGACGTCTCTGTAGCTACGGGCCAGCTTTGCAGAAATGCTAGCGGACGATAACGCAGTAGTGGAGAAGGTTTTTAGATTCTTTTCTAGTTTAGAGTTTGGGATTTAGCGAATAGAATTTATGGCTTTTTAGATTCATATTTCTTTTGTTTTTATAGTCTTTTACGTGTATGTATTTTTTGTAAGTCTATTTACATATTTATAGTTTTTTAGAAGAATTTATATCTGGCTTTGGCCATGACCAGTTTGTTTTATAAAGGGCGCTGATGATCTCTGCAGTTGAGCGCCCTTATACTCATCATCATCATCTTCTCCTCAAAGCTGGTCGTCCCGAACAGCACCATCGTAGCGGACCAGACGATCCAGGTGCACCACCAACATCTTTCATGGGGACACATTCTGCATGCGATAGACCACGTCATTAATCCTCGTCACCACCCGGTACGGCCCTTGCCATTACTGCTGAAGCTTCGGGCAGCATCCCTTGGTCCGCGTAGGACGGTACAACCAGACCAGGTCACCTTGCTAGAACACTTGGTTGTTGGCTTGCCTGTCATATCGGGTCTTCTTTCGGTCGCTCGCCTTCTGGATGTTCTAGCGAGCCATCTCGTGCATGTCGTGGAGGTGGTCCACCAGGTTCTCCACATATTCGGTCATTGGCTCCTTCGCATCCGGACGGCTTCCAAAAGCCAGGTCACAAGGGAGGCGTAACTCTCGGCCGAACATTAAGCTGGCTGACGTCATGCCAGTTGAGTCGTGTGTAGACGAGTGGTAGGCCAGGAAGAACAGTGGCACCTTGACATCCCTGTCTCGCTGATGGCTGACCACGACCTACCTCAGGTGTTCCTCTAAGGTCTTGATGTATATTTCGACCATGCCATTCGACTGGGGATGTAGAGGCGTCATGCGGGTCTTGTTCACCCTAAGCCTTTGTAGTGCCTCCTTCATTAGGTTGGATTCAAAGTTGGTACCCTGGTCACTGTGTAGCTCTAACGGGACCCCAAATCGAAAGAATACTTGCTCCACGAGGCAGGTTGTGATTGTCTTTGCCTCATGGTTTGAGATGACATACACCTCCGGCCACTTGGTGAAGTACTCCACGACCACCATTAGGTCCCCCCAGGGGCCTACTACGGTAGGTACGGGCATTGGCGATCCCGGGGTCCCGAGCCAATCATCCCCATCGTCACCCTCTCACCCCATTTTGGTTGTGCCACGTTGGTCACCCTTAGTTTTAAGCTTCTTCCTCTTCTAGGTTTATTGTTCTATTTTAGCTTTAGCTGTTTAGGTTTATAAACTCCTGCCTCACCACCAGGGATCTTTCTTCTATCTCCGTGGTTCCTGTCCCACGGTTCCAGCGCGGCTTCCGACTTGCGTGCTCTCCGGAGGTCTCAGGCGTGAAGGTTGTAGTGGACTCCCTACTGACCCTGTGTGTGACCTTAGGTGCGGAGCCCGTCCACACCGTCATGTACACTCACGTAGTCTCAATGAGGCCCGGCTGGTTTTAATGGTCCGAAGGCCGTGAGTCATTGGGCCAGTATTACCAGCCGGACGTGTTACCGCTGACGGGAGCCCCGGTGTAATCAACCACAAGCCCCCTGAATCCGTGCATGAGTCTGTTGACTGCTGCACGGCCTAAAGTGGGGGGCCACAGGCGGTTATTCCTGTGGTAGGGGCCTAAAGCCGGGGTGTCACGTGGTGAACGGTTCTCACATTTGGGCAACAGTAGTTGGACGGTAGCTCTTCTGAAGTACAATCGAGATCGGTCGTGGGAGGGGTCTCCCATGACGGCGCAGACCGTGAAGGTTTGGTGTCTTTTTCTTTCACCCCCGGATGGCAGGCTGACGCCGACAGTTCCGGAAGGGGGTCCTTTAACCATGGCTCCTCCGCGCAAACCTTCCCCATTTGATTCGTTTTTGGTCGTGACCCTGACTTGTGAAAACAAGACAATGCGAGACATTAGTCCTTTCTATATCCAACGCGAGCTTGATCGGATATGTGGCGTTCTAAAATCTGCAACTCGGTTAAGAGACGGTACCCTTTTGGTAGAAACAAAGAACCAGGATCAGTCCAGTAAGCTCCTGAAGGCTTGCTTGTTGGGTTCCTACCCCATTCGGGTAGCCCCACATAAGACTTTGAATAGCTGTAGAGGGGTCGTGACAACCTCCAGTTTGGACGGCCTCTCTAACGAGGAAATAGCATCTAATTTGACTGACCAGAATGTGTGCGAGGCGTACCGTCTCCTTGGTAAACGTGATGGACAGTCTGTTCCGTTGCGGACAGTCTTCCTCACTTTCAAAGGAACCACATTACCGGACGCTATCTATTGTGGGTACGAACGTGCTGCAGTGCGACCGTATGTCCCAAACCCCATGCGCTGTTTTCGGTGTCAGCGGTTTGGGCATACTCAGGCCCGCTGTACCTTTGACGCTGTATGCGACCGTTGCGGTTTACCTCCCCATGGCGATGCTATATGTACTCGTGACCCGGTCTGCGTCAATTGCGGTGGTACACATCCCTCCAGCTCCCGGCAGTGTCCGCAGTTTCTTGATGAGAAGGCCATTCAGGAACTGCGCGTCAAAGAACGTCTGTCCTTTCTAGAGGCAAAAAGACGGTTTGAGCAACTGAAACCCGCTGCCAGCTTAGGTTACGCATCCGCAGTTCGTCGCTCTCCTGCGCAGTCTGTTGCCACACGGACCGTCAATGTTTCGGATGCGTCAACCCAATGCGACTTGCTGGAGACTGCCAATCCTTTTAAGGCGTTGGCACCAACAGCCTCATCTAGCTCCTCTACTGCCCCAGCTGCAGTTTCACGGTCCGTGTCGGTCAGCACTACTCCCGGTACTTCTACGGTGTGCCGCTCCCGTAGTCGCATTCGAGGAACCGGCAGGGCTTCTGTTCAGTCGGCTTCCCGATCCCCTTCTCGAAGGGACTCTTCTGACTCCCGCACATCTGAGGAGTCGCCCATGGAGCGACCGTTTGTCGGTCCCAAGTGCGCCAAAGTGCGAAAAAAGGAGAAACGACGTCCGACCACCTGAACCCGCATTCCTGGCGCTCTTGCTATCTTGAATTTTCTCCCTAAAACCGCCGCTCCCCCTTAGTCCTTTTCCATGGCTCTTTTAACGTGGAACATTCGTGGTGTGCGCTCACATAGGGCAGAGCTCCAGCTCTTGTTGCGGTCCTACAACCCCATAGCGGTTTGTTTACAAGAGACCAAACTTCGCCTTAAGGATGCTTTTGATTTGCGTCATTATATTCCGGTACGCTTCGACCTTGTGCCGGAAGTGGGCTCTCCTGCTCATGGTGGTGTCATGATCCTTACACGTGCTGATGTTTTTGGTCAACCTCTACCTCTTAACACTACTTTGCAAGCTGTTGCTCTTCGGCTCAGTCTTCCAGGTTTATCGTTTACCTTATGCACAGTTTACCTCCCCCCTTCAGACTCCGTCCTTCCTGCGGACCTCTCTCAACTAGCTTCGCAGCTCCCCACACCCTTTCTTCTTTTGGGGGATTTTAATGCCCATCATCCGTGTTGGGGCTCTCCTAGGGCGTGTGCAAGGGGAACCCTACTTGCTGACTTCTTTGACCAGTTTCCTCTCCTTGTTTTAAACACTGGTGAACCCACCTTTTTTCCGATTCCACCGGTACTCCCTCCCACCTCGATCTTTCTCTCTGCTCCACACAGCTTGCTCATTGTTTCCAATGGCATGTAGTATCTGACACTCATTCCAGTGATCACTGCCCATGTGTGCTAACGTTGCTCTCCCACAACGTTCCCCGCTCGCGTGCAGCCTCATGGCAACTCTCCAAGGCTAACTGGGTGCTCTTTTCCGAAGCTGCCACATTCAAGGATTCCGAATTTACTACTATCGACCTTCTGGTCGACCATTTCACTTCAGTTGTTGTCTGCGCTGCCGAGCAATCTATTCCGAAATCCTCCACGGAGCCTCGGCGTTTGCCTGTCCCGTGGTGGACTCTTAAGTGCCGCGATGCCCTTCGCGCACGCCGGAAAGCTCTTAGGGTATTTAAACAACACCCCACCGTCGAGAACTTGGTAGCTTATAAACAGCTGCGCGCACGAGCCCGACGTGTTTTTAGGGCTAGCAAAAGAGCGTCCTGGACTTCCTTTGTTGCCTCTTTCTCGCACGCCACCCCTTCTTCTGTGGTTTGGGAGAAACTCCGTCGTGTTGCCGGTAAACGGCCACCCTTGTCCATTTCTGGACTTCAGGATGGACCTCTCACTGTTGTAGATGCGGTTGATGTTGCTAACTGCCTGGGTAGCACTTTTGCTGCCGCCTCCAGCTCTGCTAACTACGTTTCGACGTTTCGGGTCCTCAAATCTCAGATTGAGGCCCAGGAATTATCTTTCCGCTCAGCTAACCTTGAGTGCTACAACGCCGAATTTAGCTTACGGGAGCTGGACTCGGCGTTATGCTCCTCTCGCTCTTCCGCTCCTGGGCCTGATGGTGTTCACGTGGCTATGCTTCAACACCTCTCCCTTGCTAGTAAAGACTATCTACTGCGTATGTACAACCGCATCTGGCGTGACGGAGTTTTCCCTACAGCTTGGCGCGAGGCAACTATCATTCCGGTCCCAAAACCGGGTAAGGACCGCCGTTTGCCCTCCAGTTACCGCCCCATTTCCCTCACCAGTACAGTGTGTAAGGTGATGGAGCGCATGATTACTGGGCGCTTACGTTGGTGGCTTGAGTCGGAGAACCTTCTGTGCAACATCCAATGCGGATTTCGCCGTTACCGTTCCAGCACTGATCACCTGATTTCTCTCTCGACTCATATCATGAACGCCTACCTGCGCCGCTGCCAAACTGTGGCCGTCTTTTTTGACCTTACGAAAGCCTATGACACCTGTTGGCGGACTGGCATACTACGCACCATACATCAGTGGGGTCTTCGTGGTCGACTTCCCATTTTCCTCCGGGAATTCATGAAGGAGCGGTCCTTTCGTGTTCGGGTGGGGTGTAATTTATCCCGCGTTTTCCATCAGGAAAACGGGGTACCCCAGGGATCGGTCCTCAGCGTTCTCCTCTTTGCCATCGCCATCAATCCTATCACTGAGTGTATTCCCGCTGGAATATCCTCTTCTTTATTTGTGGATGACTTCGCCGTATATTGTAGCTCTCGGCGGACGAGTATCTTGGAGCGTCGGCTCCAGGTCTGTTTAGATCGCCTTTACACTTGGAGCCTCCACAACGGCTTCCATTTTTCCACCGAGAAGACCGTGTGCGTGAACTTTTGGCGCCGTAAGGCGTTTGATTCACCCTCACTCCACCTCGGTCCCCATACGCTTCCTTTTGCAGAGGAAGCTAAATTTTTAGGATTGGTGTTCGATAGGAAGCTTAGCTGGGATTCTCATATCGCTTCCCTGAAAGGTCGCTGTGCCCGGTCCCTCAATATCTTACGTGTCTTAACAGGTACATCCTGGGGAGCTGATCGGACCGTGCTCTTACAGCTTTATCGGTCCCTGGTGCGATCAAAGCTTGACTATGGGAGTGTGGTATATTCGTCGGCACGGCCTTCCATTTTGAGTCGTTTGGATCCTGTGCACAATCAGGGGATACGTCTAGCTACTGGTGCTTTTCCAACCAGCCCCATCCCCAGTCTGTACGCTGAAGCAGCTGAACCCCCCCTGTTCTATAGGCGAGATATTCTTTTATGCACCTACGCATGCCGTCTATCCTCTCTACCCACGCACCCAACGTACAAGCCTTTCTTTGACTCGTCTCTTGATCGCCAGTACGCTGTCAGCCCCCTTGCATTACTTCCGCCCGGTGTTCGCTTTCGCCTGCTTGTTCGGGCCCCCCCCCAGGGGCCTACTTCCGTAGGTACGGGTTTGGCGAACCCGGGGTCCCGAGCCAACAGTCTCCCTCGAGTGGGCTCCTCTTCGTGGTTGAGGGAGATGGTCAACAGGCCCACCCACGTGTAGGCCGTGCGTGGAGACCCGTGTCGGTGGAAAGGTTTGTCCTGGTAGTTGAGGGATGCGTATCTGAGCTCGTAACAGTTATTTTTTCTGAATTCGGGGAGGGTGCGCATTTCTAATACACTACTTTGGCTTCTGCTTCGCCTAAACGGGAGGTTAGGGACTAACCCACCCCTAATCAATCGGCCAGGACTAGGTATTGTACCGACCTCCAGGGTGAGTGGGACGGCGAGCTCGCTATATCCCCTGTGTAGCCCTGTCATCCCAGTGGGATGACCCCTTGTTGGACTCCGTGGTGGGTGGGGAGCACTGGGGGATGAAATTTAGACCAACATTTATGGCTAAACAACACCCCCCAAAACACAATAAACGTGGAAAAGATTTATTTGAAAACAGTGATAAACAAGTAGTTGAGTGTGGTCCTCGCTACTTAGTTATTAAACGAACGGAGGAAGGTAGAACGTTTTCTACGGTTAATCCGTTTATTATACAGAAAGGTCTTGATAAAATAGCTGGTGCTGTTAAATCATGTACAAAATCCAGAAATGGCACGCTGCTGGTGGAAGCAACTACAGCATCCCAAGCAGCAAAGATACTGAAAGCCAACATGCTGGGCAGTTATCCAGTCAAAGTGGAGATGCATAGGACCCTGAATACCTCGCGCGGTGTTGTAAACACTAGCGCGTTGGATGGAATGTCCAACGAGGATATTCAGGAGAACCTCCAGGAACAAGGCGTAACTGCGGTCTATCGTGTCCAAAGGAGAGAACGAGGGGATATGGTTCCCACTCGTACCCTGTTCCTGACCTTTGATCGGGTAGATCTCCCTCAAAGAATCAGGGCAGGATATGAAGTGATTGAGGTTAGACCATACATACCTAACCCTCTGAGATGCTACCAATGTCAGCGGTTCGGTCACACTAGTGCATTCTGTAAAGGCGCACCTACATGTGTCAGCTGCGGAGCCGGCATGCATGAAAATGCATGTACATCACCTCCAGCATGCGTAAATTGTAGCGGTGAACATCCATCAAGTTCACGAGAATGTCCCCGTTATATTGAAGAGCGAGCTATTCAGGAGATCCGGGTTAAGGAAAAGGTTTCCTTTTCGGAAGCCCGGAAACTTCTATGTATCCTCAAGCCCTCTTCAACCACCTCCCGTACCTATAGCTCTGTGGCGGCTACTCCGTCACCGAAACGGGAGGCTGGTACCCAAACATCTGATATAAATGGGGCAACAATATCCGAGAAAGTTCTAGTGCCTAGATCGCAACCAAGAGCATCAGTAACACCATCTAAAACTCCGAGAACACAGACTACTGAAAATAACAAGTCAGTGAAGTCGCCTGACAAAGCATCCACGTCTAACAACAGGACGAAATTGCCCATTGTATACCAAGCACCAGAGATCAAGTTCAAGACGCAGTATGATAGAACTGCCTTCCTGAAAGAAAGCACAAAGTCTGCTCCAGAAAAGTCCAAGAAACGTAGCCCTAGAGCGTCTCCGAGATCATCGTCGGAGTCATTTTCTGGGGAGGACTACGACCGGCGACCGTCATCTACGTCGGTCGGAATTTCCAATCGCTTCGAGCCCCTCGAATCGAAGGTTGTAGAAGGAAAACCGTCCTCTTCCATAGAGGATATGGAGCATGAAACAGCTGACCACGCTGCTACATCTGCAGCAAAGAAGAGGCAGGATAAACCTGCCGAAACTAGCCCTACACCAAAGAAAAAGGGCAAATTGATTCGGCCACCCATGAAGTCGTCTTAATGTAGACTACATTTACATCTTATATCCCATAGTTCCAATGGCTATCCTACAATGGAACATACGAGGATTAAGAGCGCATCGACCAGAATTGGAACTTTTGCTCAGTAAGCATCACCCCTTAGTGGTATGCTTACAAGAGACTAAGCTACGACCACAAGACAACTTTAAAATCAGACGCTACACACCACTGAGGTGTGATGTTGAAACAGAAGAGGGCATTCCTGCACACGGGGGTACTATGATGCTCCTCAGGGATGACATATTTGTAGATCCGTTACAGCTACAGTCTGATTTACAATCTGTAGCTGTAAGGATTAAGCTGCCATCAATAGAATTTTGCATCTGCACTGTATATCTCCCGCCATCAGATGACCTCTCGTTAGTTGACCTTGAAGATCTGGTTTCCCAACTTTCAACACCATTTCTAATAGTTGGAGACTTTAATGCCCATCACCCTCTTTGGGGCTCAAATCGGGCATGTTCGAGAGGCAACCTCATTGCAAAATTCCTGGAGAGCAATAACTTGGTTCTCCTGAACACCGGAGAGCCCACATTCCTCTCAGACGCGTTTAACACCTATTCGCACATCGATTTGGCAGTGTGTTCATCCCAGTTAGCTGTTTCATTACAGTGGAATGTCATCTCTGATTTACATTCCAGCGACCACTTTCCATGTCTTCTTAGTCTCTTAGCACAAGATGTGTCTCCCTCACGTATCCCTAGATGGCGCTTTGATCGTGCCAACTGGAATCTTTACACCCAGTTGGCTGTCTTTGAATACAACGAGCACGATTCTGTGAATGATTTAGTTGATCATCTCACAGAGAAAATTCTTTCCGCTGCAGAACAGTCTATTCCACGTTCGACTACCCAACCCGGTCGATTTCCTGTCCCATGGTGGACCAACGACTGCCGGAATGCTATTCGTGCTCGTAGACGTGCTCTAAGGGTATTCCAACGACACCCTACGCTAAGTAATCTAATTGAGTACAAGAAAGCGCGCGCAAAATCTAGGCAAATAATTAAGGAT
Organism: Mantis religiosa; assembly: GCA_030765055.1. NCBI lineage: Eukaryota > Metazoa > Arthropoda > Insecta > Mantodea > Mantidae > Mantis > Mantis religiosa. The sequence goes on from JAUKNK010000042.1 coordinate 839,540, forward strand.
AGCAAAAAGACCTCATGGAACAAATTTGTATCATCTTTTAACAGATGTACACCCTCATCTGTTGTATGGGATAAATTAAGGCGCGTGGCCGGAAAATCAACCCACTTGCCAATCGCTGGTCTGAAAACAGCTGCAGGAGTTGTTGTTGATCCGTTTGTTGTGGCCAACACCTTCGGCTGTGCTTTTGCTCAGGTGTCTAGCTCATGCAATTATGCTCCTGAGTTTATCTCAAATAAGACTCAGGTAGAATCTCAAGGTTTCGTGTTTAGTTCCAGAAACCTTGAAGACTATAACCGCCTCTTCATCTTGGCAGAGCTAGAACACGCTCTTTCGTCATCACAACTGACAGCACCAGGACCGGACGGAATCCACGTTCAAATGTTACAACATCTCTCACCTGAAGGTAAGGCATTCCTGCTCGAGGTGTATAACCGTGTTTGGGTTGATGCCACGTTTCCTGAAAAGTGGCGAGAAGCTACCATTATACCTATCTTGAAAGCTGGCAAGGACCGTCACCTCCCTTCTAGCTACCGCCCTATTTCCCTCACCAGTTGCGTATGCAAGGTGATGGAACGCATGATAAATGGGCGGTTGGTATGGTGGCTGGAAACGCACAACCTACTGAATAACATCCAGTGCGGTTTCCGACGACGCCGTTCAACAGTGGATCATCTTGTGTCCATGTCGACACAGATTATGAACGGATTTCTTAAGAACTGTCAAACAGTCGGAATATTTTTTGACCTCGAAAAGGCTTATGATACGTGTTGGCGGGCAGGGTTGCTACGTACTCTGCACACCTGGAATATACGTGGACGCCTACCACTCTTCCTTCAGGAATTCCTGAAAGACCGCGTATTCCGAGTAAGGGTTGGCTCGGTTTTTTCGAACCAATTTGTTCAGGAGAACGGTGTACCACAGGGGTCGGTACTAAGTGTTACGTTGTTTGCTATTGCGATTAATTCTATCTCGAAATGTGTACCTCCAGGTGTCTCGTCATGCCTATTTGTAGACGACTTTGCCGTCTACTGTACATCTCAGCGCACTCCGTTTTTAGAGCGCCGTCTTCAGACCACCTTGGACAACCTGAAGAGTTGGAGTTTAAAAAACGGCTTCCGTTTTTCCGCTGAGAAAACCATCTGTGTAAACTTCTGGCGTCAGCAGAGTCGACTACCTCCAAGGCTCCGGCTAGGCGCTGATCTACTACCTTTTGCAGATGAGACGAGGTTCCTTGGATTGATATTTGATAGAAAACTTAGTTGGTCGTCGCATATAGCACAACTGAAAGCACGATGTGACCGATCTTTGAATATCTTGCGGGTACTAAGTGGAAAATCGTGGGGAGCGGATCGTGCAGTGTTATTGCGAATTTATCGGGCACTCATCCGTTCCAAATTAGACTATGGTAGTATCGTTTATGGCTCAGCACGACCATCTGTGCTGAAGAGATTAGACACAGTCCATAACTGTGGCATACGTATAGCTGTTGGGGCATTTCCAACGAGCCGAGTTATAAGCCTGTATGCTGAGTGTGCAGAACCTCCTCTGCACTACAGGCGCAACATGTTATTAGCCAATTATGGCTGTGGACTTAATTGCATGCCCACACATCCATCGTTTACGCCGTTCTTTAATACCTTCATGGACGTGCGTTATAGGAACACTACTATTAAACCAAAGCCACCTGGTTTTCGTTTCCGGGAGCTCCTTAGACATCTTGATACTGACATGCCCAAGATGTATCCTAGGGGGGAGAGGACATACCCTCCTTGGTTGTGCAGAGCGTCCCCGGTTGATCTGGGCATGACTAAATATGATAAATCTACCATGTCTATGTCTAGTATCCGCACATGTTTTTTAGAATTTTTATCGCGATATGAGGACCATTTTGTAATTTATACTGATGGCTCCAAGAACTCAAATGGCGTTGGTTGTGCTTACGTGTGTGGAACCGAACCCTATACATTCGGATTCCACACTAGCACTTCCATTTTTACTGCAGAGCTTTATGCAATATACCGGGCCATTTTACACGTACGCCGACGAAAGTTGGGGGACTGCTTAATCCTGAGTGATTCCCTCAGTGCTCTTCAAAGCCTACGGCAGCTGTACAACTACCACCCTATTGTGCAGCGTATACAGGATGCCCTCAACGTTTTACACGCTTCTGGCGTTAACGTGGTGTGTGCATGGATCCCTGGTCACGTAGGCTTGCGGGGGAATGAAATGGCGGATTCAGCAGCCAAGACGGCTATCATGAAGTCCAGGGTTCGAATACCATCTGTGACATCGGAAGACTTTAGGGCCGAATTGCGGAGAGCTGTGCAAACCTGCTGGCAGGAAGAGTGGTATGCTCTCCGCAATAATAAACTTAGATCTGTCAAAGAACTTCCGATTCCCTGGGTTACCTCCTGTCGGTCATCTCGTCGCGAGGAGGTGAGTTTGGCTCGGTTACGAATTGGGCACTGCATTTTTACTCATAGTTTTCTTTTTAAAAAGGAGCCTTCTCCACTATGTCCGTTTTGTAATGAAGCGTTGTCTGTACGACACGTGCTGCTAGAGTGTTTTCACCTAGCAGACCTTAGGACGTCTCTGCAGCTGCCGGTCAGCTTTGCAGAAATGCTAGCGGACGATAACGCAGTAGTGAAGAAGGTTTTTAGGTTCTTTTCGAGATTAGATTTTAGGATTTAGCAAATAGAATATATGGTTTTTGGATGCCTTTTTTTTTCTATTCTTTTTTTTTCTAACGCGTATGTATTTGTTGGTTTTTTTTAACATAGTTATACTGTTTTAGAATGATTTATATCTGGCTTTTGCCATGACCAGTTTCTGTTAAAAAGGGCGCTGATGACCTCTGTAGTTGAGCGCCCTTATACTCATCATCATCATCAAACTGAATACCTCGCGCGGTGTTGTAAACACTAGCGCGTTGGATGGAATGTCCAACGAGGATATTCAGGAGAACCTCCAGGAACAAGGCGTAACTGCAGTCTATCGTGTCCAAAGGAGAGAACGAGGGGATATGGTTCCCACTCGTACCCTGTTCCTGACCTTTGATCGGGTAGATCTCCCTCAAAGAATCAGGGCAGGATATGAAGTGATTGAGGTTAGACCATACATACCTAACCCTCTGAGATGCTACCAATGTCAGCGGTTCGGTCACACTAGTGCATTCTGTAAAGGCGCACCTACATGTGTCAGCTGCGGAGCCGGCATGCATGAAAATGCATGTACATCACCTCCAGCATGCGTAAATTGTAGCGGTGAACATCCATCAAGTTCACGAGAATGTCCCCGTTATATTGAAGAGCGAGCTATTCAGGAGATCCGGGTTAAGGAAAAGGTTTCCTTTTCGGAAGCCCGGAAACTTCTATGTATCCTCAAGCCCTCTTCAACCACCTCCCGTACCTATAGCTCTGTGGCGGCTACTCCGTCACCGAAACGGGAGGCTGGTACCCAAACATCTGATATAAATGGGGCAACAATATCCGAGAAAGTTCTAGTGCCTAGATCGCAACCAAGAGCATCAGTAACACCATCTAAAACTCCGAGAACACAGACTACTGAAAATAACAAGTCAGTGAAGTCGCCTGACAAAGCATCCACGTCTAACAACAGGACGAAATTGCCCATTGTATACCAAGCACCAGAGATCAAGTTCAAGACGCAGTATGATAGAACTGCCTTCCTGAAAGAAAGCACAAAGTATGCTCCAGAAAAGTCCAAGAAACGTAGCCCTAGAGCGTCTCCGAGATCATCGTCGGAGTCATCTTCTGGGGACTACTACGACCGGCGACCGTCATCTACGTCGGTCGGAATTTCCAATCGCTTCGAGCCCCTCGAATCGAAGGTTGTAGAAGGAAAACAGTCCTCTTCCATAGAGGATATGGAGCATGAAACAGCTGACCACGCTGCTACATCTGCAGCAAAGAAGAGGCAGGATAAACCTGCCGAAACTAGCCCTACACCAAAGAAAAAGGGCAAATTGATTCGGCCACCCATGAAGTCGTCTTAATGTAGACTACCTTTACATCTTATATACCATAGTTCCAATGGCTATCCTACAATGGAACATACGAGGATTAAGAGCGCATCGACCAGAATTGGAACTTTTGCACAGTAAGCATCACCCCTTAGTGGTATGCTTACAAGAGACTAAGCTACGACCACAAGACAACTTTAAAATCAGACGCTACACACCACTGAGGTGTGATCTTGAAACAGAAGAGGGCATTCCTGCACACGGGGGTACTATGATGCTCCTCAGGGATGACATATTTGTACATCCGTTACAGCTACAGTCTGATTTACAATCTGTAGCTGTAAGGATTAAGCTGCCATCAATAGAATTTTGCATTTGCACTGTATATCTCCCGCCATCAGATGACCTCTCGTTAGTTGACCTTGAAGATCTGGTTTCCCAACTTTCAACACCATTTCTAATAGTTGGAGACTTTAATGCCCATCACCCACTTTGGGGCTCAAATCGGGCATGTTCGAGAGGCAACCTCATTGCAAAATTCCTGGAGAGCAATAACTTGGTTCTCCTGAACACCGGAGAGCCCACATTCCTCTCAGACGCGTTTAACACCTATTCGCACATCGATTTGGCAGTGTGTTCATCCCAGTTAGCTGTTTCATTAAAGTGGAATGTCATCTCTGATTTACATTCCAGCGACCACTTTCCATGTCTTCTTAGTCTCTTAGCACAAGATGTGTCTCCCTCACGTATCCCTAGATGGCGCTTTGATCGTGCCAACTGGAATCTTTACACCCAGTTGGCTGTCTTTGAATACAACGAGCACGATTCTGTGAATAATTTAGTTGATCATCTCACAGAGAAAATTCTTTCCGCTGCAGAACAGTCTATTCCACGTTCGGCTCCCCAACCCGGTCGATTTCCTGTCCCATGGTGGACCAACGACTGCCGGAATGCTATTCGTGCTCGTAGACGTGCTCTAAGGGTATTCCAACGACACCCTACGCTAAGTAATCTAACTGAGTACAAGAAAGCGCGCGCAAAATCTAGGCAAATAATTAAGGATAGCAAAAAGACCTCATGGAACAAATTTGTATCATCTTTTAACAGATGTACACCCTCATCTGTTGTATGGGATAAATTAAGGCGCGTGGCCGGAAAATCAACCCACTTGCCAATCGCTGGTCTGAAAACAACTGCAGGAGTTGTTGTTGATCCGTTTGTTGTGGCTAACACCTTCGGCTGTGCTTTCGCTCAGGTGTCTAGCTCATGCAATTATGCTCCTGAGTTTATCTCAATTAAGACTCAGGTAGAATCTCAAGGTTTCGTGTTTAGTTCCAGAAACCTTGAAGACTATAACCGCCTCTTCATCTTGGCAGAGCTAGAACACGCTCTTTCGTCATCGCGACTGACAGCACCAGGACCGGACGGAATCCACGTTCAAATGTTACAACATCTCTCACCTGAAGGTAAGGCATTCCTGCTCGAGGTCTATAACCGTGTTTGGGTTGATGCGACGTTTCCTGAAAAGTGGCGAGAAGCTACCATTATACCTATCTTGAAAGCTGGCAAGGACCGTCACCTCCCTTCTAGCTACCGCCCTATTTCCCTCACCAGTTGCGTATGCAAGGTGATGGAACGCATGATAAATGGGCGGTTGGTATGGTGGCTGGAAACGCAAAACCTACTGAATAACATCCAGTGCGGTTTCCGACGACGCCGTTCAACAGTGGATCATCTTGTGTCCATGTCGACACAGATTATGAACGGATTTCTTAAGAACTGTCAAACAGTCGGAATATTTTTTGACCTCGAAAAGGCTTATGATACGTGTTGGCGGGCAGGGTTGCTGGGTACTCTGCACACCTGGAATATACGTGGACGCCTACCACTCTTCCTTCAGGAATTCCTGAAAGACCGCGTATTCCGAGTAAGGGTTGGCTCGGTTTTTTCGAACCTTTTTGTTCAAGAGAACGGTGTACCACAGGGATCGGTACTAAGTGTTACGTTGTTTGCTATTGCGATTAATTCTATCTCGAAATGTGTACCTCCAGGTGTCTCGTCATGCCTATTTGTAGACGACTTTGCCGTCTACTGTACATCTCAGCGCACTCCGTTTTTAGAGCGCCGTCTTCAGACCACCTTGGACAACCTTAAGAGTTGGAGTTTAAAAAACGGCTTCCGATTTTCCGCTGAGAAAACCATCTGTGTAAACTTCTGGCGTCAGCAGAGTCGACTACGTCCAAGGCTCCGGCTAGGCGCTGATCTACTACCTTTTGCAGATGAGGCGAGGTTCCTTGGATTGATATTTGATAGAAAACTTAGTTGGTCGTCGCATATAGCACAACTGAAAGCACGATGTGACCGATCTTTGAATATCTTGCGGGTACTAAGTGGAAAATCGTGGGGAGCGGATCGTGCAGTGTTATTGCGACTTTATCGGGCACTCATCCGTTCCAAATTAGACTATGGTAGTATCGTTTATGGCTCAGCACGACCATCTGTGCTGAAGAGATTAGACACAGTCCATAACTGTGGCATACGTATAGCTGTTGGGGCATTTCCAACGAGCCGAGTTATAAGCCTGTATGCTGAGTCTGCAGAACCTCCTCTGCAGTACAGGCGCAACATGTTATTAGCCAATTATGGCTGTGGACTTAATTGCATGCCCACACATCCATCGTTTACGCCGTTCTTTAATACCTTCATGGACGTGCGTTATAGGAACACTACTATTAAACCAAAGCCACCTGGTTTTCGTTTCCGGGAGCTCCTTAGACATCTTGATACTGACATGCCCAAGATGTATCCTAGGGGGGAGAGGACCTACCCTCCTTGGTTGTGCAGAGCGTCCCCGGTTGATCTGGGCATGACTAAATATGATAAATCTACCATGTCTATGTCTAGTATCCGCACTTTTTTTAGAATTTTTATCGCGATATGAGGACCATTTTGTAATTTATACTGATGGCTCCAAGAACTCAAATGGCGTTGGTTGTGCTTACGTGTGTGGAACCGAACCCTATACATTCGGATTCCACACTAGCACTTCCATTTTTACTGCAGAGCTTTATGCAATATACCGGGCCATTTTACACGTACGCCGACGAAAGTTGGGGGACTGCTTAATCCTGAGTGATTCCCTCAGTGCACTTCAAAGCCTACGGCAGCTGTACAACTACCACCCTATTGTGCAGCGTATACAGGATGCCCTCCACGTTTTACACGCTTCTGGCGTTAACGTGGTGTGTGCATGGATCCCTGGTCACGTAGGCTTGCGGGGGAATGAAATGGCGGATTCAGCAGCCAAGACGGCTATCATGAAGCCCAGGGTTAAAATACCATCTGTGACATCGGAAGACTTTAGGGCCGAATTGCGGAGAGCTGTGCAAACCTGCTGGCAGGAAGAGTGGTATGCTCTCCGCAATAATAAACTTAGATCTGTCAAAGAACTTCCGATTCCCTGGGTTACCTCCTGTCGGTCATCTCGTCGCGAGGAGGTGAGTTTGGCTCGGTTACGAATTGGGCACTGCATTTTTACTCATAGTTTTCTTTTTAAAAAGGAGCCTTCTCCACTATGTCCGTTTTGTAATGAAGCGTTGTCTGTACGACACGTGCTGCTAGAGTGTTTTCACCTAGCAGACCTTAGGACGTCTCTGCAGCTGCCGGTCAGCTTAGCAGAAATTCTAGCGGACGATCACGCAGTAGTGGAGAAGGTTTTTAGATTCTTTTCGAGATTAGATTTTAGGATTTAGCAAATAGAATTTATGGTTTTTGGATGACATTTTTATTTATTTATTTATTTATTTATTCAAGGCGTATGTATGTTTTGTCTTTTTTAACATATACTGTTTTAGAATAATTTATATCTGGCTTTTGCCATGACCAGTTTCATTTAAAAAGGGCGCTGATGACCTCAGTAGTTGAGCGCCCTTATACTCATCATCACTCACTCACTCCTGTTCGGGCCCTGGACGCCACACTGCCGCCAGTATTACCTCGGAGGGAATCTATTTTTCCTCCTTGGTCGCGGTATGACTCCTTATTCCACCTTGGGTTGACGTCCATGCCCAGGTCTGCGTTTCCGACCACTGGCATCCAATCCGCATTTTTAGAACTTCAGCAGCATTTTAAGAACTACAGTTTTATTTTTACGGACGGCTCTAAAACCGACCGAGGTGTTGGTTGTGCCTTCGTAGCTGCTGCGGAGAGTTTTACGTTTCGTCTTCCCGGACAGTGCTCGATTTTTACCGCTGAACTTTTTAGTATCTATCAAGCCCTACTTTTTATCAGCCAGCAGCACTCTAACCACTTTGCCATCTGTAGCGATTCTCTGAGTGCTCTACAGAGCATTCGTTTGCTGTACCCCAGCCATCCCCTAGTACAGCGAATACAGGATCGGCTGCATTCGCTCGCTAATTCAGGGTTCCACGTGTCGTTCGTTTGGGTTCCCGGACACGTAGGCATTCCGGGCAACGAGGCTGCTGATGTCGCCGCGAAGTCTGCTATTTTATCCCCCACAGTTTTTAGCAATTCTGTTCCTTTCGAGGATCTTAGTGCTTCCCTTCGCCGAGCCATCAACACTCGCTGGCATGATGACTGGTCCGTGCTCGTGGGGAACAAACTCCGGGAGGTTAAACATCTTCCGCTTCCCTGGGCCACATCTTCACGTTCTTCTCGCAGGGAAGAAGTTATTTTAGCTAGACTTCGCATCGGGCACTGCCGTTTTAGCCATCAACACTTGTTACGCCAGGACTCAGCACCTCATTGTGCTCACTGCGGTGAGCCTTTGACGGTAGAGCACTTTTTAGTGGAGTGCCGATTTTACTCAACGTTGCGCTCCTCCTTGGGCTTGGCATCCAACCTCAGCGCAATGTTGAGGGATGATATTGCTGCTGTGGAGGGCCTCTTCGACTTTTTACAGCGCAGCGGAATGCTTCGTTCCATATGATTTCAACATCCCTCGCCGTGCCTCATTTTAGATTCATCTCGGCACTCCTATTTTAGCTATTTTAACAGTTTGAGCATCTTTTATGTTTATTGTGTTTTTGGACCTTTTAGTGGATTTTATTGTTTTTAGCGTTTACATTTCAGTTGGGCTTTACCTAGTCTGAGCTCGGGCGCTAATGACCTCTGCTGTTGTGCGCCCCTAAGCCCCACTACTACTACTACTACTACTACTACACCATTAGGTATTTGTTGCCTTTGGTCGGAAATTGGGAACGGTCCAGCAAATTCAACGGCGATACGTTCCAATGGCGCTTCGACGTTGTACTGCTCTATGCGATCCCGGCTCCTAGTCTGGGGGCCGCGACTCGCCGCGCACACGTGTCACTGACGGCACCATCTCTCTGCGTCTGCTCGGAGCCTCAGCCAGTTGTAGCGCTGCCGTAGTTTGTCAATCTTTCGGTTCGCTCCCAGGTGTCCTTCTGAAGTACCGGCGTACACTTGCTCCAAGAATTCCGGGACCTTACTCCGGGGAAGTACCAACAGTTCTCTCTGCGTCTTCCCATCGGGTGATTCCCATACCCGGAATCCCCCCAGGGGCCTACTTCGGTAGGTACGGGTTTTGCGAACCCGGGGTCCCGAGCCAACAGTCTCCCTCGAGTGGGCTCCTCTTCGTGGTTGAGGGAGACGGTCAACAGGCCCACCCACGTGTAGGCCGTGCGTGGAGACCCGTGTCGGTGGAAAGGTTTGTCCTGGTGGTTGAGGGATGCGTATCTGAGCTCGTAACAGTTATTTTTTCTGAATTCGGGGAGGGTGCGCATTTCTAATACACTACTTTGGCTTCTGCTTCGCCTAAACGGGAGGTTAGGGACTAACCCACCCCTAATCAATCGGCCAGGACTAGGTATTGTACCGACCTCCAGGGTGAGTGGGACGGCGAGCTCGCTATATCCCCTGTGTAGCCCTGTCATCCCAGTGGGATGACCCCTTGTTGGACTCCGTGGTGGGTGGGGAGCACTGGGGGATGAAATTTAGACCAACATTTATGGCTAAACTACACCCCCCAAAACACAATAAACGAGGAAAAGATTTATTTGAAAACAGTGATAAACAAGTAGTTGAGTGTGGTCCTCGCTACTTAGTTATTAAACGAACGGAGGAAGGTAGAACGTTTTCTACGGTTAATCCGTTTATTATACAGAAAGGTCTTGACAAAATAGCTGGTGCTGTTAAATCATGTACAAAATCCAGAAATGGCACGCTGCTGGTGGAAGCAACTACAGCATCCCAAGCAGCAAAGATACTGAAAGCCAACATGCTGGGCAGTTATCCAGTCAAAGTGGAGATGCATAGGACCCTGAATACCTCGCGCGGTGTTGTAAACACTAGCGCGTTGGATGGAATGTCCTACGAGGATATTCAGGAGAACCTCCAGGAACAAGGCGTAACTGCAGTCTATCGTGTCCAAAGGAGAGAACGAGGGGATATGGTTCCCACTCGTACCCTGTTCCTGACCTTTGATCGGGTAGATCTCCCTCAAAGAATCAGGGCAGGATATGAAGTGATTGAGGTTAGACCATACATACCTAACCCTCTGAGATGCTACCAATGTCAGCGGTTCGGTCACACTAGTGCATTCTGTAAAGGCGCACCTACATGTGTCAGCTGCGGAGCCGGCATGCATGAAAATGCATGTGCATCACCTCCAGCATGCGTAAATTGTAGCGGTGAACATCCATCAAGTTCACGAGAATGTCCCCGTTATATTGAAGAGCGAGCTATTCAGGAGATCCGGGTTAAGGAAAAGGTTTCCTTTTCGGAAGCCCGGAAACTTCTATGTATCCTCAAGCCCTCTTCAACCACCTCCCGTACCTATAGCTCTGTGGCGGCTACTCCGTCACCGAAACGGGAGGCTGGTACCCAAACATCTGATATAAATGGGGCAACAATATCCGAGAAAGTTCTAGTGCCTAGATCGCAACCAAGAGCATCAGTAACACCATCTAAAACTCCGAGAACACAGACTACTGAAAATAACAAGTCAGTGAAGTCGCCTGACAAAGCATCCACGTCTAACAACAGGACGAAATTGCCCATTGTATACCAAGCACCAGAGATCAAGTTCAAGACGCAGTATGATAGAACTGCCTTCCTGAAAGAAAGCACAAAGTCTGCTCCAGAAAAGTCCAAGAAACGTAGCCCTAGAGCGTCTCCGAGATCATCGTCGGAGTCATCTTCTGGGGACTACTACGACCGGCGACCGTCATCTACGTCGGTCGGAATTTCCAATCGCTTCGAGCCCCTCGAATCGAAGGTTGTAGAAGGAAAACAGTCCTCTTCCATAGAGGATATGGAGCATGAAACAGCTGACCACGCTGCTACATCTGCAGCAAAGAAGAGGCAGGATAAACCTGCCGAAACTAGCCCTACACCAAAGAAAAAGGGCAAATTGATTCGGCCACCCATGAAGTCGTCTTAATGTAGACTACCTTTACATCTTATATACCATAGTTCCAATGGCTATCCTACAATGGAACATACGAGGATTAAGAGCGCATCGACCAGAATTGGAACTTTTGCTCAGTAAGCATCACCCCTTAGTGGTATGCTTACAAGAGACTAAGCTACGACCACAAGACAACTTTAAAATCAGACGCTACACACCACTGAGGTGTGATCTTGAAACAGAAGAGGGCATTCCTGCACACGGGGGCACTATGATGCTCCTCAGGGATGACATATTTGTAGATCCGTTACAGCTACAGTCTGATTTACAATCTGTAGCTGTAAGGATTAAGCTGCCATCAATAGAATTTTGCATTTGCACTGTATATCTCCCGCCATCAGATGACCTCTCGTTAGTTGACCTTGAAGATCTGGTTTCCCAACTTTCAACACCATTTCTAATAGTTGGAGACTTTAATGCCCATCACCCACTTTGGGGCTCAAATCGGGCATGTTCGAGAGGCAACCTCATTGCAAAATTCCTGGAGAGCAATAACTTGGTTCTCCTGAACACCGGAGAGCCCACATTCCTCTCAGACGCGTTTAACACCTATTCGCACATCGATTTGGCAGTGTGTTCATCCCAGTTAGCTGTTTCATTACAGTGGAATGTCATCTCTGATTTACATTCCAGCGACCACTTTCCATGTCTTCTTAGTCTCTTAGCACAAGATGTGTCTCCCTCACGTATCCCTAGATGGCGCTTTGATCGTGCCAACTGGAATCTTTACACCCAGTTGGCTGTCTTTGAATACAACGAGCACGATTCTGTGAATGATTTAGTTGATCATCTCACAGAGAAAATTCTTTCCGCTGCAGAACAGTCTATTCCACGTTCGGCTACCCAACCCGGTCGATTTCCTGTCCCATGGTGGACTAACGACTGCCGGAATGCTATTCGTGCTCGTAGACGTGCTCTTAGGGTATTCCAACGACACCCTACGCTAAGTAATCTAATTGAGTACAAGAAAGCGCGCGCAAAATCTAGGCAAATAATTAAGGATAGCAAAAAGACCTCATGGAACAAATTTGTATCATCTTTTAACAGATGTACACCCTCATCTGTTGTATGGGATAAATTAAGGCGCGTGGCCGGAAAATCAACCCACTTGCCAATCGCTGGTCTGAAAACAGCTGCAGGAGTTGTTGTTGATCCGTTTGTTGTGGCTAACACCTTCGGCTGTGCTTTCGCTCAGGTGTCTAGCTCATGCAATTATGCTCCTGAGTTTATCTCAATTAAGACTCAGGTAGAATCTCAAGGTTTCGTGTTTAGTTCCAGAAACCTTGAAGACTATAACCGCCTCTTCATCTTGGCAGAGCTAGAACACGCTCTTTCGTCATCACGACTGAGAGCACCAGGACCGGACGGAATCCACGTTCAAATGTTACAACATCTCTCACCTGAAGGTAAGGCATTCCTGCTCGAGGTGTATAACCGTGTTTGGGTTGATGCCACGTTTCCTGAAAAGTGGCGAGAAGCTACCATTATACCTATCTTGAAAGCTGGCAAGGACCGTCACCTCCCTTCTAGCTACCACCCTATTTCCCTCACCAGTTGCGTATGCAAGGTGATGGAACGCATGATAAATGGGCGGTTGGTATGGTGGCTGGAAACGCACAACCTACTGAATAACATCCAGTGCGGTTTCCGACGACGCCGTTCAACAGTGGATCATCTTGTGTCCATGTCGACACAGATTATGAACGGATTTCTTAAGAACTGTCAAACAGTCGGAATATTTTTTGACCTCGAAAAGGCTTATGATACGTGTTGGCGGGCAGGGTTGCTACGTACTCTGCACACCTGGAATATACGTGGACGGCTACCACTCTTCCTTCAGGAATTCCTGAAAGACCGCGTATTCCGAGTAAGGGTTGGCTCGGTTTTTTCGAACCTTTTTGTTCAGGAGAACGGTGTACCACAGGGGTCGGTACTAAGTGTTACGTTGTTTGCTATTGCGATTAATTCTATCTCGAAATGTGTACCTCCAGGTGTCTCGTCATGCCTATTTGTAGACGACTTTGCCGTCTACTGTACATCTCAGCGCACTCCGTTTTTAGAGCGCCGTCTTCAGACCACCTTGGACAACCTTAAGAGTTGGAGTTTAAAAAACGGCTTCCGTTTTTCCGCTGAGAAAACCATCTGTGTAAACTTCTGGCGTCAGCAGAGTCGACCACCTCCAAGGCTCCGGCTAGGCGCTGATCTACTACCTTTTGCAGATGAGACGAGGTTCCTTGGATTGATATTTGATAGAAAACTTAGTTGGTCGTCGCATATAGCACAACTGAAAGCACGATGTGACCGATCTTTGAATATCTTGCGGGTACTAAGTGGAAAATCGTGGGGAGCGGATCGTGCAGTGTTATTGCGACTTTATCGGGCACTCATCCGTTCCAAATTAGACTATGGTAGTATCGTTTATGGCTCAGCACGACCATCTGTGCTGAAGAGATTAGACACAGTCCATAACTGTGGCATACGTATAGCTGTTGGGGCATTTCCAACGAGCCGAGTTATAAGCCTGTATGCTGAGTCTGCAGAACCTCCTCTGCACTACAGGCGCAACATGTTATTAGCCAATTATGGCTGTGGACTTAATTGCATGCCCACACATCCATTGTTTACGCCGTTCTTTAATACCTTCATGGACGTGCGTTATAGGAACACTACTATTAAACCAAAGCCACCTGGTTTTCGTTTCCGGGAGCTCCTTAGACATCTTGATACTGACATGCCCAAGATGTATCCTAGGGGGGAGAGGACATACCCTCCTTGGTTGTGCAGAGCGTCCCCGGTTGATCTGGGCATGACTAAATATGATAAATCTACCATGTCTATGTCTAGTATCCGCACTTTTTTTAGAATTTTTATCGCGATATGAGGACCATTTTGTAATTTATACTGATGGCTCCAAGAACTCAAATGGCGTTGGTTGTGCTTACGTGTGTGGAACCGAACCCTATACATTCGGATTCCACACTAGCACTTCCATTTTTACTGCAGAGCTTTATGCAATATACCGGGCCATTTTACACTTACGCCGACGAAAGTTGGGGGACTGCTTAATCCTGAGTGATTCCCTCAGTGCTCTTCAAAGCCTACGGCAGCTGTACAACTGCCACCCTATTGTGCAGCGTATACAGGATGCCCTCCACGTTTTACACGCTTCTGGCGTTAACGTGGTGTGTGCATGGATCCCTGGTCACGTAGGCTTGCGGGGGAATGAAATGGCGGATTCAGCAGCCAAGACGGCTATCATGAAGCCCAGGGTTCGAATACCATCTGTGACATCGGAAGACTCTAGGGCCGAATTGCGGAGAGCTGTGCAAACCTGCTGGCAGGAAGAGTGGTCTGCTCTCCGCAATAATAAACTTAGATCTGTCAAAGAACTTCCTATTCCCTGGGTTACCTCCTGTCGGTCATCTCGTCGCGAGGAGGTGAGTTTGGCTCGATTACGAATTGGACACTGCATTTTTACTCATAGTTTTCTTTTTAAAAAGGAGCCTTCTCCACTATGTCCGTTTTGTAATGAAGCGTTGTCTGTACGACACGTGCTGCTAGAGTGTTTTCACCTAGCAGACCTTAGGACGTCTCTGCAGCTGCCGGTCAGCTTTGCAGAAATTCTAGCGGACGATCACGCAGTAGTGGAGAAGGTTTTTAGATTCTTTTCGAGATTAGATTTTAGGATTTAGCAAATAGAATTTATGGTTTTTGGATGACATTTTTATTTTATTTATTTATTTTTTTTATTGTTTTTTTTTTCAAGGTGTATGTATTTTTTGTCTTTTTTAACATATACTGTTTTAGAATAATTTATATCTGGCTTTTGCCATGACCAGTTTCATTTAAAAAGGGCGCTGATGACCTCTGTAGTTGAGCGCCCTTATACTCATCATCACTCACTCACTCTTGGCCCTTTCGTTGATTTTCCTGTAAAATTCATCCATTGTTATTACGGGTTGGTTCCGGCAAGGAAACGTGCTAAGAACGAGCCCACCTACGTCCCCAAAGAATTTCTTCTTGTGTACCTCCTGCAGAACTTCTTTGCAGACTGACATTCGGTGAAAAATTTAAAATTCGTTTTATTTTCTCGCAATAATTTGCCCAACTTGAATGTCTCGTGTGCCAAAACGCGAAAAATTATACCAATCTCTTTAATCTGTCTGTCACAAGCATTGCTATGTGCTCTATATCTTGTGCAATGATACAGTGTAATACCACTTTATTCTAATTTCTTTGACAATTTCTTACTTGGAAAAATGGATGCGTTGTCAGTCAAAATTGCTTTCATCTTCCCACATTCCGGAATATAATTTTCGACAATTTTCTTCATGCATATCTCAGTCGAAATCTTTCTCATAGGATATATTTTCACTTGTTTTGATAATACATCTACCAGTAACAAAATATACGTAGAACCATATTTCCCACTAGGCATCTCTCCATGTATATCCAAACAAACAAGCCTGTTGGGTGCATCTAGCATAACTGAATTTGTCTCATAGTCGTACGCTACGTTCAACGATTTGCATTTCTAAGATAAGTCACAAGCATATATTACTTTACAAGCTTTTCTTCTCAAACCTTTCATGTACATGCTTTGCAAAGTTCTTAAAAAAGTTTTGTCAGTTGACAGCATGCGCCAACGAATGATGATAATCCATGATAACGTCTTTTTTTCAACCATTGTGGTATGTAAACCTTCCACCGTGGTCGATCCCGTCCATGCAGCTCATAAAGAATACCTTCTCTCATGGCATATGTCTTCGTTATATCTTTTTCTAACTCGTCCGCATTCATTCGCAACTCTGAAATCGCAAAGTCTTCTTCCTGCCACTTCCCTATATATTTCAGTTTAGCTGCAGTCTCCTCCTTAAAATCAATGTTTAATCGCATGATTATTACTTCATGTTGTGGACGTCTCGATACTTCTGGAATATCCGTCCCACGACTCGTCCTTGAAAGAAGATCTGCGAAGATGTTATCCGCTTCCTTAACATGCTTTACATCGATATCATAGCTCATGATTTCATGCACGTATCTGCTTATCTTCCTGCTCGTTAGCTTGCAGGTCTTCATAAAAGACAAGCTGGCAAGGACCGTCACCTCCCATCTAGCTACCGTCCTATTTCCCTCACCAGTTGGGTATGCAAGGTGATGGAACGCATGATGAACGGGCGGCTGGTATGGTGGCTGGAAACTCACAACCTACTGAATAACATCCAGTGGGGTTTTCGACAACGCCGTTCAACAGTGGATCATCTTGCGTCCATGTCAACACAGATTCTGAACGGATTTATTAAGAGCTGTCAAATATTCGGAATATTTTTTGACCTCGAAAAGGCTTATGATACGTGTTGGCGGGCAGGGTTGCTACGTACTCTGCACACCTGGAATATACGTGGACGCCTACCACTTTTCCTTCAGGAATTTTTGAAAGACCGCGTATTCCGATTAAGGGTTTGCTCGGTTTTTTCGAATCTTTTTGTTCAAGAGAACGGTGTACCACAGGGATCGGAACTAAGTGTTACGTTGTTTGCTATTGCGATTAATTCTATCTCGAAATGTGTACCTCCAGGTGTCTCGTCATGCCTATTTGTAGACGACTTGAACGTCTACTGTACATCTCGTTGCACTCCATTTTTAAAGCGCCGTCTTCAGACCACCTTGGACAACCTCAAGAGTTGGAGTTTAAAAAACGGCTTCCGATTCTCCGCTGAGAAAGCCATCTATGTTAACTTCTGGCGTCAGCAGAGTTGACTAGCTCCAAGGCTCCGGCTAGGCGCTGATCTATTACCTTTTGCAGATGAGACGAGGTTCCTTGAATTGATATTTGATAGAAAACTTAATTGGTCGTCGCATATAGCACAACTGAAAGCACCATGTGACTGCTCTTTGAATATCCTGCGGGTACTAAGTGGAAAATCGTGGGGATCGGATCGTACATTGTTATTGCAACTTAATCGCGCACTCATCCGTTCCAAATTAGATTATGGTAGTATCGTTTACGGCTCAGCACGACCATCTGTGCTGAAGAGATTAGACACAGTCCATAATTGTGGCATACGTATAGCAGTTGGGGCATTTCCAACGAGCCGAGTTATAAGCCTGTATGCTGAGTCTGCAGAACCTCCTCTGCAGTACAGGCGCAACATGTTATTAACCAATTATGGCTGTGGACTTAATTGCATGCCCACACATCCATCGTTTACGCCGTTCTTTAATAGCTTCATGGACGTGCGTTATAGGAACACTACTATTAAACCAAAGCCACCTGGTTTTCGTTTCCGGGAGCTCCTTAGACATCTTGATACTGACATGCCCAAGATGTATCCTAGGGGGGAGAGGACATACCCTCCTTGGTTGAGCAGAGCGTCCCCGGTTGATCTGGGCATGAATAAATATGATAAATCTACCATGTCTATGTCTAGTATCCGCACATGTTTTTTAGAATTTTTATCGCGATATGAGGACCATTTTGTAATTTATTCTGATGGCTCCAAGAACTCAAATGGTGTTGGTTGTGCTTACGTGTGTGGAACCGAACCGTATACATTCGGATTCCACACTAGCACTCCCATTTTTACTGCAGAGCTTTATGCAATATACCGGGCCATTTTGCACGTACGTCGACGAAAGTTGGGGGACTGCTTAATCCTGAGTGATTCCCTCAGTACACTTCAAAGCCTGCGGCAGCTGTACAACTACCACCCTATTGTGCGGCGTATGCAGGATACCCTCCACGTTTTACACGCTTCTGGCGTTAACGTGGTGTGTGCATGGATCCCTGCTCACGTAGGCTTGCGAGGGAATGAAATAGCGTATTCAGCAGCCAAGAGGGCTATCATGAGGCCCAGGGTTCGAATACCATCTGTGACATTGGAAGATTTTAGGGCCGCATTGCGGATTGCTGTGCAAACCTTCTTTCAGGAAGAATGGTCCGCTCTCCGCAATAATAGACTTAGATCAGTGAAAGAACTTCCGATTCCCTGGGTTACCTACTGTCGGTCATCTCGTCGCTAGGAGGTGAGTTTGGCCCGGTTACGAATTGGGCACTGCTTTTTTACTCATAGTTTTCTTTTTAAAAAGGAGCCTTCACCAGTGTCCGTTTTGCAATGAAGCGTTGTCGGTACGACACGTGCTGCTAGAGTGTTTTCACCTAGCAGACCTTAGGACGTCTCTGCAGCTGCCGGTCAGCTTTGCAGAAATGCTAGCGGACGATAACGCAGTAGTGAAGAAGGTTTTTATATTCTTTTCGAGATTAGATTTTAGGATTTAGCAAATACAATTTACGGCTTTTTAGATGACATTTCTATTGTTGTTTTACGTGTATGTATTTTTTGTCATTATATTGACATATTTATTGTCTTTTAGAATAATTTATATCTGGCTTTTGCCATGACCAATTTCTTTTAAAAAGGGCGCTGATGACCTCTGCAGTTGAGCGCCCTTTTACTCATCATCACTCACTCACGTCCGTCCATCCGTCCATCCATCCATCCGTCCGTCCGTCCGTCCGTCCATCCGTCCGTCCGTCCATCCATACATCAATCCATCCATCCATCCATCCATCCATCCATCCATCCATCCATCCATCCATCCATCCATCCATCCATCCATCCATCCATCCGCTGGCTGAAGGCGCGCACTGTCACTCGACACAGATCCTCGACACACCGGGCTTTACTCGCTCGTACGGCTGCCCTTCATGGTGTCGGCAGTCTCTGTCTATTTGTCCTGGCTGTCCACACTCCCAACACAGGCCACTAGGTGTTCGCCGGCGTTCCTCGGCTGGTCTTGTGTCTCCGGTGTAGCGGACACTCCTCGTTCTCGACGTCGGGATAACTGCTACCTTGGCCGCCTCCATCCTTAATGCTGCTGTTAGCGCCTCTTGGATGGTTTTATAATCGCCGAGCATTAGGTGCTGACGAATCTCCGTGTCTCGTACCCCGTCAACGAATGTGTAGACAGCTTCCCGGGATACGAACTATGGTGGGAGGTCGACTAGGGCCTTGCTAGCCAGTTGTTCAACCGCCAGGGTGAACTCCTGCAGCGTCTCACCTGGCTGAAGTGACCTTCCCTTTAGCTGGCTGCGGCACGCTGCGGCTAAGCGGTGGTTTCAAATACGAATCTCCAGGGCCTCCCAGATGTCCTTGGGCGCCGCCGTTGTCTGCACCGCATTTAGGACTTCCGCGGCCCGTCTCTGTAGGCTGGCTATTAACTGTGTTTCCTCCTCGTCTGGTGCCCATTTCTTGTGCTTGGCAACTGCGTAGAATTGGCGGGGGAAGACCTCAAACGCAGACGCGCCGTCATATTTCGGAGGTTTGACGCGCGCCGATGTTGTGTCACGTCTCGGTGCTTTGGCCTTCAAATCCTTCAGCCTGCTGCCGACGACGTCCTCCACCATGGCGCTCAGGGACTTGACGCTATTGTCGGCCTTTCCTTCCAGCTCCTTAACGCTGCTCGCCAGGTCCTCGACGCGCTCGCCTAACTCTCTGACGTCCTCTTTAACGCCGGCCAACTGTTCTTCAAACTTTGCGGCGAGAGCCTCTTTCGCCACCTTCATTTCCGTGGCCAGACTGCCGTTCGCTGCTCTCATTTCTGTAGTTAACTTGGCCTTCATTTCTTCCATCTTCTCGGTGATGTCGTTAGCCGTCTTCATTTGCTTCAGTTCCGCGACCAGGCCAATATTTGCCGCTTCTGTTTTTGCAGCGAGGTTTTCATTTGCCGTCTTCATTTCCTTCAACTCGGCGGTAAGTTTGTCGTTGGCCGCCTTCATTTCTTCCATTTTGTGTAAAATCTTTTCCAGTGCCGATTCCATTACCATTATCACACTTCCTGACGTCAGTTGTAACTATGTGGGTTCGTGAAATTAAAGGTCCAATTGCACCACTCATAAATGTTATTTATTTCCACCGAATTACAATCGGAACACTTGCCGATTACACAGAATTACGTAATGCACACTATTACAATACACCAGTTCGGTTGGCACAGGTTCACTGCACGCAGTTACGTACACTCCTCCGATGCAAGTACACAGTACGTTCCCTCACTGGGCGCTCTTCACCGCTGCTCGACAAGAAATGAACTGAACTCGTCAACTGCAGCCCGCTTTTATAGGGATATCGCTGTTTCTCGAAGTCTCTCGTTTCAGTGAATCACCGCGAAGGATCCAGACGGCAGGGGGAGGGGGAAGAGATGGCCAGCGACCACTGACACTTCCCTGTTCATCCACTCTGTTAGTGACAGAGATAAATGGGTGGGCGTGGGCCGAATGCCTCCGGTCCCCTACTCAGCTGTCAGTTTATCGCACTTTCCTATAATTGGGTGAAAATACTTCCTGATCTTCTGCGTCCTTCGTGCAAGGATTATAAGTTATTGTTGGTTTTGGTTTCCGCGTATTGTCGACGATGAAGCAATTGCAGTGCTATTGTTGTATAAGAGGATTGTTTGTGAGTGATTAATATGTTATTTATCGCTTCCCAAGCAAGTTTAAAATAAACATAGAAAAGAATGTCGCTTTGTAATACACAAACGTGAAGAGAAATATACGTCAGAAATGAATGCAAAACAATAAACGTATAACAATGCTGTTGCTATCAAGTTATTCCTTTCATTTTAAAGTGTCGCATGTCGGGCTGCTCAGTAAGTTTTGCCACGCAGTTCGGCTCAATTATTTGGCAGGGTTTGACTTCTAGGGTCATGAGCATCGCCAATCAAATTTGAAGAATATCGATGTTCTCGGCAGCTTTCGGAGTTATCCTAATATTCATGAATATAGAATCTGTGGCAAGGATCTCTTGATTCAGGGCGTTTTGGGTGGACCAATTAGGGTACTTGGAAAGAAACACAGGTTAATTCTGTTATGACGATCGGTTGTATTTCAATTACTCTCGAAATACATGTTAATTAGGCGACCTCTGAATGGCAGGCTTCGCGCTGGCGTGGTTGTACTCTCGAGTCTATCACACGACTCATCGGATTAGCACCCAGCTACTAACTACCTTTAATTGAACGCGAATTTATGGTTTTTGGATGACATTTTTTTTCCCAACGTGTATGTATTTTTTGTCTTTTTTTAACACATTTATGGTGTTTTAGAATAATTTATATATGGCTTTTGCCATGACCAGTTTCCTTTAAAAAGGGCGCTGATGACCTCTGTAGTTGAGCGCCCTTATACTCATCATCATCATCATCATTCACATACACATCGTTTGACAATAATGGTTGTTTACATTTTTAAGAACCTTCATACTCAAGTGGCATTGTTCGTTCATGACATCTACTACCTGCACAGTGTCTTGCAATTCCGGGAAATCAGTTTCTCTTTCAGCTTTCACAATACATTGAGTAATTTCACACAGCCGAAAATGCACACTAATGTTTGTAAACATGAATGACAACAAACTTTTTTTAAAACTTAGTTTAACATCATTATATCTAGTCTTTAATCATACATTGCTTGAATAACCTTATCTAATAGAGGTCAGTTTTCTTTTTCGCGTATTTCTCCAACTTTACACGAACTAACGTCAGTTTTCTTTTTTGCGGCTTAAGAAGTTGTTTGTGGTACATTCCAATAATCTTTCCGTTCAAATCCAAAAGTTCATAAGAATCTGTTCAATATTTTCTTCCTTACTTATATGGTCCAACGAAATTTAAGCACGGCATATTGTAGATTTTATTCAGCTTATCCGATCGCGCGTGATCTTTTAGTAGAACTAAATCATGTTCCTTAATTATCCATTTTTTCGGCGTATTATCCGATGTTGTCTGCGACGTTTTACAGTTCGCTTCTTGGCCCTTTCGTTGATTTTCCTGTACAATTCATCCATTGTTATTACGGGTTGGTTTCAGCAAGGAAACGTGCTAAGAACGAGCCCACCTACGTCCCCAAAGAATTTCTTCTTGTGTACCTCCTGCAGAACTTCTTTGCAGACTGACATTCGGTGAAAAATTTAAAATTCGTTTTATTTTCTCGCAATACTTTGCCCAACTTGAATGTCTCGTGTGCCAAAACGCGAAAAATTATACCAATCTCTTTAGTCTGTCTGTCACAAGCATTGCTATGTGCCCCCCCAGGGGCCTACTTCGGTAGGTACGGGTTTGGCGAACCCGGGGTCCCGAGCCAACAGTCTCCCTCGAGTGGGCTCCTCTTCGTGGTTGAGGGAGATGGTCAACAGGCCCACCCACGTGTAGGCCGTGCGTGGAGACCCGTGTCGGTGGAAAGGTTTGTCCTGGTAGTTGAGGGATGCGTATCTGAGCTCGTAACAGTTATTTTTTCTGAATTCGGGGAGGGTGCGCATTTCTAATACACTACTTTGGCTTCTGCTTCGCCTAAACGGGAGGTTAGGGACTAACCCACCCCTAATCAATCGGCCAGGACTAGGTATTGTACCGACCTCCAGGGTGAGTGGGACGGCGAGCTCGCTATATCCCCTGTGTAGCCCTGTCATCCCAGTGGGTTGACCCCTTGTTGGACTCCATGGTGGGTGGGGAGCACTGGGGGATGAAATTTAGACCTAATATTATGGTTAACATACACCCCCCATAAAACAATAAACGTGGAAAAGATGTATTTGAAAACAGTGTTAAACAAGTAGTTGAGTGTGGTCCTCGCTACTTAGTTATTAAACGAACGGAGGAAGGTAGAACTTTTTCTACGGTTAATCCGTTTATTATACAGAAAGGTCTTGACAAAATAGCTGGTGCTGTTAAATCATGTACAAAATCTAGAAATGGCACGCTGCTGGTGGAAGCAACTACAGCATCCCAGGCAGCAAAGATACTGAAAGCCAACATGCTGGGCAGTTATCCAGTCAAAGTGGAGATGCATAGGACCCTGAATTCCTCGCGCGGTGTTGTAAACACTAGCGCGTTGGATGGAATGTCCAACGAGGATATTCAGGAGAACCTCCAGGAACAAGGCGTAACTGCAGTATATCGTGTCCAAAGGAGAGAACGAGGGGATATGGTTCCCACTCGTACCCTGTTCCTGACCTTTGATCGGGTAGATCTCCCTCAAAGAATCAGGGCAGGATATGAAGTGATTGAGGTTAGACCATACATACCTAACCCTCTGAGATGCTACCAATGTCAGCGGTTCGGTCACACTAGTGCATTCTGTAAAGGCGCACCTACATGTGTCAGCTGCGGAGCCGGCATGCATGAAAATGCATGTACATCACCTCCAGCATGCGTAAATTGTAGCGGTGAACATCCATCAAGTTCACGAGAATGTCCCCGTTATATTGAAGAGCGAGCTATTCAGGAGATCCGGGTTAAGGAAAAGGTTTCCTTTTCGGAAGCCCGGAAACTTCTATGTATCCTCAAGCCCTCTTCAACCACCTCCCGTACCTATAGCTCTGTGGCGGCTACTCCGTCACCGAAACGGGAGGCTGGTACCCAAACATCTGATTTAAATGGGGCAACAATATCCGAGAAAGTTCTAGTGCCTAGATCGCAACCAAGAGCATCAGTAACACCATCTAAAACTCCGAGAACACAGACTACTGAAAATATCAGGTCAGTGAAGTCGCCTGAGAAAGCATCCACTTCTAACAACAGGACGAAATTGCCCATTGTATACCAAGCACCAGAGATCAAGTTCAAGACGCAGTATGATAGAACTGCCTTCCTGAAAGAAAGCACAAAGTCTGCTCCAGAAAAGTCCAAGAAACGTAGCCCTAGAGCGTCTCCGAGATCATCGTCGGGGTCATCTTCTGGGGAGGACTACGACCGGCGACCGTCATCTACGTCGGTCGGAGTTTCCAATCGCTTCGAGCCCCTCGAATCGAAGGTTCTAGAAGGAAAACCGTCCTCTTCCATAGAGGATATGGAGCATGAAACAGCTGACCACGCTGCTACATCTGCAGCAAAGAAGAGGCAGGATAAACCTGCCGAAACTAGCCCTACACCAAAGAAAAAGGGCAAATTGATTCGGCCACCCATGAAGTCGTCTTAATGTAGACTACCTTTACATCTTATATCCCATAGTTCCAATGGCTATCCTACAATGGAACATACGAGGATTAAGAGCGCATCGACCAGAATTGGAACTTTTGCTCAGTAAGCATCACCCCTTAGTGGTATGCTTACAAGAGACTAAGCTACGACCACAAGACAACTTTAAAATCAGACGCTACACACCACTGAGGTGTGATGTTGAAACAGAAGAGGGCATTCCTGCACACGGGGGTACTATGATGCTCCTCAGGGATGACATATTTGTAGATCCGTTACAGCTACAGTCTGATTTATAATCTGTAGCTGTAAGGATTAAGCTGCCATCAATAGAATTTTGCATTTGCACTGTATATCTCCCGCCATCAGATGACCTCTCGTTAGTTGACCTTGAAGATCTGGTTTCCCAACTTTCAACACCATTTCTAATAGTTGGAGACTTTAATGCCCATCACCCACTTTGGGGCTCAAATCGGGCATGTTCGAGAGGCAACCTCATTGCAAAATTCCTGGAGAGCAATAACTTGGTTCTCCTGAACACCGGAGAGCCCACATTCCTCTCAGACGCGTTTAACACCTATTCGCACATCGATTTGGCAGTGTGTTCATCCCAGTTAGCTGTTTCATTACAGTGGAATGTCATCTCTGATTTACATTCCAGCGACCACTTTCCATGTCTTCTTAGTCTCTTAGCACAAGATGTGTCTCCCTCACGTATCCCTAGATGGCGCTTTGATCGTGCCAACTGGAATCTTTACACTCAGTTGGCTGTCTTTGAATACAACGAGCACGATTCTGTGAATGATTTAGTCGATCATCTCACAGAGAAAATTCTTTCCGCTGCAGAACAGTCTATTCCACGTTCGGCTACCCAACCCGGTCGATTTCCTGTCCCATGGTGGACCAACGACTGCCGGAATGCTATTCGTGCTCGTAGACGTGCTCTAAGGGTATTCCAACGACACCCTACGCTAAGTAATCTAATTGAGTACAAGAAAGCGCGCGCAAAATCTAGGCAAATAATTAAGGATAGCAAAAAGACCTCATGGAACAAATTTGTATCATCTTTTAACAGATGTACACCCTCATCTGTTGTATGGGATAAATTAAGGCGCGTGGCCGGAAAATCAACCCACTTGCCAATCGCTGGTCTGAAAACAGCTGCAGGAGTTGTTGTTGATCCGTTTGTTGTGGCTAACACCTTCGGCTGTGCTTTCGCTCAGGTGTCTAGCTCATGCAATTATGCTCCTGAGTTTATCTCAATTAAGACTCAGGTAGAATCTCAAGGTTTCGTGTTTAGTTCCAGAAACCTTGAAGACTATAACCGCCTCTTCATCTTGGCAGAGCTAGAACACGCTCTTTCGTCATCACGACTGACAGCACCAGGACCGGACGGAATCCACGTTCAAATGTTACAACATCTCTCACCTGAAGGTAAGGCATTCCTGCTCGAGGTGTATAACCGTGTTTGGGTTGATGCCACGTTTCCTAAAAAGTGGCGAGAAGCTACCATTATACCTATCTTGAAAGCTGGCAAGGACCGTCACCTCCCTTCTAGCTACCGCCCTATTTCCCTCACCAGTTGCGTATGCAAGGTGATGGAACGCATGATAAATGGGCGTTTGGTATGGTGGCTGGAAACGCACAACCTACTGAATAACATCCAGTGCGGTTTCCGACGACGCCGTTCAACAGTGGATCATCTTGTGTCCATGTCGACACAGATTATGAACGGATTTCTTAAGAACTGTCAAACAGTCGGAATATTTTTTGACCTCGAAAAGGCTTATGATACGTGTTGGCGGGCAGGGTTGCTACGTACTCTGCACACCTGGAATATACGTGGACGCCTACCACTCTTCCTTCAGGAATTCCTGAAAGACCGCGTATTCCGAGTAAGGGTTGGCTCGGTTTTTTCGAACCTTTTTGTTCAGGAGAACGGTGTACCACAGGGGTCGGTACTAAGTGTTACGTTGTTTGCTATTGCGATTAATTCTATCTCGAAATGTGTACCTCCAGGTGTCTCGTCATGCCTATTTGTAGACGACTTTGCCGTCTACTGTACATCTCAGCGCACTCCGTTTTTAGAGCGCCGTCTTCAGACCACCTTGGACAACCTTAAGAGTTGGAGTTTAAAAAACGGCTTCCGTTTTTCCGCTGAGAAAACCATCTGTGTAAACTTCTGGCGTCAGCAGAGTCGACTACCTCCAAGGCTCCGGCTAGGCGCTGATCTACTACCTTTTGCAGATGAGACGAGGTTCCTTGGATTGATATTTGATAGAAAACTTAGTTGGTCGTCGCATATAGAACAACTGAAAGCACGATGTGACCGATCTTTGAATATCTTGCGGGTACTAAGTGGAAAATCGTGGGGAGCGGATCGTGCAGTGTTATTGCGACTTTATCGGGCACTCATCCGTTCCAAATTAGACTATGGTAGTATCGTTTATGGCTCAGCACGACCATCTGTGCTGAAGAGATTAGACACAGTCCATAACTGTGGCATACGTATAGCTGTTGGGGCATTTCCAACGAGCCGAGTTATAAGCCTGTATGCTGAGTCTGCAGAACCTCCTCTGCACTACAGGCGCAACATGTTATTAGCCAATTATGGCTGTGGACTTAATTGCATGCCCACACATCCATCGTTTACGCCGTTCTTTAATACCTTCATGGACGTGCGTTATAGGAACACTACTATTAAACCAAAGCCACCTGGTTTTCGTTTCCGGGAGCTCCTTAGACATCTTGATACTGACATGCCCAAGATGTATCCTAGGGGGGAGAGGACATACCCTCCTTGGTTGTGCAGAGCGTCCCCGGTTGATCTGGGCATGACTAAATATGATAAATCTACCATGTCTATGTCTAGTATCCGCACATGTTTTTTAGAATTTTTATCGCGATATCAGGACCATTTTGTAATTTATACTGATGGCTCCAAGAACTCAAATGGCGTTGGTTGTGCTTACGTGTGTGGAACCGAACCCTATACATTCGGATTCCACACTAGCACTTCCATTTTTACTGCAGAGCTTTATGCAATATACCGGGCCATTTTACACGTACGCCGACGAAAGTTGGGGGACTGCTTAATCCTGAGTGATTCCCTCAGTGCTCTTCAAAGCCTACGGCAGCTGTACAACTACCACCCTATTGTGCAGCGTATACAGGATGCCCTCCACGTTTTACACGCTTCTGGCGTTAACGTGGTGTGTGCATGGATCCCTGGTCACGTAGGCTTGCGGGGGAATGAAATGGCGGATTCAGCAGCCAAGACGGCTATCATGAAGCCCAGGGTTCGAATACCATCTGTGACATCGGAAGACTTTAGGGCCGAATTGCGGAGAGCTGTGCAAACCTGCTGGCAGGAAGAGTGGTATGCTCTCCGCAATAATAAACTTAGATCTGTCAAAGAACTTCCGATTCCCTGGGTTACCTCCTGTCGGTCATCTCGTCGCGAGGAGGTGAGTTTGGCTCGGTTACGAATTGGGCACTGCATTTTTACTCATAGTTTTCTTTTTAAAAAGGAGCCTTCTCCACTATGTCCGTTTTGTAATGAAGCGTTGTCTGTACGACACGTGCTGCTAGAGTGTTTTCACCTAGCAGACCTTAGGACGTCTCTGCAGCTGCCGGTCAGCTTTGCAGAAATTCTAGCGGACGATAACGCAGTAGTGAAGAAGGTTTTTAGGTTCTTTTCGAGATTAGATTTTAGGATTTAGCAAATAGAATTTATGGTTTTTGGATGCTTTTTTTTTTTCTATTCTTTTTTTTTCAACGCGTATATATTTGTTGTTTTTTTTTTTTTTTTATTTATTTTTTTTTTTTTTAACATAGTTATACTGTTTTAGAATGATTTATATCTGGCTTTTGCCATGACCATTTTCTTTTAAAAAGGGCGCTGATGACCTCTGTAGTTGAGCGCCCTTATACTCATCATCACTCACTCACATCTTATAGAGCAATACTTAAGACGAGAATGGGATAATTCACACTGGCTCTTTGAAGGACAACATGGGTTTCGGAATGGACACTCTTGTGAGAGCCAACTAGTAGCTATTTGTCAGGATGTAGCTGATGCACTCGATGCAGGCGGTAAAGTGCATGCAATAGTTATTGACTTTACTAAAGCGTTTGACCTTGTACCTCATGGACCACTTATAGAAAAACTTTGCAATATGCAAATAGACAACAGAGCGATTATTTGGATTCGGGAATTCTTGAGCGGACGAACCCAAAGAGTGCGCGTCGGAGATAGATTATCGTCCCCTACCGAAGTAACCTCAGGTGTCCCCCAGGGTAGCGTGATCGGGCCGTTGCTTTTCTTAGCATATGTAAATGACTTATGGAAAGGGATAACATCACAAATTCGGCTTTTTGCGGATGATTGTATAATCTATAGAAATATCAAGACCGAAGGTGACGTTAACAATTTACAAGAAGATTTAAACAAAATTCAACTCTGGGCGCAATCCAATCAAATGGAGATAAATCCAAGTAAATGTAAAACAATTATATTTTCAAGGACAAGAACAGAAGAAAATGTGATGTATAAATTAGATAACAAGAGAATACCCAGGGTAAGTAGCACTAGATATCTAGGAGTAATAATAAATGAAAGATTGGAATGGGGGGAACATGTAAACTCGGTCACTGGAAAAGCCTGCAAAGCATTACACTTTGTAATGAGAATATTAAAACGCAGCAATGGGAAATCGCGAAATTTAGCTTACACATCCTTAGTCCGACCAATATTAGAATATAGCGCGGCATGCTGGGATCCATATCGGGTTGGTCAAAACCAAGCACTCGAGAGAGTCCAAAAACGAGCAGCTAAATTTGTTGATAGAGGAATGCGATTTGAAAACCCTACAGGCACTGCTACCTCCTGGGAATCATTGGAGAAACGTAGAAAACGGGCAAGGCTATGTGCAATTTTTAGAGCATATAAGGGGGAACCTGCATGGAAAGATATAACAAAGCGGTTGTTGACACCATCATATAGGGGAAGGAATGATCACTCAAAAAAAATAAGAAATAGGGAACAGAAAACTGATATAGGTAAATTTTCCTTTACCAATAGAACAATTAATGACTGGAACAATTTGACTGCAGAATTACTGGAGACTTTGCCTCCAAATGTAAATAATTTCAAAGAGAGGTTAAAAAGAAATCCTGTATAGTTACCATAGTGCATGAAAGGAATTGTGTATATGTTGTAAGGAATTGTATATTATATTGTTACCATAGTGCATAGTCATAGTGCATGAAAGGAATTGTATATATGTTGTAAGAAATTGTATATTATATTGTAAGGAGTTGTATATTATACTGTAAAGGATTGTACATCGTAAAGAATTGTATATTATATTGACAGCGCTGCCACCGGGCCATGCTCTAAGCAGTGAAATAAAGTATCTATCTATCTATCTATCTATCTATCTATCTATCTATCTATCTATCTATCTATCTATCTATCTATCTATCATCCGTTCCAAATTAGACTATGGTAGTATCGTTTATGGCTCAGCACGACCATCTGTGCTGAAGAGATTAGACACAGTCCATAACTGTGGCATACGTATAGCTGTTGGGGCATTTCCAACGAGCCGAGTTATAAGCCTGTATGCTGAGTCTGCAGAACCTCCTCTGCACTACAGGCGCAACATGTTATTAGCCAATTATGGCTGTGGACTTAATTGCATGCCCACACATCCATCGTTTACGCCGTTCTTTAATACCTTCATGGACGTGCGTTATAGGAACACTACTATTAAACCAAAGCCACCTGGTTTTCGTTTCCGGGAGCTCCTTAGACATCTTGATACTGACATGCCCAAGATGTATCCTAGGGGGGAGAGGACATACCCTCCTTGGTTGTGCAGAGCGTCCCCGGTTGATCTGGGCATGACTAAATATGATAAATCTACCATGTCTATGTCTAGTATCCGCACATGTTTTTTAGAATTTTTATCGCGATATCAGGACCATTTTGTAATTTATACTGATGGCTCCAAGAACTCAAATGGCGTTGGTTGTGCTTACGTGTGTGGAACCGAACCCTATACATTCGGATTCCACACTAGCACTTCCATTTTTACTGCAGAGCTTTATGCAATATACCGGGCCATTTTACACGTACGCCGACGAAAGTTGGGGGACTGCTTAATCCTGAGTGATTCCCTCAGTGCTCTTCAAAGCCTACGGCAGCTGTACAACTACCACCCTATTGTGCAGCGTATACAGGATGCCCTCCACGTTTTACACGCTTCTGGCGTTAACGTGGTGTGTGCATGGATCCCTGGTCACGTAGGCTTGCGGGGGAATGAAATGGCGGATTCAGCAGCCAAGACGGCTATCATGAAGCCCAGGGTTCGAATACCATCTGTGACATCGGAAGACTTTAGGGCCGAATCGCGGAGAGCTGTGCAAACCTGCTGGCAGGAAGAGTGGTATGCTCTCCGCAATAATAAACTTAGATCTGTCAAAGAACTTCCGATTCCCTGGGTTACCTCCTGTCGGTCATCTCGTCGCGAGGAGGTGAGTTTGGCTCGGTTACGAATTGGGCACTGCATTTTTACTCATAGTTTTCTTTTTAAAAAGGAGCCTTCTCCACTATGTCCGTTTTGTAATGAAGCGTTGTCTGTACGACACGTGCTGCTAGAGTGTTTTCACCTAGCAGACCTTAGGACGTCTCTGCAGCTGCCGGTCAGCTTTGCAGAAATTCTAGCGGACGATAACGCAGTAGTGAAGAAGGTTTTTAGGTTCTTTTCGAGATTAGATTTTAGGATTTAGCAAATAGAATTTATGGTTTTTGGATGCTTTTTTTTTCTATTCTTTTTTTTTTCAACGCGTATATATTTGTTGTTGTTTTTTTTTTAACATAGTTATACTGTTTTAGAATGATTTATATCTGGCTTTTGCCATGACCATTTTCTTTTAAAAAGGGCGCTGATGACCTCTGTAGTTGAGCGCCCTTATACTCATCATCACTCACTCACTCTAGCTACCGCCCTATTTCCCTCACCAGTTGCGTATGCAAGGTGATGGAACGCATGATCAATGGGCGGTTGGTATGGTGGCTGGAAACGCACAACCTACTGAATAACATCCAGTGCGGTTTCCGACGACGCAGTTCAACAGTGGATCATCTTGTGTCCATGTCGACACAGATTATGAACGGATTTCTTAAGAACTGTCAAACAGTCGCAATATTTTTTGACCTCGAAAAGGCTTATGATACGTGTTGGCGGGCAGGGTTGCTACGTACTCTGCACACCTGGAATATACGTGGACGCTTACCACCCTTCCTTCAGGAATTCCTGAAAGACCGCGTATTCCGAGTAAGGGTTGGCTCGGTTTTTTCGAACCTTTTTGTTCAAGAGAACGGTGTACCACAGGGATCGGTATTAAGTGTTACGTTGTTTGCTATTGCGATTAATTCTATCTCGAAATGTGTACCTCCAGGTGTCTCGTCATGCCTTTTTGTAGACGACTTTGCCGTATACTGTACATCTCAGCGCACTCCGTTTATAGAGCGCCGTCTTCAGACCACCTTGGACAACCTTAAGGGTTGGAGTTTAAAAAACGGCTTCCGATTTTCCGCTGAGAAAACCATCTGTGTAAACTTCTGGCGTCAGCAGAGTCGACCACCTCCAAGGCTCCGGCTAGGCGCTGATCTACTACCTTTTGCAGATGAAACGAGGTTCCTTGGCTTGATATTTGATAGAAAACTTAGTTGGTCGTCGCATATAGCACAACTGAAGGCACGATGTGACCGATCTTTGAATATCTTGCGGGTACTAAGTGGAAAATCGTGGGGAGCGGATCGTGCAGTGTTATTGCGACTTTATCGGGCACTCATCCGTTCCAAATTAGACTATGGTAGTATCGTTTATGGCTCAGCACGACCATCTGTGCTGAAGAGATTAGACACAGTCCATAACTGTGGCATACGTATAGCTGTTGGGGCATTTCCAACGAGCCGAGTTATAAGCCTGTATGCTGAGTCTGCAGAACCTCCTCTGCAGTACAGGCGCAACACGTTATTAGCCAATTATGGCTGTGGACTTAATTGCATGCCCACACATCCATCGTTTACGCCGTTCTTTAATACCTTCATGGACGTGCGTTATAGGAACACTACTATTAAACCAAAGCCACCTGGTTTTCGTTTCCGGGAGCTCCTTAGACATCTTGATACTGACATGCCCAAGATGTATCCTAGGGGGGAGAGGACATACCCTCCTTGGTTGTGCAGATCGTCCCCGGTTGATCTGGGCATGACTAAATATGATAAATCTACCATGTCTATGTCTAGTATCCGCACATGTTTTTTAGAATTTTTATCGCGATATGAGGACCATTTTGTAATTTATACTGATGGCTCCAAGAACTCAAATGGCGTTGGTTGTGCTTTCGTGTGTGGAACCGAACCCTATACATTCGGATTCCACACTAGCACTTCCATTTTTACTGCAGAGCTTTATGCAATATACCGGGCCATTTTACACGTACGCCGACGAAAGTTGGGGGACTGCTTAATCCTGAGTGATTCCCTCAGTGCACTTCAAAGCCTACGGCAGCTGTACAGCTACCACCCTATTGTGCAGCGTATACAGGATGCCCTCCACGTTTTACACGCTTCTTGTGTTAACGTGGTGTGTGCATGGATTCCTGGTCACGTAGGCTTGCGGGGGAATGAAATGGCGGATTCAGCAGCCAAGACGGCTATCATGAAGCCCAGGGTTCGAATACCATCTGTGACATCGGAAGACTTTAGGGCCGAATTGCGGAGAGCTGTGCAAACCTGCTGGCAGGAAGAGTGGTCTGCTCTCCGCAATAATAAACTTAGATCTGTCAAAGAACTTCCTATTCCCTGGGTTACGTCCTGTCGGTCATCTCGTCGCGAGCAGGTGAGTTTGGCTCGGTTACGAATTGGACACTGCATCTTTACTCATAGTTTTCTTTTTAAAAAGGAGCCTTCTCCACTATGTCCGTTTTGTAATGAAGCGTTGTCTGTACGACACGTGCTGCTAGAGTGTTTTCACCTAGCAGACCTTAGGACGTCTCTGCAGCTGCCGGTCAGCTTTGCAGAAATTCTAGCGGACGATAACGCAGTAGTGAAGAAGGTTTTTAGGTTCTTTTCGAGATTAGATTTGAGGATTTAGCAAATAGAATTTATGGTTTTTGGTTGCTTTTTTTTCTATTCTATTTTTTTTTCAACGCGTATATATTTGTTGTTTTTTTTAGCATAGTTATACTGTTTTAGAATGATTTATATCTGGCTTTTACCATGAACATTTTCTTTTAAAAAGGGCGCTGATGACCTGTGTAGTTGAGCGCCCTTATACTCATCATCATTCATTCATTCCTCCTTAAAATCAATGTTTAATCGCATGACTATTACTTCATGTTGTGGACGTCTCGATACTTCTGGAATATCCGTCCCACGACTCGTCCTTGAAAGAAGATCAGCGAAGATGTTATCCGCTTCCTTAACATGCTTTACATCGATATCATAGCTCATGATTTCATGCACGTATCTGCTTATCTTCCTGCTCGTTAGCTTGCAGGTCTTCATAAAAGACAAGCTGGCAAGGACCGTCACCTCCCATCTAGCTATCCTCCTATTTCCCTCACCAGTTGGGTATGCAAGGTGATGGAAGGCATGATGAATGGGCGGCTGGTATGGTGGCTGGAAACTCACAACCTACTGAATAACATCCAGTGGGGTTTTGGACAACGCCGTTCAACAGTGGATCATCTTGCGTCCATGTCAACACAGATTATGAACGGATTTATTAAGAGCTGTCAAATATTCGGAATATTTTTTGACCTCGAAAAGGCTTATGATACGTGTTGGCGGGCAGGGTTGCTACGTACTCTGCACACCTGGAATATACGTGGACGCCTACCACTTTTCCTTCAGGAATTTTTGAAAGACCGCGTATTCCGATTAAGGGTTGGCTCGGTTTTTTCGAATCTTTTTGTTCAAGAGAACGGTGTACCACAGGGATCGGAACTGAGTGTTACGTTGTTTGCTATTGCGATTAATTCTATCTCGTAATGTGTACCTCCAGGTGTCTCGTCATGCCTATTTGTAGACGACTTTGCCGTCTACTGTACATCTCAGCGCACTCCATTTTTAGAGCGCCGTCTTCATACCACCTTGGACAACCTTAAGAGTTGGAGTTTAAAAAACGGCTTCCGATTCTCCGCTGAGAAAGCCATCTATGTTAACTTCTGGCGTCAGCAGAGTTGACTAGCTCCAAGGCTCCGGCTAGGCGCTGATCTACTACCTTTTGCAGATGAGACGAGGTTCCTTGAATTGATATTTGATAGAAAACTTAGTAGGTCGTCGCATATAGCACAACTGAAAGCACGATGTGACTGCTCTTTGAATATCCTGCGGGTACTAAGTGGAAAATCGTGGGGATCGGATCGTACATTGTTATTGCAACTTAATCGCGCACTCATCCGTTCCAAATTAGATTATGGTAGTATCGTTTACGGCTCAGCACGACCATCTGTGCAGAAGAGATTAGACACAGTCCATAATTGTGGCATACGTATAGCAGTTCGGGCATTTCCAACGAGCCGAGTTATAAGCCTGTACGCTGAGTCTGCAGAACCTCCTCTGCAGTACAGGCGCAACATGTTATTAGCCAATTATGGCTGTGGACTTAATTGCATGCCCACACATCCATCGTTTACGCCGTTCTTTAATACCTTCATGGACGTGCGTTATAGGAACACTACTATTAAACCAAAGCCACCTGGTTTTCGTTTCCGGGACCTCCTTAGACATCTTGATACTGACATGCCCAAGATGTATCCTAGGGGGGAGAGGACATACCCTCCTTGGTTGAGCAGAGCGTCCCCGGTTGATCTGGGCATGACTAAATATGATAAATCTACCATGTCTATGTCTAGTATCCGCACATGTTTTTTAGAATTTTTATCGCGATATGAGGACCATTTTGTAATTTATACTGATGGCTCCAGAACTCAAATGGTGTTGGTTGTGCTTACGTGTGTGGAACCGAACCGTATACATTCGGATTCCACACTAGCACTCCCATTTTTACTGCAGAGCTTTATGCAATATACCAGGCCATTTTACACGTACGTCGACGAAAGTTGGGGGACTGCTTACACCTGAGTGATTCCCTCAGTACACTTCAAAGCCTGCGGCAGCTGTACAACTACCACCCTATTGTGCAGCGTATGCAGGATACCCTCCACGTTTTACACGCTTCTGGCGTTAACGTGGTGTTTGCATGGATCCCTGGTCACGTAGGCTTACGAGGGAATGAAATAGCGTATTCAGCAGCCAAGAGGGCTATCATGAGGCCCAGGGTTCGAATACCATCTGTGACATTGGAAGATTTTAGGGCCGCATTGCGGAGTGCTGTGCAAACCTTCTGGCAGGAAGAATGGTCCGCTCTCCGCAATAATAGACTTAGATCAGTGAAAGAAATTCCGATTTCCTGGGTTACATCCTGTCGGTCATCTCGTCGCTAGGAGGTGAGTTTGGCCCGGTTACGAATTGGGCACTGCTTTTTTACTCATAGTTTTCTTTTTAAAAAGTAGCCGTCTCCACTGTGTCCGTTTTGCAATGAAGCGATGTCGGTACGACACGTGCTGCGAGAGTGTTTTCACCTAGCAGACCTTAGGACGTCTCTGCAGCTGCCGGTCAGCTTTGCAGAAATGCTAGCGGACGATAACGCAGTAGTGAAGAAGGTTTTTATATTCTTTTCGAGATTAGATTTTAGGATTTAGCAAATAGAATTTACGGCTTTTTAGATGACATTTCTATTGTTTTTTACGTGTATGTATTTTTTTCATTATATTGACATATTTATAGTCTTTTAGAATAATTTATATCTGGCTTTTGCCATGACCAGTTTCTTTTAAAAAGGGCGCTGATGACCTCTGCAGTTGAGCACCCTTTTACTCATCATCACTCACTCACGTCCGTCTATCCGTCCATCCATCCATCCGTCCGTCCGTCCGTCCATCCGTCCGTTCGTCCATCCATACATCAATCCATCCATCCATCCATCCATCCATCCATCCATCCATCCATCCATCCATCCATCCATCCATCCATCCATCCATCCGCTGGCTGAAGGCGCGCACTGTCACTCGACACAGACCCTCGACACACCGGGCTTTACTCGC
Organism: Mantis religiosa; assembly: GCA_030765055.1. Taxonomy (NCBI): domain Eukaryota; kingdom Metazoa; phylum Arthropoda; class Insecta; order Mantodea; family Mantidae; genus Mantis; species Mantis religiosa. The sequence goes on from JAUKNK010000042.1 coordinate 876,127, forward strand.
TCGTACGGCTGCCCTTCATGGTTTCGGCAGTCTCTGTCTATTTGTCCTGGCTGTCCACACTCCCAACACAGGCCACTAGGTGTTCGCCGGCGTTCCTCAGCTGGTCTTGTGTCTCCGGTGTAGCGGACACTCCTCGTTCTCGACGTCGGGATAACTGCTACCTTGGCCGCCTCCATCCTTAATGCTGCTGTTAGCGCCTCTTGGATGGTTTTATAATCGCCGAACATTAGGTGCTGACGAATCTCCGTGTCTCGTACCCCGTCAACGAATGTGTAGGCAGCTTCCCGGGATACGAACTATGGTGGGAGGTCGACTACGGCCTTGCTAGCCAGTTGTTCAACCGCCGGGGTGAACTCCTGCAGCGTCTCACCTGGCTGAAGTGACCTTCCCATTAGCTGGCTGCGGCACGCTGCGGCTAAGCGGTGGTTTCAAAAACGAATCTCCAGGGCCTCCCAGATGTCCTTGGGCGCCGCCGTTGTCTGCACCGCATTTAGGACTTCCGCGGCCCGTCTCTGCAGGCTGGCTATTAACTGTGTTTCCTCCTCGTCTGGTGCCCATTTCTTGTGCTTGGCAACTGCTTAGAATTGGCGGGGGAAGACCTCAAACGCAGACGCGCCGTCATATTTCGGAGGTTTGACGCGCGCCGATGTTGTGTCACGTCTCGGTGCTTTGGCCTTCAAATCCTTCAGCCTGCTGCCGACGACGTCCTCCACCATGGCGCTCAGGGACTTGACGCTATTGTCGGCCTTTCCTTCCAGCTCCTTAACGCTGCTCGCCAGGTCCTCGACGCGCTCGCCTAACTCTCTGACGTCCTCTTTAACGCCGGCCAACTGTTCTTCAAACTTTGCGGCGAGAGCCTCTTTCGCCACCTTCATTTTCGTGGCCAGACTGCCGTCCGCTGCTCTCATTTCTGTGGTTAACTTGGCCTTCATTTCTTCCATCTTCCCGGTGATGTTGTTAGCCGTCTTCATTTGCTTCAGTTCCGCGACCAGGCTAATATTTGCCGCTTCTGTTTTTGCAGCGAGGTTTTCATTTGCCGTCTTCATTTCCTTCAACTCGGCGGTAAGTTTGTCGTTGGCTGCCTTCATTTCTTCCATTTTGTGTAAAATCTTTTCCAGTGCCGATTCCATTACCATTATCACACTTCCTGACGTCAGTTGTAACTATGTGGGTTCGTGAAATTAAAAGTCCAATTGCACCACTCATAAATGTTATTTATTTCCACCGAATTACAATCGGAACACTTGCCGATTACACAGAATTACGTAATGCACACTATTACAATACACCAGTTCGGTTGGCACAGGTTCACTGCACGCAGTTACACACACTCCTCCGATGCAAGTACACAGTACGTTCCCTCACTGGGCTCTCTTCACCGCTGCTCAACAAGAAATGAACTGAACTCGTCAACTGCAGCCCGCTTTTATAGGGATATCGCTGTTTCTCGAAGTCTCTCGTTTCAGTGAATCACCGCGAAGGATCCAGACGGCAGGGGGAGGGGGAAGAGACGGCCAGCGACCTCTGACACTTCCCTAATCATCCACTCTGTTAGTGACAGAGATAAATGGGTGGGCGTGGGCCGAATGCCCCCGGTCCCCTACTCAGCTGTCAGTTTATCGCACTTTCCGATAATTGGGTGAAAATACTTCCTGATCTTCTGCGTCCTTCGTGCAAGGATTATAAGTTATTGTTGGTTTTGGTTTCCGCGTATTGTCGACGATGAAGCAATTGTAGTGCTATCGTTGTATAAGAGGATTGTTGGTGAGTGATTAATATGTTCTTTATCGCTTCCCAAGCAAGTTTAAAATAAACACAGAAAAGAATGTCGCTTTGTAATACACAAACGTGAAAAGAAATATACGTCAGAAATGAATGCAAAACAATAAACGTATAACAATGCTGTTGCTATCAAATTATTCCTTTCATTTTAAAGTGTCGCATGTCGGGCTGTTCAGTAAGTATTGCCACGCAGTTCGTTTCAATTATTTGGCAGGGTATGACTTCTAGGTTCGTCAGCATCGCCAATAAAATTGAAGAATATCGATGTCCTCGGCAGCTTTCGGAGTTATCCTAATATTCATGAATATAGAATCTGTGGCAAGGATCTCTTGATTCAGGGCGTTTTGGGTGGACCAATTAGGGTACTTGGAAAGAAACACAGGTTAATTCTTTTATGACGATCGGTTGTATTTCAATTACTCTCGAAATACATGTTAATTAGGCGACCTCTGAATGGCAGGCTTCGCGCTGGCGTGGTTGTACTCTCGAGTCTATCACACGACTCATCGGATTAGCACCCAGCTACTAACTACCTTTAATTGAACGCGATTTCTTTAGTTTACTCGTCCGTTCAGTTTAGCCCACAGTAGCCAAAATAACTTTAATGAAAGCGATTTCTGTCACGACGGTTCAGCTCGGCTCGGCTCTCAGCCACCGTCTGCTTTAGGTATGTCTTTGTTCTGAGATAGTTCATATGACACTTCGCTACCCCCTTCAGTTCATTATTTTTACTTAGTTGGTCGGTAGAACACATATTGGAATCATCCTCACTGTAGACCATCCCAAATGTCCCCTTCCTGTCCAACTATGTTTGAAACTAAACGCTGGGTGCGACCCTGAAAAGTTTTGGTTGCGGTCAGCTTCCTTAGGGGAGAAAAAATCCCACCGATCCAGAGCCCGTAACAAACTTGACACTGCACACAATATATTTGTTTCAATGCATGTATATATTCCTTTAACATTCAATTAATCTTCTATATATTCCTTAACAGTTAATTAATCAACTCGAGGAAGAGAGTACCGTTTCAAAATGCCCTTTCGATTTATAAGTTAAAAATGTATGCTAATTTTAAATAATAAATAGAAATTCTCTCTTTTCTCTCGGTTTCTTCTCCCTTTTCCTCTTCTCCAATAATCATTTAGTTACATTGAATTAACCATACTCTCTCATACTAATATACCTACGTATATACATACATTCAAATACACATCGTTTGACAATAATGGTTGTGTACATTTTTAAGAACCTTCATACTCAAGTGGCATTGTTCGTTCATGACATCTACTACCTGCACAGTGTCTTGCAATTCCGGGAAATCAGTTTCTCTTTCAGCTTTCACAATACATTGAGTAATTTCACACAGCCGAAAATGCACACTAATGTTTGTAAACATGAATGACAACAAACTTTTTTTAAAACTTAGTTTAACATCATTATATCTAGTCTTTAATCATACATTGCTTGAATAACCTTATCTAATAGAGGTCAGTTTTCTTTTTCGCGTATTTCTCCAACTTTACACGAACTAACGTCAGTTTTCTTTTTTGCGTTATCATCGCCTTTTAAATTTTGTACGGCTTAAGAAGTTGTTTGTGGTACATTCCAATAATCTTTCCGTTCAAATCCAAAAGTTCATAAGAATCTGTTCAATATTTTCTTCCTTACTTATATGGTCCAACGAAATTTAAGCACGGCCTATTGTAGATTTTATTCAGCTTATCCGATCGCGCGTGATCTTTTAGTAGAACCAAATCATGTTCCTTAATTATCCATTTTTTCGGGGTATTATCCGATGTTGTCTGCGACGTTTTACAGTTCGCTTCCTGGCCCTTTCGATGATTTTCCTGTACAATTCATCCATTGCTATTACGGGTTGGTTTCGGCAAGCAAACGTGCTAAGGACGAGCCCACCTACGTCCCCAAAGAATTTCTTCTCGTGTACCTCCTGCAGAACTTCTTTGCAGACTGACATTCGGTGAAAAATTTAAAATTTGTTTTATTTTCTCGCAATACTTTGCCCAACTTGAATGTCTCGTGTGCCAAAACGCGAAAAATTATACCAATCTCTTTAATCTGTCTGTCACAAGCATTGCTATGTGCTCTATATCTTGTGCAATGATACAGTGTAATACCACTTTCTTCTAATTTCTTTGACAATTTCATACTTGAAAAAATGGATGCGTTGTCAGTCAAAATTGCTTTCATCTTCCCACATTCCGGAATATAACTTTCGACAATTTTCTTCATGCATATCCCAGTCGAAATCTTTCTCATAGGATATATTTTCACTTGTTTTGAAAATACATCTACCAGTAACAAAATATACGTATAACCATATTTCCCACTAGGCATCGCTCCATGTATATCCAAACAAACAAGCCTGTTGGGTGCATCTAGCATAACTGAATTTGTCTCATAGTCGTACGCTACGTTCAACGATTTGCATTTCTAAGATAGGTCACAAGCAGATATTACTTTTTAAGCTTTTCTTCTCAAACCTTTCATGTACATGCTTTGCAAAGTTCTTAAAAAAGTTTTGTCAGTTGACAGCATGCGCCAACGAATGATGATAATCCATGATAACGTCTTCTTCCAACCATTGTGGTATGGAAACCTTCCACCGTGGTCGATCCCGTCCATGCAGCTGATAAAGAATACCTTCTCTCATGGCATATATCTTCGCTATATCTTTTTCTAACTCGTCCGCGTTCATTCGCAACTCTGAAATCGCAAAGTCTTCTTCCTGCCACTTCCTTATATATTTCAGTTTAGCTGCAGTCTCCTCCTTAAAATCAATGTCTAAGCGCAAGATTATTACTTCATGTTGTGGACGTCTCGGTACTTCTGGAATATCCGTCCCACGACTCGTCCTTGAAAGAAGATCTGCGAAGATGTTATCCGCTTCCTTAACATGCTTTACATCGATATCATAGCTCATGATTTCATGCACGTATCTGCTTATCTTCCTGCTCGTTAGCTTGCAGGTCTTCATAAAAGACAAGCTGGCAAGGACCGTCACCTCCCATCTAGCTACCGTCCTATTTCCCTCACCAGTTGGGTATGCAAGGTGATGGAACGCATGATGAATGGGCGGCTGGTATGGTGGCTGGAAACTCACAACCTACTGAATAACATCCAGTGGGGTTTTCGACGACGCCGTTCAACAGTGGATAATCTTGCGTCCATGTGGACACAGATTATGAACGGATCTATTAAGAGCTGTCAAATATTCGGAATATTTTTGACCTCGAAAAGGCTTATGATACGTGTTGGCGGGCAGGGTTGCTACGTACTCTGCACACCTGGAATATACGTGGACGCCTACCACTTTTGCTTCAGGAATTTTTGAAAGACCGCGTATTCCGATTAAGGGTTGGCTCGGTTTTTTCGAACCATTTTGTTCAAGAGAACGGTGTACCACAGGGATCGGTACTAGTTGTTACGTTGTATGCTATTGCGATTAATTATATCTCGAAATGTGTACCTCCAGGTGTCTCGTCATGCCTATGTGTAGACGACTTTGCCGTCTACTGTACATCCCAGCGCACTCCGTTTTTAGAGCGCCGTCTTCAGACCACCTTGGACAACCTAGAGTTGGAGTTTAAAAAACGGCTTCCGATTCTCCGCTGAGAAAACCATCTGTGTTAACTTCTGACGTCAGCAGAGTCGACTACCTCCAAGGCTCCGGCTACGCGCTGATCTACTACCTTTTGCAGATGAGACGAGGTTCCTTGGATTGATATTTGATAGAAAACTTAATTGGTCGTCGCATATAGCACAACTGAAAGCACGATGTGACCGATCTTTAAATATCTTGCGGGTACCAACTGGAAAATCGTGGGGAGTGGATCGTACAGTGTTATTGCGACCTTACCGGGCACTCATCCGTTCCAAATTAGATTATGGTAGTATCGTTTATGGCTCAGCACGACCATCTGTGCTGAAGAGATTAGACACAGTCCATAATTTTGGCATACGTATAGCAGTTGGGGCATTTCCAACGAGCCGAGTTATAAGCCTGTATGCTGGGTCTGCAGAGCCTCCTCTGCAGTATAGGCGCAACATGTTATTAGCCAATTATGGCTGTGGACTTAATTGCATGCCCACACATTCATCGTTTACGCCGTTCTTTAACACCTTCATGGAACTGCGATATAGGAACACTACAATTAAACCAAAGCCACCTGGTTTTCGTTTCCGGGAGCTCCTTACACATCTTGATACTGACATGCCCAAGACGTATACTAGGGGGGAGAGGACATACCCTCCTTGGTTGAGCAGAGCGTCCCCGGTTGATCTGGGCATGACTAAATATGATAAATCTACCATGTCCATGTCTAATATCCGCACATGTTTTTTAGAATTTTTATCGCGATATGAGGACCATTTTGTAATTTATACTGGTGGCTCCAAGAACTCAAATGATGTTGGTTGTGCTTACGCGTGTGCAACCGAACCGTATACATTCGGATTCCACACTAGTACTTCCATTTTTACTGCAGAGATTTATACAATATACCGGGCCATTTTAAACGTACGTCGACGAAAGTTGGGGGACTGCTTAATCCTGAGGGATTCCCTCAGTGCACTTCAAAGCCTACGGCAGCTGTACAACTACCACGCTATGGTGCAGCGTATACAGGATGCCCTCCACGTTTTACACGCTTCTGGCATTAACGTGGTGTGTGCTTGGATCCCTGGTCACGTAGGCTTGCGGGGGAATGAAATGGCGGATTCAGCAGCCAAGACGGCTATCAGGAAGTCCAGGGTTCGAATACCATCTGTGACATCGGAAGACTTTAGGACCATATTGCGGAGAGCTGTGCAAACCTGCTGGCAGAAGGAGTGGTCCGCTCTCCGCAATAATAAACTTAGATCTGTCAAAGAACTTCCGATTCCCGGGGTTGCATCCCGTCGGTCATCTCGTCGTGAGGAGGTGAGTTTGGCTCAGTTGCGAATTGGGCACTGCTTTTTTACTCATAGTTTTCATTTTAAAAAGGAGCCTTCTCCACTGTGTCCGCTTTGCAATGAAGCGTTGTCTGTACAACACGTGCTGCTAGAATGTTTTCACCTAGCAGACCTTAGGACGGCTCCGCAGCTGCCGGTCAGCTTTGCAGAAATGCTATCGGACGATAACGCAGTAGTGAAGAAGGTTTTTAGATTCTTTTCGAGATTAGATTTTAGGATTTAGCAAATACAATTTATGGCTTTGTAGATGACATTTCATTTTTTTTCAACGCGTATATATTTTTTGTCATTTTTTGAAATATTTATAGTGTTTTAGAATAATTTATATCTGGCTTTTGCCATGACCAGTTTCTTTTAAAAAGGGCGCTGATGACCTCTGTAGTTGAGCGACCATATGCGCATCATCACACACTCACTCCTTTTGCAGATGAGACGAGGTTCCTTGGATTGATATTTGATAGAAAACTTAGTTGGTCGTCGCATATAGCACAACTAAAAGCACGATGTGACTGCTCTTTAAATATCATGCGTGTACTAAGTGGAAAATCGTGGGGAGCGGATCATACAGTGTTATTGCAATTTAATCGCGCACTCATCCGTTCCAAATTAGATTATGGTAGTATCGTTTACGGCTCAGCACGACCATCTGTGCTGAAGAGATTAGACACAGTCCATAATTGTGGCATACGTATAGCAGTTGGGGCATTACCAACGAGCCGAGTTATAAACCTGCATGCTGAGTCTGGAGAACCATCTCTGCAGTGCAGGCGCAACTTGTTTTTAGCCAATTATGGCTGTGGACTTAATTGCCTGCCTACACATCCATCGTATACGCCGTTCTTTAATACCTTCATGGACGTGCGTTATAGGAACACTACTATTAAACCAAAGCCACCTGGTTTTCGTTTCCGGGACCTCCTTAGACATCTTGATACTGACATGCCCAAGATGTATCCTAGGGGGGAGAGGACATACCCTCCTTGGTTGAGCAGAGCGTCCCCGGTTGATCTGGGCATGACTAAATATGATAAATCTACCATGTCTATGTCTAGTATCCGCACATGTTTTTTAGAACTTTTATCGCGATATGAGGACCATTTTGTAATTTATACTGATGGCTCCAAGAACTAAAATGGTGTTGGTTGTGCTTGCGTGTGTGGAACTGAACCGTATACATTCGGATTCCATACTGGCACTTCCATTTTTACTGCAGAGCTTTATGCAATATACCGGGCCATTTTACACGTACGTCGACGAAATTTGGGAAATTGCTTAATCGTGAGTGATTCCCTCAGTGCACTTCAAAGCCTGCGGCAGCTGTACAACTACCACCCTATTGTGCAGCGTATGCAGAATGCCCTCCACGTTTTACACGCTTCTGTCGTTAACGTGGTGTGTGCATGGATCCCTGGTCACGTAGGCTTGCGGGGGAATGAAATAGCGTATTCAGCAGCCAAGACGGCTATCATGAGGCCCAGGGTTCGAATACCATCTGTGACATTGGAAGACTTTAGGGCCGTATTGCGGAGAGCTGTGCAAACCTGCTGGCAGGAAGAGTGGTCCGCTCTGCGCAATAATAGTCTTAGATCTGTCAAAGAACTTCCGATTCCCTGGGTTACCTCCTGTCGGTCATCTCGTCGCGAGGAGGTGAGTTTGGCTTGGTTACGAATTGGGCACCTCTTTTATACTCATAGTTTTCTTTTTAAAAATGAGCCTTTTCCACTGTGTCGGTTTTGCAATGAAGCGTTGTCTGTACAACACGTGCTGCTAGAGTGTTTTCACCTAGCAGACCTTAGGAGGTCTCTGCAGCTGACGGTCAGCTTTGCAGAAATGCTAGCGGATGATAACACAGTAGGGAAGAAGGTATTTAGATTCTTTTCGAGATTGGATTTTAGGATTTAGCAAATAGAATTTATGGCTTTTAGAAGACATTTCTATTGTTTTCTTTAACGCTTGTGTACTTTTGTCATTCTAATGACATATTTATAGTGTTTTAGAGTAATTTATATCTGGCTTTTGCCATGACCAGTTTCTTTTAAAAAGGGCGCTGATGACCTCTGCAGTTGAGCGCCCTTATACTCATCATCACCCTCTCCTGTACATCTCAGCGCACTCCTTTTTTAGAGCGCCGTCTTGAGACCACCTTGGAAATCCTTAAAAGTTGGAGTTTAAAAAACGGCTTCGGATTATCCGCTGAGAAAACTATCTGTGTTAACTTCTGGCGTCAGCAGAGCCGACTACCTCAAAGGCTCCGTCTAGGCGCTGATCTACTACCTTATGTAGATGAGACGAAGTTCCTTGAATTGATGTTTGATAGAAAACTTAGTTGGTCGTCGCATATAGCACAACTGAAAGCACGATGTAACCGCTCTTTAAATATCCTGCGGGTACTAAGTGGACAATCGTGGGGAGCGGATCATACAGTGTTATTGCGACTTCATCGGGCACTCATCCGTTCGAAATTAGATTATGGTAGTATCGTTTATGGCTCAGCACGACCATCTGTGCTGAAGAGGTTAGACACAGTCCATAATTGTGGCATACGTATAGCAGTTGGGGCATTTCCCATTGAGCGCCCTTATACTCATCATCACTCACTCACTCGGATAACTCTGAGTTCCATGCACCCCGGACTCATTTAAGCATCATTTCATTTATTTCGTTCATCGTCCTATATAAGTTAACATTGGAGGACGTAAATTACAAATTAAAAATCATCATTATCATCATTATCGTCATCATTCCTTCAATTTGAGAGGATTAACCTCATCAAAAAGTTTATCGTACACCACATATGTACCAAGGATACTGACGTTGACACAAAATGTCTGCCATACTGTACAGCTCTCTGTGCATTATCCGTGGACTAGGCCTATTGGGGATACCACGTTAAAAAAACGATGCAAGTAACTACCACCCTTTCAAGGCTCTGGTGCATTGGAAATGTTACATATTCATTAGCAGCTCTAGTGCTTGTTCCCAATCCAATAGCTTGCAATTCTATTTTGTGCAGTCAATAACCCACTGACGCGCCACACCATTCTTCGACACACCAACTGGCTTCATGCATTCATATGAACCATCTGAATGCTTTTCACCTCACCTCCCTCCAAGCACTCATGAGTTTGCCTGCGTGGAAGTAGAACTGGTGACAACAGTTTTCAATATATTGTTTCTCTGATAAAGTACAGTTCCTTAATTTTCGAACTAATGATTCTCATTACCTACTTTTCAATATGTTGTTTCTCTGATAAAGTACAGTTCTTTAATTTTCGAACTAATGACTCTCATTACCTACTGCCACTTGGACTATTTTTGGGTCATTCGATTATCTTAAATCTTCTCCACCAGGCTCTTTAGTAAAAAGTTTACTGTCGGGACTAAACAGTATTGTTTAGTATCTATTATAGTTTTTCAGATAATTTTGTTTATGTATACATATTCTTACTGTTTATTCCAGTATGAACGTTTCCATTAAGAAGTATAAGATTGTTGCATTGCAATTTTACCTTGAGAATATTTTTAGTGCATTTTGGCACGCAGGAACTCTTACGGCCTTACCTGCTGCAATATTCCACACCGCAAAGCAGTGTTATTTCAGAAGATTGTGAAACTCCTTGTTTTCTAAGTAAAACCTAGCACTATTTCTCAGATTTCTTAGCTTCAGACACAATTATTGTTTTGGTATTAGATCTGAAATATTGACCGGTTTACAAATTCAATGAACTAAATGAATCAATGTCGTCTGCCGGCTGTTTAACACCTTTAATTGCCTTTCCATAAGTAAGTTACGTTTCTGAACTGAGAAAAAATCTGCGTTAACTGCTACAGAGACCAGTGGCCATTACTTGCTTCAGCTACATACGGTTAAGATATAACTTCTTCTGGAAACAACACAATACCTGATTTGATGTTACAAGCAAAATCTGTCTATTAAATATGGCTCAGCTCGAGGTGTGGTTTCCTGAATACTTTGCAAGACCATATGAGAAACTATGAGGTTCAAATGGGAACGCTACCTGTGAATGAAATCGGCAGTGATGCTCTACAAGTTATATTCTGGTAGTACTGCTTGTTCTACTGTACTCCTGTCTACCACTGCACGTCTGAAGATAGATTCTGCAACCCATTTCCTTGCACTCTCCCTTGCAGGGCATCCTCACTTCCCCATTCCATGTGGGCAGGTAAAACCTTTCAACCGATTTAACATTTAGGTCCATAACTTAATCCTTCAGCTCGCTTCCAAGGATTAACCATTTCCAAGGATTAACCTAAACATCAATTTGCCTTACACCACATATGTACGAAGGATACTGATGTTCGCAGAAACTGCTTGCAATACTGTGCATTCTGTGCATTCTCCGTGGACTAGGCCTACAGGGTTACCACGTTAAGAAAAAAAAAAAAAAACGATGTCAGTAACTACCACCCTTTTATGGCTCTGGTGCATTGGAAATGTTACATATACGTTAACAAATCCACACTTTCTATGAATCTCATAACTTATATTTTTATTTCGCATATCCTACAATCCGACTCCACCCTCCAACTGAACCGTTTCAAAAATTTTCCACAACCTACACTGATCCGCAAGTCTGTATGCTTGTCTGCCAAACAATGTTGGCTCGAAACTATTCTGTTCTTTGTTTCTCTGTCGCAGTACCTCTCCTGCTTGTAATAAATGTCTTACATCACCAATTGCTAGTTTTCTCTTTTTATTCATTGTGCCCTTTCCTATATACCTTATCAGGCCTTTTGGCGGAAGTGTTTTTGACAACGGCTTGGCACAATCGTTTAGCCACTATCAGTGCTTCGACAAATTTCTCTGTTTAAAAATGTATTTTCATTTAGAGGCTTAACGGTTCCAAAGAGAACTGAAAACCCTTTGTTATATTTGTGACTTTACGAACACTGTTTTATTTGTGGTAGCGGCTAGTTGTACCCACCAACCTGGTAACCTGCAATACACCTCGGCACCTAGCATTATTCCTGCAGAAGTTTATGAAACCCTCGTTTTGCAGGGTATCTGCCGCTGCGGTTTATCTGTCGTCTTTTGGTTCATCAAAACGGAGTCTTTTGGTTTGAAGTAGCAAATCATGCGTTTTTCGTTGTTCAGCGTTCCTCGTTTCAACATGCTAAATGGACATACGTAGTTATACGTGTTCAGCTTTCTAGAAATCCAAACACCTTCCGTGGTCTATACCTACTGGGGATACCAAGTCAAAAAAAAGTGAAGGCAACTAGCACCCTTTTATGGATCTGGTGCGTTGGAAACGCTACATATGCATTAGCAGCTATAGTGCTTGTTCCCAAGAATAAAATTTAACATAAATTTGTCTTACACCACATATGTAGTGAGGATACTGACGTTGGCAGCAACTGCTTGCAATACTGTACAGCTCCCTGTACATCCTCCGTGGACTAGGCATAGTGAGGATTCCACCTTAAAAAGCTATGCAAGTAACTACCACACATTTTAGGCTCTGGTGCATTGGAAATGCTACATATTGTGACTTTGTGGGTTCGTGAAATTAAAAGTCCAATAGCACAACACAAAAATGTTCTTTATTTCCACCGAATTACAGTCGGAACACTTGCCGATTACACAGAATTACGTAATGCACACAATTGCAATTCACCAGTTCGTCCGTCACAGTTCAACTCTGCACTCGCAATTACTCACAACTCCTCCGATGCACGTACACAGTCTTCTGGTCCACTACACCCTCACAATTACGTGCAACTTCTCTGATGCACCTTCACAGTCTTCCGGTCCGTTTTCTTACTGGGCGCTCCTCACGGCTGCTCGCCAAGAACTGAACTGAACTCTTCTCCGGCCAGGCGCATCGCTTATATAAGACCAACTGACCTATCTAGAAGGTTCCGGGTTAGATGAAATATCCTGGATGTTCGAGAAATCAGGGCGAGGGGAAAGAGATGGCACAGTGGCCTGCGATCCCTTCAGTTGGCGCTACAAGATAAACGAATAGGCGTGGCCGACTAATTCTCGACCCCCACTCAGGCGTCAGTTGGCCGTGCCTGGGTGACACTGCTCACTCCTCAAAGCTGGTCGTCCGGAACAGCACCATCGTAGCGGGCCAGGCGATCCAGGTGTACCACCAACATCTTTCCTCGGGGCACCTATTGGATGTGGTAAACCACGTCGTTAATCCTCTTCAATAACCGGTAAAGTCCTTGCCATGGCTGCTGAAGCTTCGAGCAGGGTCCCCCGTGTAGGACGGTACAACCAGACCAGGTCACCTTGCTGGAAGCCTTGGCTTTTAGCTTGCCTTCATACCTGATCTTCATGCGGTCGCTCGCCTTCTGGATGTTCTGGCCTGCCATTTCGTGCATGTTGTGGAGATGGTCCACCAGGTTCTTTACAAAATCGGTCGCAGGCTGCTTCGCTTCCGGAGGGCTTCCAAAAGCCAGGTCACAAGGGAGGCGTAACTCTCGGCCGAACATTAAGCTGGCTGGCGTCATCCCAGTTGTGTCGCGTGTAGACGAGCGGTAGGCCAGCAAGGACAGTGGCACCTTGTCCCAGTCTCGCTGATGGCTGGCCAAGACCTACCTCAGGTGTTCCTCTAAGGTCTTGATGTATATTTCGACCATGCCATCCGACTGGGTATGTAGAGGCGTCGTACGGGTCTTGTTCACCCCAAGCCTTTGTGGTGGCTCCTTCATTAGGTTGGACTCAAAGTTGGTACCCCGGTCACTGTGTAGCTCTAACGGCACCCCAAATCGACAGAACACTTGCTCCACGAGGCAGTCTGTGATTGTCTTTGCCTGTTGATTTGGGATGGCATAAACCTCCGGCCACTTGTTGAAGTAGTCCACGACCACCATTAGGTACTTGTTGCCTCGGTCGGAAACTGGGAACGGTCCAGCAATGTCAATTGCGATCCGTTCGAATGGCGCTCCGACGCTATACTGCTCTATGCGACCCCGGCTTCTAGACTGGAGGCCGCGACTCGCCGCGCACACGTGACACTGACGGCACCATCTCTCAGCATCTGCTCGGAGTCTCAGCCAGTAGTAGCGCTGCCGTAGTTTATCAATCGTTCGGTTCGCTCCCAGGTGTCCTCCTGAAGTAACGGAGTGCATTCCTCCAAGACTTCCGGGACCTTACTACGGGTAAGTACAAACTGTTCTCTCTGCGTCTTCCCATCGGAAGACTCCCATACCAGGAACAGCACGCCCTCTCTGGTTTTCAAAGGGTCCAATTGGTCCCAGTGCGACTTGTAGGTTGCGCTCCTCGGTGCGATGTCCTCCCAGGTTGGTCTCGTCCCGGCCTCCACTTACCTCTAGAGGGGCCCCAAGTCTGCGTCTGCCAGCTGCTCCCTCCTCAGGCCTGCGCTATCCCAGCCATCCGCAGGCACTGCCGTGACTACCCGGACTGCTACGGCATGCGCCTTCTCTTCCACTCTGGTGCACTGGCCGCACTGTTATGGACAGGGTCTTGGAGACATGGCGTCAGCGTTACCGTGGCTCCTCCCTCTACGATGTTCCGAGGTGAAGTCGTACTCCTACAGCCCCTGGACCCAACGTGCTGTCTGGCCTTCAAGGTTCCTAAAGCTCAATAACCAGGTTAGGGCGGAATCGTCAGTCCTCAGTGGCAATGGCTGACCGTACAGGTACTTGTGGAAGTGCTCCAAGGTCTTTACTACCGCCAGTAACTGTCGCCGGGTGTAGTTCTTCTCTGCCTTGGATCCCCCCAGGGGCCTACTTCGGTAGGTACGGGTGTGGCGCACCCGGGGACCCGAGCCAACAGTCTCCCTCGTGTGGGTTTCCCTCACCAGTTGCGTATGCAAGGTGATGGAACGCATGATAAATGGGCGGTTGGTATGGCGGCTGAAAACGCACAACCTACTGAATAACATCCAGTGCGGTTTTCGACGACGCTGTTCAACAGTGGATCATCTTGTGTCCATGTCGACACAGATTATGAACGGATTTCTTAAGAACTGTCAAACTTTCGGAATATTTTTTGACCTCGAAAAGGCTTATGATACGTGTTGGCGGGCAGGGTTGCTACGTACTCTGCATTCCCGGAACATACGTGGACGCCTCCCACTCCTCCTTCAGGAATTTTTGAAAGACCGCGTATTCCGAGTAAGGGTTGGCTCGGTTTTTTCGAACCTTTTTGTTCAGGAGAACGGTGTACCACAGGGGTCGGTACTAAGTGTTACGTTGTTTGCTATTGCGATTAATTCTATCTCGAAATGTGTACCTCCAGGTGTCTCGTCATGCCTATTTGTAGACGACTTTGCCGTCTACTGTACATCTCAGCGCACTCCATTTTTAGAGCGCCGTCTTCAGACCACCTTGGACAACCTTAAGAGTTGGAGTTTAAAAAACGGCTTCCGTTTTTGCGCTGAGAAAACCATCTGTGTTAACTTCTGGCGTCAGCAGAGTCGACTACCTCCAAGGCTCCGGCTAGGCGCTGATCTACTACCTTTTGCAGATGAGACGAGGTTCCTTGGATTGATATTTGATAGAAAACTTAGTTGGTCGTCGCATATAGCACAACTGAAAGCACGATGTGACCGATCTTTGAATATCTTGCGGGTACTAAGTGGAAAATCGTGGGGAGCGGATCGTGCAGTGTTATTGCGACTTTATCGGGCACTCATCCGTTCCAAATTAGACTATGGTAGTATCGTTTATGGCTCAGCACGACCATCTGTGCTGAAGAGATTAGACACAGTCCATAACTGTGGCATACGTATAGCTGTTGGGGCATTTCCAACGAGCCGAGTTATAAGCCTGTATGCTGAGTCTGCAGAACCTCCTCTGCACTACAGGCGCAACATGTTATTAGCGAATTATGGCTGTGGACTTAATTGCATGCCCACACATCCATCGTTTACGCCGTTCTTTAATACCTTCATGGACGTGCGTTATAGGAACACTACTATTAAACCAAAGCCACCTGGTTTTCGTTTCCGGGAGCTCCTTAGACATCTTGATACTGACATGCCCAAGATGTATCCTAGGGGGGAGAGGACATACCCTCCTTGGTTGTGCAGAGCGTCCCCGGTTGATCTGGGCATGACTAAATATGATAAATCTACCATGTCTATGTCTAGTATCCGCACATGTTTTTTAGAATTTTTATCGCGATATGAGGACCATTTTGTAATTTATACTGATGGCTCCAAGAACTCAAATGGCGTTGGTTGTGCTTACGTGTGTGGAACCGAACCCTATACATTCGGATTCCACACTAGCACTTCCATTTTTACTGCAGAGCTTTATGCAATATACCGGGCCATTTTACACGTACGCCGACGAAAGTTGGGGGACTGCTTAATCCTGAGTGATTCCCTCAGTGCTCTTCAAAGCCTACGGCAGCTGTACAACTACCACCCTATTGTGCAGCGTATACAGGATGCCCTCCACGTTTTACACGCTTCTGGCGTTAACGTGGTGTGTGCATGGATCCCTGGTCACGTAGGCTTGCGGGGGAATGAAATGGCGGATTCAGCAGCCAAGACGGCTATCATGAAGCCCAGGGTTCGAATACCATCTGTGACATCGGAAGACTTTAGGGCCGAATTGCGGAGAGCTGTGCAAACCTGCTGGCAGGAAGAGTGGTCTGCTCTCCGCAATAATAAACTTAGATCTGTCAAAGAACTTCCGATTCCCTGGGTTACCTCCTGTCGGTCATCTCGTCGCGAGGAGGTGAGTTTGGCTCGGTTACGAATTGGGCACTGCATTTTTACTCATAGTTTTCTTTTTAAAAAGGAGCCTTCTCCACTATGTCCGTTTTGTAATGAAGCGTTGTCTGTACGACACGTGCTGCTAGAGTGTTTTGACCTAGCAGACCTTAGGACGTCTCTGCAGCTGCCGGTCAGCTTTGCAGAAATATTAGCGGACGATAACGCAGTAGTGAAGAAGGTTTTTAGGTTCTTTTCGAGATTAGATTTTAGGATTTAGCAAATAGAATTTATGGTTTTTGGATGACATTTTTTTTCTCTCTTTTTTCCCAACGTGTATGCATTTTCTGCCTTTTTTTAACACATTTATGGTGTTTTAGAATAATTTATATCTGGCTTTTGCCATGACCAGTTTCCTTTAAAAAGGGCGCTGATGACCTCTGTAGTTGAGCGCCCTTATACTCATCATCATCATCATCATGTACAAAATCTAGAAATGGCACGCTGCTGGTGGAAGCAACTACAGCATCCCAGGCAGCAAAGATACTGAAAGCCAACATGCTGGGCAGTTATCCAGTCAAAGTGGAGATGCATAGGACCCTGAATTCCTCGCGCGGTGTTGTAAACACTAGCGCGTTGGATGGAATGTCCAACGAGGATATTCAGGAGAACCTCCAGGAACAAGGCGTAACTGCAGTATATCGTGTCCAAAGGAGAGAACGAGGGGATATGGTTCCCACTCGTACCCTGTTCCTGACCTTTGATCGGGTAGATCTCCCTCAAAGAATCAGGGCAGGATATGAAGTGATTGAGGTTAGACCATACATACCTAACCCTCTGAGATGCTACCAATGTCAGCGGTTCGGTCACACTAGTGCATTCTGTAAAGGCGCACCTACATGTGTCAGCTGTGGAGCCGGCATGCATGAAAATGCATGTACATCACCTCCGGAATGCGTAAATTGTAGCGGTGAACATCCATCAAGTTCACGAGATTGCCCCCGTTATATTGAAGAGCGAGCTATTCAGGAGATCCGGGTTAAAGAAAAGGTATCCTTTTCGGAAGCCCGGAAACTTCTATGTATCCTCAAGCCCTCTTCAACCACCTCCCGTACCTATAGCTCTGTGGCGGCTACTCCGTCACCGAAACGGGAGGCTGGTACCCAAACATCTGATATAAACGGGGCAACAATATCCGAGAAAGTTCTAGTGCCTAGATCGCAACCAAGAGCATCAGTAACAACATCTAAAACTCCGAGAACACAGACTACTGAAAATAACAAGTCAGTGAAGTCGCCTGAGAAAGCATCCACTTCTAACAACAGGACGAAATTGCCCATTGTATACCAAGCACCAGAGATCAAGTTCAAGACGCAGTATGATAGAACTGCCTTCCTGAAAGAAAGCACAAAGTCTGCTCCAGAAAAGTCCAAGAAACGTAGCCCTAGAGCGTCTCCGAGATCATCGTCGGAGTCATCTTCTGGGGAGGACCACGACCGGCGACCGTCATCTACGTCGGTCGGAATTTCCAATCGCTTCGAGCCCCTCGAATCGAAGGTTGTAGAAGGAAAACCGTCCTCTTCCATAGAGGATATGGAGCATGAAACAGCTGACCACGCTGCTACATCTGCAGCAAAGAAGAGGCAGGATAAACCTGCCGTAACTAGCCC
This sequence comes from Mantis religiosa, assembly GCA_030765055.1. Lineage (NCBI taxonomy): Eukaryota > Metazoa > Arthropoda > Insecta > Mantodea > Mantidae > Mantis > Mantis religiosa. The sequence goes on from JAUKNK010000042.1 coordinate 894,207, forward strand.
TACACCAAAGAAAAAGGGCAAATTGATTCGGCCACCCATGAAGTCGTCTTAATGTAGACTACCTTTACATCTTATATCCCATAGTTCCAATGGCTATCCTACAATGGAACATACGAGGATTAAGAGCGCATCGACCAGAATTGGAACTTTTGCTCAGTAAGCATCACCCCTTAGTGGTATGCTTACAAGAGACTAAGCTACGACCACAAGACAACTTTAAAATCAGACGCTACACACCACTGAGGTGTGATGTTGAAACAGAAGAGAGCATTCCTGCACACGGGGGTACTATGATGCTCCTCAGGGATGACATATTTGTAGATCCGTTACAGCTACTGTCTGATTTACAATCTGTAGCTGTAAGGATTAAGCTGCCATCAATAGAATTTTGCATTTGCACTGTATATCTCCCGCCATCAGATGACCTCTCGTTAGTTGACCTTGAAGATCTGGTTTCCCAACTTTCAACACCATTTCTAATAGTTGGAGACTTTAATGCCCATCACCCACTTTGGGGCTCAAATCGGGCATGTTCGAGAGGCAACCTCATTGCAAAATTCCTGGAGAGCAATAACTTGGTTCTCCTGAACACCGGAGAGCCCACATTCCTCTCAGACGCGTTTAACACCTATTCGCACATCGATTTGGCAGTGTGTTCATCCCAGTTAGCTGTTTCATTACAGTGGAATGTCATCTCTGATTTACATTCCAGCGACCACTTTCCATGTCTTCTTAGTCTCTTAGCACAAGATGTGTCTCCCTCACGTATCCCTAGATGGCGCTTTGATCGTGCCAACTGGAATCTTTACACCCAGTTGGCTGTCTTTGAATACAACGAGCACGATTCTGTGAATGATTTAGTCGATCATCTCACAGAGAAAATTCTTTCCGCTGCAGAACAGTCTATTCCACGTTCGGCTACCCAACCCGGTCGATTTCCTGTCCCATGGTGGACCAACGACTGCCGGAATGCTATTCGTGCTCGTAGACGTGCTCTAAGGGTATTCCAACGACACCCTACGCTAAGTAATCTAATTGAGTATAAGAAAGCGCGTGCAAAATCTAGGCAAATAATTAAGGATAGCAAAAAGACCTCATGGAACAAATTTGTATCATCTTTTAACAGATGTACACCCTCATCTGTTGTATGGGATAGATTAAGGCGCGTGGCCGGAAAATCAACCCACCTGCCAATCGCTGGTCTGAAAACAACTGCAGGAGTTGTTGTTGATCCGTTTGTTGTGGCTAACACCTTCGGCTGTGCTTTCGCTCAGGTGTCTAGCTCATGCAATTATGCTCCTGAGTTTATCTCAATTAAGACTCAGGTAGAATCTCAAGGTTTCGTGTTTAGTTCCAGAAACCTTGAAGACTATAACCGCCTCTTCATCTTGGCAGAGCTAGAACACGCTCTTTCGTCATCGCGACTGACAGCACCAGGACCGGACGGAATCCACGTTCAAATGTTACAACATCTCTCACCTGAAGGTAAGGCATTCCTGCTCGAGGTCTATAACCGTGTTTGGGTTGATGCCACGTTTCCTGAAAAGTGGCGAGAAGCTACCATTATACCTATCTTGAAAGCTGGCAAGGACCGTCACCTCCCTTCTAGCTACCGCCCTATTTCCCTCACCAGTTGCGTATGCAAGGTGATGGAACGCATGATAAATGGGCGGTTGGTATGGTGGCTGGAAACGCACAACCTACTGAATAACATCCAGTGCGGTTTCCGACGACGCCGTTCAACAGTGGATCATCTTGTGTCCATGTCGACACAGATTATGAACGGATTTCTTAAGAACTGTCAAACAGTCGGAATATTTTTTGACCTCGAAAAGGCTTATGATACGTGTTGGCGGGCAGGGTTGCTACGTACTCTGCACACCTGGAATATACGTGGACGCCTACCACTCTTCCTTCAGGAATTCCTGAAAGACCGCGTATTCCGAGTAAGGGTTGGCTCGGTTTTTTCGAACCTTTTTGTTCAAGAGAACGGTGTACCACAGGGATCGGTACTAAGTGTTACGTTGTTTGCTATTGCGATTAATTCTATCTCGAAATGTGTACCTCCAGGTGTCTCGTCATGCCTATTTGTAGACGACTTTGCCGTCTACTGTACATTTCAGCGCACTCCGTTTTTAGAGCGCCGTCTTCAGACCACCTTGGACAACCTTAAGAGTTGGAGTTTAAAAAACGGCTTCCGATTTTCCGCTGAGAAAACCATCTGTGTAAACTTCTGGCGTCAGCAGAGTCGACTACCTCCAAGGCTCCGGCTAGGCGCTGATCTACTACCTTTTGCAGATGAGACGAGGTTCCTTGGATTGATATTTGATAGAAAACTTAGTTGGTCGTCGCATATAGCACAACTGAAGGCACGATGTGACCGATCTTTGAATATCTTGCGGGTACTAAGTGGAAAATCGTGGGGAGCGGATCGTGCAGTGTTATTGCGACTTTATCGGGCACTCATCCGTTCCAAATTAGACTATGGTAGTATCGTTTATGGCTCAGCACGACCATCTGTGCTGAAGAGATTAGACACAGTCCATAACTGTGGCATACGTATAGCTATTGGGGCATTTCCAACGAGCCGAGTTATAAGCCTGTATGCTGAGTCTGCAGAACCTCCTCTGCAGTACAGGCGCAACATGTTATTAGCCAATTATGGCTGTGGACTTAATTGCATGCCCACACATCCATCGTTTACGCCGTTCTTTAATACCTTCATGGACGTGCGTTATAGGAACACTACTATTAAACCAAAGCCACCTGGTTTTCGTTTCCGGGAGCTCCTTAGACATCTTGATACTGACATGCCCAAGATGTATCCTAGGGGGGAGAGGACATACCCTCCTTGGTTGTGCAGAGCGTCCCCGGTTGATCTGGGCATGACTAAATATGATAAATCTACCATGTCTATGTCTAGTATCCGCACATGTTTTTTAGAATTTTTATCGCGATATGAGGACCATTTTGTAATTTATACTGATGGCTCCAAGAACTCAAATGGCGTTGGTTGTGCTTTCGTGTGTGGAACCGAACCCTATACATTCGGATTCCACACTAGCACTTCCATTTTTACTGCAGAGCTTTATGCAATATACCGGGCCATTTTACACGTACGCCGACGAAAGTTGGGGGACTGCTTAATCCTGAGTGATTCCCTCAGTGCACTTCAAAGCCTACGGCAGCTGTACAGCTACCACCCTATTGTGCAGCGTATACAGGATGCCCTCCACGTTTTACACGCTTCTGGTGTTAACGTGGTGTGTGCATGGATTCCTGGTCACGTAGGCTTGCGGGGGAATGAAATGGCGGATTCAGCAGCCAAGACGGCTATCATGAAGCCCAGGGTTCGAATACCATCTGTGACATCGGAAGACTTTAGGGCCGAATTGCGGAGAGCTGTGCAAACCTGCTGGCAGGAAGAGTGGTCTGCTCTCCGCAATAATAAACTTAGATCTGTCAAAGAACTTCCTATTCCCTGGGTTACCTCCTGTCGGTCATCTCGTCGCGAGGAGGTGAGTTTGGCTCGATTACGAATTGGACACTGCATTTTTACTCATAGTTTTCTTTTTAAAAAGGAGCCTTCTCCACTATGTCCGTTTTGTAATGAAGCGTTGTCTGTACGACACGTGCTGCTAGAGTGTTTTCACCTAGCAGACCTTAGGACGTCTCTGCAGCTGCCGGTCAGCTTTGCAGAAATTATAGCGGACGATCACGCAGTAGTGGAGAAGGTTTTTAGATTCTTTTCGAGATTAGATTTTAGGATTTAGCAAACAGAATTTATGGTTTTTGGACGACATTTTTATTTTATTTATTTATTTATTTTTTCAAGGCGTATGTATTTTTTGTCTTTTTTAACATATACTGTTTTAGAATGATTTATATCTGGCTTTTGCCATGACCAGTTTCATTTAAAAAGGGCGCTGATGACCTCTGTAGTTGAGCGCCCTTATACTCATCATCACTCACTCACTCACTCCTGCTCGAGGTGTATAACCGTGTTTGGGTTGATGCCACGTTTCCTGAAAAGTGGCGAGAAGCTACCATTATACCTATCTTGAAAGCTGGCAAGGACCGTCACCTCCCTTCTAGCTACCGCCCTATTTCCCTCACCAGTTGCGTATGCAAGGTGATGGAACGCATGATAAATGGGCGGTTGGTATGGTGGCTGGAAACGCACAACCTACTGAATAACATCCAGTGCGGTTTCCGACGACGCCGTTCAACAGTGGATCATCTTGTGTCCATGTCGACACAGATTATGAACGGATTTCTTAAGAACTGTCAAACAGTCGGAATATTTTTTGACCTCGAAAAGGCTTATGATACGTGTTGGCGGGCAGGGTTGCTACGTACTCTGCACACCTGGAATATACGTGGACGCCTACCACTCTTCCTTCAGGAATTCCTGAAAGACCGCGTATTCCGAGTAAGGGTTGGCTCGGTTTTTTCGAACCTTTTTGTTCAGGAGAACGGTGTACCACAGGGGTCGGTACTAAGTGTTACGTTGTTTGCTATTGCGATTAATTCTATCTCGAAATGTGTACCTCCAGGTGTCTCGTCATGCCTATTTGTAGACGACTTTGCCGTCTACTGTACATCTCAGCGCACTCCGTTTTTAGAGCGCCGTCTTCAGACCACCTTGGACAACCTTAAGAGTTGGAGTTTAAAAAACGGCTTCCGTTTTTCCGCTGAGAAAACCGTCTGTGTAAACTTCTGGCGTCAGCAGAGTCGACTACCTCCAAGGCTCCGGCTAGGCGCTGATCTACTACCTTTTGCAGATGAGACGAGGTTCCTTGGATTGATATTTGATAGAAAACTTAATTGGTCGTCGCATATAGAACAACTGAAAGCACGATGTGACCGATCTTTGAATATCTTGCGGGTACTAAGTGGAAAATCGTGGGGAGCGGATCGTGCAGTGTTATTGCGACTTTATCGGGCACTCATCCGTTCCAAATTAGACTATGGTAGTATCGTTTATGGCTCAGCACGACCATCTGTGCTGAAGAGATTAGACACAGTCCATAACTGTGGCATACGTATAGCTGTTGGGGCATTTCCAACGAGCCGAGTTATAAGCCTGTATGCTGAGTCTGCAGAACCTCCTCTGCACTACAGGCGCAACATGTTATTAGCCAATTATGGCTGTGGACTTAATTGCATGCCCACACATCCATCGTTTACGCCGTTCTTTAATACCTTCATGGACGTGCGTTATGGGAACACTACTATTAAACCAAAGCCACCTGGTTTTCGTTTCCGGGAGCTCCTTAGACATCTTGATACTGACATGCCCAAGATGTACCCTAGGGGGGAGAGGACATACCCTCCTTGGTTGTGCAGAGCGTCCCCGGTTGATCTGGGCATGACTAAATATGATAAATCTACCATGTCTATGTCTAGTATCCGCACATGTTTTTTAGAATTTTTATCGCGATATGAGGACCATTTTGTAATTTATACTGATGGCTCGAAGAACTCAAATGGCGTTGGTTGTGCTTACGTGTGTGGAACCGAACCCTATACATTCGGATTCCACACTAGCACTTCCATTTTTACTGCAGAGCTTTATGCAATATACCGGGCCATTTTACACGTACGCCGACGAAAGTTGGGGGACTGCTTAATCCTGAGTGATTCCCTCAGTGCTCTTCAAAGCCTACGGCAGCTGTACAACTACCACCCTATTGTGCAGCGTATACAGGATGCCCTCCACGTTTTACACGCTTCTGGCGTTAACGTGGTGTGTGCATGGATCCCTGGTCACGTAGGCTTGCGGGGGAATGAAATGGCGGATTCAGCAGCCAAGACGGCTATCATGAAGCCCAGGGTTCGAATACCATCTGTGACATCGGAAGACTTTAGGGCCGAATTGCGGAGAGCTGTGCAAACCTGCTGGCAGGAAGAGTGGTATGCTCTCCGCAATAATAAACTTAGATCTGTCAAAGAACTTCCGATTCCCTGGGTTACCTCCTGTCGGTCATCTCGTCGCGAGGAGGTGAGTTTGGCTCGGTTACGAATTGGGCACTGCATTTTTACTCATAGTTTTCTTTTTAAAAAGGAGCCTTCTCCACTATGTCCGTTTTGTAATGAAGCGTTGTCTGTACGACACGTGCTGCTAGAGTGTTTTCACCTAGCAGACCTTAGGACGTCTCTGCAGCTGCCGGTCAGCTTTGCAGAAATTCTAGCGGACGATAACGCAGTAGTGAAGAAGGTTTTTAGGTTCTTTTCGAGATTAGATTTTAGGATTTAGCAAATAGAATTTATGGTTTTTGGATGCTTTTTTTTTCTATTCTTTTTTTTTTTTCAACGCGTATATATTTGTTGTTTTTTTTTTAACATAGTTATACTGTTTTAGAATGATTTATATCTGGCTTTTGCCATGACCATTTTCTTTTAAAAAGGGCGCTGATGACCTCTGTAGTTGAGCGCCCTTATACTCATCATCACTCTAATACCACCCTATTGTGCAGCGTATACAGGATGCCCTCCACGTTTTACACGCTTCTGGCGTTAACGTGGTGTGTGCATGGATCCCTGGTCACGTAGGCTTGCGGGGGAATGAAATGGCGGATTCAGCAGCCAAGACGGCTATCATGAAGTCCAGGGTTCGAATACCATCTGTGACATGGGAAGACTTTAGGGGCGAATTGCGGAGAGCTGTGCAAACCTGCTGGCAGGAAGAGTGGTCTGCTCTCCGCAATAACAAACTTAGATCTGTCAAAGAACTTCCGATTGCCTGGGTTACCTCCTGTCGGTCATCTCGTCGCGAGGAGGTAAATTTGGCTCGGCTACGAATTGGGCACTGCTTTTTTACTCATAGTTTTCCTTTTAAAAAGGAGCCTTCTCCACTATGTCCGTTTTGCAATGAAGCGTTGTCTGTACGACACGTGCAGCTAGAGTGTTTTCACCTAGCAGACCTTAGGACGTCTCTGCAGCTGCCGGGCAGCTTTGCAGAAATGCTAGCGGACGATCACGCAGTAGTGGAGAAGGTTTTTAGATTCTTTTCGAGATTAGATTTTCTGATTTAGCAAATAGAATTTATGGTTTTAGGATGACATTTTTTTTTCAAAGCGTATGTATTTTTTGTCTTTTTTAACATATTTATACTGTTTTAGAATAATTTATATCTGGCTTTTGCCATGACCAGTTTCTTTTAAAAAGGGCGCTGATGACCTCTGTAGTTGAGCGCCCTTATATTAATCATCACTCCCTAAGGGTTGGCTCGGTTTTTTCGAACCTTTTTGTTCAAGAGAACGGTGTAACACAGGGATCGGTATTAAGTGTTACGTTGTTTGCTATTGCGATTAATTCTGTCTCGAAATGTGTACCTCCAGGTGTCTCGTCATGCCTATTTGTAGACGACTTTGCCGTCTACAGTACATCTCAGCGCACTCCGTTTTTAGAGCGCCGTCTTCAGACCACCTTGGACAACCTTAAGAGATGGAGTTTGAAAAACGTATTCCGATTTTCCGCTGAGAAAACCATCTGTGTTAACTTCTGGCATCAGGGGAGTCGACTACCTCCAAGGCTTTGGCTAGGCGCTGATCTACTACCATTTGCAGATGAGATGAGGTTACTTGGATTAATATTTGATAGAAAACTTAGTTGGTCGTCGCATATAGCACAACTGAAAGCACGATGTGACCGATCTTTAAATATCTTGCGGGTACTAAGTGGAAAATCGTGGGGAGCGGATCGTGCAGTGTTATTGCGAATTTATCGGGCACTCATCCGTTCCAAATTAGATTATGGTAGTATCGTGTATGGCTGAGCACGACTATCTGTGGTGAAGAGATTAGACACAGTCCATAATTGTGGCATACGTATAGCAGTTGGGGCATTTCCAACGAGCCGAGTTATAAGCCTGTATGCTGAGTCTGCCGAACCTCCTCTGCAGTACAGGCGCAACATGTTATTAGCCAATTATGGCTGTGGACTTAATTGCATGCCCACACATCCATCGTTTACGCCGTTCTTTAATACCTACATGGACATGCGTTATAGGAACACTACTATTAAACCAAGCAACCTGGTTTTCGTTTCCGGGAGCTCCTTAGACATCTTGATACTGACATGCCCAAGATGTATCCTAGGGGGAAGAGGACATACCCTCCTTGGTTGTGCAGAGCGTCCCCGGTTGATCTGGGCATGACTAAATATGATAAATCTACCATGTCTATGTCTAGTATCCGCACATGTTCTTTAGAATTTTTATCGTTATATGAGAACCATTTTGTAATTTATACTGATGGCTCCAAGAACTCAAATGGTGTTGGTTGTGCTTATGTGTGTGGAACCGAACCGTATACTTTCGGATTCCACACTAGCACTTCCATTTTTACTGCAGAGCTTTATGCAATATACCGGGCCATTTTACACGTACGCCGACGAAAGTTGGGGGACTGCTTAATCCTGAGTGATTCCCTCAGTGCACTTCAAAGCCTACTGCAGCTGTACAACTACCACCCTATTGTGCAGCGTATACAGGATGCCCTCCACGTTTTACACGCTTCTGGCGTTAACGTGGTGTGTGTATGGATCCCTGGTCACGTAGGCTTGCGGGGGAATGAAATGGCGGATTCAGCAGCCACGACGGCTATCATGAAGTCCAGGGTTCGAATACCATCTGTGACATCGGAAGACTTTAGGGCCGAATTGCGGAGAGCTGTGCAAACCTGCTGGCAGGAAGAGTGGCCCGCTCTCCGCAATAATAGACTTAGATCTGTAAAAGAAATTCCTATTCCCTGGGTTACCGCCTGTCGTTGCGAAGAGGTGAGTTTGGCTCAGTTACGAATTGGCCACTGCTTTTTCACTCATAGTTTTCTTTTTAAAATGGAGCCTTCTCCACTGCGTCCATTTTGCAATGAAGCGTTGTGTGTACGACACGTGCTGCTAGAGTGTTTTCACCTAGCAGACCTTAGGACGTCTCTGCGGCTGCCGGTCAGCTTTACAGAATTGGTAGCGGACGATAACGCAGTAGTGGAGAAGGTTTTTAGATTCTTTTCAAGATTAGATTTTAGGATTTAGCAAACAGAATTTATGGCTTTTTAGATGACAGTTCTATTGTTTTTCTTTCTTTTATTGCGTATGTATTTTTTCATTCTATTGACATAATTATTGTGTTTTAGAGGAACTTATATCTGGCTTTTGTCATGACCAGTTTCTTTTAAAAAGGGCGCTGATGACCTCTGCAGTTTAGCGCCCTTATACTCATCATCTGATGACCTCTGCAGTTGAGCGCCCTTATACTCATCATCATCATTTCCAAAACTTGCCCGACAACACTCGGCTTGAACGACCGCCGAAAAAGCGCCGGCCGCCCCCGTGAGGGATGGCCAGCCGCCCCAACCTCCAGCCTCCCAGCTGCAGCTTTAAACTGCAAAACAACAATGCTCCCCCCATCCCCAAGAGCGGCCCCAAACCCGCCGTCATTCTGAGAAACAAACTTTGCCTCCAAAGTCCTCCCATCCGCCACAACCCCGAAGAGGCCACCACCACCCGCCGACCAACACTCACCCCGAGGCTCTGCCGCCAACAAGCTGCATGGCACTCCGCGCGCAGGAAGACGAACGTGCTCACCCTCCACCTCCCCCACATCTGTGAGTGGGACACTCTGTCCGCCCCCGCAGTCACAGAAGAAAGCCAAAGCAGAGTCAGCTCGAACACTATCAACAACAGCATGGCACCACGAACCATCCCCCGCACACCGTACCATAGAAACACTGCCCCTCCCCAGTGCTAGCGCATTTACCGCACCCGGCGACACCGCCCCCAGCCAATTCATCCACCAATGCAGCGAATTCCAAAGAAACATACACCCAACAGAAGACAAAGGTATAACGCGAGCACACATATACGAATAGTGCATCCTACTCCAAAAAAACCACAAGCAACCATATACTGTATTCATGGTCACACTGCAACAATGAAACAGCAAAAGTACATGAGTACATAAATAACGCGATTCAAAAGAAAAGCGAAACCATTATTTTAAAGACAAACAAAATGAGAAGTGTTCACCCAGAATGATCCCACCACGACACCCCCTAACCCCTCAAAGGGCTGCAGCCCAAATCTCCAAGAATGCAAGGAGCAGAACGAACGATGATGCACGAGGCAGGAAAATACCCCTCTCAAAGCACATTTGGAAGTGCTCCCCCACTCCAACCAATGAAACCGACCACATGAAAACAACATACACAGCCAGTGCAAAAAGCGTTCGCACACCCATATTGCCCCGCACCAGAACGCGCATCCAACAAAAAGCATGGGTTCCAAGAAACATGCAACATACAAGATATCAACACAAAATACCCACCCGCACAAGCACACAAACAAAACCGCAACGCGATGCGTATAATCACTAAAGCAAACAAAATGCACAAGGAGACGTCTAATACAGGCACAAAAAGCGACAGCACACCCACGGCAGTGCCCCGAAAACACAAGCCCAAAGGCACAACAAGCCAACATTCAACCGGCAGCGCACCCGCAGATACCAGTCACAAGAAACACAGCAGGGCCAGACGCCAGTAAACAGCGAAGAAACACACAGGAAAGCCAAAATGGGGAGCAAGCGCAAGTAAACCAGTGAAGAAACAAGAAAACTGACCATTAAACTCCACAATCAATGCAAATCGCCACGAGAAACACCTCAACCCGCCGACAGACCCCGCTCCACCATGCAGACAACAACAGACAGGTCCTGTGTTTTAAAAACAGTGCAAAACAGGCCAATAACTGGAAGACCAAATTCGCCAACAGAGCAGAAAAAAGAGCCATCCTGCATGAAACAACGAAGATTCCAAAAATCAGCGCTGCGAAGCCGGCCGCGGATCCGGGACGAAGAGGCACAAATGCCCCGGCCTGCACCGCTCGCAACACCCATCGAGAAGCCGGATATCTGCTGGGTGAGTAAAAAAATCAAATAAAACGATTGAACTTCGCAAAAGAGCACCGAAATAAAGGAGCAGACGCCTGCAACAGGGCGATACCCTCCGATGAGAGCATGCTCAAAACCTCCGGGCCAACCGCACCTCACCGATGGAACCATGGATCACAAAATCCACACGGACATTCCAAAGCAAAACCTCCACGGCAGTGCCCAGAAACCAGGCCCCGAGAACAATTCCATGCCTCAGCAGGACGACCCCAAAGACACAGCCACCAACACTCGCCTGCGGCTGCTCCACAATATGCCAAAACAACTTTATACACCCCCCAAGACACCAAACATCAATCCTATAGAACGTCTGTGGTCCACCCTGGACAGTAAAATCAGAAATCACTCACCCTCCAATACAGGAGGACTAAAATGGGCACCTCAAACAGAATGGGACCCAACTGAACCAAACAAAACAAGAGAGCCAGCGGAACCAATGCCACGGAGACTGGAGGCAGCCACAAAAGCACAAGGAAACCCCACCAAACACAGAATGATGGCACGCATTACAAAAAGACCATTGAAATGGCAGGTGTATGATCAACCCATGTGCGAAACAACAGTACATTTCCCATTTTCAGAAGAAATCAACCCATTTATATGTTGCGCCATCCGAAATACCACCAAACACAACCAAATGCCCCACCGGATATGACTAATCCATCCATAAATCCGCCAAACATTTCCATTCCTGCCCCTCCAAGAACCCCAATGTAAGCTCCATGTGTACGGACACTCCCCACACCGATTGCACTTGGTCAAAAGAAACGAACAGCCCACAATCAACCGCTCACGCGCTGCATCCCTAACACGAAGCACGTGCGCGCCCGCGCACGTGCGCGTGTGCCTGCGCCCAACAAGCCTTTATTCATCCACATGCTCCACCACATTAGCAATATTATATGTAAAGGCTTGCCCTGCTCCCAAACACACCGCCCACACCAACATTCCGCGCTCACACAATCAACCGAAGCTCCCAGAATCAACATTTACACCTCCGGCCCAGACACTCCACACCCCGCAGATTGATTGTGCTGACACACACACCGAAGCCCCCCAGACACCGCCCCATGAGCGCCGGCCCATGCACCGGCCACCCCTTTATCCTCTACCACAGTGGAGCCTTCTCCACTGTGTCCGTTTTGCAATGAAGCGTTGTCTGTACGACACGTGCTGCTAGAGTGTTTTCATCTAGCAGACCTTAGGACGTCTCTGCAGCTGCCGGTCAGCTTTGCAGAAATGCTAGCGGACGATAACGCAGTAGTGGAGAAGGTTTTTAGATTCTTTTCGAGATTAGATTTTAGGATTTAGCAAATAGAATTTATGGTTTTTGGATGACTTTTTTTTTCCAACGCGTATGTATTTTTTGTCTTTTTTAACACATTTATAGTGTTTTAGAATAATTTATATCTGGCTTTTGCCATGACCAGTTTCTTTTAAAAAGGGCGCTGATGACCTCTGTAGTTGAGCGCCCTTATACTCATCATCACTCACTCACTCCAGCATGTCTCGTGTCATCCCTTGCTTCGCCAGCGAAACGCGTCTAGGTGCTTGCCGTAAAAGACCGGGCGTCCCCGGTGTCGATGCGGTGAAGCGCTTTGTCCGTGCGGCCGCAGTCACTATCACCTTGGCTGAAGACGCGCTGGTATCGTCTTAGCAGTTGTCGAAATTTCTCCAGCTGCTATGCGTTCAGGTGGTCGGCCGCCTCACCAGTAGGCCTTCCTCCCTGGTCCCAGGTGTTGCGTTGTCACCGGCTCCTGTGTCTTGTCGACTGCTGTTACGCTCACCACGGGCTCGCACGTTTCTAACTTCTTCCCGGCCTGGACGTCGTGATCGGTGTCCGTTGGATTTAGCAGTCTCACTAGCACCTCCTCTCGGCACGGCAGCAATGCCCTGTCTACACATAGTCCGTGTACAGGCGTCTTCTGGTCCAGCATCCTGTTCCTGGTCCTCTGGCGTTTCAGTCTCGCCGTCACCACCACCTCGCTCATCGCAGTGACAATCACACCTTCGTTCAAGATAACCCTGCAGATTCCAAGGCACTCTTCGGGTTAACGGACTATAACCTCTTCTCCGTTGAGCCGCAGGATCTTCCTGTCGACTGTCGCCGCGTGGCTCCTGAGGGCATCCAGCTCCAGAATCACTTCCTCAGCCACCTTCCCGACGAACATCCACAGACGACGGTACTCCGTCCCAAGATCAGCTTCAGCAGGGCCTCCTTCTCGATAGGGAAGGTGTCGCCCGATGCCGTGCTGGCTTCCTTGTCGGCAAACACTTCTCCACGTCAGATCTGATGATGGTCACGGATGCCCCGCTGTCCACCAGCACGCGGCACGGCTTTCCTCTTACTCAGCCGTCCGCGATGAGGCTGTCATCCATACGCCGGCTGACGGCACACAGTGTCACCCGAGGAGCTGGTTGTGATGGAGCCTACGAGCTCCTCGCCACGCCGGGCCTTACTCGTTCTTCCGGCTGCCCTTCCTGGTGTGGGCAGTCTCTCTCCAGGAGTCCATGCTGTCCACACCCCTAACGCAGGCCACTAGTTGTTCGCCGTCGTCCCTAGGCTGGTCTTCTGTCTCCTGTGTAGCGGACACCCTCGTTCTCGACGTCGGGATAGCTGTTACCTTGGCCGTCTCCATCCTTAATGCTGCCGTTAGCGCCTCGTGGATGGTTTTATAATCGCCGAGCATTAGGCGCTGACGAATCTCCGTTTCTCGTACCCCGTCAACGAATGTGTAGGCAGCTTCCCGGGATACGAACTCTGGTGGAAGGCCGACTAGGGCCTTGCTAGCCAGTTGTTCAACTGCCAGGGCGACCTCCTGTGGCGTCTCCCCTGGCTGCTGTGACCTTGCCTTTAGCTGGCTGCGGTACGCTGCGGCTAAGCGGTTGTTTCCAAAACGATTCTCCAGGGCCTCCCAGAGGTCCTTGGGCGCCGCCGTTGTCTGTACCGCGTTCAGGACTTCCGCAGCCCTTCCCTGGAGGCGGGCTATTAACTGTGTGGCCTGCTCCTCTGGTGACCATTTGTTGTGCTTAGCCACTGCGTCGAATTGGCGGCGGAAGACCTCGAAAGTTGACGCATCGTCGTAATTGGGAGGTTTGACGCGCGCAGATGCACTGTCGCGTCCCGGCGCGTCGGCCTACAAATCCTCCAGCCTCATGCCGACGACGTCCTCCACCATGATGTTCAGGGACTTGACGCTGCTGTCGGCCTTTCCCATCAGGTTGTTTACGCGGTTCGCAAGGTCATCGACGTCTTCCACCATAGCGTTCAGGGACTTGGCGTTATTGTCGGCCTTTTCCTCTAAATCATTAAGGCGGTCGTCTACTTGACCCATCCGCTTGCCCAGCTTCACGACGTCATCCCTCACGCCGGTCAACTGTTCCTCAAATTTGGCGGCGAGGACCTCGTTCGTCACCTCCATTTCCGAGGCCAGACTGTCGTTCGCTGCCGTCATTTCTGTGGTTAATTGAGCCTTCATTGCAGTCATTGTCGTGGCCAAGTTGTTTGCCGTTTCCGTCTTCACAGCGAGGTGGCCATTCGCCGACTTTATTTCTGTTAGTTCCGCGTCCAGGCTATTATTTACCGCTTTCATTTTCGAGGCCAGTTCGGCCTTCATTTCTATCATCTTCAAAATCTTTTCCAATGCCGCGTCCATGGTTGTAATGTTCGGTGGTGTTGTCATCCCACCAATTACACCAGTGTGACTTTGTGGGTTCGTGAAATTAAAAGTCCAATTTCACAACTAAAAAAATGTTCTTTATTTCCACCAAATTACAGTCGGAACACTTAGCGGTTACACAGAATTAGGTAATGCGCACAATTAAAATTCACCTGTTCGTCCGTCACAGGTCCACTCTGCACTTGCAATTACGCACAACTCCTCCGATGCACCTACACATTCTTCCGGTCCACTGCACGCTCACAGTTACGTACAACTCCTCTGATGCACGTTTACAGACTTCCGGTCCGTTCCCTCACTGGACGCTCCTCACGGCTGCTCGCCAAGAACTGAACTATTCTCCGGCCCGGCGCGTCACTTATATAAGACCAACTGACCTATCTAGATGGTTTCGGGTTAGATAAAATATCCTGAATATTCGAGAACTCACACTCATAACGTGCGCATCTGGGGCTCAGAAAATCCTCCTGAGAATGCACAAATGCAATGAGATTCCCAAAACGTGAATGTTTTTTGTGCTGTATCTCGGCGAACAGTTTAGGGCCTTTCTTTTTTGGTGAACCTACTGCAATTGGCCCTTCTTACCTTGATACACTAGAGCAATGGCTCTTTCCTCAGTTGGAAGAAAATGAGCCAGAGAATTTCATTTTCCAGCAAGATGGTGCGCCACCTCACTGGCATAACGGAGTACGCGATTGGTTGAACGTCACTGTAGCCAAGCACTGGATAGATCGCAAGGGCCCCAATGCATGGCCTCCAAGTTCTCCTGACCTAACGCCATGCCATTTTTATCTTTGGGGCTTCATAAAGGATTGTGTGTAAGTGCCTCCGCTACCAGCTGATCGCCCTGAATTAAGAAAACGGATTGTAGCAGCTGTTGCTACAATTATTGAATACACAATTATTAACGTTTGGGAAGAACTCACAGTAAGCTATAGACTTGATGTGTACCGTGTAACAAAGGGTAGTCACATTAAACATTTATAAGGTTGATCGCAAAAACCATCTGTGACATCGGAAGACTTTAGGGCCGAATTGCGGAGAGCTGTGCAAACCTGCTGGCAGGAAGAGTGGTATGCTCTCCGCAATAATAAACTTAGATCTGTCAAAGAACTTCCGATTCCCTGGGTTACCTCCTGTCGGTCATCTCGTCGCGAGGAGGTGAGTTTGGCTCGGTTACGAATTGGACACTGCATTTTTACTCATAGTTTTCTTTTTAAAAAGGAGCCTTCTCCACTATGTCCGTTTTGTAATGAAGCGTTGTCTGTACGACACGTGCTGCTAGAGTGTTTTCACCTAGCAGACCTTAGGACGTCTCTGCAGCTGCCGGTCAGCTTTGCAGAAATTCTAGCGGACGATCACGCAGTAGTGGAGAAGGTTTTTAGATTCTTTTCGAGATTAGATTTTAGGATTTAGCAAATAGAATTTATGGTTTTTGGACGACATTTTTATTTTATTTATTTATTTATTTTTTCAAGGCGTATGTATTTTTTGTCTTTTTTAACATATACTGTTTTAGAATGATTTATATCTGGCTTTTGCCATGACCAGTTTCATTTAAAAAGGGCGCTGATGACCTCTGTAGTTGAGCGCCCTTATACTCATCATCACTCACTCACTCGCAAAAACTATTTGTAGTTGGTTTATTGATACTCGTCACTCATAAGTGACGAGTATCAAATAGTTTTTGCAAAATTAATTTTGACGTCACTGTTACTAAATTCTTCCAAACACATATAATTTATAAGGTTCTTGGTAAAACTGTTTGAGCTGCCTTTTCATTTGACATATCATTTACAACCGCAAGCCCAATGCAATAAATATTATAAAGAGTCAAAATCCCGATATTCATTTATATGCACCCTGTATAATCATAATCACAATGTGTTCAGGTGTATTGGTGAGGAGTAATTTTATAATATTATGTGTAGTAATAGTATTTCTTAAAATGCTTTCCTCTTTCAATTGAACGTTACAGATATGTTTAGTGGTGATATATATTATTATATGTGGTATATATAAAAGCATGTTATAATATATGGTGGTTATAGTTAAAAGTATTTATGCTGATTTAGTTTGGTGAGGTTTTCTGTATGATGTTCAGTGTCCTGGAGCTCTGCAAAGTGCTGTTGCCAAATGGACAAAACAACACAAAACAACAAAGCAGTAGCATTATAACTATACTTATCTGACACCTCACTTGCTGTTTCTAAGATCTCTTTGCTAGCTAGACCTGCCTCTATCAGATCATTGGCAACATTAATTCCAATACGAACTAGAGTAACTTCAAATTTCTCCTCCACAAATCTATGGAAAGTGCACTGGAATTCTTCTGCCTCGAAATACATCTTTGTGACACTCTGTGACCACTTCTCATTCACTGGCTTCACACCTTGTAAGGAACAAAGAACAGCTTGTTTGGGAAGATTCATAAATCTTTCCTCCATATCCCAAATACAAGTATTCGTAACATTACCAACATTTGATGGATTGAGTCAACATGAAAAATTCAATGCCATGGCCGGGATTTGAACCACGGATCTACTGGTTTCCGTCCAGTCGCTCTTAACCTTTGAGCTACCATGGCCAACGTGGCTTCCTGACATTAAATTCTCCAGTTGACTCGTATATTTCCCCGGTAGACCACTAGGGGCTCTCGCATCCGAGATACACCGTTTTTGTGGCGACTTACTATTGTAAGTACTTAAGTCCCAGGCTTCATCGTTTAACTCTTATTATTTTAGTTAATTGATGGAAATTAATCATTTCTCCACACTAACCGTATATAGGCTAAGATATTTGATGGATTGAGTCAACATGAAAAATTCAATGCCATGGCCGGGATTTGAACCACGGATCTACTGGATTCCGTCCAGTCGCTCTTAACCTTTGAGCTACCATGGCCAACGTGCCTTCCTGACATTAAATTCTCCAGTTGGCTCCTATGTTTCCCGGTAGACCACTAGGGGCTCTCGCATCCGAGGGAGACGGTCAACAGGCCCACCCACGTGTAGGCCGTGCGTGGAGACCCGTGTCGGTGGAAAGGTTTGTCCTGGTGGTTGAGGGATGCGTATCTGAGCTCGTAACAGTATTTTTCTGAATTCGGGGAGGGTGCGCATTTCTAATACACTACTTTGGCTTCTGCTTCGCCTAAACGGGAGGTTAGGGACTAACCCACCCCTAATCAATCGGCCAGGACTAGGTATTGTACCGACCTCCAGGGTGAGTGGGACGGCGAGCTCGCTATATCCCCTGTGTAGCCCTGTCATCCCAGTGGGGTGACCCCTTGTTGGACTCCGTGGTGGGTGGGGAGCACTGGGGGATGAAATTTAGACCAACATTTATGGTTAACATACACCCCCCAAAAAACAATAAACGTGGAAAGGATTTATTTGAAAACAGTATTAAACAAGTAGTTGAGTGTGGTCCTCGCTACTTAGTTATTAAACGAACGGAGGAAGGTAGAACTTTTTCTACGGTTAATCCGTTTATTATACAGAAAGGTCTTGACAAAATAGCTGGTGCTGTTAAATCATGTACAAAATCTAGAAATGGCACGCTGCTGGTGGAAGCAACTACAGCATCCCAGGCAGCAAAGATACTGAAAGCCAACATGCTGGGCAGTTATCCAGTCAAAGTGGAGATGCATAGGACCCTGAATTCCTCGCGCGGTGTTGTAAACACTAGCGCGTTGGATGGAATGTCCAACGAGGATATTCAGGAGAACCTCCAGGAACAAGGCGTAACTGCAGTATATCGTGTCCAAAGGAGAGAACGAGGGGATATGGTTCCTACTCGTACCCTGTTCCTGACTTTGATCGGGTAGATCTCCCTCAAAGGATCAGGGCAGGATATGAAGTGATTGAGGTTAGACCGTACATACCTAACCCTCTGAGATGCTACCAATGTCAGCGGTTCGGTCACACTAGTGCATTCTGTAAAGGCGCACCTACATGTGTCAGCTGTGGAGCCGGCATGCATGAAAATGCATGTACATCACCTCCGGAATGCGTAAATTGTAGCGGTGAACATCCATCAAGTTCACGAGAATGCCCCCGTTATATTGAAGAGCGAGCTATTCAGGAGATCCGGGTTAAAGAAAAGGTATCCTTTTCGGAAGCCCGGAAACTTCTATGTATTCTCAAGCCCTCTTTAACCACCTCCCGTACCTATAGCTCTGTGGCGGCTACTCCGTCAGCGAAACGGGAGGCTGGAACCCAAACATCTGATATAAACGGGGCAACAATATCCGAGAAAGTTCTAGTGCCTAGATCGCAACCAAGAGCATCAGTAACAACATCTAAAACTCCGAGAACACAGACTACTGAAAATAACAAGTCAGTGAAGTCGCCTGAAGAAGCATCCACTTCTAACAACAGGACGAAATTGCCCATTGTATACCAAGCACCAGAGATCAAGTTCAAGACGCAGTATGATAGAACTGCCTTCCTGAAAGAAAGCACAAAGTCTGCTCCAGAAAAGTCCAAGAAACGTAGCCCTAGAGCGTCTCCGAGTTCATCGTCGGAGTCATCTTCTGGGGAGGACCACGACCGGCGACCGTCATCTACGTCGGTCGGAATTTCCAATCGCTTCGAGCCCCTCGAATCGAAAGTTGTAGAAGGAAAACCGTCCTCTTCCATAGAGGATATGGAGCAGGAAACAGCTGACCACGCTGCTACATCTGCAGCAAAGAAGAGGCAGGATAAACCTGCCGAAACTAGCCCTACACCAAAGAAAAAGGGCAAATTGATTCGGCCATCCATGAAGTCGTCTTAATGTAGACTACCTTTACATCTTATATCCCATAGTTCCAATGGCTATCCTACAATGGAACATACGAGGATTAAGAGCGCATCGACCAGAATTGGAACTTTTGCTCAGTAAGCATCACCCCTTAGTGGTATGCTTACAAGAGACTAAGCTACGACCACAAGACAACTTTAAAATCAGACGCTACACACCACTGAGGTGTGATGTTGAAACAGAAGAGGGCATTCCTGCACACGGGGGTACTATGATGCTCCTCAGGGATGACATATTTGTAGATCCGTTACAGCTACAGTCTGATTTACAATCTGTAGCTGTAAGGATTAAGCTGCCATCAATAGAATTTTGCATTTGCACTGTATATCTCCCGCCATCAGATGACCTCTCGTTAGTTGACCTTGAAGATCTGGTTTCCCAACTTTCAACACCATTTCTAATAGTTGGAGACTTTAATGCCCATCACCCACTTTGGGGCTCAAATCGGGCATGTTCGAGAGGCAACCTCATTGCAAAATTCCTGGAGAGCAATAACTTGGTTCTCCTGAACACCGGAGAGCCCACATTCCTCTCAGACGCGTTTAACACCTATTCGCACATCGATTTGGCAGTGTGTTCATCCCAGTTAGCTGTTTCATTACAGTGGAATGTCATCTCTGATTTACATTCCAGCGACCACTTTCCATGTCTTCTTAGTCTCTTAGCACAAGATGTGTCTCCCTCACGTATCCCTAGATGGCGCTTTGATCGTGCCAACTGGAATCTTTACACCCAGTTGGCTGTCTTTGAATACAACGAGCACGATTCTGTGAATGATTTAGTCGATCATCTCACAGAGAAAATTCTTTCCGCTGCAGAACAGTCTATTCCACGTTCGGCTACCCAACTCGGTCGATTTCCTGTCCCATGGTGGACCAACGACTGCCGGAATGCTATTCGTGCTCGTAGACGTGCTCTAAGGGTATTCCAACGACACCCTACGCTAAGTAATCTAATTGAGTATAAGAAAGCGCGTGCAAAATCTAGGCAAATAATTAAGGATAGCAAAAAGACCTCATGGAACAAATTTGTATCATCTTTTAACAGATGTACACCCTCATCTGTTGTATGGGATAAATTAAGGCGCGTGGCCGGAAAATCAACCCACCTGCCAATCGCTGGTCTGAAAACAACTGCAGGAGTTGTTGTTGATCCGTTTGTTGTGGCTAACACCTTCGGCTGCGCTTTCGCTCAGGTGTCTAGCTCATGCAATTATGCTCCTGAGTTTATCTCAATTAAGACTCAGGTAGAATCTCAAGGTTTCGTGTTTAGTTCCAGAAACCTTGAAGACTATAACTGCCTCTTCATCTTGGCAGAGCTAGAACACGCTCTTTCGTCATCGCGACTGACAGCACCAGGACCGGATGGAATCCACGTTCAAATGTTACAGCATCTCTCACCTGAAGGTAAGGCATTCCTGCTCGAGGTCTATAACCGTGTTTGGGTTGATGCCACGTTTCCTGAAAAGTGGCGAGAAGCTACCATTATACCTATCTTGAAAGCTGGCAAGGACCGTCACCTCCCTTCTAGCTACCGCCCTATTTCCCTCACCAGTTGCGTATGCAAGGTGATGGAACGCATGATAAATGGGCGGTTGGTATGGTGGCTGGAAACGCACAACCTACTGAATAACATCCAGTGCGGTTTCCGACGACGCCGTTCAACAGTGGATCATCTTGTGTCCATGTCGACACAGATTATGAACGGATTTCTTAAGAACTGTCAAACAGTCGGAATATTTTTTGACCTCGAAAAGGCTTATGATACGTGTTGGCGGGCAGGGTTGCTACGTACTCTGCACACCTGGAATATACGTGGACGCCTACCACTCTTCCTTCAGGAATTCCTGAAAGACCGCGTATTCCGAGTAAGGGTTGGCTCGGTTTTTTCGAACCTTTTTGTTCAAGAGAACGGTGTACCACAGGGATCGGTATTAAGTGTTACGTTGTTTGCTATTGCGATTAATTCTATCTCGAAATGTGTACCTCCAGGTGTCTCGTCATGCCTATTTGTAGACGACTTTGCCGTGTACTGTACATCTCAGCGCACTCCGTTGTTAGAGCGCCGTCTTCAGACCACCTTGGACAACCTTAAGAGTTGGAGTTTAAAAAACGGCTTCCGATTTTCCGCTGAAAAAACCATCTGTGTAAACTTCTGGCGTCAGCAGAGTCGACTACCTCCAAGGCTACGGCTAGGCGCTGATCTACTACCTTTTGCAGATGAGACGAGGTTCCTTGGATTGATATTTGATAGAAAACTTAGTTGGTCGTCGCATATAGCACAACTGAAGGCACGATGTGACCGATCTTTGAATATCTTGCGGGTACTAAGTGGAAAATCGTGGGGAGCGGATCGTACAGTGTTATTGCGACTTTATCGGGCACTCAGCCGTTCCAAATTAGACTATGGTAGTATCGTTTATGGCTCAGCACGACCATCTGTGCTGAAGAGATTAGACACAGTCCAAAACTGTGGCATACGTATAGCTGTTGGGGCATTTCCAACGAGCCGAGTTATAAGCCTGTATGCTGAGTCTGCAGAACCTCCTCTGCAGTACAGGCGCAACATGTTATTAGCCAATTATGGCTGTGGACTTAATTGCATGCCCACACATCCATCGTTTACGCCGTTCTTTAATACCTTCATGGACGTGCGTTATAGGAACACTACTATTAAACCAAAGCCACCTGGTTTTCGTTTCCGGGAGCTCCTTAGACATCTTGATACTGACATGCCCAAGATGTATATTAGGGGGGAGAGGACATACCCTCCTTGGTTGTGCAGAGCGTCCCCGGTTGATCTGGGCATGACTAAATATGATAAATCTACCATGTCTATGTCTAGTATCCGCACATGTTTTTTAGAATTTTTATCGCGATATGAGGACCATTTTGTAATTTATACTGATGGCTCCAAGAACTCAAATGGCGTTGGTTGTGCTTTCGTGTGTGGAACCGAACCCTATACATTCGGATTCCACACTAGCACTTCCATTTTTACTGCAGAGCTTTATGCAATATACCGGGCCATTTTACACGTACGCCGACGAAAGTTGGGGGACTGCTTAATCCTGAGTGATTCCCTCAGTGCACTTCAAAGCCTACGGCAGCTGTACAGCTACCACCCTATTGTGCAGCGTATACAGGATGCCCTCCACGTTTTACACGCTTCTGGTGTTAACGTGGTGTGTGCATGGATTCCTGGTCACGTAGGCTTGCGGGGGAATGAAATGGCGGATTCAGCAGCCAAGACGGCTATCATGAAGCCCAGGGTTCGAATACCATCTGTGACATCGGAAGACTTTAGGACCGCATTGCGGAGAGCTGTGCAAACCTGCTGGCAGGAAGAGTGGTCTGCTCTCCGCAATAATAAACTTAGATCTGTCAAAGAACTTCCTATTCCCTGGGTTACCTCCTGTCGGTCATCTCGTCGCGAGGAGGTGAGTTTGACTCGGTTACGAATTGGACACTGCATTTTTACTCATAGTTTTCTTTTTAAAAAGGAGCCTTCTCCACTATGTCCGTTTTGTAATGAAGCGTTGTCTGTACGACACGTGCTGCTAGAGTGTTTTCACCTAGCAGACCTTAGGACGTCTCTGCAGCTGCCGGTCAGCTTTGCAGAAATTCTAGCGGACGATCACGCAGTAGTGGAGAAGGTTTTTAGATTCTTTTCGAGATTAGATTTTAGGATTTAGCAAATAGAATTTATGGTTTTTGGATGACATTTTTTTTTTTTTCAAGGCGTATGTATTTTTTTGTCTTTTTTAACATATACTGTTTTAGAATAATTTATATCTGGCTTTTGCCATGACCAGTTTCATTTAAAAAGGGCGCTGATGACCTCTGTAGTTGAGCGCCCTTATACTCATCATCACTCACTCACTCCAATATGCTGGGCAGTTATCCAGTCAAAGTGGAGATGCATAGGACCCTGAATTCCTCGCGCGGTGTTGTAAACACTAGCGCGTTGGATGGAATGTCCAACGAGGATATTCAGGAGAACCTCCAGGAACAAGGCGTAACTGCAGTATATCGTGTCCAAAGGAGAGAACGAGGGGATATGGTTCCTACTCGTACCCTGTTCCTGACCTTTGATCGGGTAGATCTCCCTCAAAGGATCAGGGCAGGATATGAAGTGATTGAGGTTAGACCGTACATACCTAACCCTCTGAGATGCTACCAATGTCAGCGGTTCGGTCACACTAGTGCATTCTGTAAAGGCGCACCTACATGTGTCAGTTGTGGAGCCGGCATGCATGAAAATGCATGTACATCACCTCCGGAATGCGTAAATTGTAGCGGTGAACATCCATCAAGTTCACGAGAATGCCCCCGTTATATTGAAGAGCGAGCTATTCAGGAGATCCGGGTTAAAGAAAAGGTATCCTTTTCGGAAGCCCGGAAACTTCTATGTATTCTCAAGCCCTCTTCAACCACCTCCCGTACCTATAGCTCTGTGGCGGCTACTCCGTCAGCGAAACGGGAGGCTGGTACCCAAACATCTGATATAAACGGGGCAACAATATCCGAGAAAGTTCTAGTGCCTAGATCGCAACCAAGAGCATCAGTAACAACATCTAAAACTCCGAGAACACAGACTACTGAAAATAAAAAGTCAGTGAAGTCGCCTGAGAAAGCATCCACTTCTAACAACAGGACGAAATTGCCCATTGTATACCAAGCACCAGAGATCAAGTTCAAGACGCAGTATGATAGAACTGCCTTCCTGAAAGAAAGCACAAAGTCTGCTCCAGAAAAGTCCAAGAAACGTAGCCCTAGAGCGTCTCCGAGTTCATCGTCGGAGTCATCTTCTGGGGAGGACCACGACCGGCGACCGTCATCTACGTCGGTCGGAATTTCCAATCGCTTCGAGCCCCTCGAATCGAAAGTTGTAGAAGGAAAACCGTCCTCTTCCATAGAGGATATGGAGCAGGAAACAGCTGACCACGCTGCTACATCTGCAGCAAAGAAGAGGCAGGATAAACCTGCCGAAACTAGCCCTACACCAAAGAAAAAGGGCAAATTGATTCGGCCACCCATGAAGTCGTCTTAATGTAGACTACCTTTACATCTTATATCCCATAGTTCCAATGGCTATCCTACAATGGAACATACGAGGATTAAGAGCGCATCGACCAGAATTGGAACTTTTGCTCAGTAAGCATCACCCCTTAGTGGTATGCTTACAAGAGACTAAGCTACGACCACAAGACAACTTTAAAATCAGACGCTACACACCACTGAGGTGTGATGTTGAAACAGAAGAGGGCATTCCTGCACACGGGGGTACTATGATGCTCCTCAGGGATGACATATTTGTAGATCCGTTACAGCTACAGTCTGATTTACAATCTGTAGCTGTAAGGATTAAGCTGCCATCAATAGAATTTTGCATTTGCACTGTATATCTCCCGCCATCAGATGACCTCTCGTTAGTTGACCTTGAAGATCTGGTTTCCCAACTTTCAACACCATTTCTAATAGTTGGAGACTTTAATGCCCATCACCCACTTTGGGGCTCAAATCGGGCATGTTCGAGAGGCAACCTCATTGCAAAATTCCTGGAGAGCAATAACTTGGTTCTCCTGAACACCGGAGAGCCCACATTCCTCTCAGACGCGTTTAACACCTATTCGCACATCGATTTGGCAGTGTGTTCATCCCAGTTAGCTGTTTCATTACAGTGGAATGTCATCTCTGATTTACATTCCAGCGACCACTTTCCATGTCTTCTTAGTCTCTTAGCACAAGATGTGTCTCCCTCACGTATCCCTAGATGGCGCGTTGATCGTGCCAACTGGAATCTTTACACCCAGTTGGCTGTCTTTGACTACAACGAGCACGATTCTGTGAATGATTTAGTCGATCATCTCACAGAGAAAATTCTTTCCGCTGCAGAACAGTCTATTCCACGTTCGGCTACCCAACTCGGTCGATTTGCTGTCCCATGGTGGACCAACGACTGCCGGAATGCTATTCGTGCTCGTAGACGTGCTCTAAGGGTATTCCAACGACACCCTACGCTAAGTAATCTAATTGAGTATAAGAAAGCGCGTGCAAAATCTAAGCAAATAATTAAGGATAGCAAAAAGACCTCATGGAACAAATTTGTCTCATCTTTTAACAGATGTACACCCTCATCTGTTGTATGGGATAAATTAAGGCGCGTGGCCGGAAAATCAACCCACCTGCCAATCGCTGGTCTGAAAACAACTGCAGGAGTTGTTGTTGATCCGTTTGTTGTGGCTAACACCTTCGGCTGTGCTTTCGCTCAGGTGTCTAGCTCATGCAATTATGCTCCTGAGTTTATCTCAATTAAGACTCAGGTAGAATCTCAAGGTTTCGTGTTTAGTTCCAGAAACCTTGAAGACTATAACCGCCTCTTCATCTTGGCAGAGTTAGAACACGCTCTTTCGTCATCGCGACTGACAGCACCAGGACCGGATGGAATCCACGTCCAATGTTACAACATCTCTCACCTGAAGGTAAGGCATTCCTGCTCGAGGTCTATAACCGTGTTTGGGTTGATGCCACGTTTCCTGAAAAGTGGCGAGAAGCTACCATTATACCTATCTTGAAAGCTGGCAAGGACCGTCACCTCCCTTCTAGCTACCGCCCTATTTCCCTCACCAGTTGCGTATGCAAGGTGATGGAACGCATGATAAATGGGCGGTTGGTATGGTGGCTGGAAACGCACAACCTACTGAATAACATCCAGTGCGGTTTCCGACGACGCCGTTCAACAGTGGATCATCTTGTGTCCATGTCGACACAGATTATGAACGGATTTCTTAAGAACTGTCAAACAGTCGGAATATTTTTTGACCTCGAAAAGGCTTATGATACGTGATGGCGGGCAGGGTTGCTACGTACTCTGCACACCTGGAATATACGTGGACGCCTACCACTCTTCCTTCAGGAATTCCTGAAAGACCGCGTATTCCGAGTAAGGGTTGGCTCGGTTTTTTCGAACCTTTTTGTTCAAGAGAACGGTGTACCACAGGGATCGGTATTAAGTGTTACGTTGTTTGCTATTGCGATTAATTCTATCTCGAAATGTGTACCTCCAGGTGTCTCGTCGTGCCTATTTGTAGACGACTTTGCCGTCTACAGTACATCTCAGCGCACTCCGTTTTTAGAGCGCCGTCTTCAGACCACCTTGGACAACCTTAAGAGTTGGAGTTTAAAAAACGGCTTCCGATTTTCCGCTGAGAAAACCATCTGTGTAAACTTCTGGCGTCAGCAGAGTCGACTACCTCCAAGGCTCCGGCTAGGCGCTGATCTACTACCTTTTGCAGATGAGATGAGGTTCCTTGGATTGATATTTGATAGAAAACTTAGTTGGTCGTCGCGTATAGCACAACTGAAGGCACGATGTGACCGATCTTTGAATATCTTGCGGGTACTAAGTGGAAAATCGTGGGGAGCGGATCGTGCAGTGTTATTGCGACTTTATCGGGCACTCATCCGTTCCAAATTAGACTATGGTAGTATCGTTTATGGCTCAGCACGACCATCTGTGCTGAAGAGATTAGACACAGTCCATAACTGTGGCATACGTATAGCTGTTGGGGCATTTCCAACGAGCCGAGTTATAAACCTGTATGCTGAGTGTGCAGAACCTCCTCTGCAGTACAGGCGCAACATGTTATTAGCCAATTATGGCTGTGGACTTAATTGCATGCCCACACATCCATCGTTTACGCCGTTCTTTAATACCTTCATGGACGTGCGTTATAGGAACACTACTATTAAACCAAAGCCACCTGGTTTTCGTTTCCGGGAGCTCCTTAGGCATCTTGATACTGACATGCCCAAGATGTATCCTAGGGGGCAGAGGACATACCCTCCTTGGTTGTGCAGAGCGTCCCCGGTTGATCTGGGCATGACTAAATATGATAAATCTATCATGTCTATATCTAGTATCCGCACATGTTTTTTAGAATTTTTATCGCGATATGAGGACCATTTTGTAATTTATACTGATGGCTCCAAGAACTCAAATGGCGTTGGTTGTGCTTACGTGTGTGGAACCGAACCCTATACATTCGGATTCCACACTAGCACTTCCATTTTTACTGCAGAGCTTTATGCAATATACCGGGCCATTTTACACGTACGCCGACGAAAGTTGGGGGACTGCTTAATCCTGAGTGATTCCCTCAGTGCTCTTCAAAGCCTACGGCAGCTGTACAACTACCACCCTATTGTGCAGCGTATACAGGATGCCCTCCACGTTTTACACGCTTCTGGCGTTAACGTGGTGTGTGCATGGATCCCTGGTCACGTAGGCTTGCGGGGGAATGAAATGGCGGATTCAGCAGCCAAGACGGCTATCATGAAGCCCAGGGTTCGAATACCATCTGTGACATCGGAAGACTTTAGGGCCGAATTGCGGAGAGCTGTGCAAACCTGCTGGCAGGAAGAGTGGTCTGCTCTCCGCAATAATAAACTTAGATCTGTCAAAGAACTTCCGATTCCCTGGGTTACCTCCTGTCGGTCATCTCGTCGCGAGGAGGTGAGTTTGGCTCGGTTACGAATTGGGCACTGCATTTTTACTCATAGTTTTCTTTTTAAAAAGGAGCCTTCTCCACTATGTCCGTTTTGTAATGAAGCGTTGTCTGTACGACACGTGCTGCTAGAGTGTTTTCACCTAGCAGACCTTAGGACGTCTCTGCAGCTGCCGGTCAGCTTTGCAGAAATATTAGCGGACGATAACGCAGTAGTGAAGAAGGTTTTTAGGTTCTTTTCGAGATTAGATTTTAGGATTTAGCAAATAGAATTTATGGTTTTTGGATGACATTTTTTTTTTTTTTTTTCAACGTGTATGCATTTTTTGTCTTTTTTAACACATTTATGGTGTTTTAGAATAATTTATATCTGGCTTTTGCCATGACCAGTTTCCTTTAAAAAGGGCGCTGATGACCTCTGTAGTTGAGCGCCCTTATACTCATCATCATCATTGGTTGTGCAGAGCGTCCCCGGTTGATCTGGGCATGACTAAATATGATAAATCTATCATGTCTATGTCTAGTATCCGCACATGTTTTTTAGAATTTTTATCGCCATATGAGGACCATTTTGTAATTTATACTGATGGCTCCAAGAACTCAAATGGCGTTGGTTGTGCTTTCGTGTGTGGAACCGAACCCTATACATTCGGATTCCACACTAGCACTTCCATTTTTACTGCAGAGCTTTATGCAATATACCGGGCCATTTTACACGTACGCCGACGAAAGTTGGGGGACTGCTTAATCCTGAGTGATTCCCTCAGTGCACTTCAAAGCCTACTGCAGCTGTACAGCTACCACCCTCTTGTGCAGCGTATACAGGATGCCCTCCACGTTTTACACGCTTCTGGTGTTAACGTGGTGTGTGCATGGATTCCTGGTCACGTAGGCTTGCGGGGGAATGAAATGGCGGATTCAGCAGCCAAGACGGCTATCATGAAGCCCAGGGTTCGAATACCATCTGTGACATCGGAAGACTTTAGGGCCGAATTGCGGAGAGCTGTGCAAACCTGCTGGCAGGAAGAGTGGTCTGCTCTCCGCAATAATAAACTTAGATCTGTCAAAGAACTTCCTATTCCCTGGGTTACCTCCTGTCGGTCATCTCGTCGCGAGGAGGTGAGTTTGGCTCGGTTACGAATTGGACACTGCATCTTTACTCATAGTTTTCTTTTTAAAAAGGAGCCTTCTCCACTATGTCCGTTCGTGGTGTGTGCATGGATTCCTGGTCACGTAGGCTTGCGGGGGAATGAAATGGCGGATTCAGCAGCCAAGACGGCTATCATGAAGCCCAGGGTTCGAATACCATCTGTGACATCGGAAGACTTTAGGGCTGAATTGCGGAGAGCTGTGCAAACCTGCTGGCAGGAAGAGTGGTCTGCTCTCCGCAATAATAAACTTAGATCTGTCAAAGAACTTCCTATTCCCTGGGTTACCTCCTGTCGGTCATCTCGTCGCGAGGAGGTGAGTTTGGCTCGGTTACGAATTGGACACTGCATTTTTACTCATAGTTTTCTTTTTAAAAAGGAGCCTTCTCCACTATGTCCGTTTTGTAATGAAGCGTTGTCTGTACGACACGTGCTGCTAGAGTGTTTTCACCTAGCAGACCTCAGGACGTCTCTGCAGCTGCCGGTCAGCTTTGCAGAAATTCTAGCGGACGATCACGCAGTAGTGGAGAAGGTTTTTAGATTCTTTTCGAGATTAGATTTTAGGATTTAGCAAATAGAATTTATGGTTTTTGGACGACATTTTTATTTTATTTATTTATTTATTTTTTCAAGGCGTCTGTATTTTTTGTCTTTTTTAACATATACTGTTTTAGAATGATTTATATCTGGCTTTTGCCATGACCAGTTTCATTTAAAAAGGGCGCTGATGACCTCTGTAGTTGAGCGCCCTTATACTCATCATCACTCACTCACTATGTCCGTTTTGTAATGAAGCGTTGTCTGTACGACACGTGCTGCTAGAGTGTTTTCACCTAGCAGACCTTAGGACGTCTCTGCAGCTGCCGGTCAGCTTTACAGAAATTCTAGCGGACGATCACGCAGTAGTGGAGAAGGTTTTTAGATTCTTTTCGAGATTAGATTTTAGGATTTAGCAAATAGAATTTATGGTTTTTGGATGACATTTTTTTTTATTTATTTTTTTTTCAAGGCGTATGTATTTTTTGTCTTTTTTAACATATACTGTTTTAGAATAATTTATATCTGGCTTCTGCCATGACCAGTTTCATTTAAAAAGGGCGCTGATGACCTCTGTAGTTGAGCGCACTTATACTCATCATCACTCACTCACAGTCCATAACTGTGGCATACGTATAGCTGTTGGGGCATTTCCAACGAGCCGAGTTATAAGCCTGTTTGCTGAGTCTGCAGAACCTCCTCTGCAGTACAGGCGCAACATGTTATTAGCCAATTATGGCTGTGGACTTAATTGCATGCCCACACATCCATTGTTTACGCCGTTCTTTAATACCTTCATGGGCGTGCGTTATAGGAACACTACTATGAAACCAAAGCCACCTGGTTTTCGTTTCCGGGAGCTCCTTAGACATCTTGATACTGACATGCTCAAGATGTATCCTAGGGGGGAGAGGACATACCCTCCTTGGTTGTGCAGAGCGTCCCCGGTTGATCTGGGCATGACTAAATATGATAAATCTACCATGTCTATGTCTAGTATCCGCACATGTTTTTTAGAATTTTTATCGCGATATGAGACCATTTTGTA
Organism: Mantis religiosa; assembly: GCA_030765055.1. Lineage (NCBI taxonomy): Eukaryota > Metazoa > Arthropoda > Insecta > Mantodea > Mantidae > Mantis > Mantis religiosa. The sequence continues at coordinate 924,883 of JAUKNK010000042.1, forward strand.
ATTTATACTGATGGCTCCAAGAACTCAAATGGCGTTGGTTGTGCTTACGTGTGTGGAACCGAACCGTATACATTCGGCTTTCACACTAGCACTTCCATTTTTACTGCAGAGCTTTATGCAATATACCGGGCCATTTTACACGTACGCCGACGAAAGTTGGGGGACTGCTTAATCCTGAGTGATTCCCTCAGTGCACTTCAAAGCCTACGGCAGCTGTACAACTACCACCGTATTGTGCAGCGTATACAGGATGCCCTCCACGTTTTACACGCTTCTGGCGTTAACGTGGTGTGTGCATGGATCCCTGGTCACGTAGGCTTGCGGGGGAATGAAATGGCGGATTCAGCAGCCAAGACGGCTATCATGAATTCCAGGGTTCGAATACCATCTGTGACATGGGAAGACTTTAGGGGCGAATTGCGGAGAGCTGTGCAAACCTGCTGGCAGGAAGAGTGGTCTGCTCTCCGCAATAACAAACTTAGATCTGTCAAAGAACTTCCGATTCCCTGGGTTACCTCCTGTCGGTCATCTCGTCGCGAGGAGGTGAGTTTGGCTCAGCTACGAATTGGGCACTGCTTTTTTACTCATAGTTTTCTTTTTAAAAAGGAGCCTTCTCCACTATGTCCGTTTTGCAATGAAGCGTTGTCTGTACGACACGTGCTGCTAGAGTGTTTTCACCTAGCAGACCTTAGGACGTCTCTGCAGTTGCCGGTCAGCTTTGCAGAAATGCTAGCGGACGATCACGCAGTAGTGGAGAAGGTTTTTAGATTCTTTTCGAGATTAGATTTTAGGATTTAGCAAATAGAATTTATGGTTTTTGGATGACATTTTTATTTTATTTTTTTGTTTTCAAGGCGTATGTATTTTTTGTCTTTTTTAACATATACTGTTTTTAGAATAATTTATATCTGGCTTTTGCCATGACCAGTTTCATTTAAAAAGGGCGCTGATGACCTCTGTAGTTGAGCGCCCTTATACTCATCATCACTCACTCACTCACAACTGAAAGCACGATGTGACCGATCTTTAAATATCTTGCGGGTACTAATTGGAAAATCGTGGAGAGCGGATCGTGCAATGTTATTGCGACTTTATCGGGCACTCATCCGTTCCAAATTAGACTATGGTAGTATCGTTTATGGCTCAGCACGACCATCTGTGCTGAAGAATTTAGACACAGTCCATAATTGTGGCATACGTATAGCAGTTGGGGCATTTCCAACGAGCCGAGTTATAAGCCTGTATGCTGAGTTTGCAGAACCTCCTCTGCAGTACAGGCGCAATATGTTATTAGCGAATGATGGCTGTGGACTTAATCCACACATTTATCGTTTACGCCGTTCTTTAATAGCTTCATGGACGTGCGTTATAGGAACACTACTATTAAACCAAAGCCACCTGGTTTTCGTTTCCGTGAGCTCCTTAGACATCTTGATATTGAAATGCCTAAGATGTATCCTAGGGGGGAGAGGACATACCCTCCTTGGTTGTGCAGAGCGTCCCCGGTTGATCTGGGCATGACTAAATATGATAAATCTACCATGTCTATGTCTAGTATCCGCACAGGTTTTTTTAGAATTTTTATCGCGATATGAAGACCATTTTGTAATTTATACTGATGGCTCCAAGAACTCAAATGGTGTTGGCTGTGCTTACGTGTGTGGATCCGAACCGTATACATTCGGATTCCACACTAGCACTTCCATTTTTACTGCAGAGCTATATGCAATATACCGGGCCATTTTACACGTACGCCGACGAAAGTTGGGGGGCTGCTTAATCTTGAGTGATTCCCTCAGTGCACTTCAAAGCCTACGGCAGCTGTACAACTACCACCCTATTGTGCAGCGTATACAGGATGCCCTCCACGTTTTACACGCTTCTGGCGTTAACGTGGTGTGTGCATGGATCCCTGGTCACGTAGGCTTGCGGGGGAATGAAATGGCGGATTCAGCAGCCAAGACGGCTATCATGAAGTCCAGGGTTCGAATACCATCTGTGACATCGGAAGACTTTAGGGCCGAATTGCGGAGAGCTGTGCAAATCTGCTGGCAGGAAGAGTGGTCTGCTCTCCGCAATAATAAACTTAGATCTGTCAAAGAACCTCCGATTCCCTGGGTTACCTCCTGTCGGTCATCTCGTCGCGAGGAGGTGAGTTTGGCTCGGTTACGAATTGGACACTGCATTTTTACTCATAGTTTTCTTTTTAAAAAGGAGCCTTCTGCACTGTGTTCGTTTTGTAATGAACCGTTGTCTGTCCGACACGTGCTGCTAGAGTGTTTTCACCTAGCAGACCTTAGGACGTCTCTGCAGCTGCCGGTCAGCTTTGCAGAAATGCTAGCGGACGATAACGCAGTAGTGAAGAAGTTTTTTAGGTTCTTTTCGAGATTAGATTTTAGGATTTTGGAAATAGAATTTATGGTTTTTGGATGACATTTTTTTTTCAACGCGTATGTATTTTTTGTCTTTTTTAACACATTTTCAGTGTTTTAGAATAATTTATATCTGGCTTTTGCCATGACCAGTTTCTTTTAAAAAGGGCGCTGATGACCTCTGTAGTTGAGCGCCCTTATACCCATCATCACTAACTCACTCACTCTTAGTCTCTTAGCACAAGAATTGTCTCCCTCACGTATCCCTAGATGGCGCTTTGAATGTGCCAACTGGAATTTTTACACCCAGTTGGCTGTCTTTGAATACAACGAGCACGATTCTGTGAATGATTTAGTTGATCATATCACAGAGAAAATTCTTTCCGCTGCAGAACAGTCTATTCCACGTTCGGCTACCCAACCCAGTCGATTTCCTGTCCCATGGTGGACCAACGACTGTCGGAATGCTATTCGTGCTCGTAGACGTGTACTAAGGGTATTCCAACGACACCCTACCCTAAGTAAACTAATTGAGTACAAGAAAGCGCGTGCAAATTCTAGGCAAATAATTAAGGATAGCAAAAAGACCTCATGGAACAAATTTGTATCATCTTTTAACAGATGTACACCCTAATCTGTTGTATGGGATAAATTAAGGCGCGTGGCCGGAAAATCAACCCACCTGCCAATCGCTGGTCTGAAAACAACTGCAGGAGCTGTTGTTGATCCGTTTGTTGTGGCTAACACTTTCGGCTGTGTTTTCGCTCAGGTGTCTAGCTCAAGCAATTATGCTCCTGAGTTTATCTCAATTAAGACTCAGGTAGAATCTCATGGTTTCGTGTTTAGTTCCAGAAACCTTGAAGATTATAACCGCCTCTTCACCTTGGCGGATTTAGAACACGCTCTTTCATCATCGCGACTGACAGCACCGGGACCGGACGGAATCCACGTTCATATGTTACAACATCTCTCACCTGAAGGTAAGGCATTCCTGCTCGAGGTCTATAACCGTGTTTGGGTTGATGCCACGTTTCCTGACAAGTGGCGAGAAGCCACTATCATTCCTATCTTGAAAGCAGGCAAGGACCGTCACCTCCCTTCTAGCTACCGTCCTATTTCCCTCACCAGTTGCGTCTGCAAAGTGATGGAACGCATGATAAATGGGCGGTTGGTATGGTGGCTGGAAACGTACAACCTACTGAATAACATCCAGTGCGGTTTTCGACGACGGCGTTCAACAGTGGATCATCTTGTGTCCATGTCGACACAGATTATGAACGGATTTCTTAAGAACTGTCAAACAGTCGGAATATTTTTTGACCTCGAAAAGGCTTATGATACGTGTTGGCGGGCAGGGTTGCTACGTACTCTGCACACCTGGAATATACGTGGACGCCTACCACTATTCCTTCAGGAATTTTTGAAAGACCGCGTATTCCGAGTACGGGTTGGCTCGGTTTTTCGAACCTTTTTTGTTCAAGAGAACGGTGTACCACAGGGAGCGGTACTAAGTGTTACGTTGTTTGCTACTGCGCTTAATTCTATCTCGAGATGTGTACCGCCAGGTATCTCGTCATGCCTATTTGTAGACGACTTTGCCGTCTACTGTACATCTCAGCGCACTCCGTTTTTAGAGCGCCGTCTTCAGACCACCTTGGACAACCTTAAGAGTTGGAGTTTAAAAAACGGCTTCCGTTTCTCCGCTGAGAAAACCATCTGTGTTAACTTCTGGCGTCAGCAGAGTCGACTACCTCCAAAGCTCCGGCTAGGCGCTGATTTATTACCTTTTGCAGATGAGACGAGGTTCCTTGGATTGATATTTGATAGAAAACCTAGTTGTTCGTCGCATATTGCACAACTGAAAGCACGATGTGACTGATCTTTAAATATCTTGCGGGTACTAAGTGGAAAATCCTGGGAAGCGGATCGTACAGTGTTATTGCGACTTTATCGGGCACTCATCCGTTCCAAATTAGATTATGGTAGTATCGTTTATGGCTCAGCACGACCATCTGTGCTGAAGAGATTAGACACAGTCCATAATTGTGGCATACGTATAGCAGTTGGGGCATTTCCAACGAGCCGAGTTACAAGCCTGTATGCTGAGTCTGCAGAACCTCCTCTGCAGTATAGGCGCAACATGTTATTAGCCAATTATGGCTGTGGACTTAATTGCGTGCCCACACATCCTTCGTTTACGCCGTTCTTTAATACCTTCATGGACGTGCTATATAGGAACACTACTATTAAACCAAAGCCACCTGGTTTTCGTTTCCGGGAGCTCCTTAGACATCTTGATACTGACATGCCCAAGATGTATCCTAGGGGGGAGAGGACATACCCTCCTTGGTTGAGCAGAGCGTCCCCGGTTGATCTGGGCATGACTAAATATGATAAATCTATCATGTCTATGTCTAGTATCCGCACATGTTTTTTAGAATTTTTATCGCGATATGAGGACCATTTTGTAATTTATACTGATGGCTCCAAGAACTCAAATGGCGTTGGTTGTGCTTTCGTGTGTGGAACCGAACCCTATACATTCGGATTCCACACTAGCACTTCCATTTTTACTGCAGAGCTTTATGCAATATACCGGGCCATTTTACACGTACGCCGACGAAAGTTGGGGGACTGCTTAATCCTGAGTGATTCCCTCAGTGCACTTCAAAGCCTACTGCAGCTGTACAGCTACCACCCTCTTGTGCAGCGTATACAGGATGCCCTCCACGTTTTACACGCTTCTGGTGTTAACGTGGTGTGTGCATGGATTCCTGGTCACGTAGGCTTGCGGGGGAATGAAATGGCGGATTCAGCAGCCAAGACGGCTATCATGAAGCCCAGGGTTCGAATACCATCTGTGACATCGGAAGACTTTAGGGCCGAATTGCGGAGAGCTGTGCAAACCTGCTGGCAGGAAGAGTGGTCTGCTCTCCGCAATAATAAACTTAGATCTGTCAAAGAACTTCCTATTCCCTGGGTTACCTCCTGTCGGTCATCTCGTCGCGAGGAGGTGAGTTTGGCTCGGTTACGAATTGGGCACTGCTTTTTTACTCATAGTTTTCTTTTTAAAAAGGATCCTTCTCCACTGTGTCCGTTTTGCAATGAAGCGTTGTCTGTACGACACGTGCTGCTAGAGTGTTTTCACCTAGCAGACCTTAGGACGTCTCTGCAGCTGCCGGTCAGCTTTGTAGAAGTGCTAGCGGACGATAACGCAGTAGTGAAGAAGGTGTTTAGATTTTTTCGAGATTAGATTTTAGGATTTGAAAATAGAATTTATGGCTTTTTAGATGACATTTCTATTGGTTTTTTTACGTGTGTTTTTTGTCATTATATTGACATATTTATAGTTTTTTAGAATAATTTATAATTGGCTTTTGCCATGACCAGTTTCTTTTTAAAAGGGCGCTGATGACCTCTGCAGTTGAGCGCCCTTATACTCATCATCATCATCATCATCGTCGTCGTCGAAAACCGCACTGGTTGTTATTCAGTAGGTTTTGCGCTTCCAGCTACCATATCAACCGCCCATTTACCATGCGCTACATCTCCTTGCATACGCAACTGATGAGGCAAATAGTGCGGTAGCTAGAAGGGAGATGATGGTCCTTTCCAGCATTCAAAATAGGTGTAATGGTCCCCCCAGGGGCCTACTTCGGTAGGTACGGGTTTGGCGAACCCGGGGTCCCGAGCCAACAGTCTCCCTCGAGTGGGCTCCTCTTCGTGGTTGAGGGAGATGGTCAACAGGCCCACCCACGTGTAGGCCGTGCGTGGAGACCCGTGTCGGTGGAAAGGTTTGTCCTGGTAGTTGAGGGATGCGTATCTGAGCTCGTAACAGTTATTTTTTCTGAATTCGGGGAGGGTGCGCATTTCTAATACACTACTTTGGCTTCTGCTTCGCCTAAACGGGAGGTTAGGGACTAACCCACCCCTAATCAATCGGCCAGGACTAGGTATTGTACCGACCTCCAGGGTGAGTGGGACGGCGAGCTCGCTATATCCCCTGTGTAGCCCTGTCATCCCAGTGGGATGACCCCTTGTTGGACTCCGTGGTGGGTGGGGAGCACTGGGGGATGAAATTTAGACCAACATTTATGGCTAAACAACACCCCCTAAAACACAATAAACGTGGAAAAGATGTATTTGAAAACAGTGATAAACAAGTAGTTGAGTGTGGTCCTCGCTACTTAGTTATTAAACGAACGGAGGAAGGTAGAACGTTTTCTACGGTTAATCCGTTTATTATACAGAAAGGTCTTGACAAAATAGCTGGTGCTGTTAAATCATGTACAAAATCCAGAAATGGCACGCTGCTGGTGGAAGCAACTACAGCATCCCAAGCAGCAAAGATACTGAAAGCCAACATGCTGGGCAGTTATCCAGTCAAAGTGGAGATGCATAGGACCCTGAATACCTCGCGCGGTGTTGTAAACACTAGCGCGTTGGATGGAATGTCCAACGAGGATATTCAGGAGAACCTCCAGGAACAAGGCGTAACTGCGGTCTATCGTGTCCAAAGGAGAGAACGAGGGGATATGGTTCCCACTCGTACCCTGTTCCTGACCTTTGATCGGGTAGATCTCCCTCAAAGAATCAGGGCAGGATATGAAGTGATTGAGGTTAGACCATACATACCTAACCCTCTGAGATGCTACCAATGTCAGCGGTTCGGTCACACTAGTGCATTCTGTAAAGGCGCACCTACATGTGTCAGCTGCGGAGCCGGCATGCATGAAAATGCATGTACATCACCTCCAGCATGCGTAAATTGTAGCGGTGAACATCCATCAAGTTCACGAGAATGTCCCCGTTATATTGAAGAGCGAGCTATTCAGGAGATCCGGGTTAAGGAAAAGGTTTCCTTTTCGGAAGCCCGGAAACTTCTATGTATCCTCAAGCCCTCTTCAACCACCTCCCGTACCTATAGCTCTGTGGCGGCTACTCCGTCACCGAAACGGGAGGCTGGTACCCAAACATCTGATATAAATGGGGCAACAATATCCGAGAAAGTTCTAGTGCCTAGATCGCAACCAAGAGCATCAGTAACACCATCTAAAACTCCGAGAACACAGACTACTGAAAATAACAAGTCAGTGAAGTCGCCTGACAAAGCACCACGTCTAACAACAGGACGAAATTGCCCATTGTATACCAAGCACCAGAGATCAAGTTCAAGACGCAGTATGATAGAACTGCCTTCCTGAAAGAAAGCACAAAGTCTGCTCCAGAAAAGTCCAAGAAACGTAGCCCTAGAGCGTCTCCGAGATCATCGTCGGAGTCATCTTCTGGGGAGGACTACGACCGGCGACCGTCATCTACGTCGGTCGGAATTTCCAATCGCTTCGAGCCCCTCGAATCGAAGGTTGTAGAAGGAAAACCGTCCTCTTCCATAGAGGATATGGAGCATAAAACAGCTGACCACGCTGCTACATCTGCAGCAAAGAAGAGGCAGGATAAACCTGCCGAAACTAGCCCTACACCAAAGAAAAAGGGCAAATTGATTCGGCCACCCATGAAGTCGTCTTAATGTAGACTACCTTTACATCTTATATCCCATAGTTCCAATGGCTATCCTACAATGGAACATACGAGGATTAAGAGCGCATCGACCAGAATTGGAACTTTTGCTCAGTAAGCATCACCCCTTAGTGGTATGCTTACAAGAGACTAAGCTACGACCACAAGACAACTTTAAAATCAGACGCTACACACCACTGAGGTGTGATGTTGAAACAGAAGAGGGCATTCCTGCACACGGGGGTACTATGATGCTCCTCAGGGATGACATATTTGTAGATCCGTTACAGCTACAGTCTGATTTACAATCTGTAGCTGTAAGGATTAAGCTGCCATCAATAGAATTTTGCATTTGCACTGTATATCTCCCGCCATCAGATGACCTCTCGTTAGTTGACCTTGAAGATCTGGTTTCCCAACTTTCAACACCATTTCTAATAGTTGGAGACTTTAATGCCCATCACCCACTTTGGGGCTCAAATCGGGCATGTTCGAGAGGCAACCTCATTGCAAAATTCCTGGAGAGCAATAACTTGGTTCTCCTGAACACAGGAGAGCCCACATTCCTCTCAGACGCGTTTAACACCTATTCGCACATCGATTTGGCAGTGTGTTCATCCCAGTTAGCTGTTTCATTACAGTGGAATGTCATCTCTGATTTACATTCCAGCGACCACTTTCCATGTCTTCTTAGTCTCTTAGCACAAGATGTGTCTCCCTCACGTATCCCTAGATGGCGCTTTGATCGTGCCAACTGGAATCTTTACACCCAGTTGGCTGTCTTTGAATACAACGAGCACGATTCTGTGAATGATTTAGTCGATCATCTCACAGAGAAAATTCTTTCCGCTGCAGAACAGTCTATTCCACGTTCGGCTACCCAACCCGGTCGATTTCCTGTCCCATGGTGGACCAACGACTGCCGGAATGCTATTCGTGCTCGTAGACGTGCTCTAAGGGTATTCCAACGACACCCTACGCTAAGTAATCTAATTGAGTACAAGAAAGCGCGCGCAAAATCTAGGCAAATAATTAAGGATAGCAAAAAGACCTCATGGAACAAATTTGTATCATCTTTTAACAGATGTACACCCTCATCTGTTCCCCCCAGGGGCCTACTTCGGTAGGTACGGGTTTGGCGAACCCGGGGTCCCGAGCCAACAGTCTCCCTCGAGTGGGCTCCTCTTCGTGGTTGAGGGAGATGGTCAACAGGCCCACCCACGTGTAGGCCGTGCGTGGAGACCCGTGTCGGTGGAAAGGTTTGTCCTGGTAGTTGAGGGATGCGTATCTGAGCTCGTAACAGTTATTTTTTCTGAATTCGGGGAGGGTGCGCATTTCTAATACACTACTTTGGCTTCTGCTTCGCCTAAACGGGAGGTTAGGGACTAACCCACCCCTAATCAATCGGCCAGGACTAGGTATTGTACCGACCTCCAGGGTGAGTGGGACGGCGAGCTCGCTATATCCCCTGTGTAGCCCTGTCATCCCAGTGGGATGACCCCTTGTTGGACTCCGTGGTGGGTGGGGAGCACTGGGGGATGAAATTTAGACCAACATTTATGGCTAAACAACACCCCCTAAAACACAATAAACGTGGAAAAGATGTATTTGAAAACAGTGATAAACAAGTAGTTGAGTGTGGTCCTCGCTACTTAGTTATTAAACGAACGGAGGAAGGTAGAACGTTTTCTACGGTTAATCCGTTTATTATACAGAAAGGTCTTGACAAAATAGCTGGTGCTGTTAAATCATGTACAAAATCCAGAAATGGCACGCTGCTGGTGGAAGCAACTACAGCATCCCAAGCAGCAAAGATACTGAAAGCCAACATGCTGGGCAGTTATCCAGTCAAAGTGGAGATGCATAGGACCCTGAATACCTCGCGCGGTGTTGTAAACACTAGCGCGTTGGATGGAATGTCCAACGAGGATATTCAGGAGAACCTCCAGGAACAAGGCGTAACTGCGGTCTATCGTGTCCAAAGGAGAGAACGAGGGGATATGGTTCCCACTCGTACCCTGTTCCTGACCTTTGATCGGGTAGATCTCCCTCAAAGAATCAGGGCAGGATATGAAGTGATTGAGGTTAGACCATACATACCTAACCCTCTGAGATGCTACCAATGTCAGCGGTTCGGTCACACTAGTGCATTCTGTAAAGGCGCACCTACATGTGTCAGCTGCGGAGCCGGCATGCATGAAAATGCATGTACATCACCTCCAGCATGCGTAAATTGTAGCGGTGAACATCCATCAAGTTCACGAGAATGTCCCCGTTATATTGAAGAGCGAGCTATTCAGGAGATCCGGGTTAAGGAAAAGGTTTCCTTTTCGGAAGCCCGGAAACTTCTATGTATCCTCAAGCCCTCTTCAACCACCTCCCGTACCTATAGCTCTGTGGCGGCTACTCCGTCACCGAAACGGGAGGCTGGTACCCAAACATCTGATATAAATGGGGCAACAATATCCGAGAAAATTCTAGTGCCTAGATCGCAACCAAGAGCATCAGTAACACCATCTAAAACTCCGAGAACACAGACTACTGAAAATAACAAGTCAGTGAAGTCGCCTGACAAAGCATCCACGTCTAACAACAGGACGAAATTGCCCATTGTATACCAAGCACCAGAGATCAAGTTCAAGACGCAGTATGATAGAACTGCCTTCCTGAAAGAAAGCACAAAGTCTGCTCCAGAAAAGTCCAAGAAACGTAGCCCTAGAGCGTCTCCGAGATCATCGTCGGAGTCATCTTCTGGGGAGGACTACGACCGGCGACCGTCATCTACGTCGGTCGGAATTTCCAATCGCTTCGAGCCCCTCGAATCGAAGGTTGTAGAAGGAAAACCGTCCTCTTCCATAGAGGATATGGAGCATAAAACAGCTGACCACGCTGCTACATCTGCAGCAAAGAAGAGGCAGGATAAACCTGCCGAAACTAGCCCTACACCAAAGAAAAAGGGCAAATTGATTCGGCCACCCATGAAGTCGTCTTAATGTAGACTACCTTTACATCTTATATCCCATAGTTCCAATGGCTATCCTACAATGGAACATACGAGGATTAAGAGCGCATCGACCAGAATTGGAACTTTTGCTCAGTAAGCATCACCCCTTAGTGGTATGCTTACAAGAGACTAAGCTACGACCACAAGACAACTTTAAAATCAGACGCTACACACCACTGAGGTGTGATGTTGAAACAGAAGAGGGCATTCCTGCACACGGGGGTACTATGATGCTCCTCAGGGATGACATATTTGTAGATCCGTTACAGCTACAGTCTGATTTACAATCTGTAGCTGTAAGGATTAAGCTGCCATCAATAGAATTTTGCATTTGCACTGTATATCTCCCGCCATCAGATGACCTCTCGTTAGTTGACCTTGAAGATCTGGTTTCCCAACTTTCAACACCATTTCTAATAGTTGGAGACTTTAATGCCCATCACCCACTTTGGGGCTCAAATCGGGCATGTTCGAGAGGCAACCTCATTGCAAAATTCCTGGAGAGCAATAACTTGGTTCTCCTGAACACAGTAGAGCCCACATTCCTCTCAGACGCGTTTAACACCTATTCGCACATCGATTTGGCAGTGTGTTCATCCCAGTTAGCTGTTTCATTACAGTGGAATGTCATCTCTGATTTACATTCCAGCGACCACTTTCCATGTCTTCTTAGTTTCTTAGCACAAGATGTGTCTCCCTCACGTATCCCTAGATGGCGCTTTGATCGTGCCAACTGGAATCTTTACACCCAGTTGGCTGTCTTCGAATACAACCAGCACGATTCTGTGAATGATTTAGTTGATCATCTCACAGAGAAAATTCTTTCCGCTGCAGAACAGTCTATTCCACGTTCGGCTACCCAACCCGGTCGATTTCCTGTCCCATGGTGGACCAACGACTGCCGGAATGCTATTCGTGCTCGTAGACGTGCTCTAAGGGTATTCCAACGACACCCTACGCTAAGTAATCTAATTGAGTACAAGAAAGCGCGCGCAAAATCTAGGCAAATAATTAAGGATAGCAAAAAGACCTCATGGAACAAATTTGTATCATCTTTTAACAGATGTACACCCTCATCTGTTGTATGGGATAAATTAAGGCGCGTGGCCGGAAAATCAACCCACTTGCCAATCGCTGGTCTGAAAACAGCTGCAGGAGTTGTTGTTGATCCGTTTGTTGTGGCTAACACCTTCGGCTGTGCTTTCGCTCAGGTGTCTAGCTCATGCAATTATGCTCCTGAGTTTATCTCAATTAAGACTCAGGTAGAATCTCAAGGTTTCGTGTTTAGTTCCAGAAACCTTGAAGACTATAACCGCCTCTTCATCTTGGCAGAGCTAGAACATGCTCTTTCGTCATCACGACTGACAGCACCAGGACCGGACGGAATCCACGTTCAAATGTTACAACATCTCTCACCTGAAGGTAAGGCATTCCTGCTCGAGGTGTATAACCGTGTTTGGGTTGATGCCACGTTTCCTGAAAAGTGGCGAGAAGCTACCATTATACCTATCTTGAAAGCTGGCAAGGACCGTCACCTCCCTTCTAGCTACCGCCCTATTTCCCTCACCAGTTGCGTATGCAAGGTGATGGAACGCATGATAAATGGGCGGTTGGTATGGTGGCTGGAAACGCACAACCTACTGAATAACATCCAGTGCGGTTTCCGACGACGCCGTTCAACAGTGGATCATCTTGTGTCCATGTCGACACAGATTATGAACGGATTTCTTAAGAACTGTCAAACAGTCGGAATATTTTTTGACCTCGAAAAGGCTTATGATACGTGTTGGCGGGCAGGGTTGCTACGTACTCTGCACACCTGGAATATACGTGGACGCCTACCACTCTCCCTTCAGGAATTCCTGAAAGACCGCGTATTCCGAGTAAGGGTTGGCTCGGTTTTTTCGAACCTTTTTGTTCAGGAGAACGGTGTACCACAGGGGTCGGTACTAAGTGTTACGTTGTTTGCTATTGCGATTAATTCTATCTCGAAATGTGTACCTCCAGGTGTCTCGTCATGCCTATTTGTAGACGACTTTGCCGTCTACTGTACATCTCAGCGCACTCCGTTTTTAGAGCGCCGTCTTCAGACCACCTTGGACAACCTTAAGAGTTGGAGTTTAAAAAACGGCTTCCGTTTTTCCGCTGAGAAAACCATCTGTGTAAACTTCTGGCGTCAGCAGAGTCGACTACCTCCAAGGCTCCGGCTAGGCGCTGATCTACTACCTTTTGCAGATGAGACGAGATTCCTTGGATTGATATTTGATAGAAAACTTAGTTGGTCGTCGCATATAGCACAACTGAAAGCACGATGTGACCGATCTGTGAATATCTTGCGGGTACTAAGTGGAAAATCGTGGGGAGCGGATCGTGCAGTGTTATTGCGACTTTATCGGGCACTCATCCGTTCCAAATTAGACTATGGTAGTATCGTTTATGGCTCAGCACGACCATCTGTGCTGAAGAGATTAGACACAGTCCATAACTGTGGCATACGTATAGCTGTTGGGGCATTTCCAACGAGCCGAGTTATAAGCCTGTATGCTGAGTCTGCAGAACCTCCTCTGCACTACAGGCGCAACATGTTATTAGCCAATTATGGCTGTGGACTTAATTGCATGCCCACACATCCATCGTTTACGCCGTTCTTTAATACCTTCATGGACGTGCGTTATAGGAACACTACTATTAAACCAAAGCCACCTGGTTTTCGTTTCCGGGAGCTCCTTAGACATCTTGATACTGACATGCCCAAGATGTATCCTAGGGGGGAGAGGACATACCCTCCTTGGTTGTGCAGAGCGTCCCCGGTTGATCTGGGCATGACTAAATATGATAAATCTACCATGTCTATGTCTAGTATCCGCACATGTTTTTTAGAATTTTTATCGCGATATGAGGACCATTTTGTAATTTATACTGATGGCTCCAAGAACTCAAATGGCGTTGGTTGTGCTTACGTGTGTGGAACCGAACCCTATACATTCGGATTCCACACTAGCACTTCCATTTTTACTGCAGAGCTTTATGCAATATACCGGGCCATTTTACACGTACGCCGACGAAAGTTGGGGGACTGCTTAATCCTGAGTGATTCCCTCAGTGCTCTTCAAAGCCTACGGCAGCTGTACAACTACCACCCTATTGTGCAGCGTATACAGGATGCCCTCCACGTTTTACACGCTTCTGGCGTTAACGTGGTGTGTGCATGGATCCCTGGTCACGTAGGCTTGCGGGGGAATGAAATGGCGGATTCAGCAGCCAAGACGGCTATCATGAAGCCCAGGGTTCGAATACCATCTGTGACATCGGAAGACTTTAGGGCCGAATTGCGGAGAGCTGTGCAAACCTGCTGGCAGGAAGAGTGGTCTGCTCTCCGCAATAATAAACTTAGATCTGTCAAAGAACTTCCGATTCCCTGGGTTACCTCCTGTCGGTCATCTCGTCGCGAGGAGGTGAGTTTGGCTCGGTTACGAATTGGGCACTGCATTTTTACTCATAGTTTTCTTTTTAAAAAGGAGCCTTCTCCACTATGTCCGTTTTGTAATGAAGCGTTGTCTGTACGACACGTGCTGCTAGAGTGTTTTCACCTAGCAGACCTTAGGACGTCTCTGCAGCTGCCGGTCAGCTTTGCAGAAATATTAGCGGACGATAACGCAGTAGTGAAGAAGGTTTTTAGGTTCTTTTCGAGATTAGATTTTAGGATTTAGCAAATAGAATTTATGGTTTTTGGATGACATTTTTTTTTTTTTTTTTTTTTTTTTTCCCAACGTGTATGCATTTTTTGTCTTTTTTTAACACATTTATGGTGTTTTAGAATAATTTATATCTGGCTTTTGCCATGACCAGTCTCCTTTAAAAAGGGCGCTAATGACCTCTGTAGTTGAGCGCCCTTATACTCATCATCATCATCACCCTCATCTGTTGTATGGGATAAATTAAGGCGCGTGGCCGGAAAATCAACCCACTTGCCAATCGCTGGTCTGAAAACAGCTGCAGGAGTTGTTGTTGATCCGTTTGTTGTGGCTAACACCTTCGGCTGTGCTTTCGCTCAGGTGTCTAGCTCATGCAATTATGCTCCTGAGTTTATCTCAATTAAGACTCAGGTAGAATCTCAAGGTTTCGTGTTTAGTTCCAGAAACCTTGAAGACTATAACCGCCTCTTCATCTTGGCAGAGCTAGAACATGCTCTTTCGTCATCACGACTGACAGCACCAGGACCGGACGGAATCCACGTTCAAATGTTACAACATCTCTCACCTGAAGGTAAGGCATTCCTGCTCGAGGTGTATAACCGTGTTTGGGTTGATGCCACGTTTCCTGAAAAGTGGCGAGAAGCTACCATTATACCTATCTTGAAAGCTGGCAAGGACGGTCACCTCCCTTCTAGCTACCGCCCTATTTCCCTCACCAGTTGCGTATGCAAGGTGATGGAACGCATGATAAATGGGCGGTTGGTATGGTGGCTGGAAACGCACAACCTACTGAATAACATCCAGTGCGGTTTCCGACGACGCCGTTCAACAGTGGATCATCTTGTGTCCATGTCGACACAGATTATGAACGGATTTCTTAAGAACTGTCAAACAGTCGGAATATTTTTTGACCTCGAAAAGGCTTATGATACGTGTTGGCGGGCAGGGTTGCTACGTACTCTGCACACCTGGAATATACGTGGACGCCTACCACTCTTCCTTCAGGAATTCCTGAAAGACCGCGTATTCCGAGTAAGGGTTGGCTCGGTTTTTTCGAACCTTTTTGTTCAGGAGAACGGTGTACCACAGGGGTCGGTACTAAGTGTTACGTTGTTTGCTATTGCGATTAATTCTATCTCGAAATGTGTACCTCCAGGTGTCTCGTCATGCCTATTTGTAGACGACTTTGCCGTCTACTGTACATCTCAGCGCACTCCGTTTTTAGAGCGCCGTCTTCAGACCACCTTGGACAACCTTAAGAGTTGGAGTTTAAAAAACGGCTTCCGTTTTTCCGCTGAGAAAACCATCTGTGTAAACTTCTGGCGTCAGCAGAGTCGACTACCTCCAAGGCTCCGGCTAGGCGCGGATCTACTACCTTTTGCAGATGAGACGAGATTCCTTGGATTGATATTTGATAGAAAACTTAGTTGGTCGTCGCATATAGCACAACTGAAAGCACGATGTGACCGATCTTTGAATATCTTGCGGGTACTAAGTGGAAAATCGTGGGGAGCGGATCGTGCAGTGTTATTGCGACTTTATCGGGCACTCATCCGTTCCAAATTAGACTATGGTAGTATCGTTTATGGCTCAGAACGACCATCTGTGCTGAAGAGATTAGACACAGTCCATAACTGTGGCATACGTATAGCTGTTGGGGCATTTCCAACGAGCCGAGTTATAAGCCTGTATGCTGAGTCTGCAGAACCTCCTCTGCACTACAGGCGCAACATGTTATTAGCCAATTATGGCTGTGGACTTAATTGCATGCCCACACATCCATCGTTTACGCCGTTCTTTAATACCTTCATGGACGTGCGGTATAGGAACACTACTATTAAACCAAAGCCACCTGGTTTTCGTTTCCGGGAGCTCCTTAGACATCTTGATACTGACATGCCCAAGATGTATCCTAGGGGGGAGAGGACATACCCTCCTTGGTTGTGCAGAGCGTCCCCGGTTGATCTGGGCATGACTAAATATGATAAATCTACCATGTCTATGTCTAGTATCCGCACATGTTTTTTAGAATTTTTATCGCGATATGAGGACCATTTTGTAATTTATACTGATGGCTCCAAGAACTCAAATGGCGTTGGTTGTGCTTACGTGTGTGGAACCGAACCCTATACATTCGGATTCCACACTAGCACTTCCATTTTTACTGCAGAGCTTTATGCAATATACCGGGCCATTTTACACGTACGCCGACGAAAGTTGGGGGACTGCTTAATCCTGAGTGATTCCCTCAGTGCTCTTCAAAGCCTACGGCAGCTGTACAACTACCACCCTATTGTGCAGCGTATACAGGATGCCCTCCACGTTTTACACGCTTCTGGCGTTAACGTGGTGTGTGCATGGATCCCTGGTCACGTAGGCTTGCGGGGGAATGAAATGGCGGATTCAGCAGCCAAGACGGCTATCATGAAGCCCAGGGTTCGAATACCATCTGTGACATCGGAAGACTTTAGGGCCGAATTGCGGAGAGCTGTGCAAACCTGCTGGCAGGAAGAGTGGTCTGCTCTCCGCAATAATAAACGTAGATCTGTCAAAGAACTTCCGATTCCCTGGGTTACCTCCTGTCGGTCATCTCGTCGCGAGGAGGTGAGTTTGGCTCGGTTACGAATTGGGCACTGCATTTTTACTCATAGTTTTCTTTTTAAAAAGGAGCCTTCTCCACTATGTCCGTTTTGTAATGAAGCGTTGTCTGTACGACACGTGCTGCTAGAGTGTTTTCACCTAGCAGACCTTAGGACGTCTCTGCAGCTGCCGGTCAGCTTTGCAGAAATATTAGCGGACGATAACGCAGTAGTGAAGAAGGTTTTTAGGTTCTTTTCGAGATTAGATTTTAGGATTTAGCAAATAGAATTTATGGTTTTTGGATGACATTTTTTTTTTCCCAACGTGTATGCATTTTTTGTCTTTTTTTAACACATTTATGGTGTTTTAGAATAATTTATATCTGGCTTTTGCCATGACCAGTTTCCTTTAAAAAGGGCGCTAATGACCTCTGTAGTTGAGCGCCCTTATACTCATCATCATCATAGGTGTAATGGTGGCTTCTCGCCACTTGTCAGGAAACGTGGCATCAACCCAAACACGGTTAAAGACCTGGAGCAGGAATGCCTTACCTCCAGGTGATAGAAGTTGTAACATTTGAACGTGGATTCCGTCCGGTCCTGGTACTGTCAGTCGCGATGATGAGAGAGCGTGTTCTATATCTGTCAAGCTGAAAAGGCGGTTATAATCTTGAAGGATTGTGGAACTAAACACGAAACCTTGAGATTCGACCTGAGTCTTAATTGAGATAAACTTATTTGCATAATTACTTGAGCTAGACATCTGAGCGAAAGCACAGCCGAAGGTGTTAGCCACGACAAACAGATCAACAATAACTCCTGCAGTTATTTTCAGGCCAGCTATTGGGAAGTTTATTGATTTTCCGGCCACGCGCCTTAAACTATCCCATTCAACAGATGCAGGTGTACAAAGATAATACAAAGTTGATCCATGATGTCTTTTTGCTATGCCTTATTATTTGCCTAGACTTTGCACGCGCTTCCTTGTACGCAATTAGATTAGGGTAAGGTGTCGTTGGAGTACCCTCAGAGCACGTCTTGGAGCACGAATAGCATTCCGGCAGTCGTTGGTCCACCGTGGGACAGGAAATCAACCGGGTTGGGTGGCCGAACGTGGAATAGACTGTTCTGCGGTGGTGAGACTTTTCTCTGTGAGTTGATCGACCAAATAATTCACAGAATCGTGATCGTTGTGATCAAAGGCAGCCAACTGGGTGTAAAGATTTCAGTTGAAACGATCAAAGCGCTAGCTAGGTATACGCGGGGGAGACACATCTTTTGCTAAGAGACTAAGAAGACATGGAAGGTGGTCGCTGGAATGTAAATCAGAGTAGACATTGCACTGTAATGAAACTGCTAATTCGGATGAACACACTGCGAAATCGATGTGCGAATAGGGTTTAAGGCGTCTGAAAGGAACGTTGGCTCTCCGATGTTCAGGGGAACCAAGCTATTGCTCTCCAATAATTTTGCAATGAGGTTGCCTCTCGAACATGCCCGATTTGAGCCCTAAAGTGGGTGATGGGCATTAAAGTCTCCCACTATTAAAAATGGTGTTGAAAGTTGGGAAACCAGATCTTCAAGGTCAATTAACGAGAGGTCATCTGATCGCGGGAGATATACAGTGCAAATGCAAAATTCGATTGATGGCAGCCTAATCCTTACAGCTACAGATTGTATGTCAGATTGTAGCTGTAAGTGATCTACAATTATGTCATCCCTGAGGAGCATCATAGTGCCTCCGTGAGCAGGAATGCTCTCGTCTGTTGCAATATCACACCTCAGTGTTGTTTAGCGTCTGATTTTAAACTTGTCTTGTGGTCGTAGCTTAATCTCTTGTAGGAATACCAACAAGGGGTTATGCTTACTGAGCAAAAGTTACAGTTCTGTTCGATGAGTTCTTAAACCTCGTATGTTCCATTGTAGGATAGCCATTGGAACTATTGAGATAGGATGTAAAAGTTGTTCTACATTAAGACGACTTCAAGGGTGGCCGAATCAGTTTACCCCTTTTCTTCGGTGTAGGGCTAACACTTTTTCGTCGGGTTTATCCTGGCGCTTTTCGTTGCCGTTCTTGCAGTATGGTCGTTATCGTCTTGGTCCATCTCATCGGCCGAGGAGGCTCCGTTCCCTAAAGAGAACTTAGGTTCGAGTTCTTCTAATCCATTGGACACAGAAAAACGAAGATAACAGTCGTCGATCCGAATTATCACCAGAAAGCTCTTCAGAAGAATAGCTTCGGGATGTCCTAGGGCCTTCCTTCTTTCTGGTGATACGGGCCGAATCCTTAAGGAAATCTGTCCTCTGGTAGCTGGCCTGAAATACTTTTGGCGGTGGATCGTATATTACAGGCTTGTCGTACTTAGATGTCGAAATCGACGGTTTGTCTGGGGACGGGGCTGAGGTTTTAGTTTCCTTCGTCCGTTTATGCGATGTATTTGACGACGCTGGTGATGGTTTTGTAGACTTCCGTACTTGTGTCAGGACAAGAGTTCTATCTGAGATGGCAGCCTCACCTGCAACGCAGGTTTGCGTTGCAATTTCTTTTCTCGGAGCGGCCTTAGCTAAGACAGAGCTATAAGTACCGGACCTGGGGACGGAGGGCAGGCGAGTACGCAGGAGTTTCCCATCGTCCGAGAAGGATACCTTCTCCTTAATCCGGATTTCCTGGATCTCCCTTTCTGTCACAAATCGTGGGCAGTTCCTAGAACAGGATGGATGCCCCGCGGCACAGTTGACACATTTAATGGGCGAGGAGTACTCACCATCAGGCAATTTCAAACCACAGTTGACGCATGCTGGAGATCCGTTACATAGTTGACTAGTGTGATCAAAAGGCTGGCACTTGTAGCACCGCAGGAGGTTTGGTATATAGGGCTTAACCTCAATACTCTCATATCCTGCCTTAATCTTTTGAGGAAGGTCGTTTCGATTAAAAGTAAGGAACAGGGTACGAGTAGGCAACAATTCCCCACGTTTTCTGCGCTGTAAAGGGTACACACAAGTAACTCCCTGGTCTTTCAGGTTCTCCTGGATCTCCTCGCTGGACATACCGTCCAACGCACGGGTGGTTACCACCCGCGCGAGGACTTCAGTGTCTTATATTGTCACGGACTTTATTAATTTACTCTTTGATGCAAGTGGTGGGTGACGTCACTCCCTCCTCTCCTTTATGACTGGATGTGTCTTTAGGCAAGAGACTCTCTCTAGTGTCGCCCACTGATGGTTTAGGATGTATCTGTAGGCAGCTCCGCTTTTGGGGCAGGTAAATGACCGTTATGGCCGTCTTTTGTAAATCTATTTGCTGTAGTAAATATTCTTAAGTGAATTCCACTTTTAGTTAGTTTTACCCTACCTTAGTACCAATGAACCATTATAGTAAAGGTCCCATCCTCTCGCTAAAGCATGTAGTTCTGCTCTGAGTGTTTGCTCCCGAGGGCTCCACCTGACCACGTGTTTCTTAATTATTCAAAGTAAGAATAGGTCGTCACATATTGGTGTTAGGCGCTGTGTATAATTTTTTTTAAAAAAAGGTTCATTGTGAAAGTTCAAATAAAAACCAATCTTTCGTGATATGTAGAAATTGTGTATAAAAAATGTAAGACAACCTGGAAGTCCTGGCCTTATTTTTGTTATTTTTCTCTACCATTTTTTTTCAAGCCCCTTAGTAATTCTGTATAACGTGCCCAACGTATTTAAAAGTGTTTTCTGAATTTTGATTAATATATAGTAACCTTTTTTTCCTAACTTTTATTTCAGGAGTAATATTTTGTTGTGTAATGTTGGCTCATTCGTAGTTACTAATCACCCAAGGCCGACTCTACACAGGCCGGAATGTATAGAATCGGCAAAACTGTGAAGACGGCTTTTTCTGCTTTGTTTTTAACAGGCCTTACGAAGTTTGCAGTTGCTGATTTAAAATATTTTTAGAATATTCTCTGCGGTGCGGTACGGTAAACGTTTACCTCATTTTCTATGTAGCTACATGTTTATATTACACTATTAAAATCAAGGATTTAAGGTAAGATCTGTGATTGTAAAATAATTCATACTATAATTCTGATACTACCGTTTAGGTTAGGTTTAGAATGACAAACGAAATCATTCAAATGCCAAACATAAATGGTAAGCCCTTTGCTTCATATGCTTTCAGTTACTCTGGTACTACTGGTAGCTGCACCTGTATTCTTTTCAGATGTCTGATAGGTGCTGTGTCCCTGAATGCAGTAGCAATTACGAATCCAGTAAAGGAGGTTATGTTACTGTATTCACACTTCCTTCAGACCCCGAAATGCACGCTAAATGAGTAACATGTATTCCTAGGAAGTACTGGTATCCATCTAAAAGATAGGTTGTGTGCATGAATCACTTTGAAACAGATGATGTGATAAAATGTGATGTGTATAAAGATGCTGAAGGCAATGAAATTACAATTCCTCGAGTTCGTCCAAAGCTGAAAGATACTTTGTTCTCCAATCTACCAAAGTATTTAAGCAAACCAGTTGACAGCTTCAGTGGCATTGCTCGAATAAATCTAGAGGATAGAATGTGTAAGGCAGACGAGGAACTTCAAAGAAAAAATGAACAGTGGTTGGCTGATGATGTGATAAGTGGTTTTAGTGATTTATGTGAAAGGCGTGAAAATAAAATAAGAGATCTGAACAAATGGCAAAAGGTTGTTTTCTCTGATTTTGTGTGCTTCTATCAAAAGTGTTTTCAAGGCATACCTAAAGTTGTTAAAAGTGTAAAAGTAGATGACACACTTAGTATCCAAATTTGTGTGGGCAACTATATTGTAAGTTCAAGTGAATTGAAATGGATTCTACCATCATCATTAAAACTTACCAGATGGTTGCAACTGGAGAATATATTACTAAGGTATGTTAGCATAGACAGAATGAATGAAAATTCAAATGAGGATTCTTTAGTAGGGTTGAGGGAGTGCTTGACATTTTCAGAAGGTAAATCAGAAGCTCTAGATAATTCAAATATTGATTTTTTATGTGAACAGCTTTTGTTGTGTGCCATGATGAGGAAAAAATATTCTGTCAATATGCTTCTGTATGCTTTCCTCGTCTATGAACAGTCCAAAGCTGCTTACAGTGCTCTGCGTCAGAATAACATACTCTGCTTACTACACCCAAAACACCTTCAGAATTTGATTTCCTCCTTTT
Source organism: Mantis religiosa (assembly GCA_030765055.1). Classification (NCBI taxonomy): domain Eukaryota; kingdom Metazoa; phylum Arthropoda; class Insecta; order Mantodea; family Mantidae; genus Mantis; species Mantis religiosa. The sequence continues at coordinate 947,224 of JAUKNK010000042.1, forward strand.
GTATTTCACTAACGAATGCATCAAATAACGCCCACTTTCTAAAAAGTGTTGCGTGTAACCTTACAGAATTTGAAAAATTTGTAATTCTGCAGTTAGATGAGATACATGTAAACCCTAAGTTTCAGTTTAAAGGTGGTAAAATAACTGGCTGTGCTGAAAATTCACTGGAAAGTGAGCCTGCTGAAACAGTACAAGCTGCATTTGGAAATATGAAAGGGATTGTATCCTTCTATCCTGTAAAAGGCATGACAGGACAAGAACTATATAAGAAAACTTTAGAAGTTTTGAGTACAGTTATATATTGTGGCTTGAAAGTGTTTACCATTATTTGTGACAATAATGCTGTAAACAGAAGCTTATTTACGAAGCTTACAAGTAATTCTGAAAGTACCTACTATTTCATATTCTCTACTGCAGATGCTGCTTATACCATATATGTAATGTTTGACACAGTACATATGTTCAAGAATGTGAGAAATAATTGGCTGAATTTGCATGATAACGACAAGACATTTTATTTCGCATCATTCAGCTTGACTGGCAGTGATGTATTGGGAGCAAAATTTGTCAATTTAAGAAATGTATATAAGTCTGAATGTAACAGGACTCCATTAATGAAAGCAGCTTCAAAGTTAAATTATAAAAGTGTGTATCCCACACCCATTGAAAGGCAGAATGTAAATTTTACAAATAATGTTTTTCATGAGACTACAATTGCTTTGGTGTCAAAAGTGAAGCAACAGCACACTTTGTAAAAATCATTAGTGACTGGTGGAGAATAGTGATTATTAAAATCCTGTTCAGGGCTTCACTGAAAATGATCCAAGGCTACAGTTCTAAAACAATTTTAATTTGTGGCTTGATAAATGGCAATCAATTGAAAAAGAAGGTAAGCTTTCAAGAGAGACACACAAGGCACTTTATCATACGAATGCAGTTCTTATTGTCACCCAATTAGCGGAAGGCATGCCCGGCGACGCTGGAAGGGACACGAGGCAGTTGGGCCACACCCACTCATCAGTCTCTGTCACTAACTGAGGGGGATGATTTGGGAAATGTCACTTGCGCTGGCCACCACTTCCCCCTCTTCCACTGCCATCTGGAACCTTCGCGTGGAAACTAGAGAAGTCGAGAAGACGCCGATATTCCTATAAAAAGGGCTGCAGTGAGTGAAGTCAGTCAGTCAGTGCTTGACGAGCTAGTGTGAACGGACGAGAAGACCGTGCGTCGGAGGAGTTTACGTAATCGCGAGTGCAAGTGCAACTTTAACGGACGAACTGGTGAACCGTAATTGTGTGCATTACGTAATTCTGTGTAATTGACAAGTGTTTAACTGTAAGTTGGTGGAAATAAAGAACATTTTTGAGTGGTGAAATTGGACTTTTCATTTCACGAGCCCACAAAGTCACAATTGGTGTCAGAAGTGCGACATAACACAATGGAGGCAGCATTAGAAAAGATTTTAGCGGAACTGAAACAAATGAAGACGGCCAATGACAACATCGCCGGGAAGATGGAAGAAATGAAGGCCGAATTAACAGCGAAGACGGAAACGGCAAACAACAACTTGGCCACGACAATGACCGCAAAGATGGCCGAACTGACCACGGAAGTGAAGGTGGCGAACGAGGCTCTCGCCGCCAAATTTGAGGAACACTTGCCCGGCGTGAGGGATGACGTCATGAATCTGGGCAAGCGGATGGGTCAAGTAGACGACCGCCTAAATGATTTAGAGGAAAAGGCCAACAATAACGCTAAGACCCTGAACGCCGTGGTGGAAGACGTCGAAGACCTTGCGAACCGCGTAAACAACCTGGAGGGAAAGGCCGACAGCAGCGTCAAGTCCCTGAACGCCATGGTGAAGGACGTCGTCGGCAGGAAGCTGAAGGATTTGAAGGCCGACGCGCCGGGACGCGACACAACATCTGCGCGCGTCAAACCTTCCAAGTATGACGGCGCGTCAACTTTTGAAGCCTTCCGCCGCCAGTTCGACTTAGTGGCCAGGCACAACAGATTGACACCGGAGGAGGCAACACAGTTGATAGCCAGCCTCCAGGGACGGGCCGCGGAAGTCTTAAACGTGGTGCAGACAACGGCGGCGCCCAAGGACATCTGTGAGGCCCTGGAGAATCGCTTCGGGAACCACCGCTTAGCCGCAGCATACCTCAGCCAGCTAAAGGCAAGTTCGCAACAGCCGGGGGAAACGCTGCAGGAGTTCGCCGCAGCGATCGAGCATCTGGCTAGCAAGGCCTTGGTTGACCTGCCACTGGAGTTCGTATCCCGGGAAGCCGCCTACAATTTTGTCGACGGGGTACGGGACTCGGGGATTCGTCAGCGCCTAATGCTCGGCGAATATAAAACCATCCACGAGGTGCTGACAGCGGCATTAAAGATGGAGGCGGCCAAAGTAACATCTATCCCGACATCGAGAACGAGGAGTGTCCGCTACGCTGGAGACAGAAGACCAGCTGAGAGACGCCGGCGAGCACCTAGTGGCCTGTGTTGGGGGTTTGGACAGCCCGGACACCTGCAGAGAGACTGCCCACACCAGGAAGGGCAGCTGGAAGAACGAGTGAGGCCCGGCGTGGAGAGGGGCACGTCGGCGCCATTACCACAATCCCCTCGAGTGACACTGCGCGCCGTCAGCCGGCGTATGGATGACAGCCTCACCGCGGACGGTTGGGTGAGGGGGAAGCCGTGCCGCGTGCTGGTGGACACTGGGGCATCCGTGACCATCATCGGACCTGACGTGCCGAAGGGTTTGCCGACGAGGAAGCCGAGCCGATCATACGAGCTTGTCACGGCATCGGGCGACACCTTGCCTGTGGAGAAGCGGGCCCTGCTGGAACTTACCTTGGGGCGGAGTGCCGTGCGTCTGTGGGTGTTCGTCGCCAAGGTGGCTGAGGAGGTGATTCTGGGACTGGATGCCCTCAGGAGCCACGAGGCGACGGTCGACGTCGGCAGGTAGGTCCTGCGGCCCAACGGAGTAGAGGTTATACTCCGTCAACCCGAAGAACGCCTTGGAATCTGCAGGGTCGTCTTGAACGAAGACGTGGTTGTCCCCGCGAGGAGCGTGGTGATGGTGACAGCGAGACCAGAAGGCCAGACAGCATGTGGGTTCCAGAGGCTGCAGGAGTACGATTTCACCTCGGAACATCGTAGAGGGAAGAACCACGGTAACGCTGACGCCATGTCCCGAAGACCCTGTCCAGAAGAGTGCGGCCAGTGCGCAAGAGTGGAGGAGAAGGAGCGTGCCGCAGCAGTCCGAGTAGTCACGGCAGTGCCTGCGGATGGCTGGGACAGCGCAGGCCTGAGGAGGGAGTAGCTGGCGGACGCAGACTTGAGGCCACTCTTGAGGGAAGTGGAGGCAGGGATGAGACCAACCGGGGTAGTCATCGCACCGAGGAGCGCGACCTGCAAGTCGTACTGGGCCCAATGGGACTCGTTGAAGAACAGAGAGGGCGTGCTGTTCCGGGTATGGGAGTCACCCGATGGGAAGTCGCAGAGAGAACAGTTGGTACTTCCCCGGACTAAGGTCCCGGAAGTCTTGGAGGAAGTGCAATCCGGTACTTCAGGAGGACACCTGGGAGCGAACCGAACGATCGGCAAACTTCGGCAGCGCTACTACTGGCTGAGACTCCGAGCAGATGCTGAGAGATGGTGCCGTCAGTGTCACGTGTGCGCGGCCAGTCGTGGCCCCCAGACTAGGAGCCGGAGTCGCATGCAGCAGTACAACGTCGGAGCGCCATTCGAAAGGATCGCCGTTGACATTGCTGGACCGTTCCCAGTTTCCGACCGAGGCAACAAGTACCTAATGGTGGTCGTGGACTACTTCACCAAGTGGCCGGAGGTGTGTGCCATCCCAAACCAAGAGGCAAAGACAATCACTGACTGCCTCGTGGAGCAAATGTTCTGTCGATTTGGGGTGCCGTTAGAGCTACACAGTGACCAGGGTACCAACTTTGAGTCCAACCTAATGAAGGAGGCACTACAAAGGCTTGGGGTGAACAAGACCCGCACGACGCCTCTACATCCCCAGTCGGATGAAATGGTCAAAAGATACATCAAGACCTTAGAGGAACACCTGAGGAAGGTCGTGGCCAGCCATCAGCGAGACTGGGACGTCAAGGTGCCACTGTTCTTGCAGGCCTACCGCTCGTCTACACACGACACAACTGGGATGACGCCAGCCAGCTTAATGTTCGGTCGAGAGTTACGCCTCCATTGTGACCTGGCTTTTGGAAGCCCTCCGGATGCGAAGCAGCCGGTGACCGAGTATGTGGAGAACCTGGTGGACCACTTCCACGACATGCACGAGATGGCTCGCCAGAACATCCAGAAGTCGAGCGACCGCATGAAGACCAGATATGACAGGCAAGCTAACAGCCAATGGTTCCAGCAAGGTGACCTGGTCTGGTTGTAGCGTCCTACCCGGAGCAAGGGACTCTGCCCGAAGCTCCAGCAGCCATGGCAAGGACCGTATCGGGTGGTGAAGAGGATTAACGACGTGGTGTACCGCATCCAGAAGGTTCCCCGAGGGAAGATGTTGGTCGTACACCTGGATCGTCTAGCCCGCTACGATGGTGCTGTTCGGGACGACCAGCTTTGAGGAGGGAGCTGTGTCACCCAATTAGCGGAAGGCATGCCTGGCGACAGCTGGAAGGGACCCGAGGCAGCTGGGCCACACCCACTCATCAGTCTCTGTCACTAACTGAGGGGGATGATTTGGGAAATGTCACTTGCGCTGGCCACCCCTTCCCCCTCTTCCACTGCCATCTGGAACCTTCGCGTGGAGACTAGAGAAGTCGAGAAGACGGCGATATTCCTATAAAAAGGGCTGCAGCGAGTGAAGTCAGTCAGTGCTTGACGAGCTAGTGTGAACGGACGAGAAGACTGCGTGCGTCGGAGGAGTTTACGTAATCGCGAGTGCAAGTGCAACTTAAACGGACGAACTGGTGAATCGTAATTGTGTGCGTTACGTAATTCTGTGTAATTGGCAAGTGTTTAACTGTAAGTCGGTGGAAATAAAGAACTTTTTTGAGTGGTGAAATTGGACTTTTCATTTCACGAGCCCTCAAAGCCACTTTATTGAGTTAATAGGTGTTTCTCTCAAGATGTTTGGTGTCAAGTATGTAAATTTCAGACTGACATTCTGGAAGGTAGATTTGGAATGTATAATTGCCTGGAGCTAATTACCACATTTCATTTACTCAGTTACTTGAATCTGAAAAGAAAATTCATGTAAAGAGCTTGTTGGGTCTCTCTTCTACAAAATATGGAAGTACAAATTTTTTGCCACAAATTCTGAGTACATTTACTGAGCCATTGCAAGATAGTGATCAGGACACTAGCGAATTTTTGGGAAACAATGAATATGAAGAATTGTGTCTACAAATAGTACATGAAAACGATACAGTATTTGAAAATCCAGCATTTTTGTACATTTGTAGGTACTTGGCTTACAAAACTGAACAGAAAGTATCCTGGAAGCACTGTGTATCCATGATAACATTAGAATCCTGCAACAATTTGTATTTTGACATACTCAACATAGGTGGTTTAACAGCTCCCTCCACTAATGTTGTTAGAGTAAGTCATTTAGCTTGGAGCATCATGTTTGCTCTTATTTCAGAAAATTTGAAGCAGCTTTTTTGAAAGTACGAAATCATAACTTTTTACAAGTTTTAAGATAGCTTGTTTCTTCAGATATTGATCTTTCATTTTTTGATCAGGATTATTGCCTTTGTGGGAAACCATCATCAGATATAAGAGAAATTGTTTTAAATACAATTTCAAATATACTTATAAATAACTGTACAAAACATAAAAATGATAGTTCAGTACACATACAACAGACAAATAAAAAGCGAAAGCTTGTAGTATCTCAAGGAAAGAAGTAATGTGTATTAAAAATGGAATATAAATTCAGTTATTGTTAATGCTTTTGTCTCATGCCATTGGTATACACACTATTTTAAGAAGTTTTGCAAAAACATAAGATCTGGTGCAGGCTTGCTGTTTAAAATAAGTTTACATATTTAATGGATTACAAAATAAATTTTGTAGAATATGTTATACGCAGACTAATTTATCTGTGTGAAATAAATGTTGATAAACTGCAAGTTCTATCATTTTTTTATAAGTTGTGTTCCCCTCCCTACTGTATGTGCTACGAAATGTAGATATGTTGTGCTTTTAAATTTTGCTGTTATGATGCCTTTTATTATCATCATCATCAGTCTGTCAAAGAAAAGTATTTAGGTTTTGCTAAGCATGTTGATTTTTCTATTTCTGGGTTAAATTCACTTTGAGCTTTATTGCCAACGAACTTGAAATACAAGTTTTTAGCATTGTCGGGATTATAAGGCAAAAAACCGGATTAGCAACTTAGTGGCATGTTAACAATATTAATATAAACAGTCATCTCTCAGAGAGATAAAGTCATTACAATTGCTTTAATTAGATAATTCCTCTAGTTTTTACTTTGAATTAAAATTTCTTATGTTTGGTCTAAAAATGCCAGTGAGTTTAATATTAAGCTTTTAGCATTGTAAAAAAATCATGAAACAAGACTAGCAACTTACTGCCATGTTTAAAATAGCATTGTCAAAATTGTAAAACAAGGAATGATATGAATATGACAGTAATCTCTTGAAGAAATACAGTAATTGCAGTTCCTTTAAGTAGATCCTAATCCCTCCAGTTTATACAAGGGATTTAGAATTTAATATTAAAAAAATGTTAAGCGTTGCTACTTTTAATTCTTCAGGTAACAAGTTGAAAAGTCTGAACCATTTATAACTGGGTCCTTTACTAGAAATTTGTTGATAAACAGAAGCAAAGAAGTTGTACAGTTTGAGTAAATGACAAGTTTGGGTTACATCTTCATGTCAAATTAACAACAAAAATTTGCAGACTAATCCGTTCAAAAGCATTAATTTGTTCTCCACAGGCATCCTTAATGAATTTTGGCGTAAGTATACAACAACACACCAGCTGTAAGTTTAAAAATAGGTAAGTTTTGTTATTAAATGCTAGTTTTAGTGGAGATCTGTCGTAAACATCGGCCGTCTATGACACGCCCCTGCGACGTTGCCACATTGTAGGCTCCGGCCTGTGTAGAGTCGGCCTTGTAATCATCACGTGTTATTTCAGAAGATGTGTTGAGTGTTCTTCCTTGGATTCAAGTTATCTACTCAATATTAGGTAGTTTTATTTTGTGAGTAAAATAACATTTTGGAATTCATGTATTAATGATTATTTCGGTGCCATAGTGTAGAAATTTATGGTGTATTTCACGTGATGTTTGTATTAGTGTTCGTCTATGAAGTAAGGTTATAATTGCTACGACTTTGAATGGTTAGTTTTCTGAAAGAATTTTTGTAACTTGGACGTAATATTTGAATTTTTGTAAATGATGTTTAGGATGACAGCGTTTCAAAATTTCATTTAAGATGTATTTGATAGTATGGTCACATCGTGGTAAATTTAAAGTGTGAAACAAGTGAAAGTGTAGGTAGAAAACTTGACGTGTAAATGTTACGTTTTTAAAGGAATTTATTTGTTTGGTTCCAGTAGGTGGAACCTCTGCTATGCCCCTAACAACTTGAAGGATTCAGTTGTTCTGGCTTCATTTTAATAATATTATTTTTATATTTTTTATAATCCATATAGTAGTTCTGCATAAATGTGCCAAAGTGCCAAGTAGTAATTTTTCTTCCCATTTGTTGCTGTCGTTAGTCATTCAACTTGTGTACTGATTACTGATCATTATTTAGTTCATGATGTCGAAGCTTACTAGGTGCCAATCTAACTTACCAATGCAACCTTTGGTAGAATCAGAACGAATCTCCAATTCTAGTGATTATAGTGCTAATGTTCAGCTTGTGTCTACGCCAGCTCAAGCTATGGCTCCAGTACTGCAAACACCTGTATTTAGGCCTGCAATTGAACCATCATATTTTACAAGTGCTTCTTCAGAATCGCAATGTGATTTTCTTAGAAACTTCGAAATGGTAGCCACAGCCAATGGCTGGAATGATGAAATGAAATTGAAAGTTTTCCCTTGTTACTTAAAAGAATCCTCTGTATAATGGTTCCAAATTTTTCGACATAGAAACCCACATCATGATTGGATAATTTTAGCTAGCAGTTTTCTTACAGCTTTTCAAAATACAGATTCAGTAGATTTGCTAGAAATGAAGCTTCACCAGAGGGTACAGTTAGATTCAAAACCTGTTATGAGTTATGTGTATGATGTGTTCTCTGTGTGATAAGATTAATCCATGTATGATACAAGCTGAACAAATTAAACATTTATTAAAAGGTTTAAAACCTCATTATGTGCAGACTTTGGTTCCCCTAAACCCACAATCAGTTGATGAAGTTCTGTCATTCGTAGAGTAGATCATGCTCAGTTTTATGTACAAAGTCGACAGCACATGCTTACTCAAAATAATATAAATGCTACAGTTCAATCTTCCTTAGCTTTTAACCAACCCTCGGTGCCACAACTGTTGCCACCCACTACTACGGCTGCACCTTCTGTATCTATTACATATTTAATTAGTAGAGTTGACCAGTTATGTACACAGTTTAATCAGTTTCAGATACCACCAACAGTGCCTGTACAGTCGAGCCAGCCTCATTTTCAGTTGCAGCATAGTCAATCTTATGCACATGCTTCAGGTCGTCAGTCTCAGACCGATTCATCAGTCATCTGTTACAGATGTAACAGGAGAGGCCATATGGCAAATGTGTGTCGCAGTCCCTTACCTCGTTCAAAAACCGAGCACCGTCCAGCCTCAGCAGACCACACTTAGCAACATTACAGCAACGTTCCAGCCAGGCTTCTTCACACTCATCAATACAAGGGAATATAGCTCCTGTATCAGGTCAGATATTAAATCTTACAGGTATAATCAATGATAAGGAAGTTAATATTCTACTGGATACAGGTAGTGCAGTTAGTATTTTAAATATAGCTCATGTTACCGACTTGTCTAAATTGCAACCTATTCAAATGATGTTGAGGACTGCTGGAAACAAATTGTTGGATGCACCCTATTGTATTGCTTTAGAATTTGTTATTCATAATTCTGTTTTTCAAGAAAATGTTTTGGTAGTTAAAGATTTAGCACATGACCTCATTTTAGGTAATGATTTTCTCAATAAGCATGGTGTAGTTATTGAATACACTCAAAATTTAATTACAGTGGCCACTACTGAAGGTAACACTCTTGAAATGCCTATTCATCATGCCACTGCACCTTTTGCTGATATAGCCATTAACCCTTTGCAAGATGATGATTCTGATCAAGTCAATGTTGTTAAATATATTGTGGTGCAAGATGTAAAACTTCCCCTTTAATAACTAGCTTTGTGACAATTAAACCTATGATACCAGGTACAAACGATGTTGTACTGGAACCCTCTGAATCTATTATGCAGAAAAAGCATATTTCTGTTCCCTCTCTATTGTGTCAGTCTTCATCAGACATGGTTATTCCAATTCACAATAATACTGCAGTACCTCAAACATTATTTGCTAACACAGTATTAGCAAAAGCTTAAGTTGCTTTAGTGCAAAGTAATTCTATTGCTGCACCTGATGTTTCTATATTGAAAGCTCCCAATTTTGACTTTAATGTAAATAGTAAATTGTCTGATTCACAAAAAGCACAGCTGCATTCTTTACTTTTAAAGTATACTCACATTTTTGCTACTTCTCTTCAGGAATTAGGTACTACTGATGTAGCTCAGTTTGAAATTAAAGTTACAAATCCAAATCCTATTAAGCAAAGACCTTATAGAGTACAAATTAAACAACGAGAAGTTATTGCTCAACAAATTGAGGAAATGAAAGATGCTGGTATAATTCGAGAGTCGCAATCCCCTTGGGCTTCGCCAGTTGTTTTAGTCAAAAAGAAAGATGGTTGTATGAGATTTTGTGTTGATTATAGAAAATTAAATGCAGTAACTGAAACGCCTTCATTCCCATTGCCACATATTGATGATTTATTGACTTACTTGGGAGATGCAAAATGGTTTGTTTTATTAGATCTTTTATCAGCATATTTTCAAGTGCCCATTGCAGAAAATAGCAAGAAGTATTCTTCATTTGTCACTTTTCAAGGTCAGTTTGAATTTGAAAGATTATCATTTGGACTGACTAATGCCCCTCGATTTTTCAGTTACATAGCTGAAAAGTTGCTAGGTGATCTTCAGTATACTAAAGCCTTTGCTTATTTGGATGATATTATTGTATTTGCCAAAACATTTGAGGAATTATTAGAAAATTTAGAAGCTGTTTTTCAACGTTTAGAAAGTCATAATTTTAAACTTAAACCACAAGTGTTTTTCTGCTATGGAAAAAATTAAACTCTTAGGCTTTGAAGTTTCAAAGGATGGTATTTCCCCTGATTCAGATAAAGTTGTTTCTATTCAAAAGCTACCAATTCCTAAAAATGTTAGGGATGTTAGGAAACTTTTGGGACTTTTTAATTTTTCTAGAAAATTTATTAAAAATTTTGCTGCTATAGCTCACCCTTTGATACAATTGACTAGGAAAGATCAACCTTTTATATGGGGTAATGAACAGCAATTAGCATTTCAAGAGTTAAAACAATCTTTAATATCAGCTCCTGTCTTGGCCCATTATACTCCAGGTGCATACACTGAGCTTCATTCTGATGCTAGCGGTCTAGGTGTTGCCTGTGTACTCTATCAAAAAATTGATAATGTATTGAAACCCATTGGTTATGCTTCTAGAACATTGTCAAAATGTGAAAAAAATTATAGTGTTCCAGAATTAGAACTTTTGGCAATTGTGTTTGGCCTTACACATTTTCGTTCCTTTGTTTTTGGCTATAAAGTACATATTGTTTCGGACCACCACTCCTTGTGTTATTTAAATAATTTGAAAGATTTGACTGGTCGATTAGCTAGATGGAGTTTCAAACTGCAAGAATTTGATTATACCATCTGTTATAAATCTGGAAAAAAAACATCATGATGCAGATACTTTGTCTCGTTTTCCTGTTTTGCAACCTCGCGATACTGAATTAGAACAATTAGATGAGCTCATTACTTGTCTGTTGTCTCCTGTCGAAGTTGCAGACCTACAAAACAAAGATCCTACACTTATTCCCATGATTGATGCACTTAAACATCCTACTTCTGCTCCTGCAAAAATTCAGACACAAGCTTCCACCTTTACACTCAAGTCTGGTGTTTTATATAGAAAGAATGCTGGTTCTACAGGTCCTCTACATTTATTGGTAATTCCAGAAGCTCTTAAGCATGAAATTTTATCATGTCATGAAAATCCCCTTTCGGGTCATGTAGGTTTTGCTAAAACATTTGCAAAAATTCACTCTTGGTACTATTGGATTGGTATGAAGAAAGATATAGAACATTTTGTTCGTTCTTGCCATAGTTGCCAAACGAGAAAAGGACCAACTAATAGGAAACCTGCTGGTGTATTACAGCCGATTCCGGTCACAGCCATTTCTGAACGTTGGGGTATTGATTTGTTAGGTCCTTTTCCAAGATCCACTTCTGGACATAATATATCATCGTTGCAACAGAATATGCCTCCCGTTGGGTTGAATCTGCACCCTTGTCCTATGCTACAATTCCACAAGTTGCTAAATTCATTTTACATAACATTATCTGTCGTCATGGAGCTCCTGCTACTTTATTTTCTGAATGAGGTTCAGTCTTCCTTAGTGAAGTTACCCAAGAATTATTAAAATCTTTGTGTCTTCTAACTTCACTAGTGCTTATCACCCCGCCTGCAATGGATTACCTGAACATTTTAATCAAACCCTTTTGAATATGCTTAGTCATTTTGTTGATTCTAATCAGAAAAATTGGGATGTTATATTGCCTTATGTAATTTTTTCATACAACTCCTCAGTCCAGGATACCACTAAATTTTCCCCCTTCTTTTTAATGTATGGTCGAGAACCCACTTTGCCTGATCAAGTTCAGTTGCAAGCCACCTCTAATAACCTTTTTGTGCGGCAAACTCTTCAAGATATCCAGAAGGCTCGTGAAGTTGCTATTTGTAATATCACTCAACAACTTAAGCAAATAGTTTTGTATGATGCTAAACATAGAGATGTTAAATTCAATGTTGGACAACTTGTAAAAGTTTTTACTCCCATTCGCAAAAAAGGCAAATCTACTAAGCTCCTTCATAGGTGTTTTGGACCATTTCAAATTATTAAACAAATTTCTCCTATAACTTATATTGTTGGTCGACCACAAGCCCCATGTACTAAACATCAAAGTGTCCATGTTTTCAGAATTTTCCCTTATGATCCTGTAGGCCCTTATAGGTTATAAATTTTCCTTTATATTTCAGATTTATATAACCAAATCCAACGTAACAGATGCCATTTCATTTTATTTGCTGTGTTTATTTTTTTTTTGGGCTTTACTAAAACTTATTTATTCTGTAGTAATTTTTTCCAATGCATTTTTTTTTTTTCAGGTATGTTATGTTTCAGTTATTACTGATAGTTTTTTTAAACCATGTGTTTTAAATTTAACAAACAATTTGAAGGGAGGTTATGTCTAAATTACTATTCTGGAAGTTTGTGAAATTTCTGATTTTGCTTGTCCTTTGTTTCACTCAACGTTTCTTTTAGGAGTAAATATGCTGTAATTTTTCCTTAATTCTTTTTAAATTGTTTCAAGTGTATATGTAGTATCCTGATGGTTGCGGAAGAGTGCCTCAGGATTAATTGTTTGTGTGTACTGTGAAAATTAATTTGGCTTCAAGGATTTGCTGTTATGCACCCTTGAATGCAGTGTTAGTATAGAGGAAGCAACGTGAAAAAGTTTATGTGAAATTTTGCAGGGGAGCTGTTATGTGCCTGCAGAATAGATCATGTATGGTGTCAATGACCCTGTGTGGTACGTCAGTGTCGAGAGATGTATAGTAGATTTTTTTTCCTCTGTAATGAATTATTATTGCAACAGTGTTTTATGATTTTTTTTTTTAATACAACTCAAGTGCTTTGGGAGAAGTTGGTGAGTTGGTGGACATTGTACAACCCTAATCTGTAGTTTTTCTTTCACTATGATTATTTCCATCCTTTGATAATTAACCTAATTTATTAATATACTTTTTCTAAATTTGCATTTTAGGAAGATTAAAGGGTGTATCTTTATATGGACCATTATTTATATACTGATGTTTATACAGTACCAATATTTATGATTGCTCATGGACACTTAAGTTTCATTATCTGTATGCTGATGATAAAACATGGTTATGTGTTTGACGTAAAGAAGTTCTGGAAAAAGTATAGATGCAATTAAGCAAATGAAGTGTATTGTTTTAATTATCTATGGTTAACATTTGTCATACGTCATGATGATTATTTTTATGTGTAGCTCTAGTAGGTAGGGATTTTTCCCCGCCTCTAGTTAGGAACAGGGGAATCCTAGCTAGTTCTGGCTTCAATTTTGGATGGTATTTTTTTGTGTTTTTTAAAATCCACTTAGTAATTCTGCATAAAGAGCCAAGAAGGCTTAAAAAGTGCTAATAGCCACTCAGTTGTAGCTTTAACGCAGTGCTGTAATGTAACTGTGGATGCTGTGAAGATAGATTTAATAGTATTTTTTGTGTGTGTTTGTTAACTTTTACAGGGTAAATGGGCCTTAGGTTCCTGACACAACGTTGAGATGTAATATTTTCTGGTATTCTATGTTATGCATGTTTATTAGTGTATGGGATTTTAATTGCATGCTTGCATGTGTTATTTGTATATGATAATGTACTGTTCATTCCATTATGTTGCATGAAGGAGGACATGTCATTACACAGTTGACTTATGCCATAGCTAAGAAAATCTTTTTATTATTCAATGAAACATAGGAAAAAGTTTGGGTGAGAAACTGTGTACTAAATAAACATTAAATGGAAGATTGTAATTGCAATAGAATGCTGTGTTCATCTTTCATTTGTAATCTTTTCAATACATTGCTTTAAAGTATTGTATTAATGTCTGTATTTCAAATAATTTTTTTCTTAAATGTGAGTGTTTTGCAATACACTATATTGTCAAATGTTTTGTATTAATTGTCAATTCTTTTCTCTTGTAACAGTTTTTATGATGGCGATCACAGGTTACCACAATTGATCACTGTTCACGGAGATTGACGGCAGAATGTTTATTGTTCGATAAACTTTATTTGTTCCTGTCGTATATATGAACCGACAATTATGAAACACCGAACAAGTTGACCGCTCTAATCGGCTTGACGTCTCAGAATCCTCTCTTTTATCGGCTGCACGCCGAAGACTTTATAATGATTTTCTAGCCGTGACACGTCTCCATCGGCGAAGCGCCGAAGAGTGCTCTCTCACCACAACTGCGTGTGTGTATTTATATATAACTTTCACTCTCCAAATTCCTTTTTAAACAAAGTCCTTTTGTGGCTGTTTTGGTCGCTATTGTAAACGATCCAAAGAATACCCTATTCATGTACGTCAAGTGACAATTCCTTTAGAAACCTTCTAAGGACACTGTTCCTTCCATTCATGGCACTGTTACTATACTTTCCCCAACTCACCTTGCCCTGGGTCGTCACAAAGAACCAACATTCCTTTTACGTCTATCATTATTCTTTGCTTCTGGAAAACCATAATTTCGGTATCAAATGCCCCCATAGATAATATTTTATTATCCAATAATGAAATAATATATATGTCTTGCCCGAATATAACGCAAAATATTAGACCTTTGTCAGCAACTTCCAATTCATTTTACAATTTCTTCTCACAACATTAATTTTTACATGACATTTCCTAAAAATTATTCACATGGTTACATAACAACATTTCATTTAAAATTTACCAACAGTCTGTTCTGCAATTTTCAACTTTTAAATATTACTCGGAAAATATTTCAATCTACCTCATCTCTCTTTTTCTCCATCTGATCTACTTAAAATTAATTCATATTGTTGTTACATTTGAAACAATTCCTAAATATACACTCCCATGTTTAAATCAATGGTACATTAATAATATTATATTTGTATACAACATTTCTGAGTTCTTCTTGATTCTATATAAATATTCTTTTCAAAAGTCTTTCATTGTTCTGATATTTTTTTTTAACTGGTTAATTTTTTTATACATTTCCGAATACTTCTTTATGATTCTATATAAATATTATTTTCAAAAGTCTTTAAGTGTTCTGATTTTCATTACTATATTTTTTTCGCTTGTTTAGTTTTAAGTTTCACTGCACTGTCACAACACTGTTTATACTTAACCTATACATTTTACACTACACTGTTCATACTTAACCTATACAATTTACAAGTTTGTTTCTTCTCCTTTTACAATTTGTTATGGCAATTTTAAATACTTTAGCCTAAGTTCCTACCATTTACTAGAAAATTCATCATCCCACAACGTACTTCGAAATACAAGAGTATTTTGCGGACTTTTCCATGTATAAAGGACTTATTTATTCTACATCCCCAAGATTTTTCCATATCTAGCTTAGATATCGGACATCAATCTTTTTTCCTATCTTTCTTAGGCATATTCTGATGGAACTGTGCCCCTTGCCCGAAATATTTTAATATTTCTCTTTCATTTCTCCCTCGATTTTGAATGTTTTTCAATGTTTCTTTCGTCGCCGTGATATCTATTGCTACCTCATTCATTTGATTTTTTGTTTCCTCCAAATACCTCGTCGGTTTTCTATTTTCCCATTCTGATCCTTCTGGTCTACTCCTAGTTTCTTCTAACTCTTTTTTAGTTTTTTCTCTACTTTCCCTTTCTGATACTTCTAATCTATTCCTAGTTTCTTCGAACTCTTTTCTAGCTATTTGTCTTTCTTTATCCACTCTCTGTACGATTTCCTCCCTCAGTTTTCTGTTTTCGCTATCTGACCTTTCATTATCTAGATTCAAAATTTCAGTTTCCTTTGTCACCGTGATCTCCATGGCTAACTCGTTCATTTCATTTGTGATTTTCTCCAAATTCCTCGTCTGTATTCTATTTTCCCTCTCTGATACTTCTAGTCTACTCCTAGTTTCTCCTAACTTTTCTCTAGCCATTCCTATTTCTTCGTCTATTTTCTGTCCTATTTCCTCCCCAAGTTTTCTGTTTTCACTATCTAACCTTTCATTAGTTAGATTCATAACTTCCTTTTCAGCATTCTCTATCTCCTCACTAACATCTTTCCCTAAATTTTCTAACGACTGTTGTTGATTGTCTAACTTCTTTCCTAATTCTATTTGTCCTGCCTCTAACTTCTGAAAACCAATTTCTATCTTTCCTTCTACCTTTTTTAAACTTTAAGTATTATCATCTATCTTTTTACTTAAACTTGCGAACATTTTTCTAATTTCCTCTAACATATTTATTTCCACTTTTACGTTATTTGTTACAGTTCTATCCCGCTCTGCTACTTCAACTACTCCCTGCCTACTGTTATTACCATAAACCTCTCGAACTTCCATGTTTTCTACAAATTTTACTTAAAATCTTGTTTTTCACTCCTCAAATAAATTCACTATAGTCTAGTATATAATTTATCACTTTGTACCTTTGATTGTTTTTACTGGCTCCTGATGATGTCACTGATGACGATGCCGGCCTCCTTTCTTCTTTACAGTCGAACTGTTGACGAATTTCTTGATGGGTCGACCGTCCTCCTGTCGAACCACCTTCACCTGTTGAACCTCGCTGTCGGGTTGAAACTCCTTCTAGGTTGAACCTCCTTCTAGGTTGAATCTGCTTCTCTTGTTGAACCTCGTCGTCGGGTTGAAACTCCTTCTCGTATCGAGCTCCACTTGTCGAACGTCCTTCTCCTATCGTGCTGAACCTCCTCCTCGTATCGGGCTCCACGTTGGCGCGCCAGTTTGTAACAGTTTTTATGATGGCGATCACAGGTTACCACAATTGATCACTGTTCACGGAGATTGACGGCAGAATGTTTATTGTTCGATAAACTTTATTTGTTCCTGTCGTATATATGAACCGACAATTATGAAACACCGAACAAGTTGACCGCTCTAATCGGCTTGACGTCTCAGAATCCTCTCTTTTATCGGCTGCACGCCGAAGACTTTATAATGATTTTCTAGCCGTGACACGTCTCCATCGGCGAAGCGCCGAAGAGTGCTCTCTCACCACAACTGCGTGTGTGTATTTATATATAACTTTCACTCTCCAAATTCCTTTTTAAACAAAGTCCTTTTGTGGCTGTTTTGGTCGCTATTGTAAACGATCCAAAGAATACCCTATTCATGTACGTCAAGTGACAATTCCTTTAGAAACCTTCTAAGGACACTGCTCCTTCCATTCATGGCACTGTTACTATACTTTCCCCAACTCACTGACCTTGCCCTGGGTCGTCACAAAGAACCAACATTCCTTTTACGTCTATCATTATTCTTTGCTTCTGGAAAACCATAATTTCGGTATCACTCTTCAACAAAAATGTGAAACCCTGCTTGTAATTTCTAAAATGTTAAATTTTTGTAAGTCAAATCTAGATAGTGCGCACTACAATTTTATTTTTCTTTTCAAGGATACCCTTAATTAGGTTTATCTGTGGCCACACACATAGTTTTCATATTGTTAATATGTGCACATACATATTGCTGTTCTTTATTATAATTTTAGGTTCACTTATTCAAAAAACTTTGATGTATTCTATTTGTAATCACAGCTTATTTTTCAATGTTTTTGTATGTTATCTAATGTTATCTACTCAATTTGTATGTCACTTTCAATTACATTTCTTTGTCTCTGATACTCTTGTAAATTTGTTCCAGTTTGGTTAATTGAATGTCATTAGGAGCCCCAGCCATAACACATCTAGCCACTATTTACTGCAACTACAACAACCCCCAACTTCCTGGCAGGTTTGCTAGCAACCTGTGTATGGTCATCCTCTACAGCATACTCACAATCGTTGGGTGAGGGAGGTGTTTTCCCCTCACCACAGGTTCCAGTGAACTCATGTGTTAGCCGAGTAAGGGCTGACACCACCTTACGTACTGTCATTGTCCGTGGGAAATGGTTCCCCTGATTACAGCAGACATCTACAGTGACTAGTGCTTCCAAGAAAAATAAAAAAAAAACACCTTGGTGGTGCATCTAATTCAGTGGGGTTGTGCTATGACAGTGATTTTTTTTTTTATTTTATTTTGTGGCTAAACTATCAAACTAACAGTTGTATACTGGGGACTCCACAGGTATCAGTGTTTCCTTTTTTTTTAATGTTTAAATGTACTGTAATACTATGTCAACATTAATGTAATATTGTTTTAAAGATCAATGTATCCATTGATCTTTGCGGAAGCGAGGGAGAGATGTCACGGACTGTATTAATTTACTCTTTGACGCAAGTGGTGGGTGACGTCACTCCCTCCCCTCCTTTATGACTGGATGTGTCTTTAGGCAAGAGACTCTCTCTCTAGTGTCGCCCACTGATGGGTTAGGATGTATCTGTAGGCAGCTCCGCTTTTTGGGTAGGTAAACGGCCGTTATGGCCGTCTTTTGTAAATCTGTTTGTTGTAGTAAATATTCTTATTAAGTGAATTCCACTTTTAATTAGTTTACCCTACCTTTTTACCAATGAACCATTATAGCAAAGATCCCATCCTCTCGCTAAAGCATGTAGTTCTGCTCTGAGTGTTTGCTCCCGAGTGTTCGACCTGACCACGTGTTTCTTAATTATTCAAAGTAAGAATAGGTCGTCACATATATCGAAACGTTTATAGGATAACTGCCTAGCATGCTTGCCTTCAATAATGATGCTGCCTGGGAGTTAGAATGGGCCTCAACCAGGAGCGTGCCGTTTCGCGATCGTATACAAGATTTGACAGGACCAGCAACTTTGTCTAATTCCCTCTGAATGGTAAAAGGTCGTAAACTTCTGGCCTTCTTCAGTTCGACTGATTACCAAGTAGCAAGGACCACAAGACCCGACTACTTCTTTTCCATTGTTTACACATTTCCATTGCAAAACTGACTCCAGGCCGAACTTGTGCTGGCTCCCTGTTTGGGGTCCTGCCCTGCCTTGCCTGCACTATACCCAGTCTTTCGGGCCAACCGCTATAGATGCCTATGTGGGCTTCTTGGCAGTTGGCGCATTTCTGTCCTCTCTGGGTTTCGGGCAATCTTTGACATGGTGCTGGCCTGCACAACGTATTCAGGCTGTCCTCTCACACGCATGGCTAGAATGGTGGAAGCCCAAGCATCTGAAGCATTGGGCTGGTCCTTCTATGCCATGGTGAGGTTCCACCCTGATCCTGGTGTTGTAGCCCCTCAAAATCCAACCTCTGCGGTCCTCGTCCTGAGGGGTGGGCAACAGGAAGTAGGGGACTGACTGATGGGGTGAAGTACGGTGGGGACTTGGTGTACCCCAGGACCGCTACGGCTGACGAGAAGGTAACCCCGAAAACTGGCAGAAGAGGCTCTGGTATTTTTCCCCAGGGACCTACTACGGTAGGTACGGATTTGGCGAACTCGGGGTCCCGAGCCAACAGTCTCCCTCGAGTGGGCTCCTCTTCGTGGTTGAGGGAGACGGCCAACAGGCACACCCACGTGTAGGCCGTGCGTGGAGACCCGTGTCAGTGGAAAGGTTTGTCCTGGTGGTTGAGGGATGCGTATCTGAGCTCGTAACAGTGTTTTTCTGAATTCGGGGAGGGTGCGCATTTCTAATACACTACTTTGGCTTCTGCTTCGCCTAAACGGGAGGTTAGGGACTAACCCACCCCTAATCAATCGGCCAGGACTAGGTATTGTACCGACCTCCAGGGTTAGTGGGACGGCGAGCTCGCTATATCCCCTGTGTAGCCCTGTCATCCCAGTGGGATGACCCCTTGTTGGACTCCGTGGTGGGTGGGGAGCACTGGGGGATGAAATTTAGACCAACTATTATGGTTAACCTACACCCCCCAACAAACAATAAACGTGGAAAGGATTTGTTTGAAAACAGTGTTAAACAAGTAGTTGAGTGTGGTCCTCGCTACTTAGTTATTAAACGAACGGAGGAAGGTCGAACGTTTTCTACGGTTAATCCGTTTATTATACAGAAAGGTCTTGACAAAATAGCTGGTGCAGTTAAATCATGTACAAAATCTAGAAATGGCACGCTGCTGGTGGAAGCAACTACAGCATCCCAGGCAGCAAAGATACTGAAAGCCAACATGCTGGGCAGTTATCCAGTCAAAGTGGAGATGCATAGGACCCTGAATTCCTCGCGCGGTGTTGTAAACACTAGCGCGTTGGATGGAATGTCCAACGAGGATATTCAGGAGAACCTCCAGGAACAAGGCGTAACTGCAGTCTATCGTGTCCAAAGGAGAGAACGAGGGGATATGGTTCCTACTCGTACCCTGTTCCTGACCTTTGATCGGGTAGATCTCCCTCAAAGGATCAGGGCAGGATATGAAGTGATTGAGGTTAGACCATACATACCTAACCCTCTGAGATGCTACCAATGTCAGCGGTTCGGTCACACTAGTGCATTCTGTAAAGGCGCACCTACATGTGTCAGCTGTGGAGCCGGCATGCATGAAAATGCATGTACATCACCTCCGGAATGCGTAAATTGTAGCGGTGAACATCCATCAAGTTCACGAGAATGCCCCCGTTATATTGAAGAGCGAGCTATTCAGGAGATCCGGGTTAAAGAAAAGGTATCCTTTTCGGAAGCCCGGAAACTTCTATGTATTCTCAAGCCCTCTTCAACCAGCTCCCGTACCTATAGCTCTGTGGCGGCTACTCCGTCACCGAAACGGGAGGCTGGTACCCAAACATCTGATATAAACAGGGCAACAATATCCGAGAAAGTTCTAGTGCCTAGATCGCATCAGTAACACCATCTAAAACTCCGAGAACACAGACTATTGAAAATAACAAGTCAGTGAAGTCGCCTGACAAAGCATCCACGTCTAACAACAGGACGAAATTGCCCATTGTATACCAAGCACCAGAGATCAAGTTCAAGACGCAGTATGATAGAACTGCCTTCCTGAAACAAAGCACAAAGTCTGCTCCAGAAAAGTCCAAGAAACGTAGCCCTAGAGCGTCTCCGAGATCATCGTCGGAGTCATCTTCTGGGGAGGACTCCGACCGGCGACCGTCATCTACGTCGGTCGGAATTTCCAATCGCTTTGAGCCCATCGAATCGAAATTTGTAGAAGGAAAACCGTCCTCTTCCATAGAGGATATGGAGCAGGAAACAGCTGACCACGCTGCTACATCTGCAGCAAAGAAGAGGCAGGATAAACCTGCCGAAACTAGCCCTACACCAAAGAAAAAGGGCAAATTGATTCGGCCACCCATGAAGTCGTCTTAATGTAGACTACCTTTACATCTTTTATCCCATAGTTCCAATGGCTATCCTACAATTGAACATACGAGGCTTAAGAGCGCATCGACCAGAACTGGAACTTGCTCAGTAAGCATCACCCCTTGTTGGTAAGCTTACAAGAGACTAAGCTACGACAACAAGACAACTACAAAATCCGACGCTACACACCACTGAGGTGTGATGTTGAAACAGAAGAGGGCATTCCTGCTCACGGGGGTACTATGATGCTCCTCAGGGATGACATATTTGTAGATCCGTTACAGCTACAGTCTGATATACAATCTGTAGCGGTAAGGATTAAGCTGCCATCAATCGAATTTTGCATTTGCACTATATCTCGCGCCATCAGATGACCTCTCGTTAATTGACCTTGAAGATCTGGTTTCCCAACTTTCAACACCATTTCTAATAGTTGGAGACTTTAATGCCCATCACCCACTTTGGGGCTCAAATCGGGCATGTTCGAGAGCCAACCTCATTGCAAAATTCCTGGAGGGCAATAACTTGGTTCTCCTGAACACCGGAGAGCCCATATTCCTCTCAGACGCGTTTTACACCTATTCGCTCATCGATTTGGCGGTGTGTTCATCCCAGTTAGCTGTTTCATTAGAGTGGAATGTCATCTCTGATTTACATTCCAGCGACCACTTTCCATGTCTTCTTAGTCTCTTAGCACAAGATGTGTCTCCCTCACGTATCCCTAGATGGCGCTTTGATCGTGCCAACTGGAATCTTTACACCCAGTTGGCTGTCTTTGAATACAACGAGCACGATTATGTGAATGATTTATTTGACCATCTCACAGAGATGGCGAGAAGCCACCATCATACCTATCTTGAAAGCTGGCAAGGACCGTCACCTCCCTTCTAGCTACCGTCCTATTTCCCTCACCAGTTGCGTATGCAAGGTGATGGAACGCATGATAAATGGCCGGTTGGTATGGTGGCTGGAAACGCACAACCTACTGAATAACATCCAGTGCGGTTTTCGACGACGCCGTTCAACAGTGGATCATCTAGTGTCCATGTCGACACAGATTATGAACGGATTTCTTAAGAACTGTCAAACAGTCGGAATATTTTTTGACCTCGAAAAGGCTTATGATACGTGTTGGCGGGCAGGGTTGCTACGTACTCTGCACACCTGGAATATACGTGGACTCCTACCACTCTTCCTTCAGGAATTTTTGAAAGACTGCGTATTCCGAGTAAGGGTTGGCTCGGTTTTTTCGAACCTTTTTGTTCAAGAGAACTGTGTACCACAGTTATCGGTACTAAGTGTTACGTTGTTTGCTATTGCGATTAATTCTATCTCGAGATGTGTACCTCCAGGTGACTCGTCATGCCTATTTGTAGACGACTTTGCCGTCTACTGTACATCTGAGCGTACTCTGTTTTTAGAGCGCCGTCTTCAGACCACCTTGGACAACCTTAAGAGTTGGAGTTTAAAAAACGGCTTCCGTTTCTCCGCTGAGAAAACCATCTGTGTTAACTTCTGGCGTCAGCAGAGTCGACTACCTCCAAGGCTCCTGCTAGGCGCTGATCTACTACCTTCTGCAGATGAGACGAGGTTCCTTGGATTGATATTTGATAGAAAACTTAGTTGGTCGTCGCATATAGCACAACTGAAAGCACGATGTGACCGATCTTTAAATATCTTGCGGGTACTAAGTGGAAAATCGTGGGGAGCGGATCGTACAGTGTTTTTGCGACTTTATCGGGCACTCATCCGTTCCATATTAGATTATTGTAGTATCGTTTATGGCTCAGCACGACCATCTGTGCTGAAGAGATTAGACACAGTCCATAATTGTGACATACGTATAGCAGTTGGGGCATTTCCAACGAGATGAGTTATAAGCCTGTATGCTGAGTCTGCAGAACCTCCTCTGCAGTACAGGCGCAACATGTTATTAGCCAATTATGGCTGTGGACTTAATTGCATGCCCACACATCCATCGTTTACGCCGTTCTTTAATACCTTCATGGACGTGCGTTATAGGAACACTACTATTAAACCAAAGCCACCTGGTTTTCGTTTCCGGGAGCTCCTTAGACATCTTGATACTGACTTGCCCAAGATGTATCCTAGGGGGGAGAGGACATACTCTCTGTGGTTGAGCAGAGCGTCCCCGGTTGATCTGGGCATGACTAAATATGATAAATGTTACCATGTCTATGTCTAATATCCGCACATGTTTTTTAGAATTTTTATCGCGATATGAGGACCATTTTGTAATTTATACTGATGGCTCCAAGAACTCAAATAGTGTTGGTTGTGCTTACGTGTGTGGAACCGAACCGTATACATTCGGATTCCACACTAGCACTTCCATTTTTACTGCAGAGCTTTATGCAATATACCGGGCCATTTTACACGTACGCCGACGAAAGTTGGGGGACTGCTTAATCCTGAGTGATTCCCTCAGTGCACTTCAAAGCCTACGGCAGCTGTACAACTACCACCCTATTGTGCAGCGTATACAGGATGCCCTCCACGTTTTACACGCTTCTGGCGTTAACGTGGTGTGTGCATGGATCCCTGGTCACGTAGGCTTGCGGGGGAATGAAATGGCAGATTCAGCAGCCAAAACGGCTATCATGAAGCCCAGGGTTCGAATACCATCTGTGACATGGGAAGACTTTAGGGCCGTATTGCGGAGAGCTGTGCAAACCTGCTGGCAGGAAGAGTGGTCCGCTGTCCGCAATAATAAACTTAGATCTGTCAAAGAACTTCCGATTCCCTGGGTTACATCCTGTCGGTCATCTCGTCGCGAGGAGGTGAGTTTGGCTCGGTTACGAATTGGGCACTGCTTTTTTACTCATAGTTTTCATTTTAAAAAGGAGCCTTCTCCACTGTGTCCGTTTTACAATGAAGCGTTGTCTGTACGACACGTGCTGCTAGAGTTTTTTCACCTAGCAGACCTTAGGACATCTCTGCAGCTGCCGGTCAGCTTTGCAGAAATGCTAGCGGACGATAACGCAGTAGTGAAGAAGGTTTTTAGATTTTTTCGAGATTAGATTTTAGGATTTAGGAAATAGAATTTATGGCTTTTTAGATGACATTTCTATTGTTTTTTTTTCGCGTATGTTTTTTTGTGTCATATTGACATATTTATAGTGTTTTAGAGTAATTTATATCTGGCTTTTGCCATTACCAGTTTCTTTTAAAAAGGGCGCTGATGACCTCTGCAGTTGAGCGCCCTTATACTCATCATCACTCACTCACTCCTGGTGTTGTAGATGTGTGACACCTCGTCGATATTGGGGAGACTGGTACTTGGTACGTTTGTGTCAGTAGCAGATGCCATCCGGCATCCCACAGAGGGTCGGAGGCCTTTAGACGCGCCTATTGGGTGGAACCCGGGTCCCAACCTAAGTCAGGACCCTTGGCTTTGACCTTGTGGGCCTGCAGTTTCGTCTGTCTGTCGCTCCCAAGTACTTGTCGACTCTGAATTGTGAAGCAGGAGAGAGTGCAGAGGGAGTAGCTCGGCGAGCTAGCTCCAGAAGGTCAGCTAGGAGTGGTGCTGGCCTCCTCTGTGTAGCTGGAGTGCTGCTTCTACGGTCAGCCAGTGCAGAAGAAGTCTTGTAGGCACTGCTTCTGTGGAGGGCTGGCAGTGCAGAAGAAGGCACGGTGGCGCTGTTGCTGCTGCTGTTGCTGCCGCTGCTGCTGCTGCTGCGAAGGTCTTCTGCCAGAGCAGAAGAAGGCACGTTGAGTACACCGCCGGTGCTGCTCGTAGCTTTGTCCGAGTCGAAGTGATGTGTGTGTGTGTTTGTGTGTTATTTACGCTCCTGAGATAAGTACCACTTTCCACGTCGCTTCCAACATCTGGTGCCGAAAACCTGGCTTAAATTGCAGGTGAGAGTATACGTATAACTTCACTGCCATTTGTGAATTGTAGTAACGCTGTATGATTCTTTCTACACTCTGGAAGGAAATCAAGGATACGACCATTGAAGGCAGCCATTATTGGTTTCCTGTGTTCTTACTGCATCCTGCTGCCACCTGCTACCTACCCGTGAGCCACCATCACTAGCAGACTGCTCAGTCAATATTGCAGACCTTTACGTTCCCGCGGACCCCTACACTGCCCAATCCAAAGGAAAGGACTTAATTGACTAATCTGAAACGAAGGGGAGGAAGAGAAAGGAGTAATGTCACTCGCTTTTTTTATAGAAATAGACTGTTTTAAAACCGATACATTCACTGATGACTACGAGCACTACAAAGAGCGTCTAGAGGATTCTCTGAAACTCCTACTAATTCTTGATGATACCATACACGACGTTCTACCTGACGCAGAATATCAAGAGGATATAACAAGTTGGGAGGAATACATAGATAGGAGAAAAAAGGTCGATTCGGAAAGCATCTCAGGAAATAGACATCAGACTCCAGAAGCCCACAGCCGGCGCAACTTCCACAGAGCAGAACAAAACTTGTACTACTATGATTTCTTGTTCAGTGTAATTGCCCCCAATCAAACAGGAGTCCTTTTCAGAAAATATCAAGATTTGATCCAGATTTTTGGGAACGTTTTGAAACATCTTTAGATAAGGGTCCCACGCTGTTACAGGTGAACAAATACGTCTTCTTGAGAAGATACTTGGAAGAAGAGTCTAAGCTGCTGGTCGATGGAATCGCAGTGAATGGCGACACCTATGAGCAGACAAAGAAGATCCTTCAGACGGAATATGGAGACACGAATCGCATTATCCAGTCTCACGTGGACTACTTGGAAGACCTGAGACCGACGATGGACAGTCCGGAATGCCTGAATGCAATATATATGGAGTGTCACCAACGAATCCAAACACTGATTGCTCTCGGTGAGCCCCTCAAAATCCAACCTCTGCGGTCCTCGTCCCGAGGGGTGGGCAACAGGAAGTAGGGGACTGACTGATGGGGTGATGTACGGTGGGGACTTGGTGTACCCCATGACCGCTACGGCTGCCGAGAAGGCCCATCAGTAACCCTGAAAACTGGCAGAAGAGGCTCTGGTATTTTTCCCCAGGGACCTACTACGGTAGGTACGGGATTGGCGATCCCGGGGTCCCTAGCCATTCACCCTCAATTCATCCCCTTCATCTCCATCAACTGTGCCACGTTAAGCTACTGCTTGTCAGTAAGCATCACATTCTTCCTCTTCTAGTTTTTATTATTATTATTAGCACGTAAGGTATTAGGTTTATAACTCCTGTCTCACCAGCAGGGATCTCTCCTATCTCCGTGGTTCTGACCCACGGTTTTCAGCGCGGCTTCCGACATGTGTGCTCTCCGGAGGTCTCAAAAGTGAAGGTTGAGCGGACCCTTCGCACTGCCCCTATGTGTAGCCTTAGGTGCGGAGCCCGTCCACACCGTCAAGTACACCCACGTAGCTCCATGAGGGCCCGGTCTGTGTTAATCTCCCGACGGCCGTGTTGCCGTTGGGTTAGTATCACGGACCGGACGTGTTACCGCTGACGGAACCCCGGTGTAATCAACCACAAGTCCCCTGAATCCGCGTGTGCCCTTTATGCGCAGCTCGGCCTAAAGTGGGGAGCCACAGGTGGTTATTCCTGTGGTAGGGGCATAAAGCCGGGGTGTGCGTGGTGAACGGTTTACCCATACGGACAAGCAGTGGATATTGAAGGGTAGCGTTTCTGAGGTACAAATGAGATCGGTCATGGGTGGGGTCCCCATGATGGCACAGACCGTGAAGATTCGGTGTCTTTCTTTCTTTAACCCCCGGATGGCAGGCTGACGCCGACGGTTCCGGATGGGGGTCCTATTCAAAATGCATCCGCGCAAAACCTCTTTCATCGACCTGTATATTGTGATGACCTTGGCATGTGATGGCAAAACGTTTAAGGATATCAGTCCTTTTTACATAAAGCGTGAGTTAGATAAGATCAGTGGCCCTGTTAAAAATGCGACGCGCCTCCGGGACGGCACACTACTATTGGAGAGCACAAATGCAGACCAGTCTCGAAAACTGCAAAAGGCGACTTTGTTGGGCTCCTACCCGATCCGGGTAGCCCCACACAAAACACTCAACACCTGCAGAGGAGTAGTCACCACCTCCAGCCTAGACGGTCTTGCAAATGAAGAAATTGTAAGTTGCCTCTCTGATCAACTTGTTTGTCAGGCGTACCGGCTAACATGAAAACAGGATGGCAAAGAGAACCCATTACGTACGGTTTTTCTAACTTTTGCTGGGACAAAGTTACCCGAATTCATCTATTGCAGATATGAACGTGCTAGCGTCCGGCAGTATGTCCCGAACCCCATGCGCTGTTTCCAATGTCAGCGGTTCGGACATACTAAGGTCACATGTACCAATCCTGCACTTTGTGAGAAATGTGGCCTACCGACACACGAAGACCCAAACTGCAGTCGAACACCTTGTTGCGTGAACTGTGGCGGTAGTCATCCCTCCAGCTCGCGACACTGCCCTAGATTCATGGACGAAAAAAGCATTCAGGAGCTACGTGTAAAAGAACGCCTGACTTTTCCAGAGGCACGACGGCGCTTTGAGCAACTATAGCCTGCTACCACTACTACTGGATATGCATCAGCAGCTCACCGTACTCCTAATACCACTGTTGCTGTTCAACACGTCCCTGTCGCCCACGTATCCACGCAGACAGACTTTCTAGACGTTAAACCCACGTCTCAGACTGTTTGTATATCCACCAGCACAGCCTCCGCTTCAACCGTACAGACTCCAGCCACCAAGCCATCAGCGGGTAACAGCCATCCCGTAGTAAATGCGAAAAACTGATCCCGGCCACCACATAGATCGCGAAGTCGCTCGCCTTCTATTAGATCCCAGTCTCGTTCTACGAGCCGTAGGAGTTCTGACTCCCGAACATCAGCGGAGTCACAGGAGGCTAACGATTTTCGAATCGTAGGCCCGAAATCAGCCAAGGTCAAGAAAAAGGTTAAAACGGCCCGCTAAAAACTCTTTATGGAAATAATCCAGTGGAATGTCAATGGTTTTCGAGCTCGTGCTCAAGACCTACAACATTTAGTTTCTCAACGGTCACCATCAATTATTTGTCTCCAGGAAACCCACTTACATCCCAATCACTCGTTACACCTTCACTCTTTCTGTGCATTTAGAAGCGACTCTCTTGCAGGTATGCGTGCAAGCGGTGGCGTTGCTACCTTAGTGGCGCCTAACATCTCAGCCGCCAACGTTCCTCTCACCACACCATTGCAAGCTGTGGCCGTTCGGATACAGCTGGAGAGCATCAGTTTTACCATCTGCAACATGTACCTGCCGCCGCTCAGTATAGTTCCAGAGCGTGATCTTCAAGCTCTATTGGCTCAGCTCCCCTCACCACTACTCCTTGTGGGAGATTTGAATGCCAACCACACGCTCTGGGGATCAGACACTGATGACGCCCGTGGATGCCTGCTCGTAGACGTCTTTGATGAATCTGACCTTCTGCTAAATACTGGTGACCCAACATTCCTATAATCCGCTTATGGTACACATTCCGTACTAGACCTTTCTTTCTGCAGTCCGTCATTAGTACCACTACTTGAGTGGTCAGTACTTTCCGACCTCTTTGGCAGTTTTCATTACCCCATTAACATTCATTTTTCTGGCCGCCAATGTGTACCTTCTCGACATCCCCGCTGGATTATTTCCAAAGCTAACTGGGGAAAATTCCAATCCCTCATACACCTCATCGACGATAATTTCGACACCATCGATGAAATGGTCGAATATTTTACTTGCTCGATCCTGCTCGCAGCAGAATCCAGCATTCCTCGAGGTTCACCTACACCACGTCATATCCCTGTACCGTGGTGGTCTGAGGAATGCAGTTTGGCTGTCAAAGCACGCAAACGTACTTTGCGCATTTTTCAGCGGCACCCGATGGAAGGGAACATCGTCGCCTTCAAACGTTCTCGTGCTAGGGCACGCTTTATACTGCGCAACGCAAAGCGTAAATCGTGGGAAGCCTATGTGTCTTCGCTTTCCCGTCGCAGCTCTACCCAACAAGTATGGTCAGCTGTTCGGCGGATGTATGGCAAGTATCGCCCGACGGTAATTCCCGGCCTTGCCATCAACGGTTCCATGTGCACCACCGAGCAGGACATAGCTGAAGCCCTAGCTACCACATTTGCTGCCACGAGCCGAACTTCCCGCTATGACGCTCTCTTCCTGCCTATTAAGGAAAGGGCGGAGCGGTTACCACTTAATTTTAATAGTGACTGCACCGAGCCGTACAACCAACCTTTTACCGCAGCCGAGCTCGCCCATTCTCTGGCGTTAGCTAAGGATTCTTCTCCAGGTCCCGATGACGTACACTGACAGATGCTGCTACATCTTCCATCTGAGGCGCTATGTTTCCTTTTAAACATCTATAACCGCATTTGGCATGAGCGGGTTTTCCCTTCCTCCTGGCGAGAGGGTATTGTCATCCCCATCCCTCGACCCGGAAAGGACCGCACGCCACCATCTAGCTACCGCCCCATTTGCCTGACGAGTGTCATCTGTAAGACCTTCGAGCGGATGATAAACGCTCGGTTAAATTGGTGGCTAGAAAAACATAACCCTCTGTCCAACTTGCAATGCGGTTTTCGTCGCCATCGTTCAAGTGTCGACAATCTAACACGCCTTGAGGGGTATATTTCCGATGCGTTTCTACTGAAACAGCACGCCGTGGGCGTGTACCTCGACCTGGGGAAGGCTTATGACACCACCTGGCGGTACGGCATACTCCGTAACCTACATGGTTACGGTATGCGTGGTCATCTACCCGAATTCCTATGCAACTTTTTAAAACTTCGCCGTTTTCGGGTTCGCATAGGAAACACGATATCATGGGAGTGGATACAGGAGAACGGCGTACCTCAAGGGTCAATTTTGAGCGTCACCCTTTTTGCCGTAGCGATTAACGGCATCACTAGTGCCATTAGAAGTGGAATTCCATCATCCCTCTATGTTGACGACTTCGCAGTTTATTATAGGTCTGCCAACATAGATCACATTGAGCGCCAACTGCAGCTGACCATTACCCAGCTAGCAGCTTGGGCGCTTCAAACCGGCTTCCGTTTTTCAGCTGCGAAGACGCAGTGCATCCACTTTCACCGCCTACGAGGTATTCACCCGCCTCCTGATCTTCATTTGAACGGCACACCCCTGCCATTTGTCTCGCACCTGAAGTTCTTTGGCCTCTACTTGGACCGACAACTAAATTGGGAGCACCACATTCGTCACCTTCGAGCCTCTTGCGATCGCTCTCTTCGGGTGCTGAAGGTATTATCTGGAGCATCTTGGGGGGGGGGGGGGGCTATCGCATGGTAATGTTGAGGCTGTACCGCTCTCTGGTTCGGTCCAAGCTGGACTATGGCAGTTTTATGTATGGCGCAGCGACCGCCTCTAAACTTCGCCTTTTAGACACCGTGCACCATACTGGCATCCACCTTGCCACAGGAGCTTTCCGCACCAGTCGAGTCGACTGCCTGTATGCAGACTCAGGCGAACCTCCACTCCATATTCGTCGCTCGCTGCTACTCTGCTCATACGTTTCGAAGTTGGCAAGTTATCCCAACCATCCTTGTTTTAAACCAGTTCTGTGTCCAGATTTAGTCCACCGTTATATGCGCCCTGGTTCTCGGAATCGCCCCGTGGGAATAAGATTTCGGGATCTACTACATTCGCATGGCCTCCGAATGCCTTGCGTGGAGAGGTCGTCCATCTGCCCCTATCCTGCATGGCAGCTCAATCGTGCGCGGTTAGACCTCGCTCTTTCAAACAACTCTAGACTCGCTACTCCACATTCGGTGTTCCAACAACTTTTTTCCGAATTACTGGGCCGTTACCCTAACTATGTTCCGGTCTTTACAGACGGTTCTCAGTTAGGTAACGCTACGGGTTGCGCATTTTTCGTTAACGGTGAGGCTCACAAATTTCGACTTCTGGACTCAACTTCGGTCTTCTCAGCAGAACTGTATGCAATCTACTATTTGCTCCTTTTTATTTGCAAGTTAGCCCCTGGCTCTTTTATCGTCTGCGCTGACTGTCTAAGTGCGCTTCAGGCCTTACAACTGCACACTGCCGCTCACACACTGGTTTTAAAAATACAGACCCAGATCTCGCAAATGCTCAGTCGCGGATACAATTTTGTTTTTACTTGGACCCCAGGTCATGTTGGGATTTCCGGGAACGAGGAGGCAGACGCGGCTGCTAAGTCTGCTTGCCGTTTGCCCCGGAGTTTAACAACTACGGTGCCATTCCAGGACGTGCAACGTTTTTTCCATCGCCAACTACTATCTGCTTGGCAGCACTCCTGGACAGCTTTGAAAGGCACACAACTCCGGGCAATAAAGGAGAGTGTACAACCCTGGCTAACTTCCTGCAGGGATAACCGGCGAGCCGAGGTGATACTCACCCGGCTGAGAATTGGGCACACACGGGCTACTCATGGTCATTTGTTGAGAGGGGAACCGGCCCCAGTGTGTGCTCCGTGTGCCGTACGCCTCACTGTGCGGCATATTTTACTCGATTGCCCGCAGTACGCCCGCGTTCGCCAGTCTTTGGGCTTGGGAGGTAACTTGCTCAGTATTTTAGGTGACGACCCAGTGGCCGTGGATAAGGCGCTGCGGTTTGTTTTTAAAATCGGTTTTAATACACAAGTATAACTTGTATTTTATATTTGTTAATTTTAGAGCTTTTTATTAGGATGGGATGAGTTTTTATGTACTTTTAATAGTTGAGTGTGTTTATTTTATTTTAGCTTTTTAGCTTAATAGTGTAGCTTTTAGGTTTTTAATTTTGACTTCGGGCCCAAATGACCTTGTTGTCGACGGGCCCTTAAACACCACACACTCACTCGCTCTCGGTGAGGATGTAGTCGGCTATTCCCGGGTCCTGCCACCAAAATATTGGGCAGCTTCTCAACGAAATCTGTCGATGCTAGCTCATCCACTCTAAAAGAAACGGCACAACAGAGCACAACGTAACAGCGTTGATGACATCCCTCAACGAAGAAGTGGAAGGTGCATTGACTGCACAGAAAGTTCGAGGAGAGACCTAATCCAACTTGCACAGGTTCCCCACTGCAGCGGCGCTCCACGTACAGTCGAGGCGGAAGAAAACACGGTGATGCATAGCGTTTACTGAATCCTACTATATGTTCTGCGAATCCCGCGGCCCATGGGCCCAAGACTGTGGTGTAATAAAGGATATCAACGCACTTAAAGACGAACTAAAAGCCACCAATCGTTGCTTTCTTTGCTTCAAACGAGGTTACACTCTCAGACTCTCTCAAAACGGGGTAGAGTGCTTTGACCAAAGTGCAAAGGGGTGCATCATGGATCAGTTTGTTACGCTGCAGGCAGCTCCCATGGTCCTGATACCCCATCTAAATATACGACAACCGTCAACAGGATAAAATTCCCAAATTCAGAGTTTTCGTATTTGCAGACGACAAAAGTATAGTTAACAGATTCGACAGGCCTCATTAAATGGGCTCGTTTTGTACTCGACAGGGGAGTCAAAGCAGCTTCCTTTGCAGCTCACTCCCCCCAGGGGTCTACTGTGTTAGGTACGGAAATTGGCTATCCCGGGGTCCCGAGCCAAACTGACACCCTCGATGTGGGTTCCTCTGAGTGGTATAGGGTCAGACAAAACACCCACCCATGTGTAGGCCGTACGTGGAGACCTGTGTTAGTCGAAAGGTTTGTCCTAGTGGTTGAAGGATGCGCATCTGAGCTCGTTCCAGTCTTCTGAATTTGGGGAGGGTGCGCATTTACGATACCTGCTTTGGTTTCTGTTTTGCCTAAACGGGAGGTTAGGGACTAACCAACCTCTAATCAATCGCCCAGGACTAGGTATTGTACCGAACTCCAAGGTGAGTGGGACGGCGAGCCCGCTATATCCCCTGTGTGGCCCTGTCATCCCATTGGGATGACCCCTTGTTGGGCTCCGTGGTGGGTGGGGAGTCCTGGGGGATGAAACACGTTCAATTTTTATGACAAACCCTAAAATTAAACATGGAAAGGAAATAACTAAGTCTTGTGGTCCTCGCTATTTAGTTATTTGTAGAACTCAGGAAGGACGACAGTTTACTACACAATTATTCAGAAGGGTTTATATAAAATTGCTGGTCCTGTGAAAACATGTACTAGATCTTGCAATGACACGCTCCTGGTCGAAGCAGTTTCTCCGACACAGGCTGCTAAAATCTTGAAACCCAATATGCTTGCGAGCTATCTGGTGCGCATTGAATTGCATAGGACCCTGAACTCCTCGCATGGTATTGTATGTCCAAGGCTACTTGGGCAGTATGTCCAAGGAGGAGATTCAGGAAAACTTGGCGGAACAAAGTGTGACAACTGTATATCGAGTTCAGCGCAAAGAATGAGGTGAACTAGTGCCCACTCGTACCCGCTTTCTTACCTTTGTTCGGGTAGAGCTTCCGAAAAGAATTAAGGCAGGGTATGAAGCTATTGAAGTCAGGCAGTATATACTCAGTCCATTGATATGTTATAAAAGCCAGCTCTTTGGCCACACGAGTGATTCATGTAATGGAGTTGCCACTTGCGTTGCCTGTGGGGAAGTCAAGCATGACAATGCATGCACTTCACCCGCAACATGTGTTAAATGCAGTGGTAATCATTCATTGAACTCCAGAGAATGTCCCCGTTTTATGGAGGAGAATGCGGTCCAAGAGATCCGAGTAAGAGCGAGGGTGTCCTTCGTGGAAGCCCGAAAACTGTTGCATATTCGCCAGCCTTCTCTACCTAGGAGCATTATTTATATTGCAGTTGCAGCTAAGCCGGTACCTAATCTCTGTTTCATATAACCTTGCCCGGCTGAAATGTATCACTCCGCGTTCAACAACCCTCCCCCTCGCCCTAATTGGCTAATGCTTTCGCGTCATACGCCATAGGCGGTGCCTTCCCGTCACATTTCGTAATAATTGCCAGGAAGATAAATAAAATCATACAAAAATCATACAAGTAAGGATATGAAGGCATGTAAAAATACAAGTTTATAATGAACTGAGCAAATTGAAACAGAATGGCTGAGCAATGAAACTGAAAGAGTTTATAATGAAAAGCCTTCGGCCTTTTCCACTGGAATTTTTTAAACCAGCACATATACCTTTCAAAAATGCTTGTCTTTCAGTCTTAAAAGTCGTGTCACACCATACTTTACTTTTCGTGTGTTCTTCGTGTATATTTAGCGATTTGTATCTCGGTGCAGTGTGGTTGTCAAATAGCGTCTTCGCCACACAGCAATATCACCTCTGTCTTTTAGCACATTTTTCTTGCCTCTTTTTTCATTCACAAATCCCAGCTGTATAAGCAGTCTGCTGAAATTTGGTAAATCTGCATCCTCATTTACAGCAGACGAAATGCTACTTATGTTAGGGAGTTCGTTTCTAAAGAAAAACTACACACATGAAGACGCACAACACTTTTCACGTATTTTCTCCGAGCACGCACTTTTGTTTATTCCTGCTTTTGCCTGGAGTGGTAAGTTTTCCTGTTTCCTCAATTTCATGTCGCGATGTTCCTACGGATCTAACACTCACACCTGTAACTTTAGAGCCCAGCTGTTCGACTTCTCTCACTGACAAAGACGGATTCTTCTCTGTGAGTGCATTAAACACATGCAACACAATTCTTTTTTCGCCTGTTTGTAAATAATTATCCTTGCGATACTTAAACGAAAAACTGGCGGTAGACTCTGCCATTATACATATAATACATGCGCAATAAAGATCAATAAAATAATTTAGCTCCCGCACTTTCGAATGGCGATGCATGACTAATCCAGTTCAAAACAAGGTCAGTGATAAAAGTCTTATAAACAAATGTCACCACTACCGCTAAATCACATGCTATCGTGCCATGTGCTTGAGAGCAAAGGAACCTTCTCTTTACTTTGTTTAAGAATTAACATGCATTTCAGATAAATCAACTCTGTTGCGTAATATATTTAATTAAAACAGTTACGAAAATATAAATTTGACAATTCTCTTCCAACATATAATGATATATCACCATGTTAAATAACAAACTAATTTTTACCGCACGACAGTCATTACCACAACAGCAACCAAGGAGAGGTGATTAGGTCACGTGACCGTTAAGAGATACTGGGCAAGCTTACGTGAAATAAGGTATAGACCTGAAATCGCAACAAAACCCAGCTAAGTAGATGGGGAAGTAGTACCCGAAAGATCAATTACACCAAGATCACAGCCAAAGCAACAAACACCAACACGAACAACAGTGAGCGTGCCGAACAAGTCCAGTCCTATGCAGAAGGTTTCCGCCAAGTCACCGCCGAAAGCATCTAGTTAAAGAACATGTGAACCGGGAATACATAATGTATCGCCAAGGAAATTTAAGACTTCTTATGACAGAAAGGACTTCCTCAAGGAAAATAATAAGACCAGAGAAAGGAAAGCTAGCCAGCACAAAAGTCCGCAAACATCTCCGTCAACAACATCTGAGGAATCATCTGGAGAGGACGCCGATCGGCGACTTCCATCTTCGCGGGTCGAGAGACCGGATTCGAAGTCACCATTGGATAAGCCGTCCTCTTCCATTGACGAAGTGAAGCGGGTGGATCCTATCTTCACTGCCCAAATGACAGTCAGGAAAAGGCAGGAAAAACCTGCTGAAAGTGGTAGCCCATTTCCGAAGAATAGGACCAAATTGGTTCGACCACCATTGGGCAGGTAGATTTTGTCATGGCAAGTTGATATTGAAAGGAGTAATTTTTGTCTTTCGGTATTTTATTGGTAATTATAGCTTTTTATTGTTTTTTACCCATTTAGGCTTATTTTTTTGTTATTTTGTTTTGATCTGTTTTTTAAATTTTGAGTAATCTATATCTGGCTATTGCCATGAATTAGTTTTTGTATGGGCGCTGATGGCCGCTGCAGTTGAGCGCCCTTATATACAGATCATCAATTGCAGCTCACTTATCGACGAGCTGAAACTGAAGATAACAGGTCATAAATCTATAGCTGTCAGTTTTTTTGGAACACCACAAACAACAAGCCAACGTAGACTCTTCCAACTGGACGTGAGAGGAATCGGGATAAACTACAAATTGCCGATGACTGCAATGGAAAGTGACCATCGGTTTTCCCCTCAGCCCACTGTGCCTCAGGACATTCATAATATGGGACGGATGTGGAAGCTACAACTGGCTGACCCACTAGATAATCAGTAGGACCTACCCATCCAACTGCAGATAGGTGGAGCTCACAACTGGAAGTTCGTCGGGGACTGCGCACCTATACGGATTTCTCCTTCGGTAGCTTTGCTGCCATCACATTTGTGTTGGATTCTCACAGAAAGCCGTTCTGGTATATCAGTGACGTGAACTTGTGGACGTGAACTCCATAAATCTTCAGCATATGGACTGCAAGAGAGGCGAGGAGCTTCGACGCTTTTGGGATTTGGAAACCATGAGGATATTGGCAAACCAACCCAGAGAATTGCGTGCCAAGGACTCCAAAATCCTGTTACAGTTTCACGCTTTGTACAGCATCAAAAAAGGACGCAGAGTGGTATCTCTACCGAGAAAGGCTAACTTTTATTTGCCTAGTAACTACCGCCTCGCTGAAAGCCGGTTTCAGACACTATGAAAAAGACAGGCAAGAGAAGACGGGCTGCATGATGTGTACCAGGAACAGATGCTGAACTATATTTGCCAGGACTACAGGGAGGTACTGGATACAGAGCAGAACAAAGACGTCTACTACCTTCCACATCAATTAGTGAAGGAGAAGAGGGGGAAAGTTAAATGGCGTATTGTTTTTGAAGGCTCGGAGCATGAAAAACAGTTCCGGTCACTCATTTATAACTTGTAGATGGGGCCAAAACTTCTCCCAGAGCTCCTGTCTGTGCTATTACGATTTCGCCAGGAACCCATGACTATCGTGAGGGATATAAGCAAGGCATTTCTGCAATTTTCTCTGAAGGAGGAGGACAGGGATCTAACGCAGTTACTATGGTACCGTTACATCCAGCACAAAGAATCAACTACCAAGCCAACAAAGGACATCGTCACATATCGCTTCACCAGGCTGCCGTTTGGGCTCAACTGTAGCCCATTCCTCTTGTCAGCAGCACTGAGAGAATTGGCTACAAAATACGCAGTGAACTTCCTGCAGGTGGCCAAACTGATTGACCAAAACATGTTTATGGATGACTTCGCAGCAGAAACACAAACCGAATTTGAAGTAATATCATTGAATTACAAACTTGTGTCACTCACGAAAAAAATACGGATGAAAATGTCAAAATTGGAGACGAAATGTTCACAGCTGCAAGAAATATGGAAAGCAGAGGGACAGGATCTAAGCGAACAGGCGCAAGTACTAGGCATGCACTGGAACACTGTAAGAGACACTTTTCATTTCGATCACCGAGATGTAACAAAGAAACTGAAGGAGGTTCCTGCCAGGAAGGGACAGATACTTCAAGCCACTGTGACGTTCTATGACCCCATGGGACTGCTGGCGATAATGGCCAAGATACTGTTTCGGGATACGTAGTGCCGAGGTATTGCCTGGGGTGAAATCATACCACCGGATCTTGGAGTACAGGGAGGAAAATGGAAATTCACTCTTTCTTGGTTGACCAGTATCCACATTCCATGATGGTCCGCCACACCGTATTCACAAGATACTCAAATCCACTTATTTTGTGACACCTCAGATCGAGCATTTGGGACTCTACTCTACTGCAGAGGCCAGGGTGATACTTGCAGTACAGTCCGTCTGGTTTGTGGTAAGAATAGGCTCGCCCCATTGAAGGTCAGTCCCCCGCGTTTGGAACTTTTAGCTACTCTGGTAGGTGTCAGACTCCTGCAGTACTACTGTAAGGCTATGGGATTCCCAATAACCGGAGCAGTCCTGTGGAGCGGCTCCACAGTAACTCTGGGATGGACAAGAGGAGATCCCAACAGTTGGAAGACTTTTGTCAGCAACAGTGTTACAGAAATTGTGAGCTACACGTTGCCAATCCAATGGCAACACTGTCCAGGCGTCAATAACCCAGCCGACTGTCTCTCACGAGGACTACCCACAGACGAACTTAAACTTATGGTGGGGGGACCTGCCTGGTTGAAGCAACCTTCCACTTCCTGGCCAGAAAATACCACCTCAGTGGACATTGAACTTCCAGAAGCAAGAAGCCACACACAAGAAATACTCGTAGTCACGGCTTATGAACCACTACTCAAGATAATGAGATTTAGCTCGTACTGAAAAGCCCTGCATATCAGCGCCTACGTCTTGCGTTTCATCGAGACTCTCAAGAAGAGTAGACTACCAACAACAATAATTCCTTCTGAAGAGATAAGAAAAGCAAGGATATAATGAATCCACACGGCCCAATAGGAGTGATTTGCAGGGGAACTGGACTGCCTACAAAGAGGGTTGCCTTTGGTTCGAACATCTCGGATTTCATATTTCTGTCGCTAGCTGCAAGACAGATTGATTCGCTTAGGAGGAAGACTGCAGTTCGCTGACCTAACCGCTGATCAGAGGCATCCAATTTTATGGGATGGTGTGCATAATTTTACGAGGCTTCTAATTATGAAGATGCACGTACGACTCAGTCATTTGGGAGTACGTATAGTTCTGGGAGAACTTCGGGATTCATTTTGGA
Organism: Mantis religiosa; assembly: GCA_030765055.1. Lineage (NCBI taxonomy): Eukaryota > Metazoa > Arthropoda > Insecta > Mantodea > Mantidae > Mantis > Mantis religiosa. Next base: position 986,235 of record JAUKNK010000042.1, read on the forward strand.
TTCTACGAGCACAACAAGCTATAAAGAAAGTTCTCAGAGACTATCTGCCCTGAAAAATAGCCCGCAAGCATCCGCAGATGCAATAGAAGCGCCTCTTCCAGCGGACAGAGTTATCTGCACGAGGCCCATTGCCATCACGGGTACCGACTTCACTGGCCCTTCGTATATTAGATCGGGCACCGCTACCACGAAGGCTTACATTGCTCTGTTCACCTGTGCTACCACAAGGGCTTTGTATCTGGATTTGTCGACCAATCTTTCAGCTGATCGTTTCCTGCGGGCTCTCCAACGGTTCATCGGACGTAGAGGGTTACCACACACAATATATTCCGACTATGCTCGGAACTTCTTGGCGGCCAGCTAGATACTTCGAGGAATACACTTACTGCTGATGCACCCTCAGACATATGAATATCTCGCCCACCAAAATATCAACTGGAAATTCATTCCACCACGGGCGGCTTGGTGTGGAGGATTGGGAGAACGAATGGTAGGTTCTGTTAAACGCTGCCTATGGAAAATTCTGGGAATGCTGAAGACAGACAAACAGCAGACGAACACCCTTCTGGTGAGCATCAAAGACGCCCTCAACTCTAGGCCGTTAACCGTGGGGGACAGAGAAGAAGTTCTAATTTCAGCTCATTTCCTCACCGGTGGGAAACTTACGACCATTCCCAGTGAGGCACCACCACCTACTAGTCTCACTAACCTGTACCGAGAGAAGGAGAAAATTGCACAAGCCTTCTGGAGGAGCTGGACTAAGGACTACCTCCTGGAGCTGTAAGCATTCCACATGGTACAGCACCCAAGCACCGTAAGAGCTGAAATCCAAATTGACGATGTGCTGTTGCAGGAAGATCATGTTCCACGTCACATATGGAAATAAGCATGGGTGATGAACCTTCGCCTGAGCCGAGATGGCATAGCAAGAACAGCTATTCTAAGGACAACAAACGGCTGTGAGTTCGCCCGACCTATTCAGCTGGTCATTCCTTTGGTAATCGGGACTGACGTCGGCGGGGAGGATGTGGGGAAGCCTCGGACATCTAAGAGAACTTGGGAAACTGATTCCGCACTGTGGCCCCATCTAATGTTACAGTAGATCACCATATTCTGTTAAGATGTAGTTCAGAAGGTATAAGAGGTGTAGCCTATGAATGGTTCAAATCCCACTTAACACACCATCAACAGGTTGTAGAAATTACAAAAGTGGACGAAAAACAAATGCTTTTCATACCTGTTCTGCAAGAATCAATTATTGGACCAGTACTTTGCCTGATATACATAAATGATCTAGAATGCTTTATCTAGAACTGTTATTCAACTTTTTTTGCTGATGATATTAGTATTTTTTTAACCGGGCCAAATTTCTATTCTCTAGATGATAATTTAAGACTGTTGCAAATCAACTAATCAAGTGGTTTGAAGCAAACAGATTAGCAATAAATGCGGAAAAAACCGTGGCTATTTCTTTTCAAAATATACATGGTATCCACAGTAGTGGCCCCAGTATAATACTCAATGAACAATAATTGGTTACTCTGGAAGCACAAATCTCCTTGGTCTATATCTAGATAAAAACTTGAAGTGGAATATTCACAGTAACGAAATTTATAAAAAACTTAGCAAATCGTAATTATTAAATTTTAGATGAGTCGTATTTTTTACACATCTGCTTCACTTTCGTGAAACTTCACTTTCGTCTAAAATTTAATAATTTTTCGCTTCACTGTGGTGTTCCAATACAGTTAAATCTCGATATTAGCAAATTGTGTTTTCCCCTGTTTATGCCATCTAAGGTAATGAATATGGAATAATACTATGGGGAAACTGTGAAAATGCAATTACCATATTTAGATTTCAAAAGAGAGTTATATGTATCATACTAAAGGTAAGCAAAAGAACTAGTTGTAGAACACTTTTTAAAGAATTAAAAATATTGGTTCTACCTAGCTTGTATATCCAAGAAATAGTAATCTTTGTTAAATTAAATATTCATTTATACTCCATTAATACACAAATACATAATCATTATACTCGAGCAAAAGAGCAAATAAGTATAATCCCCCATAGAACGAGTTCGTTTGGTAAAAGCTTTATATATACTGGACTTTGCCTTTATAACAGCCTACCTGAACATGTAAAAAGCATATTTGCACTTCTTAAATTTAAATGCTATGTGAAAAAGTTCCTATTAAAATATTGTTTTTATAGTATAGGTGAATTTTTTTGAATATGTGAACTACAGATAAATTATGTATGTATTTATTCACTGCTATTGGGTACTACCCGGTGGCAGAGTTAAGAATACAGATCAAATTACAAATATTAGATTTACAACAATAACACAATAAACAATACAAACATGATATTAATTTACTTTAGTCACTTAAAACATATCTAATTGCTTCTCTATTTACATATTATATACCATTATAATTCAAAAGTTAAACTATAAACCATCTAGATTTTTTCTAAATTTCTTCAGCAACAAGGGACAGCCCTGAAAGACTGCTACAGGCAATTCATTCCATTCTTCAATGGTTCTATTAACAAAAGAAGATTTTCCTACGTCGGTTCTGTATCTTCTACCCTTAATTTTATACCTATGATCGTTTCGTCCATAATAATCCGGAATATCTAACCTTACACTAACGTCCACCCATGCCTTTACACCAGCATTAGCTTTGAATATTGCTACCAACCTATGTTTTTTACGGCTAATTCTTAATTCCTCCCATTTAGTCTCATCTCCTTTTATAGGCCCAAAATACTTGCCTCTTTTTATGAATTTTATTGCCCTCTTCTGTATTTTTTCTAATGGATCGATTTGGTTAGCTCTATACGGGTCCCAGCATGCTACTCCATATTCCATAACCGGCCGCACTAAGGCCTTGTAGGCAATTTCCCTGGACCTAGCGCTCCCCTTTTTCAATATTCTCATTACGAAATGTAATGCCTTCCACGCATTCCTAGATGTGGAATTTACTTGTTCGTCCCATCCAGCATTACTTGCCATGTACACTCCCAAATATTTGCAGCTGTCCACCTGTCGAATTTGCACCCCTCCCATGTGATAGTTAACAATAATTTTGCCCTTAGTTCTACTAAAAACAATGGACTTACTTTTCTTGGCATTAATTGACATTTTGTTACCCGCGGCCCAATTACATATTTCATTTAAATCATCGTGAAGAGCGGTTTCATGCACTGTATTCCAAATTTTATTATAAATGATACAATCGTCTGCAAAAAACCTTATCTGGCAGTTAATATTAACAGCAATGTTATTAACAAAAACGAGAAACAGTAAAGGTCCGAGTACTGAGCCTTGCAGCACACCAAACTTATGGTTCCACTATCGGACAGCTCTTTACCTACTTTAACTTTTTGCGTTCTCCCTTTCAAAAAATGTTTAACCCATAATACTACGCGTTTGTCAATTCCTGTACTAGCTAGCTTACAAATAAGTAAACTATGTGGCACTACATCAAAAGCTTTAGAAAAGTCAATTACCACTGCATCAGTTCTTCCCCCTGCGTCTACCTCATCTGCCAAATCTTGAAATAATGAAGTAATTTGACTTTCGCACGAATACCCAAGTCTAAATCCATGTTGCGCTTCATTAAACCACTTTTTATTTTCTAATTCCTCTCGTATATATTCTGCAATTAAATGCTCCATTAATTTACATACTACTGAAGTTAGACTAACCAGCCGATAATTATTTATTTCTGTTTTATTACCCCCTTTATAAATCAGAACTATAATAGCTGTTTTCCAGTCTTCCGGTAAGGCACAGTTGTTAATTGACATGTTGAACAAGAGCATAAGATAGGGAATCATGGCTTCAACCCCAAGCTTTAATATTTCAGTAGGTATATTGTCTGGTCCCCATGATTTTCGGTTTTGCAGCATCTTAATCCTTTTGCGTAATTTGGGCGCCATTATTTGAAAAATCGTTTCTCCACTCTCCCCAATTTCCTGTTCGGAACTATCGTCGGATTTAAGAACAAAAAAAACCGATACAAATGCGAATTTAATATATTAGCTTTGTCCCTATCGCTTAATACATCTATCCCATTAACGTTAAAATCTGGTATGCTCTCTTTATTTCCCCTGCGCCTTTTTACATAATTGTAAAATGATCTCCAATAATTATTTGTCCCGCTAAAAACGTTATCTAAGAATCGTTCCTGGGCTTGCAACTTTTCGTCTTGTAATTGTTTAGCTAATTCTTTAAATTTGTTAAGATGCCATTCTGATATCTTCCTTTTATTATAAGCGTGACTAGTCTTTCTTTTAAGTGTCCTAATACATTTTGTATAAAATTCTGGATCCGCTTTATGTTTAATAACCTTAAAAGGTACGTATTCTCTAATTGTTTCCAGGATAAGTGTTTTGAATTTAACCAATTCTTCATTTACACTAGTGGCAGATTTTACAAATAACCCATATTTTTCCCGGAGAAATGTTTGGATAGCCTCCCCGTTCGCCCTATGGAAATCCCAACTAATTACTTGTTCTGTTTCAAACCGGTTTGTCTGCCCTTTCCAGTTTAGGTCTAATTGCACACACTGATGGTCACTTATACCTGGCAAGACATCGCATGCAGAAAACAATGACTCAGGTTTGCATAAAAATACGTCCAGTAATGCTGATTGTCGAGTAACAGTTTTCACGACTTGAAATAACCCCTGCTCCCAAACCAGAAAGTTAACGAGCTTTTGAGCTTCACCTCCTATTAACTGTCCGTCCCAGTTTTCATTTGGCAGATTTAGATCCCCTGCTAATATAACATTTCTTTCCCCTTTGAAGAGATGTTCTCCACTAGTTTATGAAGTGTAGCATAATCAGTTTCTCCAGGTGGTCTCTAGCAAGCTATTATTGTTAAATTATTCCCTTTGTTTGCCTGATCAATAATTTCGATTGCCATAATCTCAACCTCTTCTTCTACCCATAATGCTTTGCTGTTTAGCTCTGATTTAGCACAAATAAAGATTCCCCCTCCCCTTCCATCCCTGTCCCTCCTAAACACCCTGTAATCTGTTCTGAATACTTCTGAATCATTAATGTCAACATTCAGCCATGATTCCATACCTATAATGACACTTGGATTGCATATTTCTACTAAATTCCAAAACTCAACAATTTTATTTATAATACTACGGCAATTTACCTGTAGCAGCCTTAAGGAATCAGCCCCTACCTGAAAGTCTACGTTTTCCTGAAGTTGGTGTCATTGCTGCCCTTGCTGCTCGTTGCCGTCAGCACACTTTGTCACCCTCGCGAACAAAGCTGCCAGCTTTGCCGATCCTCTTCGGTTCAAGTGTACTCCATCCCGTCCGTAGTCCCAGTCTTCAATCCACGAATTCGGGTCAAGATACTGAGCACCCAGTCGCTCCGCTATCCATGAAAAAGCTTCATTTACCTGCATCACCTTTCTCCAGCTGGAGTCGCGTCGTCTTAGTACTTCACTGACGACTATTTTTGCTGAAGGAAACAGCTGTTTTGTCCTTTTAACTAAGTCGTACATGTCACCTAACACATAGTTAAAACATCTCCGCAAGTCATTGCTCCCGACATAATACGATTGTCCGATATTTGCCTTCCATCTTCTCTTGCTTTCTCTCGATTACCCTCAGCAGACCGTCAACTCTTATGCCAGGATAGCGAACTACCTCCGCTGTTGGATTTCCAGCATGTCTCACAATAGAGTCACCAACTATTAGGCAAGATTTCTCCTCTTCTTTTACTCTTTCTTCCCCCTGCTCCCTCAGTTGACGGTTTTCAGCTTCGAGCCTCCGAATGATATCTTCCGCCTGTTGTAGCTTAATGCGTAGTTCCCATGCTTCTTCTTGAAGCTGCTCCAGTTTCCTCTGATTTGCGGTGATGGTCTTGGCTCCCCTGCATTCCTTACATACCCAGGTTTCTTCGATGTTCATGTCCCTCTTCACTTTCTAGCAGCCAAAGTGGAACCACTTCGAGCAATTACTGCACATAAGTCCGGTCCTCAGAACTTTAATACAGCTCCCACATTGTTCGTCCGCTTCAGGTCCTGGATTAATCTCAATTCCCCCTATCACTAGTAAAGTTACTAATACAAAAATTACAAAATAACTCTGTGAAGTTTCGGTAGTACCTTCACGCTGACTACAAGCTCCCCGTGAGCGCAGACCCGACCACATTCCGATCCTCGCCCGGTAAATCACCAAGTCAACACCCATTGTCTCAACTCGTTTCTACCTGCCTCTCTACCTGGCACGTCCGATCTCCTCAAGCTCCAGACATACAGTTGTACATACAGTTTCTGAATTTTCATTTCAAAACTTGTGTTGTGTGTATGTTTATTTTATAATTTTTAGTTATAAGTACTTGACGTGTCCTATATCATGTACTATGTTCAAAAGAATGAATAAATACTACTACTATTATTGAGAGAGATTAAGGTGAGTTAAGATTCATTGTGTGTGTTATTTGCACTCCTGAGATAACTACCACTTTCCACGTCCTCTTCAACAGACCTTAATTTTCGATATGAATATGTCCTCCCATGTTGTCAGTTTATTTTGATTTATCACTCCTAGTAATTTTGGATTCGGATCAAGTCATGATATTTGTTCCAAAACTAAAATGCTATTGCTGACTTATGTTCTTGTTTCCTTTTGATGTTTCTAACGTGCTCTTTGACTCTGGTGTACACCTTATTGTTGACATCCAAATGGCCTCACAAGCATTAAATGCAGAACATACAAAGTAAAAAGCAAATCCCCTAAAATAGTAGAACAATTAAAAATAAAAGGAAAATTAATGTTAACAGCTACATCATGAAAGCCCTTAAAGAGAAACCAGTTATTTAATTAAAATAGACAAGGGGAATAAAATAGTAATTTTGGATAAAGCAGAATATACAAAGAGGATGGAAAACCTCTTAAAGGATAGTAATTGCAAAAAAGGAAAACAACACATCAAAGTACTGCATTGAATGAGCAAATGAAACTTTAAAAGAGAGAACAACAACCAACAAAAAAGAATTTCACAAAATTAAAGTAGATAAACCAACATAACCAAGAGTACATGGGCTACCAAAAATTCACAATACAGGAAAAGCCAGGCGATATATCACTAGTAGCATAAATGCCTCCACATATAATTTGGCTAAATGGTTACTTCATAAATTCAGTAGCTTCCCAAAGTTTGAAAATACAAATTTAAAACCTCTTTAGGTCTGGTAGAAAAAAAATCAAGGACATAAATTTGGACAAAGTGGCAGACTGGTTTCATTTGTTGTCACATCGTTATTCTCAAGTTTATCAACAGCAAAATTACAGACACTATTGAAAATGGCTAACTACAATGGAAATGGAAACGGAGGAAACAGAAGAATATATTTCATTAACTTCTTACAAAACTTCTTCTTACAAAACTTAAAAAACTTCTTCAGCTTTCATGGAAAATACTACAAGGCGAAGTCAGGGTTATTAACGGACAGCACACTTGCAGACCTTTTGGCAAATTTATTTAGAGTACATTCAAAACACAAAATGGAAAGGTCTTCCCATTGGATCTTCAAGGTTTGATATAGATATGTTGATGACATCTTTGCAATAGTTCCATATAAACATTTAGAAAATGCATTAACATTTCCCAATCTGTAAGAAACGACTATCAAATTCACAATAGAAAAGGAAATCAGTGGAAAACTCTCTTTCTTGGATAAAAATATCATCAGGTAAGAGAGAAAAATAAAATTTGCATTTTATGAGAAGCCAATACAGTCAGAAAATTACATAAGGAATAACTACAATGCAATTATATATAAACATGCAATAATAAATAGTCTTATACGCAGACTAGTTCCCAGGGGCCTACTTCGGTAGGTACGGGTTTGGCGAACCCGGGGTCCCGAGCCAACAGTCTCCCTCGTGTGGGCTCCTCTTCGTGGTTGAGGGAGATGGTCAACAGGCCCACCCACGTGTAGGCCGTGCGTGGAGACCCGTGTCGGTGGAAAGGTTTGTCCTGGTGGTTGAGGGATGCGTATCTGAGCTCGTAACAGTTTTTTCTGAATTCGGGGAGGGTGCGCATTTCTAATACACTACTTTGGTTTCTGCTTCGCCTAAACGGGTGGTTAGGGACTAACCCACCCCTAATCAATCGGCCAGGACTAGGTATTGTACCGACCTCCAGGGTGAGTGGGACGGCGAGCTCGCTATATCCCCTGTGTAGCCCTGTCATCCCAGTGGGGTGACCCCTTGTTGGACTCCGTGGTGGGTGGGGAGCACTGGGGGATGAAATTTAGACCTAATATTATGGTTAACCTACACCCCCCAAAAAACAATAAACGTGGAAAGGATTTATTTGAAAACAGTGTTAAACCAGTAGTTGAGTGTGGTCCTCGCTACTTAGTTATTAAACGAACGGAGGAAGGTAGAACTTTTTCTACGGTTAATCCGTTTATTATACAAAAAGGTCTTGACAAAATAGCTGGTGCTGTTAAATCATGTACAAAATCTAGAAATGGCACGCTGCTGGTGGAAGCAACTACAGCATCCCAGGCAGCAAAGATACTGAAAGCCAATATGCTGGGCAGTTATCCAGTCAAAGTGGAGATGCATAGGACCCTGAATTCCTCGCGCGGTGTTGTAAACACTAGCGCGTTGGATGGAATGTCCAACGAGGATATTCAGGAGAACCTCCAGGAACAAGGCGTAACTGCAGTATATCGTGTCCAAAGGAGAGAACGAGGGGATATGGTTCCTACTCGTACCCTGTTCCTGACCTTTGATCGGGTAGATCTCCCTCAAAGGATCAGGGCAGGATATGAAGTGATTGAGGTTAGACCGTACATACCTAACCCTCTGAGATGCTACCAATGTCAGCGGTTCGGTCACACTAGTGCATTCTGTAAAGGCGCACCTACATGTGTCAGCTGCGGAGCCGGCATGCATGAAAATGCATGTACATCACCTCCGGAATGCGTAAATTGTAGCGGTGAACATCCATCAAGTTCACGAGAATGCCCCCGTTATATTGAAGAGCGAGCTATTCAGGAGATCCGGGTTAAAGAAAAGGTATCCTTTTCGGAAGCCCGGAAACTTCTATGTATTCTCAAGCCCTCTTCAACCACCTCCCGTACCTATAGCTCTGTGGCGGCTACTCCGTCACCGAAACGGGAGGCTGGTACCCAAACATCTGATATAAACGGGGCAACAATATCCGAGAAAGTTCTAGTGCCTAGATCGCAACCAAGAGCATCAGTAACAACATCTAAAACTCCGAGAACACAGACTACTGAAAATAACAAGTCAGTGAAGTCGCCTGAGAAAGCATCCACTTCTAACAACAGGACGAAATTGCCCATTGTATACCAAGCACCAGAGATCAAGTTCAAGACGCAGTATGATAGAACTGCCTTCCTGAAAGAAAGCACAAAGTCTGCTCCAGAAAAGTCCAAGAAACGTAGCCCTAGAGCGTCTCCGAGTTCATCGTCGGAGTCATCTTCTGGGGAGGACCACGACCGGCGACCGTCATCTACGTCGGTCGGAATTTCCAATCGCTTCGAGCCCCTCGAATCGAAAGTTGTATAAGGAAAACCGTCCTCTTCCATAGAGGATATGGAGCAGGAAACAGCTGACCACGCTGCTACATCTGCAGCAAAGAAGAGGCAGGATAAACCTGCCGAAACTAGCCCTACACCAAAGAAAAAGGGCAAATTGATTCGGCCGCCCATGAAGTCGTCTTAATGTAGACTACCTTTACATCTTATATCCCATAGTTCCAATGGCTATCCTACAATGGAACATACGAGGATTAAGAGCGCATCGACCAGAATTGGAACTTTTGCTCAGTAAGCATCACCCCTTAGTGGCATGCTTACAAGAGACTAAGCTACGACCACAAGACAACTTTAAAATCAGACGCTACACACCACTGAGGTGTGATGTTGAAACAGAAGAGGGCATTCCTGCACACGGGGGTACTATGATGCTCCTCAGGGATGACATATTTGTAGATCCGTTACAGCTACAGTCTGATTTACAATCTGTAGCTGTAAGGATTAAGCTGCCATCAATAGAATTTTGCATTTGCACTGTATATCTCCCGCCATCAGATGACCTCTCGTTAGTTGACCTTGAAGATCTGGTTTCCCAACTTTCAACACCATTTCTAATAGTTGGAGACTTTAATGCCCATCACCCACTTTGGGGCTCAAATCGGGCATGTTCGAGAGGCAACCTCATTGCAAAATTCCTGGAGAGCAATAACTTGGTTCTCCTGAACACCGGAGAGCCCACATTCCTCTCAGACGCGTTTAACACCTATTCGCACATCGATTTGGCAGTGTGTTCATCCCAGTTAGCTGTTTCATTACAGTGGAATGTCATCTCTGATTTACATTCCAGCGACCACTTTCCATGTCTTCTTAGTCTCTTAGCACAAGATGTGTCTCCCTCACGTATCCCTAGATGGCGCTTTGATCGTGCCAACTGGAATCTTTACACCCAGTTGGCTGTCTTTGAATACAACGAGCACGATTCTGTGAATGATTTAGTCGATCATCTCACAGAGAAAATTCTTTCCGCTGCAGAACAGTCTATTCCACGTTCGGCTACCCAACTCGGTCGATTTCCTGTCCCATGGTGGACCAACGACTGCCGGAATGCTATTCGTGCTCGTAGACGTGCTCTAAGGGTATTCCAACGACACCCAACGCTAAGTAATCTAATTGAGTATAAGAAAGCGCGTGCAAAATCTAGGCAAATAATTAAGGATAGCAAAAAGACCTCATGGAACAAATTTGTATCATCTTTTAACAGATGTACACCCTCATCTGTTGTATGGGATAAATTAAGGCGCGTGGCCGGAAAATCAACCCACCTGCCAATCGCTGGTCTGAAAACAACTGCAGGAGTTGTTGTTGATCCGTTTGTTGTGGCTAACACCTTCGGCTGTGCTTTCGCTCAGGTGTCTAGCTCATGCAATTATGCTCCTGAGTTTATCTCAATTAAGACTCAGGTAGAATCTCAAGGTTTCGTGTTTAGTTCCAGAAACCTTGAAGACTATAACCGCCTCTTCATCTTGGCAGAGCTAGAACACGCTCTTTCGTCATCGCGACTGACAGCACCGGGACCGGATGGAATCCACGTTCAAATGTTACAACATCTCTCACCTGAAGGTAAGGCATTCCTGCTCGAGGTCTATAACCGTGTTTGGGTTGATGCCACGTTTCCTGAAAAGTGGCGAGAAGCTACCACTATACCTATCTTGAAAGCTGGCAAGGACCGTCACCTCCCTTCTAGCTACCGCCCTATTTCCCTCACCAGTTGCGTATGCAAGGTGATGGAACGCATGATAAATGGGCGGTTGGTATGGTGGCTGGAAACGCACAACCTACTGAATAACATCCAGTGCGGTTTCCGACGACGCCGTTCAACAGTGGATCATCTTGTGTCCATGTCGACACAGATTATGAACGGATTTCTTAAGAACTGTCAAACAGTCGGAATATTTTTTGACCTCGAAAAGGCTTATGATACGTGTTGGCGGGCAGGGTTGCTACGTACTCTGCACACCTGGAATATACGTGGACGCCTACCACTCTTCCTTCAGGAATTCCTGAAAGACCGCGTATTCCGAGTAAGGGTTGGCTCGGTGTTTTCGAACCTTTTTGTTCAAGAGAACGGTGTACCACAGGGATCGGTATTAAGTGTTACGTTGTTTGCTATTGCGATTAATTCTATCTCGAAATGTGTACCTCCAGGTGTCTCGTCATGCCTATTTGTAGACGACTTTGCCGTCTACTGTACATCTCAGCGCACTCCGTTTTTAGAGCGCCGTCTTCAGACCACCTTGGACAACCTTAAGAGTTGGAGTTTAAAAAACGGCTTCCGATTTTCCGCTGAGAAAACCATCTGTGTAAACTTCTGGCGTCAGCAGAGTCGACTACCTCCAAGGCTCCGGCTAGGCGCTGATCTACTACCTTTTGCAGATGAGACGAGGTTCCTTGGATTGATATTTGATAGAAAACTTAGTTGGTCGTCGCATATAGCACAACTGAAGGCACGATGTGACCGATCTTTGAATATCTTGCGGGTACTAAGTGGAAAATCGTGGGGAGCGGATCGTGCAGTGTTATTGGGACTTTATCGGGCACTCATCCGTTCCAAATTAGACTATGGTAGTATCGTTTATGGCTCAGCACGACCATCTGTGCTGAAGAGATTAGACACAGTCCATAACTGTGGCATACGTATAGCTGTTGGGGCATTTCCAACGAGCCGAGTTATAAGCCTGTATGCTGAGTCTGCAGAACCTCCTCTGCAGTACAGGCGCAACATGTTATTAGCCAATTATGGCTGTGGACTTAATTGCATGCCCACACATCCATCGTTTACGCCGTTCTTTAATACCTTCATGGACGTGCGTTATAGGAACACTACTATTAAACCAAAGCCACCTGGTTTTCGTTTCCGGGAGCTCCTTAGACATCTTGATACTGACATGCCCAAGATGTATCCTAGGGGGGAGAGGACATACCCTCCTTGGTTGTGCTGAGCGTCCCCGGTTGATCTGGGCATGACTAAATATGATAAATCTACCATGTCTATGTCTAGTATCCGCACATGTTTTTTAGAATTTTTATCGCGATTTGAGGACCATTTTGTAATTTATACTGATGGCTCCAAGAACTCAAATGACGTTGGTTGTGCTTTCGTGTGTGGAACCGAACCCTATACATTCGGATTCCACACTAGCACTTCCATTTTTACTGCAGAGCTTTATGCAATATACCGGGCCATTTTACACGTACGCCGACGAAAGTTGGGGGACTGCTTAATCCTGAGTGATTCCCTCAGTGCACTTCAAAGCCTACGACAGCTGTACAGCTACCACCCTATTGTGCAGCGTATACAGGATGCCCTCCACGTTTTACACGCTTCTGGTGTTAACGTGGTGTGTGCATGGATCCCTGGTCACGTAGGCTTGCGGGGGAATGAAATGGCGGATTCAGCAGCCAAGACGGCTATCATGAAGCCCAGGGTTCGAATACCATCTGTGACATCGGAAGACTTTAGGGCCGAATTGCGGAGAGCTGTGCAAACCTGCTGGCAGGAAGAGTGGTCTGCTCTCCGCAATAATAAACTTAGATCTGTCAAAGAACTTCCTATTCCCTGGGTTACCTCCTGTCGGTCATCTCGTCGCGAGGAGGTGAGTTTGGCTCGGTTACGAATTGGACACTGCATTTTTACTCATAGTTTTCTTTTTAAAAAGGAGCCTTCTCCACTATGTCCGTTTTGTAATGAAGCGTTGTCTGTACGACACGTGCTGGTAGAGTGTTTTCACCTAGCAGACCTTAGGACGTCTCTGCAGTTGCCGGTCAGCTTTGCAGAAATTCTAGCGGACGATCACGCAGTAGTGGAGAAGGTTTTTAGATTCTTTTCGAGATTAGATTTTAGGATTTAGCAAATAGAATTTATGGTTTTTGGATGACATTTTTATTTTATTTATTTATTTATTTATTTATTTATTTATTTATTTATTTATTTATTTATTTATTTATTTATTTATTTATTTGTTTGTTTGTTTGTTTGTTTGTTTGTTTGTTTGTTTGTTTGTTTGTTTGTTTGTTTGTTTGTTTGTTTGTTTGTTTGTTTGTTTGTTTGTTTGTTTGTTTGTTTGTTTGTTTGTTTGTTTGTTTGTTTGTTTGTTTGTTTGTTTGTTTGTTTGTTTGTTTGTTTGTTTGTTTGTTTGTTTGTTTGTTTGTTTGTTTATTTATTTATTTATTTATTTATTTATTTATTTATTTATTTATTTATTTATTTATTTATTTATTTATTTATTTATTTATTTATTTATTTATTTATTTATTTATTTATTTATTTATTTATTTATTTATTTATTTATTTATTTATTTATTTATTTATTTATTTATTTATTTATTTATTTATTTATTTATTTATTTATTTATTTATTTATTTATTTATTTATTTATTTATTTATTTATTTATTTATTTATTTATTTATTTATTTATTTATTTATTTATTTATTTATTTATTTATTTATTTATTTATTTATTTATTTATTTATTTATTTATTTATTTATTTATTTATTTATTTATTTATTTATTTATTTATTTATTTATTTATTTATTTATTTATTTATTTATTTATTTATTTATTTATTTATTTTTTCAAGGCGTATGTATTTTTTGTCTTTTTTAACAAATACTGTTTTAGAATAATTTATATCTGGCTTTTGCCATGACCAGTTTCATTTAAAAAGGGCGCTGATGACCTCTGTAGTTGAGCGCCCTTATACTCATCATCACTCACTCACTCACTCCTTGGTTGTGCAGAGCGTCCCCGGTTGATCTGGGCATGACTAAATATGATAAATCTACCATGTCTATGCCTAGTATCCGCACATGTTTTTTAGAATTTTTATCGCGATATGAGGACCATTTTGTAATTTATACTGATGGCTCCAAGAACTCAAATGGCGTTGGTTGTGCTTACGTGTGTGGAACCGAACCCTATACATTCGGATTCCACACTAGCACTTCCATTTTTACTGCAGAGCTTTATGCAATATACCGGGCCATTTTACACGTACGCCGACGAAAGTTGGGGGACTGCTTAATCCTGAGTGATTCCCTCAGTGCACTTCAAAGCCTACGGCAGCTGTACAACTACCACCCTATTGTGCAGCGTATACAGGATGCCCTCCACGTTTTACACGCTTCTGGCGTTAACGTGGTGTGTGCATGGATCCCTGGTCACGAAGGCTTGCGGGGGAATGAAATGGCGGATTCAGCAGCCAAGACGGCTATCATGAAGCCCAGGGTTAAAATACCATCTGTGACATCGGAAGACTTTAGGGCCGAATTGCGGAGAGCTGTGCAAACCTGCTGGCAGGAAGAGTGGTATGCTCTCCGCAATAATAAACTTAGATCTGTCAAAGAACTTCCGATTCCCTGGGTTACCTCCTGTCGGTCATCTCGTCGCGAGGAGGTGAGTTTGGCTCGGTTACGAATTGGGCACTGCATTTTTACTCATAGTTTTCTTTTTAAAAAGGAGCCTTCTCCACTATGTCCGTTTTGTAATGAAGCGTTGTCTGTACGACACGTGCTGCTAGAGTGTTTTCACCTAGCAGACCTTAGGACGTCTCTGCAGCTGCCGGTCAGCTTTGCAGAAATGCTAGCGGATGATAACGCAGTAGTGAAGAAGGTTTTTAGGTTCTTTTCGAGATTAGATTTTAGGATTTAGCAAATAGAATTTATGGTTTTTGGATGCCTTTTTTTCTATTTTTTTTTTCCAACGCGTATGTATTTGTTGTCTTTTTTAACATAGTTATACTGTTTTAGAATGATTTATATCTGGCTTTTGCCATGACCAGTTTCTTTTAAAAAGGGCGCTGATGACCTCTGTAGTTGAGCGCCCTTATACTCATCATCACTCACTCATACGCAGACTAGTTAACATACCCATGGATAAAGCAGAACACTTCAAGGAACAGAAAGGTGTACTCCACATAGCAGAAGAAAATAGATACAACAAAAGTCTGGTGTTTAAGCAAATTAAAAAGGCTAAACTAAAGAATACCCTTAAGGGAGCAGCCACAATTACTAAAGAAAAATAAAGCAGGAGCATGTTCAGTGCATTCACATACCACCCGAAAACATTTCATAAATTCAAAAAGATTCCTAAGGAACAAAATGTTACCTTGGCACCTACTAATACATACTCATTTTTAAAATTACTAAATTCACAAAGAAAAGTAGAAATCCTATCAATTAACAGATCTAGAATGTACCTTATAAGTTGTAAGAATTGTGATAAATACTGCATAGGTCAAACTAAAAGGAACCTAAAAGGCAAAGTCAAAGAGCACTTTAGAAACATCAAAGGAAAACAAGAAGATAAGTCAGCAGTAGCATTTTATTTGTGGAAGGAAAACCATGACATTGAACCAAATGCAAAATTACTGAATGGAGTGATAAATCAAAATAAACTGACAACATAGGAGAACATATCCATATGAAAAAATAATGACCAAGTAATTTACTTTGAAATGCCACCAATAGATATAATTGGACAAAGAAATTCATAGTTCCTCTGCCTGAGAGAAGAAAGCAGACAACAGATGCTAGTCGGAAAGAGGTTGACAATGTAGATGACAGCTTTTGGAATTAGTTCCTCAGTAATATAAAAATGTAAGTGATGAAGAACCAAAAGAAAAGACTATAAATTGTTTTCTAAATTAATTTTGACGCCACTTTTACTAAAGTCCTGTTCTTTACAATAAAAATCTCCCAAGTTGAAACTTTAAGTTTCACTGTTTAGGTTTCAGTAATTTAATCTCCTCGTCAATATAATGGTTCACATTCCAGAAAAGGAAAGCAACTACTGATTTTTCTATTTCCTTATATTTCACGTTACTTTGGTTCTCTGTTACTCTAATTTTTAAATTTCATTTTGTAAATCCAATATACAATTTGTCATAATCCTCACCATCTCTCCCACATATGCTTGAATTTTGTTTCTATGCTATTGTGTTTTTTAAAGGATTATGAAAGCTTCTTCAGTGATAATCTGTTTTGTAGTGCTAGTTTGACGTTGGAGTCTTTAAATATTTGTTTAAATTCAGGAAATGAGTGGAATGTAAATTTTTATCCTTCCAGTTTTCATCTGCCTTTTGAAGTGTAGTGAGCTGTTTTAACATCTTTTGTCCATACTAGTGATTGATCACTTTTATATTTGATTTTGGATTAAAACAGTTTTACTGTGCTGTATTTAATATATATTTAAATTCCTCATAATACTGTTTTTGATCTTTAGGCATGCTGTTTATTCTATGAATCAGGCTTCTAAGACCTGCTTATTTATGTGAAAGAGGATTGAAACTCTTGTACTATATGTAATTATTTGTGCGAGTTGTTTTACTGTAGATTCCAAATGTTATATTACTATTTTGTTGCATAATTGTTAAGTCCAAGAAAGGTAATTTACTACCTTCCTCAATTTTCATTGCGACCTTTATGTGATGATATCGTATATTCAGCAGTTTTAAAGAATCATTTAAAACCTTTTGAGGGACTACAGCAAAAATATCAACATAACTGGCCCAAAATTGAAATATATATACAAAGTTCTTTGCAACATGTGTCTCTAAATTACTCATATAGAGATCTGCTCAGAGTGGTTAATTTGGATTACTCATGGCTAGGGCTTCTTGTTTATTTATAATATTTGTCCTTTAATTAGAAATAATTTTCTTCAATCACACACCATTGATTATATGATTTGATCCACTTCCATATTGTTGATCTGGATCCTGAAGAACTGTACGAACTTTTTCAATTTGCTTGAAATTTTATCTGCCGGAATGCTCGTTAAGAACTATTCAGCTGGAATGTGTTTAGTTGTATCTATGGAATTTTGAGGGTTAGTTATATTTAAGTTATCAAATTTTGTGAAGGAGTTCAATCTTTTTATAATCTATTTAACTACAAGGAACTTTGAACATGGGAGAAATTCTTTTTGGTAAAGAACATTCTTCATATTTTAATATTTGACATGCTGCCAGTGACTGGTACAATGCACTTATGTAGGAAACATTCCCAGAGGGGGAGGCAATTACAAGATGGTCCGCACAATAGCTAAGATAGTGGTCACTTGAGGTCAGGATCGTTATGGTCCCGAAAGTGTTCCTGTTATTAATGAATGAATGATTATCACTGAATGAATATGAACTTATTTCAGTTCCATTATACACAACTTAACTCCTTTCGTCTCATCCCTATTAAAATAACATATAGCTATTCTTACTTTGTAATATACAATTTAAGCAGACAAGTTGCACGTGGTGTGAATATAAATAAATACTGTAGTTATTAATTCATTACACACCAGTTTCACAATCTACCTATTTTTAATACACTCTTGTAATTAAATGTTACAGTCTCTCTGTCGTAAATGTACAATTTTATAATTTTAAAGTGTCTCTCCAGTATTTTTGTTAATCTTTCCTAGTAATTCATCCAACTTCCTAATCTCTTCTGTATTTGTTGGTCCTCCTAATCCTCCTTTAATTACTTCTCTTGATGATTTCAACCACCTAACTGGTAGCCATTGCTCCCTCCATCATTTTGCTTCTTTATAATCCAAAATAAAATGTAGGTCATTTTCCATTTTCTCACATAATGGGCACCTCTGTGGGCCCATTCCCAGTTTTAGTCGCCTTAATTTCATTGCCCTAGATCAAAACTATGCCCATCCTTCTACTTTTAACCTTCTTACACACTTCAGTATATTTTTGCCTGCCCCAGTAAGAGACGAAGAGTCAATAAACTGACTATAAATAATTTTTCAATATGACGTCACTTAATTCCTCCAATCACGCATACACCAATTCTGCCTTAGTGAAATTAGTAAGGTGCTGGTCTTGGCCAGTTGTACTTATCATATCTTCCAAAGTGGACCGGATTCCAAGTGTCGTAGTAGTTGGGTCGAGATGGCAACAGTGGCTCACCATATATATTGTAATTCTTTTGGTGCGTTATGCCATAAGCATAAGCTGAAAATTGTTACCTTCGTGTTACAAAGCTTGTCCTCTCCCTACTCCACCGTTTTCGCCTTCTTAACCTTGATGAGTTTGTTTTAGGTGGTTTCTCTTGGAGACCTTCAGTTGGAAAACTAATGTTTGCATCCTCTGTTCTCTCTGCCTCTATGGTTTCTTTTATTGCATCAATTTTGCTTTCAAATTTACCTGGCAGTGGACATGCTAAGAGTTGTTGCATTTGTGTTAGAAAGCTTGTTCTCCTCTCCTTACCCCAATGTTTTCTCCTTCTTGACCTTGATGAGTTTGTTTTAGATGGTTTCTCTTGTAGACCATCAGGTGGTTTCTCTTGGAGGCCTTCACCTAATGTTGGCAAACATTAATTATGGACACAGTCCATAATTGTGGCATACGTATAGCAGTTGGGGCATTTCCAACGAGCCGAGTTATAAGCCTGTATGCTGAGTCTGCAGAACCCTCTCTGCAGTACAGGCGCAACATGTTATTAGCAAATTATGGCTGTGGGCTTAATTGCATCCCACACATCCATTGTTTACGCCGTTCTTTAACACCTTCATGGACGTGCGTTATAGGAACACTTCTATTAAACCAAAGCCACCTGGTTTTCGTTTCCCGGAGCTCCTTAGACATCTTGATACTGAAATGCATAAGATGTATCCTAGTGGGGAGAGGACATACCCTCCTTGGTTGTGCAGAGCATCCCACGTTGATCTGGGCATGACTAAATATGATAAATCTACCATGTCTATGTTCAGTATCCGCACATGTTTTTTAGAATTTTTATTGCGATATCAGGACCATTTTGTAATTTATACTGATGACTCCAAGAACTCAAATGGTGTTGGTTGTGCTTACGTGTGTGGAACCGAACCGTATACATTCGGATTCCACACTAGCACTTCCATTTTTACTGCGGAGCTTTATGCAATATACCGGGCCATTTTACACGTACGTCAACGAAAGTTGGGGAACTGCTTAATCCTCAGTGATTCCCTCAGTGCACTTCAAAGCCTATGACAGCTGTACAACAACCACCCTATTGTGCAGCGTATACAGGATGCCCTCTATGTTTTACACGCTTCTGGCGTTAGCGTGGCGTGTGCGTGGATCCCTGGTCACGTAGGCTTGCGGGGGAATGAAATGGCGGATTCGGCAGCCAAGACGGCTACCATGAGGCCCAGGGTTCGAGTACCATGTGTGACATCGGAAGATTTTAGGGCCGTATTGCGGAGAGCTGTGCAAACCTGCTGGCAGGAAGAGTGGTCCGCTCTCCGCAATAATAAACTTACATCTGTCAAAGAACTTCCGATTCCCTGGGTTACTTCCTGTCGGTCATCTCGTCGTGAGGAGGTGACTTTGGCTTGGTTTTGTATTGGGCACTGCTTTTTTAGTCATAGTTTTCTTTTTAAAAAGGAGCCTTCTCCACTGTGTCCGTTTTGCAATGAAGCGTTATCTGTACGACACGTGCTGCTATAGTGTTTTCACCTAGCAGACCTTAGGTCGTCTCTGCAGCTGCCGGTCAGCTTTGCAGAAATGCTAGTGGACGATAACGCAGTAGTGGAGAAGGTTTTTAGATTCTTTTCTAGATTAGATTTTAGGATTTATCGAATAGAATTTATGGCTTTTTAGATTATATTTCTATTGTGTTTATATTTTTTTTAAGCGTATGGATTTTATGTAAGTCTATTGACATATTTTTAGTGTTTTAGAGGAATTTATATCTGGCTTTTGCCATGACCAGTTTCTTTTAAAGAGGGTGCTGATGACCTCTGCAGTTGAGAACCCTTGTACTCATCATCATCATCATCATCATCATCATCATCATCATCATCATCATCATCATCATCATCATCATCATCATCATCATCATCATCATCATCATCATCATCATCATCATCATCATCATCATCATCATCATCATCATCATCATCATCATCATCATCATCATCATCATCATCATCATCATCATCATCATCATCATCATCATCATCATCATCATCATCATCATCATCATCATCATCATCATCATCATCATCATCATCATCATCATCATCATCATCATCATCATCATCATCATCATCATCATCATCATCATCATCATCATCATCATCATCATCATCATCATCATCATCATCATCATCATCATCATCATCATCATCATCATCATCATCATCATCATCATCATCATCATCATCATCATCATCATCGCCATCATCATATACTTGAATAGTCATTTACAATTAGATGTTCCTTGTATCCTATCATCTCTCCACACCCTTTGTTTTTCCTATCGAATCTTATTATATAATCATTAAGTTTCAGTTTGTGTCCAACTTTAAACCAAGCTTCAGTCTGCAATATAACATTAACTCTTGTTTTTAGTATTTGGGCTTCTACCATTCTAACTCTTAATGTACAATTTGGATACATCTCAAATTTTATGTGTAGTTTGTGTGCTCGTGATTATTAGTTTTCTGGTTGTCCTCCTCCTTTGCATTTTTCGGTTTATTAGGAACAGCTATTACATAGGTTATATTATTGACTCTGTTTCTTGTTGTATTCTCAGTTATATAAGGCGTAACCTCCATGTTATCGCTATTTCTCGTTGGTCCATTATAAAGATCTTTATTAATAATGCTATTCAGTTTTTTCTCAACTTGAGGAAAGTCAGTTCCTCATTTAACCCAATTACTTTCTTTTTTCGGTTAACCCTTTACCGCATGATGTGCCATATATGACACTCCATATTTTACATTATAACTTAAATAACATGCACCTCATGACCTTCTGGTGTGCTATGTTACATTTAATACTCCATGGTAGAATGATTGCTCAAGCAACATATGCCATTTGAGGTGAAAAGGTTGGAGCTTTTGTTGATTTCTTTGATAGGTGTACAGGTTATGTATTAGCTGATAAAAATAGCTATTCTATGGCCAAATTTCATGGTTTTGAAGACTGTCAACTCTACTTAAAAAAATAAGAGGAAGTTTTACTGTGTCTTTGGATTGGACAGCAAAGCTAAGCCCCAATTTTCATCTATTTATTTTAGAATAAATTGCTGAAATAGGTATGTGCCAGATATGGCAATCATGCAGTTGAAGTAACATATGGTACTAAACTTGTTGATGTCTAAATTTGATGGCATATAAAATAATTTGGAGTAGCTTAAATGATCCCTGTCTGTCACACAAACACATACATATACAGGCATATAAGTTAATTATTTAATTAAACTTTTGCTGAACTCACAGCTTTTTATGGGAATATTTCGAGTCTTATTGCCAGTATACCATATGATGGTGTATCATTATATGGGAGGTGTTAGGGTTTTGTAGGATCCAGATTATTTTTAAGAAGTGGTGCGACAAAGAAATGTTCCACCTCTTTGATTTGGCTTCTGTTAATGGCTGGATTCTCTGGCGTAAGCATAATGAGGATACATATATGCCTCTGACTAATTTCAAGATTGCTATCGCAGCTGCTTTGTTCAGAACAGGGAAGACACTGCAGCTGAAAAGAGGTTGTCCAAGAACTGAACAAATACTGAGAAACAAATGAAAGCGAGGGCCAATGGCAGAAGTTCCTCAAGCTGATGTGCAGCAGGATGGCATCCAGCATTTTCCCATATGGCATGGACAATGAAAGTTCCCTAACTGTAAGAAAAGGATGTTTGTTGCTTGTGAAAACTGTGAAGTGACTCTCTGTTTAAACAAAGATAGAAGTTATGTAGAAAATGAAGCTGGTTACAGTGAAGCAATAAGTATTATACAAATATAACTATTTGTAACAAAAAATTTCACTTAGCTTAGGAAAATGATGTCAATTTTTCTTATTAGTTGAATTAGTTGAGATAGATTTCACAAACCCTTGCTCGTGTCCACAGTCAACACACTTCATCATCAAGGAAGTTACTATGCTCCTATATTTTTTCAGTAGTACCAAAATGGTTTTGAATTCCAGTCCTGAATACTTTAATTCATATTAGTAATTACAAGGCGACTTCTACCCAGTCTTAGGTTCTCAGAAATTCCAAGAAGACCAGTTGATAGAAATTCCTTCAAATTGTTTGATGTGTTATAACATAACACATGTTAACCACATAACGTGGTTGAGTGTGATACCTTTACTGCATGTTGTGCCATATATGGCACACTCCTAATTTTTAAATAAAAAGGTGCTATAATGAAGCCTGAAAATTTGTAAAGTATTTTTCCCATAATTAGTGACCTATAATCTACCTAAAATATTTTTTTCAGTCAAATAAAAATTATAATGCAATAAAGGGTTAACTTTGTTGACCTCTATATTCACCTTTTTCCTTTTAGGAGCTCAGAAACAAGGCCCTGTTTGTTTGGGAAATCTTTGTCTACTAAGTACTCTACTGTCTACTATGTACTCTACTCTACTGTTACCATTATCATTAATGTTTTGTAACTGTGGCTGCTACTTCATATAAAGTATGAATATACAGTATCATTCCTTTCTACCATTCTTGTTTTATCTGCATATGAATGCTTTGTTTTATGAAATAGCTTCAATCTTGAAATCATCATTTTATTTACAGTATCGAAAATTTTAGTTTCCAATTGGAATGTGGGATATTCATGTGTTTCAGCATTACGTTCAACTTCACAGTTAATATAGCAAACTTTAAGTGAGAAAGAATTATATACATGATGTTCTCTACTGCATTTTTGGCATGCCTGATTATTTCTACACCATTTCATTGAGTGAACAAAACAGAACCACTTTTTACATTGAAAAGGTTTATTCTTAAATTCCAATACTGGACAAGCAATGACATACATAAATACTCCTGCATCTGAGATCTAATTAATCCTTTAGTAATGCAATTGTAATAAGGTATGTAACTTTTGGTATGAAATTTTACATCGAAAATAGATTCCAAGAATTTATTTGCTTTGATATAAGTATTGAAGTGTATTTCCAATATATTTCTCCCAAATGGAATCAACTTTTTAACCTTAAAACTACTTTCATCAATCATACTGTCAAATTTCATTGAATGGATTTTGTTCACATTTCCCTGGTTAACATTTAAGATGATCACATAAAGCCCTGCATCTTTATAATTGTATGTAATTGCTTGCATTTTATATAGATAATCCATTCCTTTATTATTATTAGTGTTATCCAACTTTAAATTGCTTTCTTCACAAAATTCTACATAATTGTGGGGTATAAGGCTTTACATTATTAGTTATTACACACCCTAAAGGGCTGTGTTATATTTTTATTTTAAAGTAAAATAAAAATTTGCCCTATGTGAATCTATAGAGTACATAATTTGTTCTATGATATGTTTAATATATAAAAATAATACAACTGGTACTTAACTTAGATGTCTAAGATACCACCACAAGATTACCAGTTATGCACATTGCTGAAACTGAAGCACACATATGTGAGAGCACCAACCTCATACCTTACCATATTTATCAACCTTTTCATTTAAGGAGCTTTAGAAATTGTGTTGTAAAAATACAGATATTTAGAAATAGGGTTAAGGGACCCTGGGACTGAATTTTGAATTTCTATATTTCTATAGCTCCGCAAAATTTATCTGAAGTATTTGTCATGTTTCAAGTAGCATAAATGTAACCAATTTTGTTGTTGTAATGGTGGTTACATCATCCACTCACTTTAACCCCTAGTATGCGTGGAGGGCCACACCTGTCTTTGGTTAATGGATCCATCGGACCTGGCCGGGAGGAGTTTTAAAGCTTTTCTCACAAGCACCAATTGTGGAACATTTGTACTCCGTGACAGGCCAGTTTAAGAGATGAAATAGCATTTCCTCTATTTCTGATATAGTTATACCACTAAAACTCGGTCCCCAGAGCCTCATTAATCAAATGTTTAAATTTAATGTTACATCAAATTATTTTAATCAAAGAAACCCCGCTGACTTTTGAACCAATTAATATTCAGATTTAGAACAAATAGTTACAAAATATGAAACTTCCAAACCTGTACTAAAAGCACTAGCATTAGAAACTGTCAACAATAGATACCCATCCGAAGAATGGTTACATATCTACACAGATGGAACTAATTTGGACAACAACTCACGAACAGGTGCACTGTTCTCATTCTATCAAACAGCATGATACCACACTACAAATTTTGATGCCGAAGTAATGGCTATTCATATTTCACTCCAACACCTTCTATACAGAATAGATAAATTCAAAAATACTGTCATACTTTCTGATTCCAAAGCAGCATTATGTGCAATAAGTTCATATAAAATGAGGTCAATCCAAATTAAAGAATGTCACAAAATGATTCAACAACTTCAAAAACTACAGAAAAGAATTATATTACAGTGGATACCTGCACATTGTGGAATTGCTGGAAATGAATCAGCTGATTTTCTTGTCAAAAAAGGTGCAAATTTAACTCAGAACAAAAGTAAAAACTTACCCTTTACATTTATAAAAAGATTAATCAAAAACAAATATAAAAACAAACAAAACCAATCAATATCTAACAAAGCCAAAGATAAAAAATGGAACATTTTAATTAAAAATCCAGAAATTATTCCAGAAATCTACATAAAGCTGCAGTGGCAAATCAAGAGGTCCCGAGTTCGAATCTCGTTCAGGATGGGTTACCTGGATAAGGTTCTTTCCGTGGTTTTACCTTATCCTGAAAGACGAATGTCAGATAACTCTAAGCTCCATGGACCCCGAGTTCATTTGAGGATCATTTCACCCATTCCATTCATCATCCAATATGACTTAATGTTGGAGGACGTAAATTACAAAAAAAAAAAAAAAAAAAAAAAAATTAGATTACTTACGGAACATGATTATTTGGCCAAATACTTGCACAGAATAGGAATTTATACAAGTCCAAATTGTCCTCTGTGCAACAAAGAAGAGGAAATGACTGAAGAACATCTTTTAACCTGTGAAGCCCTACTTGCCGGACCCATTACACAGAAATATTGGAGAGCAAGGGAGTTAATAGCTTCATTGCCAAAGTCTAGCATTTGAAAACAACAAATTTCTATAGCTAGGAAATTTATATTTTGAACACTATTATAACTTTTATTCCAGTTTTGTGGTTACTTTAGTAGGCTTTCAGGCATCCAGTTACTAAACGTGGTCTTATAGCGGACTTTAATTTTTAAACAATGTGTATCGGAATATATGATTTGTTGATTTATTTTAAGGTAAAGTACAAAATCCACATTATCCAATTTTTTAAATTTAAATTATGGAATAAACAAACAATTTATGAAATAAGATAAGACATTAAATATAAATATTGAATTATAAAACCGCTGGAATTTTTTTAGCGACTTTCATACAGTGACACTGGCTGCCATGAATCACCGTAAACATTTTCGTCGCCGGAAGGGGACACGCTAAGAAAGATTTCACATCAGGTAGAGCAACACAGAGGGGAATACGTATATGCATTAATCGGGATATACATAGCGAATCTCTGTGTTATTTATTGAAAATCTTATGTGAAATAAGTATTTAATGTGCCATATTCATTTCTTTACGGAAAATATTTGAAATATCCGTTCATTCATCTTCGTCATCGAAGTTTTGAGTATACATTCTGTGACTGATTATGGCAAGGAAAATTTATACGAAATGGGTAAATTATGCTTATATATCTTACTACATTTATCAGACTTTGCATTTAAGGAACGTAGAAATTGTGTTAAAATATTACAGATATTTCGAAATAACCTTAATGCTATGGCTTGTCGGATAGCAATGGTCAAGGGTTAGTATTTGATTGCACATTATATTTTTTGCAGCTTTGGTTATATCAGCACGCTTTCATGTCAGTATTAATCAGTGGACCTTATAACGAATATTATTTTGTCAAGATTGCGTACCGGAATATATCATATTTTCAGTTCTTCGCGAATTGTTTAATTTACAGTAATTTTTCAATATTCTGATTCATTTATTTATACGACAGTAGAAGACCCATAGTTTCATTCTTTGTTGATTTAAATTATATATTAAAGAAATTATTTCGGTAACTGCATTAAAATTAAATATGAATATTAAATTATTAAGACCGCTAGCGACTTTTTAGCGATAAGCATATTGTGAGATTGGCAGCAATGAGTGTTCGTCAAATTTTTGTTGCCAAGGGGACGCTAGACGTGCAATGATGAAGGAGCTGCATAACAGAAGTGTGATATCCAGATTTAATAGTGTGAATCCATGAGTTATTTGTTGAAAATCTTATGTGAAATAAGTGTATAATGTACCATCTTCACTTCTGATTATTACTTTCTGGAAAATGTTTCAAATATACGTTTATCATCGAAGTTTTGGGTAGGTATACATACATAGTGCCACTGATTCTGGCAATAAACTTGTTACGAAATGGGTCATTACTGTTTATATATCTTACTATATTTATGAGCATTTGCGTTTAGGGAGCTTTAGAAATTATGTAGTAAAATTACAGATATTTAGAAATAACCCTAGAGCTATGGCTTGTTGGATAGCAATGGCCAAGTGATGGTATTTTTGTTTGCACATTATGATACCTTTTTTTGCTAATTTTGGTTATACCAGGACGCTTTCATGTCGGTATATATCAAATGACTAAAAGTTGAGTTCAAAACGAATTTTATGTTCTAAATATGCATGCCGGAATATATCATAGCGAATGTTTGTTTAATTTACGTTATTTCTCGAAAATCCTGGTTCATGTATTAATCAATTTCGGAAATAGCATTAAAATTAAATGTGAATATAAAATTATTAAAACCGCTAGCAATTGTTTTAACGATAAGCGTATAGTGAGGTTGGCAGCGTTGAATGATCATAAAAAAATGGTTGTCTAGGGGGCCCTAGTAGCATTTTCACGTTCAGATGGGCAATGCTTAAGGAAGTGCATAAGAGAAGTGCAATCCATGTGAATCCGTGTGCTATTTATCGAAAATATTATGTGATATAAGTGTTTGATTTTCCAACTTCACTTCTGATTATTACATTCTGGAAAATGTTTCAAATATCCGTTTATCATCGAAGTTTTGGGTAGGTATACATACATGGTGCCACTGATTATGGCAAGGAAACTTGTTACGACATGAGTCATTTCTGTTTATATATCTTACTATATTTATCAGCATTTGCGTTTAGGGAGCTTTAGAAATTATGTTGTAAAACTACAGATATTTAGAAATAACCTTAGAGCTATAGCTTTTTGGCTAGCAATGGCCAAGTGATGGTATTTTGTTTGCACATTATGATACGATTTTTTCCTAGTTTTGGTTATACCAGGACGCTTTCATATCGGTATAAATCAAATGCCTATGTCGACTTTATAACGAATTTTATGTTCTAAATATGCATGCCGGAATATATCATAGCCAATATTTGTTTAATTTACATTAATTCTCGAATATTCTCGTTTATAGGATAGCAGATGATGGACATTTTGTTTTATCGATTTTCCTTTTTTTTTTTTTAGCAATAAGCATACGTATAGTGAGGTTGGCAGCGTTGTTTGATCGAAAAAATTGGTCACCAAGGGGACGCTATGTAACATTTTCACGTTAAGATGTGCAATGCTTAAGGAACTGCATAAGAAAAAGTGGAATCCGTGTTAATCCGTGTGTTATTTATTGAAAATATTATGCGAAAATAGTGTTTTATGTGTCATAATCGTCTGTGAGTATTATTTTCTAGATAAGTTTTCAAATATCCGTTCGACATTACAGTTTTGAGTATACGTGTTGCCACCGACTTATGGAAGTATACGAAATGGGTAAACTATGTCTTTATGTCTCATTATATTTATCAATTTATCATCATCATTGCATTCTTTGACTTCACAAATTGTGTTGATAAACTACAGATATTGATAAATAAGTTTAATTTTATAGCTAATGGGTAACAATGGCCAACAGTTAGGAATGTTGTAATGATTGCTATGGCGTAACAACTGCAGATAATTCGTTTCCATGACACGTTCAAAATATCACGATTTTGGTGAAATATTGCATAAGATGTGGGCATTTTCCACTACGAAACGTTTAATCCAGGTTTAAGTTTTTGAAAGTAGAGCTATCTGTGGTTTTCTTATTGTTTCCATTGTTTTTTATTTCTGTTTAAAGAATCACACGTAGGTATTTGCTTTCTTTGTAGAAAACAAGAATGGACCTTGCTTAATGTTCAATAACGGATAATTAGATATGGATCCTACAATGAAATATAGAAGATGGGGTGTATAATAGTCGGTGTAGGTGTATAATTATGCAATATACTGATGCATCACTGTAACACGTATGAATATTTGTTTTAAATGTTTGTCGAATATCCTAAGTTAAAATGACCCTATTTAAAATACCAAACTATATGACATATATATTCCTTCTTTAGTAAAGGTGCACTTTAAAGGCGTAGAGTTATGCTGGTATGAAGTGAAGTCACGGAAACAAGTTGTTGCCAACTGAGGAGCTCTGAAACGCGAATACAGAGGAACGTTGCGAAAACGTATTCTATTTCTTATTATAAACTAGCGATTTTGAAATGGGAATCATACGTAGTAAGTTTATCATCACCATCATCAACCCATCTTCATTCTTATTCTTATTAATCTGATGATACTATAATTTGTAAGGAAACTGGCAATGTATAATGAAAATTGCTTTGGATATTGGAAACTCTCAAGCGATGACATCACGCCCGCTATATTGCTACGCCGTTAAAGTGCTTCTTTACCATTTCTTTATGCCTTTATATGTAATCATGCATTCTGAATAATTGTTCATTATTATAAATCATATATAACAGAACGTAAGCTTTCACGGCCGGAGTCCATAACGCAATTGTTTCCGGGCTGTTTTGCCGTGGTCTGTTGGCGTAAGAACGTCCAAACAATCCAAAAGTCCCAAAAACAATTAATTTTATTATATATTAATCATATATAAGTTTTCGGAAACTATTTTGGCCCTTATGTTGTTGTTTTCAAATGCTAGGCTTTGGCAATGAAGCCATTAGCTCTCTTGTTCTCCAATATTTCTGTGTAGTGGGTCCGGCAGGTAGGGCTTTACAGGTTAAAAGATGTTCAGTCATTTCCTCTTCTTTGTTGCACAGAGGTCAATTTGGAATTGTATAAATTCCTATGCCGTGTGTTTGGCCAAATAATCATGTTCCGTAAGTAATCTAAAATTTGCTAATGCACCTTACGTGGGATTTCTGAAATAATTTCTGGATTTTAAATTAAAATGTTCTATTTATTTTATCTTTGGCTTTGTTAGATATTGATTGGTTTTGTTTGTTTTTATATTTGTTGGTACCCTGGTCACTTTGCAGCTCTAACGGAACCAAAAATCGAAAGAATACTTGCTCCACGAGGCAGTCTGTGATTGTCTTTGCCTCTTGGTTTGAGATGATATACACCTCCGGCCACTTGGTGAAGTAGTCACGACCGCCATTAGGTACTTTTTGCCTCTGTCGGAAACTGGGAACGGTCCAGCAAAGTCAACGGCGATACGTTCCAATGGCGCTTCGACGTTGTACTGCTGCATGCGACCTCGGCTCCTAGTCACTGACGGCACACGTGTCACTGACGGCACCAACTCCCAGCGTCTGCTTAGAGCCTCAGCCAGTAGTAGCGCTGCCGTAGTTTGTCAATCGTTCGGTTTGCTCCCAGGTGTCCTTCTGAAGTACCGGCGTGAACTTCCTCCAAGAATTCCAGAAGCCAAAGTAGTGTATTAGAAATGCGCACCCTCCCCGAATTCAGAAAAAACTGTTACGAGCTCAGATACGCATCCCTCAACCACCAGGACAAACCTTTCCACCGACACGGGTCTCCACGCACGGCCTACACGTGGGTGGGCCTGTTGACCGTCTCCCTCAACCACGAAGGGGAGCCCACTCGAGGGAGACTGTTGGCTCGGGGCCCCGGATGTTCCTAACTCCTACCTAGCGCGTTGGATGGAATGTCCAACGAGGATATTCAGGAGAACCTCCAGGAACAAGGCGTAACTGCGGTCTATCGTGTCCAAAGGAGAGAACGAGGGGATATGGTTCCCACTCGTACCCTGTTCCTGACCTTTGATCGGGTAGATCTCCCTCAAAGAATCAGGGCAGGATATGAAGTGATTGAGGTTAGACCATACATACCTAACCCTCTGAGATGCTACCAATGTCAGCGGTTCGGTCACACTAGTGCATTCTGTAAAGGCGCACCTACATGTGTCAGCTGCGGAGCCGGCATGCATGAAAATGCATGTACATCACCTCCAGCATGCGTAAATTGTAGCGGTGAACATCCATCAAGTTCACGAGAATGTCCCCGTTATATTGAAGAGCGAGCTATTCAGGAGATCCGGGTTAAGGAAAAGGTTTCCTTTTCGGAAGCCCGGAAACTTCTATGTATCCTCAAGCCCTCTTCAACCACCTCCCGTACCTATAGCTCTGTGGCGGCTACTCCGTCACCGAAACGGGAGGCTGGTACCCAAACATCTGATATAAATGGGGCAACAATATCCGAGAAAGTTCTAGTGCCTAGATCGCAACCAAGAGCATCAGTAACACCATCTAAAACTCCGAGAACACAGACTACTGAAAATAACAAGTCAGTGAAGTCGCCTGACAAAGCATCCACGTCTAACAACAGGACGAAATTGCCCATTGTATACCAAGCACCAGAGATCAAGTTCAAGACGCAGTATGATAGAACTGCCTTCCTGAAAGAAAGCACAAAGTCTGCTCCAGAAAAGTCCAAGAAACGTAGCCCTAGAGCGTCTCCGAGATCATCGTCGGAGTCATCTTCTGGGGAGGACTACGACCGGCGACCGTCATCTACGTCGGTCGGAATTTCCAATCGCTTCGAGCCCCTCGAATCGAAGGTTGTAGAAGGAAAACCGTCCTCTTCCATAGAGGATATGGAGCATGAAACAGCTGACCACGCTGCTAAATCTGCAGCAAAGAAGAGGCAGGATAAACCTGCCGAAACTAGCCCTACACCAAAGAAAAAGGGCAAATTGATTCGGCCACCCATGAAGTCGTCTTAATGTAGACTACCTTTACATCTTATATCCCATAGTTCCAATGGCTATCCTACAATGGAACATACGAGGATTAAGAGCGCATCGACCAGAATTGGAACTTTTGCTCAGTAAGCATCACCCCTTAGTGGTATGCTTACAAGAGACTAAGCTACGACCACAAGACAACTTTAAAATCAGACGCTACACACCACTGAGGTGTGATGTTGAAACAGAAGAGGGCATTCCTGCACACGGGGGTACTATGATGCTCCTCAGGGATGACATATTTGTAGATCCGTTACAGCTACAGTCTGATTTACAATCTGTAGCTGTAAGGATTAAGCTGCCATCAATAGAATTTTGCATTTGCACTGTATATCTCCCGCCATCAGATGACCTCTCGTTAGTTGACCTTGAAGATCTGGTTTCCCAACTTTCAACACCATTTCTAATAGTTGGAGACTTTAATGCCCATCACCCACTTTGGGGCTCAAATCGGGCATGTTCGAGAGGCAACCTCATTGCAAAATTCCTGGAGAGCAATAACTTGGTTCTCCTGAACACCGGAGAGCCCACATTCCTCTCAGACGCGTTTAACACCTATTCGCACATCGATTTGGCAGTGTGTTCATCCCAGTTAGCTGTTTCATTACAGTGGAATGTCATCTCTGATTTACATTCCAGCGACCACTTTCCATGTCTTCTTAGTCTCTTAGCACAAGATGTGTCTCCCTCACGTATCCCTAGATGGCGCTTTGATCGTGCCAACTGGAATCTTTACACCCAGTTGGCTGTCTTTGAATACAACGAGCACGATTCTGTGAATGATTTAGTCGATCATCTCACAGAGAAAATTCTTTCCGCTGCAGAACAGTCTATTCCACGTTCGGCTACCCAACCCGGTCGATTTCCTGTCCCATGGTGGACCAACGACTGCCGGAATGCTATTCGTGCTCGTAGACGTGCTCTAAGGGTATTCCAACGACACCCTACGCTAAGTAATCTAATTGAGTACAAGAAAGCGCGCGCAAAATCTAGGCAAATAATTAAGGATAGCAAAAAGACCTCATGGAACAAATTTGTATCATCTTTTAACAGATGTACACCCTCATCTGTTGTATGGGATAAATTAAGGCGCGTGGCCGGAAAATCAACCCACTTGCCAATCGCTGGTCTGAAAACAGCTGCAGGAGTTGTTGTTGATCCGTTTGTTGTGGCTAACACCTTCGGCTGTGCTTTCGCTCAGGTGTCTAGCTCATGCAATTATGCTCCTGAGTTTATCTCAATTAAGACTCAGGTAGAATCTCAAGGTTTCGTGTTTAGTTCCAGAAACCTTGAAGACTATAACCGCCTCTTCATCTTGGCAGAGCTAGAACATGCTCTTTCGTCATCACGACTGACAGCACCAGGACCGGACGGAATCCACGTTCAAATGTTACAACATCTCTCACCTGAAGGTAAGGCATTCCTGCTCGAGGTGTATAACCGTGTTTGGGTTGATGCCACGTTTCCTGAAAAGTGGCGAGAAGCTACCATTATACCTATCTTGAAAGCTGGCAAGGACCGTCACCTCCCTTCTAGCTACCGCCCTATTTCCCTCACCAGTTGCGTATGCAAGGTGATGGAACGCATGATAAATGGGCGGTTGGTATGGTGGCTGGAAACGCACAACCTACTGAATAACATCCAGTGCGGTTTCCGACGACGCCGTTCAACAGTGGATCATCTTGTGTCCATGTCGACACAGATTATGAACGGATTTCTTAAGAACTATCAAACAGTCGGAATATTTTTTGACCTCGAAAAGGCTTATGATACGTGTTGGCGGGCAGGGTTGCTACGTACTCTGCACACCTGGAATATACGTGGACGCCTACCACTCTTCCTTCAGGAATTCCTGAAAGACCGCGTATTCCGAGTAAGGGTTGGCTCGTTGTTTTCGAACCTTTTTGTTCAAGAGAACGGTGTACCACAGGGATCGGTACTAAGTGTTACGTTGTTTGCTATTGCGATTAATTCTATCTCGAAATGTGTACCTCCAGGTGTCTCGTCATGCCTATTTGTAGACGACTTTGCAGTCTACTGTACATCTCAGCGCACTCCGTTTTTAGAGCGCCGTCTTCAGACCACCTTGGACAACCTTAAGAGTTGGAGTTTAAAAAACGGCTTCCGATTTTCCGCTGAGAAAACCATCTGTGTAAACTTCTGGCGTCAGCAGAGTCGACTACCTCCAAGGCTCCGGCTAGGCGCTTATCTACTACCTTTTGCAGATGAGGCGAGGTTCCTTGGATTAATATTTGATAGAAAACTTAGTTGGTCGTCGCATATAGCACAACTGAAAGCACGATGTGACCGATCTTTGAATATCTTGCGGGTACTAAGTGGAAAATCGTGGGGAGCGGATCGTGCAGTGTTATTGCGACTTTATCGGGCACTCATCCGTTCCAAATTAGACTATGGTAGTATCGTTTATGGCTCAGCACGACCATCTGTGCTGAAGAGATTAGACACAGTCCATAACTGTGGCATACGTATAGCTGTTGGGGCATTTCCAACGAGCCGAGTTATAAGCCTGTATGCTGAGTCTGCAGAACCTCCTCTGCAGTACAGGCGCAACATGTTATTAGCCAATTATGGCTGTGGAATTAATTGCATGCCCACACATCCATCGTTTACGCCGTTCTTTAATACCTTCATGGACGTGCGTTATAGGAACACTACTATTAAACCAAAGCCACCTGGTTTTCGTTTCCGGGAGCTCCTTAGACATCTTGATACTGACATGCCCAAGATGTATCCTAGGGGGGAGAGGACATACCCTCCTTGGTTGTGCAGAGCGTCCCCGGTTGATCTGGGCATGACTAAATATGATAAATCTACCATGTCTATGTCTAGTATCCGCACATGTTTTTTAGAATTTTTATCGCGATATGAGGACCATTTTGTAATTTATACTGATGGCTCCAAGAACTCAAATGGCGTTGGTTGTGCTTACGTGTGTGGAACCGAACCCTATACATTCGGATTCCACACTAGCACTTCCATTTTTACTGCAGAGCTTTATGCAATATACCGGGCCATTTTACACGTACGCCGACGAAAGTTGGGGGACTGCTTAATCCTGAGTGATTCCCTCAGTGCACTTCAAAGCCTACGGCAGCTCTACAACTACCACCCTATTGTGCAGCGTATACAGGATGCCCTCCACGTTTTACACGCTTCTGGCGTTAACGTGGTGTGTGCATGGATCCCTGGTCACGTGGGCTTGCGGGGGAATGAAATGGCGGATTCAGCAGCCAAGACGGCTATCATGAAGCCCAGGGTTAAAATACCATCTGTGACATCGGAAGACTTTAGGGCCGAATTGCGGAGAGCTGTGCAAACCTGCTGGCAGGAAGAGTGGTATGCTCTCCACAATAATAAACTTAGATCTGTCAAAGAACTTCCGATTCCCTGGGTTACCTCCTGTCGGTCATCTCGTCGCGAGGAGGTGAGTTTGGCTCGGTTACGAATTGGGCACTGCATTTTTACTCATAGTTTTCTTTTTAAAAAGGAGCCTTCTCCACTATGTCCGTTTTGTAATGAAGCGTTGTCTGTACGACACGTGCTGCTAGAGTGTTTTCACCTAGCAGACCTTAGGACGTCTCTGAAGCTGCCGGTCAGCTTTGCAGAAATTCTAGCGGACGATCACGCAGTAGTGGAGAAGGTTTTTAGATTCTTTTCGAGATTAGATTTTAGGATTTAGCAAATAGAATTTATGGTTTTTGGATGACATTTTTATTTTATTTATTTATTTATTTTTTTTTCAAGGCGTATGTATTTTTTGTCTTTTTTAACATATACTGTTTTTAGAATAATTTATATCTGGCTTTTGCCATGACCAGTTTCATTTAAAAAGGGCGCTGATGACCTCTGTAGTTGAGCGCCCTTATACTCATCATCACTCACTCACTCCAAGAATTCCAGGACCTTACTCCGGGGAAGTACCATCAGTTCTCTTTGCGTCTTCCCATCGGGTGATTCCCATACCCGGAACAGCACGCCCTCTCTGGTCTACGAGTCCCATTGGGCCCAGTAAGACTTGTAGGTGGCGCTCCTTGGTGCGATGTCCTCCCAGGTTGTTCTGGTCCCTGCCTCCACTTCCCTCAAGAGTGGCCCCAAGTCTGCGTCCGCCAGCTGCTCTCTCCTCTGGCCTAAGCTGTCCCAGGCGTCCACAGGCACTGCCGTGCCTTCTCGGACTGCTGCGGCACGCTCCTTCTCTTCCACTCTGGTGCACTGGCCGCATTCTTCTGGACAGGGTCTTTTGGGACATGGCGTCTGCGTTAACGTGGCTCTTCCCTCTAAGATGTTCCGAGGTGAAGTCGTACTCTTGCAGCCTGTGGACCCAAAGTGCTGTCTGGCCTTGCAGGTTCTTAAAGCTCAATAGTCAGGGCGGAATGGTCAGTCGTCAGGTGTAATGGCTGACCGTACAGGTAGTTGTGTAAGTGCTCCAAGGTCTTTGCTACAGCCACTAACTCTCGTCGGGAGACTCAGTAATTTTTTTGGATAGCGTCTTGCTGTAGTAGGCTGTTACCCACTCATGACCGTCCTGGACCTGCGATAAGACACCTCCAATGCAATGGTCGCTTGCGTCGGTGTCCACAATGCAGGCGCCACTCGGTTGTGGAAATCCCAAAATGGGAGCACTGCACAAGGACTTCTTCAGGTGCTGGAAAGCGTCTTCAGCGTCCTCCGTCCACACATAAGGCCGGTGTTCCTCCGTCAGGCGGATGAGGGGTTTGGCGACGTAAGAGAACCCCTTTATGAACAGTCGGTAATAACTTCACAGCCCCAGGAAGCTGCGCAACTTTTTCTTATCCTTTGGGTGAGGCGAATCTCTCACAGCCTGTGTCTTCTCCGGGTCTGTGGCCTCTCCGGTTGTTGAGACTATGTGGCCCAAGTAGTTAACTTCCTTGCGGAAGAGCTAGCACTGCTTCGCGTTCAGCTTCAAGTTGGTCGCCTACAGTCTCTGTAGCACCTTACTCAGATTCCCGAGATGGTCCTCAAAGGTCTTTCCGGCGATGATGATGTCCAGGTATAGCAGGCAGGCGTCGTAGGTCAGCTTTCTCATCTCTGACTCCATGAGGCGTTGGAAGGTAGCTGGTGCGTTGCAGATTCCAAAGGGCGTAACCGTGAACTGCCAGAGCCCTTGGCGTGTCGAGAATGCGGTCTTCTCCTTGTCTCTTGGACATAGTGCTACCTGCCAGTAGCCCGACTTCAGGTCCAGGGTCGAGAACCACTGTGCACCAGCTAGTCTGTCCAAGTTGTCTTCAATGCGGGGTAAGAGAAAACAGTCCTTCCGGGTGACAGCGTTCAACTTTCTGTAGTCTACGCAGAAGTGCAGCTCGGGGTTATTCGTCGTCACCAAGATTACAGGGGAACACCAAGGGCTGTCAGGCTCTTCAGTCACTCCCCTGGATCTCATGTCCTCCAGCACGTCAGGGGCCTACTTCGGTAGGTACGGGTTTGGCGAACCCGGGGTCCCGAGCCAACAGTCTCCCTCGTGTGGGCTCCTCTTCGTGGTTGAGGGAGACGGTCAACAGGCCCACCCACGTGTAGGCCGTGCGTGGAGACCCGTGTCGGTGGAAAGGTTTGTCCTGGTAGTTGAGGGATGCGTATCTGAGCTCGTAACAGTTATTTTTTCTGAATTCGGGGAGGGTGCGCATTTCTAATACACTACTTTGGCTTCTGCTTCGCCTAAACGGGAGGTTAGGGACTAACCCACCCCTAATCAATCGGCCAGGACTAGGTATTGTACCGACCTCCAGGGTGAGTGGGACGGCGAGCTCGCTATATCCCCTGTGTAGCCCTGTCATCCCAGTGGGATGACCCCTTGTTGGACTCCGTGGTGGGTGGGGAGCACTGGGGGATGAAATTTAGACCAACATTTATGGCTAAACAACACCCCCTAAAACACAATAAACGTGGAAAAGATGTATTTGAAAACAGTGATAAACAAGTAGTTGAGTGTGGTCCTCGCTACTTAGTTATTAAACGAACGGAGGAAGGTAGAACGTTTTCTACGGTTAATCCGTTTATTATACAGAAAGGTCTTGACAAAATAGCTGGTGCTGTTAAATCATGTACAAAATCCAGAAATGGCACGCTGCTGGTGGAAGCAACTACAGCATCCCAAGCAGCAAAGATACTGAAAGCCAACATGCTGGGCAGTTATCCAGTCAAAGTGGAGATGCATAGGACCCTGAATACCTCGCGCGGTGTTGTAAACACTAGCGCGTTGGATGGAATGTCCAACGAGGATATTCAGGAGAACCTCCAGGAACAAGGCGTAACTGCGGTCTATCGTGTCCAAAGGAGAGAACGAGGGGATATGGTTCCCACTCGTACCCTGTTCCTGACCTTTGATCGGGTAGATCTCCCTCAAAGAATCAGGGCAGGATATGAAGTGATTGAGGTTAGACCATACATACCTAACCCTCTGAGATGCTACCAATGTCAGCGGTTCGGTCACACTAGTGCATTCTGTAAAGGCTCACCTACATGTGTCAGCTGCGGAGCCGGCATGCATGAAAATGCATGTACATCACCTCCAGCATGCGTAAATTGTAGCGGTGAACATCCATCAAGTTCACGAGAATGTCCCCGTTATATTGAAGAGCGAGCTATTCAGGAGATCCGGGTTAAGGAAAAGGTTTCCTTTTCGGAAGCCCGGAAACTTCTATGTATCCTCAAGCCCTCTTCAACCACCTCCCGTACCTATAGCTCTGTGGCGGCTACTCCGTCACCGAAACGGGAGGCTGGTACCCAAACATCTGATATAAATGGGGCAACAATATCCGAGAAAGTTCTAGTGCCTAGATCGCAACCAAGAGCATCAGTAACACCATCTAAAACTCCGAGAACACAGACTACTGAAAATAACAAGTCAGTGAAGTCGCCTGACAAAGCATCCACGTCTAACAACAGGACGAAATTGCCCATTGTATACCAAGCACCAGAGATCAAGTTCAAGACGCAGTATGATAGAACTGCCTTCCTGAAAGAAAGCACAAAGTCTGCTCCAGAAAAGTCCAAGAAACGTAGCCCTAGAGCGTCTCCGAGATCATCGTCGGAGTCATCTTCTGGGGAGGACTACGACCGGCGACCGTCATCTACGTCGGTCGGAATTTCCAATCGCTTCGAGCCCCTCGAATCGAAGGTTGTAGAAGGAAAACCGTCCTCTTCCATAGAGGATATGGAGCATAAAACAGCTGACCACGCTGCTACATCTGCAGCAAAGAAGAGGCAGGATAAACCTGCCGAAACTAGCCCTACACCAAAGAAAAAGGGCAAATTGATTCGGCCACCCATGAAGTCGTCTTAATGTAGACTACCTTTACATCTTATATCCCATAGTTCCAATGGCTATCCTACAATGGAACATACGAGGATTAAGAGCGCATCGACCAGAATTGGAACTTTTGCTCAGTAAGCATCACCCCTTAGTGGTATGCTTACAAGAGACTAAGCTACGACCACAAGACAACTTTAAAATCAGACGCTACACACCACTGAGGTGTGATGTTGAAACAGAAGAGGGCATTCCTGCACACGGGGGTACTATGATGCTCCTCAGGGATGACATATTTGTAGATCCGTTACAGCTACAGTCTGATTTACAATCTGTAGCTGTAAGGATTAAGCTGCCATCAATAGAATTTTGCATTTGCACTGTATATCTCCCGCCATCAGATGACCTCTCGTTAGTTGACCTTGAAGATCTGGTTTCCCAACTTTCAACACCATTTCTAATAGTTGGAGACTTTAATGCCCATCACCCACTTTGGGGCTCAAATCGGGCATGTTCGAGAGGCAACCTCATTGCAAAATTCCTGGAGAGCAATAACTTGGTTCTCCTGAACACAGGAGAGCCCACATTCCTCTCAGACGCGTTTAACACCTATTCGCACATCGATTTGGCAGTGTGTTCATCCCAGTTAGCTGTTTCATTACAGTGGAATGTCATCTCTGATTTACATTCCAGCGACCACTTTCCATGTCTTCTTAGTCTCTTAGCACAAGATGTGTCTCCCTCAC
Organism: Mantis religiosa; assembly: GCA_030765055.1. Taxonomy (NCBI): domain Eukaryota; kingdom Metazoa; phylum Arthropoda; class Insecta; order Mantodea; family Mantidae; genus Mantis; species Mantis religiosa. The sequence continues at coordinate 1,025,907 of JAUKNK010000042.1, forward strand.
GTATCCCTAGATGGCGCTTTGATCGTGCCAACTGGAATCTTTACACCCAGTTGGCTGTCTTTGAATACAACCAGCACGATTCTGTGAATGATTTAGTTGATCATCTCACAGAGAAAATTCTTTCCGCTGCAGAACAGTCTATTCCACGTTCGGCTACCCAACCCGGTCGATTTCCTGTCCCATGGTGGACCAACGACTGCCGGAATGCTATTCGTGCTCGTAGACGTGCTCTAAGGGTATTCCAACGACACCCTACGCTAAGTAATCTAATTGAGTACAAGAAAGCGCGCGCAAAATCTAGGCAAATAATTAAGGATAGCAAAAAGACCTCATGGAACAAATTTGTATCATCTTTTAACAGATGTACACCCTCATCTGTTGTATGGGATAAATTAAGGCGCGTGGCCGGAAAATCAACCCACTTGCCAATCGCTGGTCTGAAAACAGCTGCAGGAGTTGTTGTTGATCCGTTTGTTGTCGCTAACACCTTCGGCTGTGCTTTCGCTCAGGTGTCTAGCTCATGCAATTATGCTCCTGAGTTTATCTCAATTAAGACTCAGGTAGAATCTCAAGGTTTCGTGTTTAGTTCCAGAAACCTTGAAGACTATAACCGCCTCTTCATCTTGGCAGAGCTAGAACACGCTCTTTCGTCATCACGACTGACAGCACCAGGACCGGACGGAATCCACGTTCAAATGTTACAACATCTCTCACCTGAAGGTAAGGCATTCCTGCTCGAGGTGTATAACCGTGTTTGGGTTGATGCCACGTTTCCTGAAAAGTGGCGAGAAGCTACCATTATACCTATCTTGAAAGCTGGCAAGGACCGTCACCTCCCTTCTAGCTACCGCCCTATTTCCCTCACCAGTTGCGTATGCAAGGTGATGGAACGCATGATAAATGGGCGGTTGGTATGGTGGCTGGAAACGCACAACCTACTGAATAACATCCAGTGCGGTTTTCGACGACGCCGTTCAACAGTGGATCATCTTGTGTCCATGTCGACGCAGATTATGAACGGATTTCTTAAGAACTGTCAAACAGTCGGAATATTTTTTGACCTCGAAAAGGCTTATGATACGTGTTGGCGGGCAGGGTTGCTACGTACTCTGCACACCTGGAATATACGTGGACGCCTACCACTCTTCCTTCAGGAATTCCTGAAAGACCGCGTATTCCGAGTAAGGGTTGGCTCGGTTTTTTCGAACCTTTTTGTTCAGGAGAACGGTGTACCACAGGGGTCGGTACTAAGTGTTACGTTGTTTGCTATTGCGATTAATTCTATCTCGAAATGTGTACCTCCAGGTGTCTCGTCATGCCTATTTGTAGACGACTTTGCCGTCTACTGTACATCTCAGCGCACTCCGTTTTTAGAGCGCCGTCTTCAGACCACCTTGGACAACCTTAAGAGTTGGAGTTTAAAAAACGGCTTCCGTTTTTCCGCTGAGAAAACCATCTGTGTAAACTTCTGGCGTCAGCAGAGTCGACTACCTCCAAGGCTCCGGCTAGGCGCTGATCTACTACCTTTTGCAGATGAGACGAGGTTCCTTGGATTGATATTTGATAGAAAACTTAGTTGGTCGTCGCATATAGCACAACTGAAAGCACGATGTGACCGATCTTTGAATATCTTGCGGGTACTAAGTGGAAAATCGTGGGGAGCGGATCGTGCAGTGTTATTGCGACTTTATCGGGCACTCATCCGTTCCAAATTAGACTATGGTAGTATCGTTTATGGCTCAGCACGACCATCTGTGCTGAAGAGATTAGACACAGTCCATAACTGTGGCATACGTATAGCTGTTGGGGCATTTCCAACGAGCCGAGTTATAAGCCTGTATGCTGAGTCTGCAGAACCTCCTCTGCACTACAGGCGCAACATGTTATTAGCCAATTATGGCTGTGGACTTAATTGCATGCCCACACATCCATCGTTTACGCCGTTCTTTAATACCTTCATGGACGTGCGTTATAGGAACACTACTATTAAACCAAAGCCACCTGGTTTTCGTTTCCGGGAGCTCCTTAGACATCTTGATACTGACATGCCCAAGATGTATCCTAGGGGGGAGAGGACATACCCTCCTTGGTTGTGCAGAGCGTCCCCGGTTGATCTGGGCATGACTAAATATGATAAATCTACCATGTCTATGTCTAGTATCCGCACATGTTTTTTAGAATTTTTATCGCGATATGAGGACCATTTTGTAATTTATACTGATGGCTCCAAGAACTCAAATGGCGTTGGTTGTGCTTACGTGTGTGGAACCGAACCCTATACATTCGGATTCCACACTAGCACTTCCATTTTTACTGCAGAGCTTTATGCAATATACCGGGCCATTTTACACGTACGCCGACGAAAGTTGGGGGACTGCTTAATCCTGAGTGATTCCCTCAGTGCTCTTCAAAGCCTACGGCAGCTGTACAACTACCACCCTATTGTGCAGCGTATACAGGATGCCCTCCACGTTTTACACGCTTCTGGCGTTAACGTGGTATGTGCATGGATCCCTGGTCACGTAGGCTTGCGGGGGAATGAAATGGCGGATTCAGCAGCCAAGACAGCTATCATGAAGCCCAGGGTTCGAATACCATCTGTGACATCGGAAGACTTTAGGGCCGAATTGCGGAGAGCTGTGCAAACCTGCTGGCAGGAAGAGTGGTATGCTCTCCGCAATAATAAACTTAGATCTGTCAAAGAACTTCCGATTCCCTGGGTTACCTCCTGTCGGTCATCTCGTCGCGAGGAGGTGAGTTTGGCTCGGTTACGAATTGGGCACTGCATTTTTACTCATAGTTTTCTTTTTAAAAAGGAGCCTTCTCCACTATGTCCGTTTTGTAATGAAGCGTTGTCTGTTCGACACGTGCTGCTAGAATGTTTTCACCTAGCAGACCTTAGGACGTCTCTGCAGCTGCCGGTCAGCTTTGCAGAAATTCTAGCGGACGATAACGCAGTAGTGAAGAAGGTTTTTAGGTTCTTTTCGAGATTAGATTTTAGGATTTAGCAAATAGAATTTATGGTTTTTGGATGTTTTTTTTTTTCTATTCTTTTTTTTTTTTTTTTTTTTTTTTTTTTTTTTTTTTTTTTTTTTTTTTTTTTTTTTTCAACGCGTATATATTTGTTTTTTTTTTTTTTTTTTTTTTTTAACATAGTTATACTGTTTTAGAATGATTTATATCTGGCTTTTGCCATGACCATTTTCTTTTAAAAAGGGCGCTGATGACCTCTGTAGTTGAGCGCCCTTATACTCATCATCACTCACTCACTCGGTTTTTTCGAACCTTTTTGTTCAGGAGAACGGTGTACCACAGGGGTCGGTACTAAGTGTTACGTTGTTTGCTATTGCGATTAATTCTATCTCGAAATGTGTACCTCCAGGTGTCTCGTCATGCCTATTTGTAGACGACTTTGCCGTCTACTGTACATCTCAGCGCACTCCGTTTTTAGAGCGCCGTCTTCAGACCACCTTGGACAACCTTAAGAGTTGGAGTTTAAAAAACGGCTTCCGTTTTTCCGCTGAGAAAACCATCTGTGTAAACTTCTGGCGTCAGCAGAGTCGACTACCTCCAAGGCTCCGGCTAGGCGCTGATCTACTACCTTTTGCAGATGAGACGAGATTCCTTGGATTGATATTTGATAGAAAACTTAGTTGGTCGTCGCATATAGCACAACTGAAAGCACGATGTGACCGATCTTTGAATATCTTGCGGGTACTAAGTGGAAAATCGTGGGGAGCGGATCGTGCAGTGTTATTGCGACTTTATCGGGCACTCATCCGTTCCAAATTAGACTATGGTAGTATCGTTTATGGCTCAGCACGACCATCTGTGCTGAAGAGATTAGACACAGTCCATAACTGTGGCATACGTATAGCTGTTGGGGCATTTCCAACGAGCCGAGTTATAAGCCTGTATGCTGAGTCTGCAGAACCTCCTCTGCACTACAGGCGCAACATGTTATTAGCCAATTATGGCTGTGGACTTAATTGCATGCCCACACATCCATCGTTTACGCCGTTCTTTAATACGTTCATGGACGTGCGTTATAGGAACACTACTATGAAACCAAAGCCACCTGGTTTTCGTTTCCGGGAGCTCCTTAGACATCTTGATACTGACATGCCCAAGATGTATCCTAGGGGGGAGAGGACATACCCTCCTTGGTTGTGCAGAGCGTCCCCGGTTGATCTGGGCATGACTAAATATGATAAATCTACCATGTCTATGTCTAGTATCCGCACATGTTTTTTAGAATTTTTATCGCGATATGAGGACCATTTTGTAATTTATACTGATGGCTCCAAGAACTCAAATGGCGTTGGTTGTGCTTACGTGTGTGGAACCGAACCCTATACATTCGGATTCCACACTAGCACTTCCATTTTTACTGCAGAGCTTTATGCAATATACCGGGCCATTTTACACGTACGCCGACGAAAGTTGGGGGACTGCTTAATCCTGAGTGATTCCCTCAGTGCTCTTCAAAGCCTACGGCAGCTGTACAACTACCACCCTATTGTGCAGCGTATACAGGATGCCCTCCACGTTTTACACGCTTCTGGCGTTAACGTGGTGTGTGCTTGGATCCCTGGTCACGTAGGCTTGCGGGGGAATGAAATGGCGGATTCAGCAGCCAAGACGGCTATCATGAAGCCCAGGGTTCGAATACCATCTGTGACATCGGAAGACTTTAGGGCCGAATTGCGGAGAGCTGTGCAAACCTGCTGGCAGGAAGAGTGGTCTGCTCTCCGCAATAATAAACTTAGATCTGTCAAAGAACTTCCGATTCCCTGGGTTACCTCCTGTCGGTCATCTCGTCGCGAGGAGGTGAGTTTGGCTCGGTTACGAATTGGGCACTGCATTTTTACTCATAGTTTTCTTTTTAAAAAGGAGCCTTCTCCACTATGTCCGTTTTGTAATGAAGCGTTGTCTGTACGACACGTGCTGCTAGAGTGTTTTCACCTAGCAGACCTTAGGACGTCTCTGCAGCTGCCGGTCAGCTTTGCAGAAATATTAGCGGACGATAACGCAGTAGTGAAGAAGGTTTTTAGGTTCTTTTCGAGATTAGATTTTAGGATTTAGCAAATAGAATTTATGGTTTTTGGATGACATTTTTTTTTTTTTTTTTTTTTTTTTCAACGTGTATGCATTTTTTGTCTTTTTTAACACATTTATGGTGTTTTAGAATAATTTATATCTGGCTTTTGCCATGACCAGTTTCCTTTAAAAAGGGCGCTGATGACCTCTGTAGTTGAGCGCCCTTATACTCATCATCATCATCAAGGACCGTCACCTCCCTTCTAGCTACCGCCCTATTTCCCTCACCAGTTGCGTATGCAAGGTGATGGAACGCATGATAAATGGGCGGTTGGTATGGTGGCTGGAAACGCACAACCTACTGAATAACATCCAGTGCGGTTTCCGACGACGCCGTTCAACAGTGGATCATCTTGTGTCCATGTCGACACAGATTATGAACGGATTTCTTAAGAACTGTCAAACAGTCGGAATATTTTTTGACCTCGAAAAGGCTTATGATACGTGTTGGCGGGCAGGGTTGCTACGTACTCTGCACACCTGGAATATACGTGGACACCTACCACTATTCCTTCAGGAATTCCTGAAAGACCGCGTATTCCGAGTAAGGGTTGGCTCGGTTTTTTCGAACCTTTTTGTTCAAGAGAACGGTGTACCACAGGGATCGGTATTAAGTGTTACGTTGTTTGCTATTGCGATTAATTCTATCTCGAAATGTGTACCTCCAGGTGTCTCATCATGCCTATTTGTAGACGACTTAGCCGTCTACTGTACATCTCAGCGCACTCCGTTTTTAGAGCGCCGTCTTCAGACCACCTTGGACAACCTTAAGAGTTGGAGTTTAAAAAACGGCTTCCGTTTTTCCGCTGAGAAAACCATCTGTGTAAACTTCTGGCGTCAGCAGAGTCGACTACCTCCAAGGCTCCGGCTAGGCGCTGATCTACTACCTTTTGCAGATGAGGCGAGGTTCCTTGGATTGATATTTGATAGAAAACTTAGTTGGTCGTCGCATATAGCACAACTGAAAGCACGATGTGACCTATCTTTGAATATCTTGCGGGTACTAAGTGGAAAATCGTGGGGAGCGGATCGTGCAGTGTTATTGCGACTTTATCGGGCACTCATCCGTTCCAAATTAGACTATGGTAGTATCGTTTATGGCTCAGCACGACCATCTGTGCTGATGAGATTAGACACAGTCCATAACTGTGGCATACGTATAGCTGTTGGGTCATTTCCAACGAGCCGAGTTATAAGCCTGTATGCTGAGTCTGCAGAACCTCCTCTGCACTACAGGCGCAACATGTTATTAGCCAATTATGGCTGTGGACTTAATTGCATGCCCACACATCCATCGTTTACGCCGTTCTTTAATACCTTCATGGACGTGCGTTATAGGAACACTACTATTAAACCAAAGCCACCTGGTTTTCGTTTCCGGGAGCTCCTTAGACATCTTGATACTGACATGCCAAAGATGTATCCTAGGGGGGAGAGGACATACCCTCCTTGGTTGTGCAGAGCGTCCACGGTTGATCTGGGCATGACTAAATATGATAAATCTACCATGTCTATGTCTAGTATCCGCACATGTTTTTTAGAATTTTTATCGCGATATGAGGACCATTTTGTAATTTATACTGATGGCTCCAAGAACTCAAATGGCGTTGGTTGTGCTTTCGTTTGTGGAACCGAACCCTATACATTCGGATTCCACACTAGCACTTCCATTTTTACTGCAGAGCTTTATGCAATATACCGGGCCATTTTACACGTACGTCGACGAAAGTTGGGGGACTGCTTAATCCTGAGTGATTCCCTCAGTGCACTTCAAAGCCTACGGCAGCTGTACAGCTACCACCCTATTGTGCAGAGTATACAGGATGCCCTCCACGTTTTACACGCTTCTGGTGTTAACGTGGTGTGTGCATGGATTCCTGGTCACGTAGGCTTGCGGGGGAATGAAATGGCGGATTCAGCAGCCAAGACGGCTATCATGAAGCCCAGGGTTCGAATACCATCTGTGACATCGGAAGACTTTAGGGCCGAATTGCGGAGAGCTGTGCAAACCTGCTGGCAGGAAGAGTGGTCTGCTCTCCGCAATAATAAACTTAGATCTGTCAAAGAACTTCCTATTCCCTGGGTTACCTCCTGTCGGTCATCTCGTCGCGAGGAGGTGAGTTTGGCTCGGTTACGAATTGGACACTGCATTTTTACTCATAGTTTTCTTTTTAAAAAGGAGCCTCCTCCACTATGTCCGTTTTGTAATGAAGCGTTGTCTGTACGACACGTGCTGCTAGAGTGTTTTCACCTAGCAGACCTTAGGACGTCTCTGCAGCTGCCGGTCAGCTTTGCAGAAATTCTAGCGGACGATCACGCAGTAGTGGAGAAGGTTTTTAGATTCTTTTCGAGATTAGATTTTAGGATTTAGCAAATAGAATTTATGGTTTTTGGATGACATTTTTATTTTATTTATTTATTTATTATTATTTTTTTTTCAAGGCGTATGTATTTTTTGTCTTTTTTAACATATACTGTTTTAGAATAATTTATATCTGGCTTTTGCCATGACCAGTTTCATTTAAAAAGGGCGCTGATGACCTCTGTAGTTGAGCGCCCTTATACTCATCATCACTCACTCACTCACTCCAGCACGTCTCGTACCGCCCCTTGCTTCGCCAGCGGAACGCGTCTAGGTGGTTGCCGAATAGGCCGGGTGTCCCCGGTGTCGATGCGGCGAAGCACTTTCTCCGTGCGGCCGTAGTGACTGTCGCCTTCGCTGAAGACGCGCTGGTATCGCCTCAGCAGTTGTGGAAATTTCTCCAGCTGTTGTGCAGTCAGGTGGTCAGCCGCCCTCTGCAGTAAGCCTTCTAGCCGGGGCCCCAGGTGTTGGGCCGGCACCGGCTCCTATATCATGTTGATTGCTGTTACGCTCACCACGGGCTCCCCCCAGGGGCCTACTTCGGTAGGTACGGGTTTGGCGAACCCGGGGTCCCGAGCCAACAGTCTCCCTCGAGTGGGCTCCTCTTCGTGGTTGAGGGAGATGGTCAACAGGCCCACCCACGTGTAGGCCGTGCGTGGAGACCCGTGTCGGTGGAAAGGTTTGTCCTGGTAGTTGAGGGATGCGTATCTGAGCTCGTAACAGTTATTTTTTCTGAATTCGGGGAGGGTTCGCATTTCTAATACACTACTTTGGCTTCTGCTTCGCCTAAACGGGAGGTTAGGGACTAACCCACCCCTAATCAATCGGCCAGGACTAGGTATTGTACCGACCTCCAGGGTGAGTGGGACGGCGAGCTCGCTATATCCCCTGTGTAGCCCTGTCATCCCAGTGGGATGACCCCTTGTTGGACTCCGTGGTGGGTGGGGAGCACTGGGGGATGAAATTTAGACCAACATTTATGGCTAAACAACACCCCCCAAAACACAATAAACGTGGAAAAGATTTATTTGAAAACAGTGATAAACAAGTAGTTGAGTGTGGTCCTCGCTACTTAGTTATTAAACGAACGGAGGAAGGTAGAACTTTTTCTACGGTTAATCCGTTTATTATACAGAAAGGTCTTGACAAAATAGCTGGTGCTGTTAAATCATGTACAAAATCTAGAAATGGCACGCTGCTGGTGGAAGCAACTACAGCATCCCAGGCAGCAAAGATACTGAAAGCCAATATGCGGGGCAGTTATCCAGTCAAAGTGGAGATGCATAGGACCCTGAATTCCTCGCGCGGTGTTGTAAACACTAGCGCGTTGGATGGAATGTCCAACGAGGATATTCAGGAGAACCTCCAGGAACAAGGCGTAACTGCAGTATATCGTGTCCAAAGGAGAGAACGAGGGGATATGGTTCCTACTCGTACGCTGTTCCTGACCTTTGATCGGGTAGATCTCCCTCAAAGGATCAGGGCAGGATATGAAGTGATTGAGGTTAGACCGTACATACCTAACCCTCTGAGATGCTACCAATGTCAGCGGTTCGGTCACACTAGTGCATTCTGTAAAGGCGCACCTACATGTGTCAGCTGTGGAGCCGGCATGCATGAAAATGCATGTACATCACCTCCGGAATGCGTAAATTGTAGCGGTGAACATCCATCAAGTTCACGAGAATGCCCCCGTTATATTGAAGAGCGAGCTATTCAGGAGATCCGGGTTAAAGAAAAGGTATCCTTTTCGGAAGCCCGGAAACTTCTATGTATTCTCAAGCCCTCTTCAACCACCTCCCGTACCTATAGCTCTGTGGCGGCTACTCCGTCACCGAAACGGGAGGCTGGTACCCAAACATCTGATATAAACGGGGCAACAATATCCGAGAAAGTTCTAGTGCCTAGATCGCAACCAAGAGCATCAGTAACAACATCTAAAACTCCGAGAACACAGACTACTGAAAATAACAAGTCAGTGAAGTCGCCTGAGAAAGCATCCACTGCTAACAACAAGACGAAATTGCCCATTGTATACCAAGCACCAGAGATCAAGTTCAAGACGCAGTATGATAGAACTGCCTTCCTGAAAGAAAGCACAAAGTCTGCTCCAGAAAAGTCCAAGAAACGTAGCCCTAGAGCGTCTCCGAGTTCATCGTCGGTGTCATCTTCTGGGGAGGACCACGACCGGCGACCGTCATCTACGTCGGTCGGAATTTCCAATCGCTTCGAGCCCCTCGAATCGAAAGTTGTATAAGGAAAACCGTCCTCTTCCATAGAGGATATGGAGCAGGAAACAGCTGACCACGCTGCTACATCTGCAGCAAAGAAGAGGCAGGATAAACCTGCCGAAACTAGCCCTACACCAAAGAAAAAGGGCAAATTGATTCGGCCACCCATGAAGTCGTCTTAATGTAGACTACCTTTACTTCTTATATCCCATAGTTCCAATGGCTATCCTACAATGGAACATACGAGGTTTAAGAGCGCATCGACCAGAATTGGACTTTTGCTCAGTAAGCATCACCCCTTAGTGGTATGCTTACAAGAGACTAAGCTACGACCACAAGACAACTTTAAAATCAGACGCTACACACCACTGAGGTGTGATGTTGAAACAGAAGAGGGCATTCCTGCACACGGGGGTACTATGATGCTCCTCAGGGATGACATATTTGTAGATCCCTTACAGCTACAGTCTGATTTACAATCTGTAGCTGTAAGGATTAAGCTGCCATCAATAGAATTTTGCATTTGCACTGTATATCTCCCGCCATCAGATGACCTCTCGTTACTTGACCTTGAAGATCTGGTTTCCCAACTTTCAACACCATTTCTAATAGTTGGAGACCTTAATGCCCATCACCCACTTTGGGGCTCAAATCGGGCATGTTCGAGAGGCAACCTCATTGCAAAATTCCTGGAGAGCAATAACTTGGTTCTCCTGAACACCGGAGAGCCCACATTCCTCTCAGACGCGTTTAACACCTATTCGCACATCGATTTGGCAGTGTGTTCATCCCAGTTAGCTGTTTCATTACAGTGGAATGTCATCTCTGATTTACATTCCAGCGACCACTTTCCATATCTTCTTAGTCTCTTAGCACAAGATGTGTCTCCCTCACGTATCCCTAGATGGCGCTTTGATCGTGCCAACTGGAATCTTTACACCCAGTTGGCTGTCTTTGAATACAACGAGCACGATTCTGTGAATGATTTAGTCGATCATCTCACAGAGAAAATTCTTTCCGCTGCAGAACAGTCTATTCCACGTTCGGCTACCCAACTCGGTCGATTTCCTGTCGCATGGTGGACCAACGACTGCCGGAATGCTATTCGTGCTCGTAGACGTGCTCTAAGGGTATTCCAACGACACCCTACGCTAAGTAATCTAATTGAGTATAAGAAAGCGCGTGCAAAATCTAGGCAAATAATTAAGGATAGCAAAAAGACCTCATGGAACAAATTTGTATCATCTTTTAACAGATGTACACCCTCATCTGTTGTATGGGATAAATTAAGGCGCGTGGCCGGAAAATCAACCCACCTTCCAATCGCTGGTCTGAAAACAACTGCAGGAGTTGTTGTTGATCCGTTTGTTGTGGCTAACACCTTCGGCTGTGCTTTCGCTCAGGTGTCTAGCTCATGCAATTATGCTCCTGAGTTTATCTCAATTAAGACTCAGGTAGAATCTCAAGGTTTCGTGTTTAGTTCCAGAAACCTTGAAGACTATAACCGCCTCTTCATCTTGGCAGAGCTAGAACACGCTCTTTCGTCATCGCGAGTGACAGCACCAGGACCGGATGGAATCCACGTTCAAATGTTACAACATCTCTCACCTGAAGGTAAGGCATTCCTGCTCGAGGTCTATAACCGTGTTTGGGTTGATGCCACGTTTCCTGAAAAGTGGCGAGAAGCTACCATTATACCTATCTTGAAAGCTGGCAAGGACCGTCACCTCCCTTCTAGCTACCGCCCTATTTCCCTCACCAGTTGCGTATGCAAGGCACAACTGAAGGCACGATGTGACCGATCTTTGAATATCTTGCGGGTACTAAGTGGAAAATCGTGGGGAGCGGATCGTGCAGTGTTATTGCGACTTTATCGGGCACTCATCCGTTCCAAATTAGACTATGGTAGTATCGTTTATGGCTCAGCACGACCATCTGTGCTGAAGAGATTAGACACAGTCCATAACTCTGGCATACGTATAGCTGTTGGGGCATTTCCAACGAGCCGAGTTATAAGCCTGTATGCTGAGTCTGCAGAACCTCCTTTGCACTACAGGCGCAACATGTTATTAGCCAATTATGGCTGTGGACTTAATTGCATGCCCACACATCCATCGTTTACGCCGTTCTTTAATACCTTCATGGACGTGCGTTATAGGAACACTACTATTAAACCAAAGCCACCTGGTTTTCGTTTCCGGGAGCTCCTTAGACATCTTGATACTGACATGCCCAAGATGTATCCTAGGGGGGAGAGGACATACCCTCCTTGGTTGTGCAGAGCGTCCCCGGTTGATCTGGGCATGACTAAATATGATAAATCTACCATGTCTATGTCTAGTATCCGCACATGTTTTTTAGAATTTTTATCGCGATATGAGGACCATTTTGTAATTTATACTGATGGCTCCAAGAACTCAAATGGCGTTGGTTGTGCTTACGTGTGTGGAACCGAGCCCTATACATTCGGATTCCACACTAGCACTTCCATTTTTACTGCAGAGCTTTATGCAATATACCGGGCCATTTTACACGTACGCCGACGAAAGTTGGGGGACTGCTTAATCCTGAGTGATTCCCTCAGTGCTCTTCAAAGCCTACGGCAGCTGTACAACTACCACCCTATTGTGCAGCGTATACAGGATGCCCTCCACGTTTTACACGCTTCTGGCGTTAACGTGGTGTGTGCATGGATCCCTGGTCACGTAGGCTTGCGGGGGAATGAAATGGCGGATTCAGCAGCCAAGACGGCTATCATGAAGCCCAGGGTTCGAATACCATCTGTGACATCGGAAGACTTTAGGGCCGAATTGCGGAGAGCTGTGCAAACCTGCTGGCAGGAAGAGTGGTCTGCTCTCCGCAATAATAAACTTAGATCTGTCAAAGAACTTCCGATTCCCTGGGTTACCTCCTGTCGGTCATCTCGTCGCGAGGAGGTGAGTTTGGCTCGGTTACGAATTGGGCACTGCATTTTTACTCATAGTTTTCTTTTTAAAAAGGAGCCTTCTCCACTATGTCCGTTTTGTAATGAAGCGTTGTCTGTACGACACGTGCTGCTAGAGTGTTTTCACCTAGCAGACCTTAGGACGTCTCTGCAGCTGCCGGTCAGCTTTGCAGAAATATTAGCGGACGATAACGCAGTAGTGAAGAAGGTTTTTAGGTTCTTTTCAAGATTAGATTTTAGGATTTAGCAAATAGAATTTAAAGTTTTTGGATGACATTTTTATTTTATTTTTTTTTTTTTTTTTTTTTCAAGGCGTATGTATTTTTTGTCTTTTTTAACATATACTGTTTTTAGAATAATTTATATCTGGCTTTTGCCATGACCAGTTTCATTTAAAAAGGGCGCTGATGACCTCTGTAGTTGAGCGCCCTTATACTCATCATCACTCACTCACTCACCATGTCTATGTCTAGTATCCGCACATGTTTGTTTCGAATTTTTATCGCGATATCAGGACCATGCTATAATTTATACCGATGGGTCCAAGAACTGCAATGGTGTTGGTTGTGCTTACGTGTGTGGAACCGAACCGTGTACATTCGCATTCCACACTAGCACTGCCATTTTTACAGCAGAGCCCTATGCAATATACCGGGCCATTTTACACGTACGTCGACGAAAGTTGGGCGACTGCTTAATCCTGAGTGATTCCCTCACTGCACTTCAAAGTCTACGGCAGCTGTACAACTACCACCCTATTGTGCAGCGTATACAGGACGCCCTCTATGTTTTACACGCTTCTGGCGTTAGCGTGGTGTGTGCATGGATCCTAGTCACGTAGGCTTGCGGGGGAATGAAATGACGGATTCGGCAGCCAAGACGGCTACCATGAAGTCCAGGGTTCGAGTACCATCTGTGACATCGGAAGATTTTAGGGCCGAATTGCGGAGAGCTGTGCAAACCTGCTGGCAGGAAGAGTGGTCTGCTCTCCGCAATAATAAACTTAGATCTGTCAAAGAACTTCCTATTCCCTGGGTTACCTCCTGTCGGTCATCTCGTCGCGAGGAGGTGAGTTTGGCTCGGTTACGAATTGGACACTGCATTTTTACTCATAGTTTTCTTTTTAAAAAGGAGCCTTCTCCACTATGTCCGTTTTGTAATGGAGCGTTGTCTGTACGACACGTGCTGCTAGAGTGTTTTCACCTAGCAGACCTTAGGACGTCTCTGCAGCTGCCGGTCAGCTTTGCAGAAATTCTAGCGGATGATCACGCAGTAGTGGAGAAGGTTTTTAGATTCTTTTCGAGATTAGATTTTAGGATTTAGCAAATAGAATTTATGGTTTTTGGATGAGATTTTTATTTTATTTATTTATTTATTTTTTTTCAAGGCGTATGTATTTTTTGTCTTTTTTAACATATACTGTTTTAGAATAATTTATATCTGTCTTTTGCCATGACCAGTTTCATTTAAAAAGGGCGCTGATGACCTCTGTAGTTGAGCGCCCTTATACTCATCATCACTCACTCATCACTCACCACGGGCTCAGACGTCCCCAACTCTAAATACTAAGTGGAAATCTTGGTGAGCGGATCGTATTCCGAGTAAGGGTTGGCTCGGTTTTTCGAACCTTTTAGTTCAAGAGAATGGTGTACCACAGGTATCGGTACTAAGTGTTACGTTGTTTGCTATTGCGATTAACTCTATCTCGAAATATGTATCTCCGGAGGTTTTGTCATGCCTATTTGTAGACGACTTTGCCGTCTACTGTACATCTCAGCGCACTCCGTTTTTAGAGCGCCGTCTTCAGACCACCTTGGACAGACTTAAGGGTTGGAGTTTAAAAAACGGCTTCCGATTCTCCGCTGAGAAAACCATCTGTGTTAACGTCTGGCGTCAGCAAAGTCGACTACCTCCAAGGCTCCGCCTAGGCGCTGATCTACTACCTTTTGCAGATGAGACGAGGTTCCTTGAACTGATATTGGATAGGAAACTTAGTTGGTCGTCGTATATAGTACAACTGAAAGCACGATGTGACCGATCTTTAAATATCTTGCGGATACTAAGTGGAAAATCGTGGGGAGCGGATCGTACAGTGTTATTGCAATTTAGTCGCGCACTCATCCGTTCCAAATTATACTATGGTAGTATCGTTTACGGCTCAGCACGACCATCTGTGCTGATGAGATTAGACACAGTCCATAATTGTGGCATACGTATAGCAGTTGGGGCACTTCGAACGAGCCGAGTTATAAGCCTGTATGCTGAGTCTGCAGAACCTCCTCTGCAGTACAGGCGCAACATGTTATTGGAAAATTATGGCTGTGGACTTAATTGCATGCGCACACATCCAACGTTTACGCCGTTCTTTAATACATTGATAGACGTGAGCTATAGGAACACTTCTAATAGACCAAGGCCACCTGGTTTTCGTTTCCGGGAGCTCCTTAGATATCTTGATACTGAAATGCCCAAGATGTATCCTAGGGGTGAGAGACCATACCCTCCTTGGTT
Source organism: Mantis religiosa (assembly GCA_030765055.1). Lineage (NCBI taxonomy): Eukaryota > Metazoa > Arthropoda > Insecta > Mantodea > Mantidae > Mantis > Mantis religiosa. The sequence continues at coordinate 1,041,055 of JAUKNK010000042.1, forward strand.
TTGCAGAGCGTCCCACGTTGATCTGGGCAGGACAAAATATGATAAATCTACCATGTCTATGTCTAGTATCCGCACATGTTTGTTTCGAATTTTTATCGCGATATCAGGACCATGCTATAATTTATACCGATGGGTCCAAGAACTGCAATGGTGTTGGTTGTGCTTACGTGTGTGGAACCGAACCGTGTACATTCGCATTCCACACTAGCACTGCCATTTTTACAGCAGAGCCCTATGCAATATACCGGGCCATTTTACACGTACGTCGACGAAAGTTGGGCGACTGCTTAATCCTGAGTGATTCCCTCACTGCACTTCAAAGTCTACGGCAGCTGTACAACTACCACCCTATTGTGCAGCGTATACAGGACGCCCTCTATGTTTTACACGCTTCTGGCGTTAGCGTGGTGTGTGCATGGATCCTAGTCACGTAGGCTTGCGGGGGAATGAAATGACGGATTCGGCAGCCAAGACGGCTACCATGAAGTCCAGGGTTCGAGTACCATCTGTGACATCGGAAGATTTTAGGGCCGTATTGCGGAGAGCTGTGCAAACCTGCTGGCAGGGTGACCACTTGTTGGACTCCGTGGTGGGTGGGGACCACTGGGGGATGAAATTTAGACCTAATATTATGGTTAACCTACACCCCCAAAAAACAATAAACGTAGAAAGGATTTATTTGAAAACAGTGTTAAGCAAGTAGTTGAGTGTGGTCCTCGCTACTTAGTTATTAAACGAACGGAGGAAGGTAGAACTTTTTCTACGGTTAATCCATTTATTATACAGAAAGGTCTTGATAAAATAGCTGGTGCTGTTAAATCATGTACAAAATCTAGAAATGGCACGCTGCTGGTGGAAGCAACTACAGCATCCCAGGCAGCAAAGATACTGAAAGCCAACATGCTGGGTAGTTATCCAGTCAAAGTGGAGATGCATAGGACCCTGAATTCCTCGCGCGGTGTTGTAAACACTAGCGCGTTGGATGGAATGTCCAACGAGGATATTCAGGAGAACCTCCAGGAACAAGGCGTAACTGCAGTTTATCGTGTCCAAAGGAGAGAACGAGGGGATATGGCTCCCACTCGTACCCTGTTCCTGACCTTTGATCGGGTAGATCTCCCTCAAAGGATCAGGGCAGGATATGAAGTGATTGAGGTTAGACCATACATACCTAACCCTCTGAGATGCTACCAATGTCAGCGGTTCGGTCACACTAGTGCATTCTGTAAAGGCGCACCTACATGTGTCAGCTGTGGAGCCGGCATGCATGAAAATGCATGTACATCACCTCCGGAATGCGTAAATTGTAGCGGTGAACATCCATCAAGTTCACGAGAATGCCCCCGTTATATTGAAGAGCGAGCTATTCAGGAGATCCGGGTTAAAGAAAAGGTATCCTTTTCGGAAGCCCGGAAACTTCTATGTATTCTCAAGCCCTCTTCAACCACCTCCCGTACCTATAGCTCTGTGGCGGCTACTCCGTCACCGAAACGGGAGGCTGGTACCCAAACATCTGATATAAACGGGGCAACAATATCCGAGAAAGTTCTAGTGCCTAGATCGCAACCAAGAGCATCAGTAACAACATCTAAAGCTCCGAGAACACAGACTACTGAAAATATCAAGTCAGTGAAGTCGCCTGAGAAAGCATCCACTTCTAACAACAGGACGAAATTGCCCATTGTATACCAAGCACCAGAGATCAAGTTCAAGACGCAGTATGATAGAACTGCCTTCCTGAAAGAAAGCACAAAGTCTGCTCCAGAAAAGTCCAAGAAACGTAGCCCTAGAGCGTCTCCGAGATCATCGTCGGAGTCATCTTCTGGGGAGGACCACGACCGGCGACCGTCATCTACTTCGGTCGGAATTTCCAATCGCTTCGAGCCCCTCGAATCGAAAGTTGTAGAAGGAAAACCGTCCTCTTCCATAGAGGATATGGAGCAGGAAACAGCTGACCACGCTGCTACATCTGCAGCAAAGAAGAGGCAGGATAAACCTGCCGAAACTAGCCCTACACCAAAGAAAAAGGGCAAATTGATTCGGCCACCCATGAAGTCGTCTTAATGTAGACTACCTTTACATCTTATATCCCATAGTTCCGATGGCTATCCTACAATGGAACATACGAGGATTAAGAGCGCATCGACCAGAATTGGAACTTTTGCTCAGTAAGCATCACCCCTTAGTGGTATGCTTACAAGAGACTAAGCTACGACCACAAGACAACTTTAAAATCAGACGCTACACACCACTGAGGTGTGATGTTGAAACAGAAGAGGGCATTCCTGCACACGGGGGTACTATGATGCTCCTCAGGGATGACATATTTGTAGATCCGTTACAGCTACAGTCTGATTTACAATCTGTAGCTGTAAGGATTAAGCTGCCATCAATAGAATTTTGCATTTGCACTGTGTATCTCCCGCCATCAGATGACCTCTCGTTAGTTGACCTTGAAGATCTGGTTTCCCAACTTTCAACACCATTTCTAATAGTTGGAGACTTTAATGCCCATCACCCACTTTGGGGCTCAAATCGGGCATGTTCGAGAGGCAACCTCATTGCAAAATTCCTGGAGAGCAATAACTTGGTTCTCCTGAACACCGGAGAGCCCACATTCCTCTCAGACGCGTTTAACACCTATTCGCACATCGATTTGGCAGTGTGTTCATCCCAGTTAGCTGTTTCATTACAGTGGAATGTCATCTCTGATTTACATTCCAGCGACCACTTTCCATGTCTTCTTAGTCTCTTAGCACAAGATGTGTCTCCCTCACGTATCCCTAGATGGCGCTTTGATCGTGCCAACTGGAATCTTTACACCCAGTTGGCAGTCTTTGAATACAACCAGCACGATTCTGTGAATGATTCAGTTGATCATCTCACAGAGAAAATTCTTTCCGCTGCAGAACAGTCTATTCCACGTTCGGCTACCCAACCCGGTCGATTTCCTGTCCCATGGTGGACCAACGACTGCCGGAATGCTATTCGTGCTCGTAGACGTGCTCTAAGGGTATTCCAACGACACCCTACGCTAAGTAATCTAATTGAGTACAAGAAAGCGCGCGCAAAATCTAGGCAAATAATTAAGGATAGCAAAAAGACCTCATGGAACAAATTTGTATCATCTTTTAACAGATGTACACCCTCATCTGTTGTATGGGATAAATTAAGGCGCGTGGCCGGAAAATCAACCCACTTGCCAATCGCTGGTCTGAAAACAGCTGCAGGAGTTGTTGTTGATCCGTTTGTTGTGGCTAACACCTTCGGCTGTGCTTTCGCTCAGGTGTCTAGCTCATGCAATTATGCTCCTGAGTTTATCTCAATTAAGACTCAGGTAGAATCTCAAGGTTTCGTGTTTAGTTCCAGAAACCTTGAAGACTATAACCGCCTCTTCATCTTGGCAGAGCTAGAACATGCTCTTTCGTCATCACGACTGACAGCACCAGGACCGGACGGAATCCACGTTCAAATGTTACAACATCTCTCACCTGAAGGTAAGGCATTCCTGCTCGAGGTGTATAACCGTGTTTGGGTTGATGCCACGTTTCCTGAAAAGTGGCGAGAAGCTACCATTATACCTATCTTGAAAGCTGGCAAGGACCGTCACCTCCCTTCTAGCTACCGCCCTATTTCCCTCACCAGTTGCGTATGCAAGGTGATGGAACGCATGATAAATGGGCGGTTGGTATGGTGGCTGGAAACGCACAACCTACTGAATAACATCCAGTGCGGTTTCCGACGACGCCGTTCAACAGTGGATCATCTTGTGTCCATGTCGACACAGATTATGAACGGATTTCTTAAGAACTGTCAAACAGTCGGAATATTTTTTGACCTCGAAAAGGCTTATGATACGTGTTGGCGGGCAGGGTTGCTACGTACTCTGCACACCTGGAATATACGTGGACGCCTACCACTCTTCCTTCAGGAATTCCTGAAAGACCGCGTATTCCGAGTAAGGGGTTGCTCGGTTTTTTCGAACCTTTTTGTTCAGGAGAACGGTGTACCACAGGGGTCGGTACTAAGTGTTACGTTGTTTGCTATTGCGATTAATTCTATCTCGAAATGTGTACCTCCAGGTGTCTCGTCATGCCTATTTGTAGACGACTTTGCCGTCTACTGTACATCTCAGCGCACTCCGTTTTTAGAGCGCCGTCTTCAGACCACCTTGGACAACCTTAAGAGTTGGAGTTTAAAAAACGGCTTCCGTTTTTCCGCTGAGAAAACCATCTGTGTAAACTTCTGGCGTCAGCAGAGTCGACTACCTCCAAGGCTCCGGCTAGGCGCTGATCTACTACCTTTTGCAGATGAGACGAGGTTCCTTGGATTGATATTTGATAGAAAACTTAGTTGGTCGTCGCATATAGCACAACTGAAAGCACGATGTGACCGATCTTTGAATATCTTGCGGGTACTAAGTGGAAAATCGTGGGGAGCGGATCGTGCAGTGTTATTGCGACTTTATCGGGCACTCATCCGTTCCAAATTAGACTATGGTAGTATCGTTTATGGCTCAGCACGACCATCTGTGCTGAAGAGATTAGACACAGTCCATAACTGTGGCATACGTATAGCTGTTGGGGCATTTCCAACGAGCCGAGTTATAAGCCTGTATGCTGAGTCTGCAGAACCTCCTCTGCACTACAGGCGCAACATGTTATTAGCCAATTATGGCTGTGGACTTAATTGCATGCCCACACATCCATCGTTTACGCCGTTCTTTAATACCTTCATGGACGTGCGTTATAGGAACACTACTATTAAACCAAAGCCACCTGGTTTTCGTTTCCGGGAGCTCCTTAGACATCTTGATACTGACATGCCCAAGATGTATCCTAGGGGGGAGAGGACATACCCTCCTTGGTTGTGCAGAGCGTCCCCGGTTGATCTGGGCATGACTAAATATGATAAATCTACCATGTCTATGTCTAGTATCCGCACATGTTTTTTAGAATTTTTATCGCGATATGAGGACCATTTTGTAATTTATACTGATGGCTCCAAGAACTCAAATGGCGTTGGTTGTGCTTACGTGTGTGGAACCGAACCCTATACATTCGGATTCCACACTAGCACTTCCATTTTTACTGCAGAGCTTTATGCAATATACCGGGCCATTTTACACATACGCCGACGAAAGTTGGGGGACTGCTTAATCCTGAGTGATTCCCTCAGTGCTCTTCAAAGCCTACGGCAGCTGTACAACTACCACCCTATTGTGCAGCGTATACAGGATGCCCTCCACGTTTTACACGCTTCTGGCGTTAACGTGGTGTGTGCATGGATCCCTGGTCACGTAGGCTTGCGGGGGAATGAAATGGCGGATTCAGCAGCCAAGACGGCTATCATGAAGCCCAGGGTTCGAATACCATCTGTGACATCGGAAGACTTTAGGGCCGAATTGCGGAGAGCTGTGCAAACCTGCTGGCAGGAAGAGTGGTCTGCTCTCCGCAATAATAAACTTAGATCTGTCAAAGAACTTCCGATTCCCTGGGTTACCTCCTGTCGGTCATCTCGTCGCGAGGAGGTGAGTTTGGCTCGGTTACGAATTGGGCACTGCATTTTTACTCATAGTTTTCTTTTTAAAAAGGAGCCTTCTCCACTATGTCCGTTTTGTAATGAAGCGTTGTCTGTACGACACGTGCTGCTAGAGTGTTTTCACCTAGCAGACCTTAGGACGTCTCTGCAGCTGCCGGTCAGCTTTGCAGAAATATTAGCGGACGATAACGCAGTAGTGAAGAAGGTTTTTAGGTTCTTTTCGAGATTAGATTTTAGGATTTAGCAAATAGAATTTAAAGTTTTTGGATGACATTTTTATTTTATTTATTTTTTTTTTCAAGGCGTATGTATTTTTTGTCTTTTTTAACATATACTGTTTTTAGAATAATTTATATCTGGCTTTTGCCATGACCAGTTTCATTTAAAAAGGGCGCTGATGACCTCTGTAGTTGAGCGCCCTTATACTCATCATCACTCACTCCTGAGTTTATCTCAATTAAGACTCAGGTAGAATCTCAAGGTTTTGTGTTTAGTTCCAGAAACCTTGAAGACTATAACCGCCTCTTCATCTTGGCAGAGCTAGAACACGCTCTTTCGTCATCGCGACTGACAGCACCAGGACCGGACGGAATCCACGTTCAAATGTTACAACATCTCTCACCTGAAGGTAAGGCATTCCTGCTCGAGGTCTATAACCGTGTTTGGGTTGATGCCACGTTTCCTGAAAAGTGGCGAGAAGCTACCATTATACCTATCTTGAAAGCTGGCAAGGACCGTCACCTCCCTTCTAGCTACCGCCCTATTTCCCTCACCAGTTGCGTATGCAAGGTGATGGAACGCATGATAAATGGGCGGTTGGTATGGTGGCTGGAAACGCACAACCTACTGAATAACATCCAGTGCGGTTTCCGACGACGCCGTTCAACAGTGGATCATCTTGTGTCCATGCCGACACAGATTATGAACGGATTTCTTAAGAACTATCAAACAGTCGGAATATTTTTTGACCTCGAAAAGGCTTATGATACGTGTTGGCGGGCAGGGTTGCTACGTACTCTGCACACCTGGAATATACGTGGACGCCTACCACTCTTCCTTCAGGAATTCCTGAAAGACCGCGTATTCCGAGTAAGGGTTGGCTCGGTGTTTTCGAACCTTTTTGTTCAAGAGAACGGTGTACCACAGGGATCGGTACTAAGTGTTACGTTGTTTGCTATTGCGATTAATTCTATCTCGAAATGTGTACCTCCAGGTGTCTCGTCATGCCTATTTGTAGACGACTTTGCCGTGTACTGTACATCTCAGCGCACTCCGTTTTTAGAGCGCCGTCTTCAGACCACCTTGGACAACCTTAAGAGTTGGAGTTTAAAAAACGGCTTCCGATTTTCCGCTGAGAAAACCATCTGTGTAAACTTCTGGCGTCAGCAGAGTCGACTACCTCCAAGGCTCCGGCTAGGTGCTGATCTACTACCTTTTGCAGATGAGGCGAGGTTCCTTGGATTGATATTTGATAGAAAACTTAGTTGGTCGTCGCATATAGCACAACTGAAAGCACGATGTGACCGATCTTTGAATATCTTGCGGGTACTAAGTGGAAAATCGTGGGGAGCGGATCGTGCAGTGTTATTGCGACTGTATCGGGCACTCATCCGTTCCAAATTAGACTATGGTAGTATCGTTTATGGCTCAGCACGACCATCTGTGCTGAAGAGATTAGACACAGTCCATAACTGTGGCATACGTATAGCTGTTGGGGCATTTCCAACGAGTCGAGTTATAAGCCTGTATGCTGAGTCTGCAGAACCTCCTCTGCAGTACAGGCGCAACATGTTATTAGCCAATTATGGCTGTGGACTTAATTGCATGCCCACACATCCATCGTTTACGCCGTTCTTTAATACCTTCATGGACGTGCGTTACAGGAACACTACTATGAAACCAAAGCCACCTGGTTTTCGTTTCCGGGAGCTCCTTAGACATCTTGATACTGACATGCCCAAGATGTATCCTAGGGGGGAGAGGACATACCCTCCTTGGTTGTGCAGAGCGTCCCCGGTTGATCTGGGCATGAGTAAATATGATAAATCTACCATGTCTATGTCTAGTATCCGCACATGTTTTTTAGAATTTTTATCGCGATATGAGGACCATTGTGTAATTTATACTGATGGCTCCAAGAACTCAAATGGCGTTGGTTGTGCTTACGTGTGTGGAACCGAACCCTATACATTCGGCTTTCACACTAGCACTTCCATTTTTACTGCAGAGCTTTATGCAATATACCGGGCCATTTTACACGTACGCCGACGAAAGTTGGGGGACTGCTTAATCCTGAGTGATTCCCTCAGTGCACTTCAAAGCCTACGGCAGCTGTACAACTACCACCCTATTGTGCAGCGTATACAGGATGCCCTCCACGTTTTACACGCTTCTGGCGTTAACGTGGTGTGTGCATGGATCCCTGGTCACGTAGGCTTGCGGGGGAATGAAATGGCGGATTCAGCAGCCAAGACGGCTATCATGAAGTCCAGGGTTCGAATACCATATGTGACATGGGAAGACTTTAGGGGCGAATTGCGGAGAGCTGTGCAAACCTGCTGGCAGGAAGAGTGGTCTGCTCTCCGCAATAACAAACTTAGATCTGTCAAAGAACTTCCGATTCCCTGGGTTACCTCCTGTCGGTCATCTCGTCGCGAGGAGGTGAGTTTGGCTCGGTTACGAATTGGGCACTGCTTTTTTACTCATAGTTTTCTTTTTAAAAAGGAGCCTTCTCCACTATGTCCGTTTTGCAATGAAGTGTTGTCTGTACGACACGTGCTGCTAGAGTGTTTTCACCTAGCAGACCTTAGGACGTCTCTGCAGCTGCCGGTCAGCTTTGCAGAAATGCTAGCGGACGATCACGCAGTAGTGGAGAAGGTTTTTAGATTCTTTTCGAGATTAGATTTTAGGATTTAGCAAATAGAATTTATGGTTTTTGGATGACATTTTTTTTATTTATTTATTTTTTTTTTTCAAGGCGTATGTATTTTTTGTCTTTTTAACATATACTGTTTTTAGAATAATTTATATCTGGCTTTTGCCATGACCAGTTTCATTTAAAAAGGGCGCTGATGACCTCTGTAGTTGAGCGCCCTTATACTCATCATCACTCACTCACTCCATCAAGTTCACGAGAATGCCCCCGTTATATTGAAGAGCGAGCTATTCAGGAGATCCGGGTTAAAGAAAAGGTACCTTTTCGGAAGCCCGGAAACTTCTATGTATTCTCAAGCCCTCTTCAACCACCTCCCGTACCTATAGCTCTGTGGCGGCTACTCCGGCACCGAAACGGGAGGCTGGTACCCAAACATCTGATATAAACGGGGTAACAATATCCGAGAAAGTTCTAGTGCCTAGATCGCAACCAAGAGCATCAGTAGCAACATCTAAAACTCCGAGAACACAGACTACTGAAAATATCAAGTCAGTGAAGTCGCCTGAGAAAGCATCCACTTCTAACAACAGGACGAAATTGCCCATTGTATACCAAGCACCAGAGATCAAGTTCAAGACGCAGTCAGATAGAACTGCCTTCTTGAAAGAAAGCACAAAGTCTGCTCCAGAAAAGTCCAAGAAACGTAGCCCTAGAGCGTCTCCGAGATCATCGTCGGAGTCATCTTCTGGGGAGGACCACGACCGGCGACCGTCATCTATGTCGGTCGGAATTTCCAATCGCTTCGAGCCCCTCGAATCGAAAGTTGTAGAAGGAAAACCGTCCTCTTCCATAGAGGATATGGAGCAGGAAACAGCTGACCACGCTGCTACATCTGCAGCAAAGAAGAGGCAGGATAAACCTGCCGAAACTAGCCCTACACCAAAGAAAAAGGGCAAATTGATTCGGCCAACCATGAAGTCGTCTTAATGTAGACTACCTTTACATCTTATATCCCATAGTTCCAATGGCTATCCTACAATGGAACATACGTGGATTAAGAGCGCATCGACCAGAATTGGAACTTTTGCTCAGTAAGCATCACCCCTTAGTGGTATGCTTACAAGAGACTAAGCTACGACCACAAGACAACTTTAAAATCAGACGCTACACATCACTGAGGTGTGATGTTGAAACAGAAGAGGGCATTCCTGCACACGGGGGTACTATGATGCTCCTCAGGGATGACATATTTGTAGATCCGTTACAGCTACAGTCTGATTTACAATCTGTAGCTGTAAGGATTAAGCTGCCATCAATAGAATTTTGCATTTGCACTGTATATCTCCCGCCATCAGATGACCTCTCGTTAGTTGACCTTGAAGATCTGGTTTCCCAACTTTCAACACCATTTCTAATAGTTGGAGACTTTAATGCCCATCACCCACTTTGGGGCTCAAATCGGGCATGTTCGAGAGGCAACCTCATTGCAAAATTCCTGGAGAGCAATAACTTGGTTCTCCTGAACACCGGAGAGCCCACATTCCTCTCAGACGCGTTTAACACCTATTCGCACATTGATTTGGCAGTGTGTTCATCCCAGTTAGCTGTTTCATTACAGTGGAATGTCATCTCTGATTTACATTCCAGCGACCACTTTCCATGTTTTCTTAGTCTCTTAGCACAAGATGTGTCTCCCTCACGTATCCCTAGATGGCGCTTTGATCGTGCCAACTGGAATCTTTACACCCAGTTGGCTGTCTTTGAATACAACGAGCACGATTCTGTGAATGATTTTGTCGATCATCTCACAGAGAAAATTCTTTCCGCTGCAGAACAGTCTATTCCACGTTCGGCTACCCAACCCGGTCGATTTCCTGTCCCATGGTGGACCAACGACTGCCGGAATGCTATTCGTGCTCGTAGACGTGCTCTAAGGGTATTCCAACGACACCCTACGCTAAATAATCTAATTGAGTATAAGAAAGCGCGTGCAAAATCTAGGCAAATAATTAAGGATAGCAAAAAGGCCTCATGGAACAAATTTGTATCATCTTTTAACAGATGTACACCCTCATCTGTTGTATGGGATAAATTAAGGCGCGTGGCCGGAAAATCAACCCACCTGCCAATCGCTGGTCTGAAAACAACTGCAGGAGTTGTTGTTGATCCGTTTGTTGTGGCTAACACCTTCGGCTGTGCTTTCGCTCAGGTGTCTAGCTCATGCAATTATGCTCCTGAGTTTATCTCAATTAAGACTCAGGTAGAATCTCAAGGTTTCGTGTTCAGTTCCAGAAACCTTGAAGACTATAACCGCCTCTTCATCTTGGCAGAGCTAGAACACGCTCTTTCGTCATCGCGACTGACAGCACCAGGACCGGACGGAATCCACGTTCAAATGTTACAACATCTCTCACCTGAAGGTAAGGTATTCCTGCTCGAGGTCTATAACCGTGTTTGGGTTGATGCCACGTTTCCTGAAAAGTGGCGAGAAGCTACCATTATACCTATCTTGAAAGCTGGCAAGGACCGTCACCTCCCTTCTAGCTACCACCCTATTTCCCTCACCAGTTGCGTATGCAAGGTGATGGAACGCATGATAAATGGGCGGTTGGTATGGTGGCTGGAAACGCACAACCTACTGAATAACATCCAGTGCGGTTTCCGACGACGCCGTTCAACAGTGGATCATCTTGTGTCCATGTCGACACAGATTATGAACGGATTTCTTAAGAACTGTCAAACAGTCGGAATATTTTTTGACCTCGAAAAGGCTTATGATACGTGTTGGCGGGCAGGGTTGCTACGTACTCTGCACACCTGGAATATACGTGGACGCCTACCACTCTTCCTTCAGGAATTCCTGAAAGACCGCGTATTCCGAGTAAGGGTTGGCTCGGTTTTTTCGAACCTTTTTGTTCAAGAGAACGGTGTACCACAGGGAGCGGTACTAAGTGTTACGCTGTTTGCTATTGCGATTAATTCTATCTCGAAATGTGTACCTCCAGGTGTCTCGTCATGCCTATTTGTAGACGACTTTGCCGTCTACTGTACATCTCAGCGCACTCCGTTTCTAGAGCGCCGTCTTCAGACCACCTTGGACAACCTTAAGAGTTGGAGTTTAAAAAACGGCTTCCGATTTTCCGCTGAGAAAACCATCTGTGTAAACTTCTGGCGTCAGCAGAGTCGACTACCTCCAAGGCTCCGGCTAGGCGCTGATCTACTACCTTTTGCAGATGAGACGAGGTTCCTTGGATTGATCTTTGATAGAAAACTTAGTTGGTCGTCGCATATAGCACAACTGAAAGCACGATGTGACCGAACTTTGAATATCTTGCGGGTACTAAGTGGAAAATCGTGGGGAGCGGATCGTGCAGTGTTATTGCGACTTTATCGGGCACTCATCCGTTCCAAATTAGACTATGGTAGTATCGTTTATGGCTCAGCACGACCATCTGTGCTGAAGAGATTAGACACAGTCCATAACTGTGGCATACGTATAGCTGTTGGGGCATTTCCAACGAGCCGAGTTATAAGCCTGTATGCTGAGTCTGCAGAACCTCCTCTGCAGTACAGGCGCAACATGTTATTAGCCAATTATGGCTGTGGACTTAATTGCTTGCCCACACATCCATCGTTTACGCCGTTCTTTAATACCTTCATGGACGTGCGTTATAGGAACACTACTATTAAACCAAAGCCACCTGGTTTTCGTTTCCGGGAGCTCCTTAGACATCTTGATACTGACATGCCCAAGATGTATCCTAGGGGGGAGAGGACATACCCTCCTTGGTTGTGCAGAGCGTCCCCGGTTGATCTGGGCATGACTAAATATGATAAATCTACCATGTCTATGTCTAGTATCCGCACATGTTTTTTAGAATTTTTATCGCGTTATGATGACCATTTTGTAATTTATACTGATGGCTCCAAGAACTCAAATGGCGTTGGTTGTGCTTACGTGTGTGGAACCGAACCCTATACATTCGGATTCCACACTAGCACTTCCATTTTTACTGCAGAGCTTTATGCAATATACCGGGCCATTTTACACGTACGCCGGCGAAAGTTGGGGGACTGCTTAATCCTGAGTGATTCCCTCAGTGCACTTCAAAGCCTACGGCAGCTGTAAAACTACCACCCTATTGTGCAGCGTATACAGGATGCCCTCCACGTTTTACACGCTTCTGGCGTTAACGTGGTGTGTGCATGGATCCCTGGTCACGTAGGCTTGCGGGGGAATGAAATGGCGGATTCAGCAGCCAAGACGACTATCATGAAGCCCAGGGTTAAAATACCATCTGTGACATCGGAAGACTTTAGGGCCGAATTGCGGAGAGCTGTGCAAACCTGCTGGCAGGAAGAGTGGTCTGCTCTCCGCAATAATAAACTTAGATCTGTCAAAGAACTTCCTATTCCCTGGGTTACCTCCTGTCGGTCATCTCGTCGCGAGGAGGTGAGTTTGGCTCGGTTACGAATTGGACACTGCATTTTTGCTCATAGTTTTCTTTTTAAAAAGGAGCCTTCTCCACTATGTCCGTTTTGTAATGAAGCGTTGTCTGTACGACACGTGCTGCTAGAGTGTTTTCACCTAGCAGACCTTAGGACGTCTCTGCAGCTGCCGGTCAGCTTTGCAGAAATTCTAGCGGACGATCACGCAGTAGTGGAGAAGGTTTTTAGATTCTTTTCGAGATTAGATTTTAGGATTTAGCAAATAGAATTTATGGTTTTTGGATGACATTTTTTTTTTTTCAAGGCGTATGTATTTTTTGTCTTTTTTAACATATACTGTTTTAGAATAATTTATATCTGGCTTTTGCCATGACCAGTTACATTTAAAAAGGGCGCTGATGACCTCTGTAGTTGAGCGCCCTTATACTCATCATCACTCACTCACTCCCTGGGTTACCTCCTGTCGGTTATCTCGTCGCGAGGAGGTGATTTTGGCTCGGTTGCGCATTGGACATTGTTATTTTAGCCATAGTTTTTTATTGAATGAGACCCCGGTTCCCGTCTGCCCACTGGACAGTGCGGACTTGACGGTCCGTCACTTTCTTTTAGATTGTTTTAGCTTGACACGTCTCCGCAGGTCTCTCCAGCTCTCGGCCAGCTTGGCGGAGATCCTCGCGGATGAGGAAAGGGCGGTGGCCAACGTTTTAGCATTTGTTTCAGCTGTGGATTTTAGAATTTACTCTCAAGTATCTTGGGTTTTTTTAGCCACTTTGTCTCTATTCTGGTATTACAATTTTAACTTCTACTTTAAACGAGGCCTCCTCGTTATGGCGGTGTTTTTAGCCTGATTTATTTGATTGTGTTTTTTATAGTGTTTTAGACTTTGATTTCGCTTTTAGCCCACTTGTTTTTAAGGGCGCTGATGACCCAGATGTTGAGCGCCCTAAAACGCAATCATCTATCCATCTATCTGCCACCCTACTGTGCAGCGTATACTGGATGCTCTCAACGTTTTATGCGCTTCTGGCGTAAACGTGGTGTGCGCATGGATCCCTGGTCACGTAGGCCTGCGGGGCAATGAAATGGCGGTTTAGGCAGCCAAGACGGCTACCATGAAGCCCAGGGTTCCAGTACCATCTGTGACATCGGAAGATTTTAGGGCCGTATTGCGGAGAGCTGTGCAAACCTGCTGGCCGGAAAGTGGTCCACTCTCCGCAATAATACACTTAGAACTGTCAAAGTACTTCCGATTCCCTGGGTTACCTCCTGTCGGTCATCTCGTTGTGAGCAGGTGATTTTGGCTCGGTTGCGTATTGGGCGCTGCCTTTTTACTCAGTTTTCTTTTTAAAAAGGAGCCTTCTCCACTGTGTCCGTTTTGCAATGAAGCGGTGTCTGTGCAACACATGCTGCTAGAGTGTTTTCACGTAGTAGACCTTAGGACGTCTCTGCCGCTGCCGGTCAGCTTTGCAGAAATGCTAGCGGACGATAACCTAGTAGTGGAGAAGGTTTTTAGTTTCTTTTTTAGATTGGATTTTAGGATTTTGCTAATAGAATTTATGGGTTTTTAGATTATTTTCCTATTGTTTTCTATAGTTTCTTTACTTGTATGTATTTTTGTCATTCTATTGACATATTTATAGAGTTTTAGAATAATTTATATCTGGCTTTTGCCATGATCAGTTTCTGTTAAAAAGGGCGCTGATGACCTATGCAGTTGAGTGACCTTATACTCATCATCATCATCGTCATCATCATCATCCTTCTCCACAGGCAAGGTGTCGCCCGATGCCGTCACAAGGTGGTATGGTCGGCTCGGCTTCCTTGACGCCAAACCGCTCGCCACGTCTGGTCTGATAATGGTCACGGCCGCCCCGGTGTTCACCAGCAAGCGGTACGGCTTTCCTCTTACCCAGCCGTCCGCGATGAGGCTGTCATCCATCCGCTGGCTGAAGGCGCGCGGTGTCACTCGAGGAGATGGTGTCGTCGGCGCCGACATGGTCCTCGCCACGCCGGGCTTTACTCGTTATTACGGCTGCCCTTCCTGGTGTCGGCAGTCTCTCTCTATTTGTCCTGTCTGTCCACACTCCCAACACAGGCCACTAGGTGTTAGCCGGCGTCCCTCGGCTGGGCTTGTGTCTCCGGTGTAGCGGACACACCTCGTTCTCGACGTCGGGATAACTGCTACGTTGGCCGCCACCTTCCTTAATGCTGCTGTTAGCTCCTCGTGGATTCTTTTATAATCGCCGAGCATTAGGTGCTGACGAATCTCCGTGTCTCGTACCCCGTCAACGAATGTGTAGGCAGCTTCCCGGGATACGAACTCTGGTGGGAGGTCGACTAGGGCCTTGCTAGCCAGTTGTTCAACTGCCAGGGTGAACTCCTGCAGCGTCTCACCTGGCTGAAGTGACCTTGCCTTTAGCTGGCTGCGGCACGCTGCGGCTAAGCGGTGGTTTCCAAAACGAATCTCCAGGGCCTCCCAGATGTCCTTGGGCATCGCCGTTGTCTGCACTGCATTTAGGACCTCTGCGACCCGTTGCTGGAGGCTGCCTATTAACTGTGTGGCCTCCTCCTGTGGTGACCATTTCTTGTGCTTGGCCATTGCGTCGAATTGGTGGCGGAAGACCTCAAACGTTGACACGCCGGCATACTTCGGAGGTTTGACGCGCGCCGATGTTGTGTCACGTCTCGGTGCTTTGGCTTTCAAATCATTCAGCCTCCTGCCGACGACGTCCTCCACCACGGCGCTCAGGCACTTGACGCTATTGTCGGCCTTTCCTTCCAGCTTCTTAACGCGGCTCGCCAGGTCTTCGACGCGCTCGTCTAACTCTGTGACGTCCTCTTTTACGCCGGCTAACTGTTCTTCAAACTTTGCGGCGAGAGCCTCTTTCGCCGCCTTCATTTCCGTGGCCAGACTGCCGTTCGCTGCTCTCATTTCTGTGGTTAACTTGGCCTTCATTTCTTCCATCTTCTCGGTGATGTCGTTAGCCGTCTTCATTTGCTTCAGTTCCGCGGCCAGGCAGTTATTTGCCGATTCTGTTTTTGCAGCGAGGTTTTCATTTGCCGTCTTCATTTCCTTCAACTCGGCGGTGAGTTTGTCGTTGGCCGCCTTCATTTCTTCCATTTTGTGTAAGATCTTTTCCAGTTCCGATTCCATTGCCATTATCACACTTCCTGACGCCAGTTGTAACTTTGTGGGTTCGTGAAATTAAAATTCCAATTGCACCACTCAAAAATGTTCTTTATTTCCACCGAATTACAATCGGAACACATGCCGATTACACAGAATTACGTAATGCACACAATTACAATACACCAGTTCGTTTGTCACAGGTCCACTGCACGCAGTTACGTACACTCCTCCGATGTACGTACACAGTCCGTTCCCTCACTGGGCGCTCTTCATCGCTGCTCGACAAGAACTGAACTGAACTCGTCAACTGCAGCCCCCTTTTATAGGGATATCGCTGTTTCTCGAAGTCTCTCGTTTCAGTGAATCACCGGGAAGGATCCAGACGGCAGGGGGAGGGGGAAGAGACGGCCAGCGACCAGGGACACTTCCCTAATCATCCCCTCAGTTAGTGACGGAGATAAATGGGTAGGCGTGGTCGAATGCCTCCGGACCCCTACTCAGCTGTCAGTTTATCGCGGTTTCCGATAATTGGGTGAAATACTTCCTGATCTTCTGCGTCCTTCATGCAAGGATTTTAAGTTATTGTTGGTTTTGGTTTCCGCGTATTGTCGACGGTGAGCAATTGTAGTGCTATTGTTGTATAAGAGGATTGTTGGTGAGTGATTAATATGTTCTTTATCGCTTCCCAAGCTAGTTTAAAATAAACATAGAAAAGAATGTCGCTTTTTAATACACAAACGTGAAGAGAAATATACGTCAGAAATGAATGCAAAACAATAAACGTATAACAATGCTGTTGCTATCAAATTGTTCCTTTCATTTTAAAGTGTCGCATGTCGGGCTGTTCAGTAAGTATTGCCACGCAGTTCGTTTCAATTATTTGGCAGGGTATGACTTCTAGGTTCGTCAGCATCGCCAATAAAATTTGAAAAATATCGATGTCCTCGGCAGCTCTCGGAGTTATCCGAATATTCATGAATATAGAATCTGTGGCAAGGATCTCTTGATTCAGGACGTTTTGGGTGGACCAATTAGGGTACTTGGAAAGAAACGCAGGTTAATTCTCTTATGACGATCGGTTGTATTTTAATTACTCTCGAAATACATGTTAATTAGTCGAACTCTGAATGGCAGGCTTCGCGCTGGCGTGGTTGTACTCTCGTGTCTATAACACGACTCATCGGATTAGCACCCAGCTACTAACTACCTTTAATTGAACGCGATTTCTTTAGTTTACTTGTCCGTTCAGTTTAGCCCCCAGTAGCCAAAATAACTTTAATGCAGGCGATTTCTGTCACCACGGTTCAGCTCGGCTCGGCTCTTAGCCACCGTCTGCTTTAGGTATGTCTTTGTTCTCAGATAGTTCATATGACACTTCGCTCCCCCCTTCAGTTCATTATTTTTACTTAGTTGGTCGGTAGAACACATATGGAGTCCCCTTCACTGTATACCACCCCAAATGTCCCCTTCCTGTCAAACTATGTTTGAAACGAAACGCTGGGTGTGACCCTTAAAAGTGTATGGTTGCGGTCAGCTTTCTTAGGGGAGAAAAAATCCCACCAATTCACAGCCCGTAACAAACTTGACACTGCACACAATATATTTGTTTCAGTGCATGTATATATTCCTTTAACATTCAATTAATCTTCTATATATTCCTTAAAAGTTAATTAATCAACTCGAGGAAGAGAGTACCGTTTCAAAATGCCCTTTCGATTTATAAGTTAAAAATGTGTGCTAATTTTTAAATAAATAGAAATTCTCTCTTTTCTCTCGGTTCCTAATCCCTTTTCCTCTTCTCCAATAATCATTTAGTTACATTGCATTAACCATACTCTCACATGCTAATATACATACATATATACATACATTCATATATATATAATTTGACAATAATGGTTGTTTACATTTCTAAGAACCTTCACACTCAAGTGGCATTGTTCGTTCATGACGTCTACTACCTGCACAGTGTCTTGCAATTCCGGGAAATCAGTTTCTCTTTCAGCTTTCACAGTACATTGAGTAATTTCACACACCCGAAAATGCACACTAATATTTGTAAACATGAATAACAACAAACTTTTTTTTTAAACTTAGGTTAACATCATTACATCTAATCTTTAATCATACATTGCTTTAATAACCTTATCTAATAGAGGTCAGTTTTCCTTTTCGTGTATTTCTCCAACGTTTCACGAATTAACGTCAGTTTTATTTTTGCGTTATCATCGCCTTCTAAAATTTTGTACGGCTTAAGAAGTTGTTTGTGGTACATTCCAATAATCTTTCCGTTCAAATCCAAAAGTTCATAAGAATCTGTTCCATATTTTCTTCCTATCTTATATGGTCCAACGAAATTTAAGCACAGTCTATTGTAGATTTTATTCAGCTTTTCCGATCACGCGTGATCTTTTAGTAGAACCAAATCATGTTCCTTGATGATCCATTTTTTCGGCGTATGCTCCGATGTTGTCTGCGACGTTTTTTCAGCTTCCTTCTTGGCCCTTTCGAGGATTTTCCTGTACAATTAATCCATTGTTATTTCGGTTTGGTTTTGGCAAGGAAATGTGCTAAGAACGAGCCCACCTACGTCCCCAAAGAATTTCTTCTCGTGTACTTCCTGCGGAACTTCTTCCAGGCTGACATTCCCCCAGGGGCCTACTTCGGTAGGTACGGGTTTGGCGAACCCGGGGTCCCGAGCCAACAGTCTCCCTCGCGGGGGCTCCTCTTCGTGGTTGAGGGAGACGGTCAACAGGCCCACCCACGTGTAGGCCGTGCGTGGAGACCCGTGTCGGTGGAAAGGTTTGTCCTGGTGGTTGAGGGATGCGTATCTGAACTCGTAACAGTGTTTTTCTGAATTCGGGGAAGGTGCGCATTTCTAATACACTACTTTGGCTTCTGCTTCGCCTAAACGGGAGGTTAGGGACTAACCCACCCGTAATCAATCGGCCAGGACTAGGTATTGTACCGACCTCCAGGGTGAGTGGGACGGCGAGCTCGCTATATCCCATGTGTAGCCCTGTCATCCCAATGGGATGACCCCTTGTTGGACTTACTGCAGAGCTTTATGCAATATACCGGGCCATTTTACACGTACGTCGACGAAAGTTGGGGGACTGCTTAATCCTGAGTGATTCCCTCAGTGCACTTCAAAGCCTACGGCAGCTGTACAACTACCACCCTATTGTGCAGCGTATACAGGATGCCCTCCATGTTTTACACGCTTCTGGCGTTAACGTGGTGTGTGCATGGATCCCTGGTCACGTAGGCTTGCGGGGGAGTGAAATGGCGGATTCAGCAGCCAAGACGGCTATAACGAAGCCCAGGGTTCGAATACCATCTGTGACATCGGAAGACTTTAGGGCCGTATTGCGGAGAGCTGTGCAAACCTGCTGGCAGGAAGAGTGGTCCTCTGTCCGCAATAATAAACTTAGATATGTCACAGAACTTCCGATTCCCTGGGTTACCTCCTGTCGGTCATCTCGTCGCGAGGAGGTGAGTTTGGCTTGGTTACGAATTGGGCACTGCTTTTTTACTCATAATTTTCTTTTTAAAAAGGAGCCTTCTCCACTGTGTCCGTTTTGCAATGAAGCGTTGTGTGTACGACACGTGCTGCTAGAGTGTTTTCACCTAGCAGACCTTAGGACGTCTCAGCAGTTGTCAGTCAGCTTTGCAGAAATGCTAGCGGACGATCCTGCAGTAGTGGAGAAGGTTTTTAGATTTTTTTCGAGATTAGATTTTAGGATTTAGCAAATGGAATTTATGGCTTTCTAGGTGACATTTCTATTGTTTTTATTCATTTTAACGCGCATGTATTTTTTGACATTCTACTGACAGATTTATAGTGTTTTAGAGGAATTTATATCTGGCTTTAGCCATGACCAGTTTATTTTAAAAAGGGTGCTGATGACCTCTGCAGTTGAGCGCCCTTATACTCATCATCATCATCATCATCATCATCATCATCTGATGGATTCCGCTGGCAACATAGTGAAGACAATGGCATGCTCAAAGCTATAGTGAAACACGATTAGACATTAATGTTGATCTTGCACAGTGCTGCAGCTATTTATATTCTGTGAGGCAAGAACACCTTGTACATTTTAAGATTACAAAGTGATTGTGATTCACTGTATGTTACTGGAAGGGTTTCTTCTGACAATATTTTAGTTTTTTTCTTCTGCATCTCTACTTTACTAATTGTCGGTAAACATGTATTTTCATTATTCTTAGATATTGAACTTCTTCTTGCATGTTTTGTAGGCGTCTTATGACTGCCTTTGAAGATATGCGGATCACTTTTAGTAGTTTCCATTGTTTCTATTTCATGTTCATTTCTGTTTTCCACATTTCTCTTGTTTTTATTTTCATCAACGTAGTTATCAGCTGTTATTTTAATATCTGACTCGTTGCTGTGAAGCAGAGTTCATATCTGCACCTTCTCCTTGATGGGCATCAGCTAAGACTGTCATATGCTCGGAATTATTTTTTACTTCTGTATGTATGGGGCTGACATTAGATGTCACTTTATCAAATGCTTGATTATGCCACTCTTCAAACTTTTTCTAGTCAAGTGCTCCACTATTTCTACGAGTACCGTCTGATACGTCCCCCCAGGACCCTACTTCGGTAGGTACGGGTTTGGCGCACCCGGGGTCCAAAGTCAACAGTCTGCCTCGTGTGGGCTCCTCTTCGTGGTTGAGGGTGACGGTCAACAGGCCCACCGACGTGAAGGCCGTGCGTGGAGACTGGCGTCGGTGGAAAGGTTTGACCTTTTGGTTGAGGGATGCGTATCTGAGCTCGTAACATTGTTCTTCTGAATTCGGGGAGGGTGCGCATTTCTAATACACTACTTTGGCCTCTGCTTCGCCTAAACGGGAGGTTAGGGACTAACCCATCCCTAATCAATCGACCAGGACTAGGTATTGTACCGTCCTCCAGGTTGAGCGGGACGGCGAGCTCGCTATGTCCCCTATGTATCCCTGTCATCCCAGTGGTTTTTCAACGGTTAATCCGCTTATTATACAGAAAGGTCTTGACAAAATTGCTGGTGCTGTTAAATCATGTACAGAATCTAGAAATGGCACGCTGCTGGTGGAAGCAGCTACAGCATCCCAGGCAGATAAGATACTGATAGCCAACATGCTGGGCAGTTATCCAGTCAAAGTGGAGATGCATAGGACCCTGAATTCCTCGCGCGATGTTGTAAACACTAGCGCGTTGGATGGAATGTCCAACGAGGATATTCAGGAGAACCTCCAGCAACAAGGCCTAACTGCAGTCTATCATGTCCAAAGGAGAGAACGAAGGGATATGTTTCCTAGTCGTACCCCGTTCTTGAACTTTGATCGGGTAGATCTCCCTCAAAGGATCAGGGCAGGATATGAAATGATTGAGGTTAGACCATACATGCCTAGCCTCTGAGATGCTACCAGTGTCAACGGTTCGGTCACACTAGTGCATTCTGTAAAAGCGCACCTTCATGTGTCAGCTGTGGAGCCGCCATGCTTGAAAATGCATGTACATCACCTCCAGAATGCGTAGATTTTGGAGGAGAACATTCATCAAGTTCACGAGAATGCCCCCGTTATATTGAAGAGCGAGCTATTCAGGAGATCCGGGTTTTAAGAAAAGGTATCCTTTTCGGAAGCGCGGAAACTTCTTTGTATCCTCAAGCCCTCTTCAACCACCTCCCGCACCTACAGCTCTGTGGTGGCTACTACGTCACCGAAACGGGAGGCTGGCACACAAACATTTGATCTAAACGGGGCGACAATATCAGAGAAAGTTCTAGTGTCTAGATCGCAACCAAGAGCATCAGTAACAGCATCTAAAGCTCCGAGAACAACACTTGAGACTACTGAAAATAACAAGTCAGTGAAGTCGCCTGACAAAGCATCGACGTCTAAAAACAGGACGAAATTGCCCATTGTGTACCAAGCACCAGAGATCAAGTTGAAGGCTCAGTATGATAGAACTGCCTTCCTGTAAGAAACCACAAAATCTGCTCCCGAAAATTCCAAAAAAAGTAGTCCTAGAGCGTGTCCGAGATCATCGTCGGAGTCATCTTCAGGGGAGAACTCCGACCGGCGAACGTCATCTCCGTCGGTCGGAATTTCCAATCACTTCGAGCCCCTCGAAGCGAAAGTTGTAGAAGGAAAACCGTCCTCTTGCATAGAGGATATGGAGCAGGAAATATCTGACCACGCTGCTGCATCTGCAGCAAAGAAGAGGCAGGATATACCTGCAGAAACTAGCCCTACACCAAAGAAGGGGGGCAAATTGATCCGACCACCGCTGAAACCTACGTAATGTGCGTACTTATTTGACATGTACCATTACTATCGCAATGGCTATCCTTCAATGGAACATATGAGGCTTAAGATTACATCGACCAGAACTGGAACTTTTGCTAAGTAAGCATAATCCCTTGTTGGTGTGCTTACAAGAGACTATGCTACGACCACAAAGCAACTTTAAAATCAGGCGCTACACACCTCTACGTTGTGATATTGAAACCGAAGAGGGCATTCCTGCTCACGGGGGCACTATGATTTTCCTCAGGGATGACATATGTGTAGATCCGTTACAGCTACAATCTGACATACAATCTGTAGCTGTAAGGATATAGCTGTCATTAATCGAATTTTGCATTTGCAATGTATATGTACGGCCATCAGATGACCTCTCGCTGATTGATCTTGAAGACCTGGCTTCCCAACTCTCAACACCATTTCTAATAGTGGGAGACCTTAATGCCCATCACCCATTTTGGGCTCAAATCGGGCATGTTCGAGAGGCAACCTCATTGCAAAATTTTTTGACCTCGAAAAGGCTTATGATACGTGTTGGCGGGCAGGGTTGCTACGTACTCTGCACACCTGGAATATACGTGGACGCCTACCACTCTTCCTTCAGGAATTCCTGAAAGATCGCGTATTCCGAGTAAGGGTTGGCTCGGTTTTTTCGAACCTTTTTGTTCAAGAGAACGGTGTACCACAGGGATCGGTATTAAGTGTTACGTTGTTTGCTATTGCGATTAATTCTATCTCGAAATGTGTACCTCCAGGTGTCTCGTCATGCCTATTTGTAGACGACTTTGCCGTCTACTGTACATCTCAGCGCACTCCGTTTTTAGAGCGCCGTCTTCAGACCACCTTGGACAACCTTAAGAGTTGGAGTTTAAAAATCGGCTTCCGATTTTCCGCTGAGAAAACCATCTGTGTAAACTTCTGGCGTCAGCAGAGTCGACTACCTCCAAGGCTCCGGCTAGGCGCTGATCTACTACCTTTTGCAGATGAGACGAGGTTCCTTGGATTGATATTTGATAGAAAACTTAGTTGGTCGTCGCATATAGCACAACTGAAGGCACGATGTGACCGATCTTTGAATATCTTGCGGGTACTAAGTGGAAAATCGTGGGGAGCGGATCGTGCAGTGTTATTGCGACTTTATCGGGCACTCATCCGTTCCAAATTAGACTATGGTAGTATCGTTTATGGCTCAGCACGACCATCTGTGCTGAAGAGATTAGACACAGTCCATAACTGTGGCATACGTATAGCTGTTGGGGCATTTCCAACGAGCCGAGTTATAAGCCTGTATGCTGAGTCTGCAGAACCTCCTCTGCAGTACAGGCGCAACATGTTATTAGCCAATTATGGCTGTGGACTTAATTGCATGCCCACACATCCATCGTTTACGCCGTTCTTTAATACCTTCATAGACGTGCGTTATAGGAACACTACTATTAAACCAAAGCCACCTGGTTTTCGTTTCCGGGAGCTCCTTAGACATCTTGATACTGACATGCCCAAGATGTATCCTAGGGGGGAGAGGACATACCCTCCTTGGTTGTGCAGAGCGTCCCCGGTTGATCTGGGCATGACTAAATATGATAAATCTACCATGTCTATGTCTAGTATCCGCACATGTTTTTTAGAATTTTTATCGCGATATAAGGACCATTTTGTAATTTATACTGATGGCTCCAAGAACTCAAATGGCGTTGGTTGTGCTTTCGTGTGTGGAACCGAACCCTATACATTCGGATTCCACACTAGCACTTCCATTTTTACTGCAGAGCTTTATGCAATATACCGGACCATTTTACACGTACGCCGACGAAAGTTGGGGGACTGCTTAATCCTGAGTGATTCCCTCAGTGCACTTCAAAGCCTACGGCAGCTGTACAGCTACCACCCTATTGTGCAGCGTATACAGGATGCCCTCCACGTTTTACACGCTTCTGGTGTTAACGTGGTGTGTGCATGGATTCCTGGTCACGTAGGCTTGCGGGGGAATGAAATGGCGGATTCAGCAGCCAAGACGGCTATCATGAAGCCCAGGGTTCGAATACCATCTGTGACATCGGAAGACTTTAGGGCCGAATTGCGGAGAGCTGTGCAAACCTGCTGGCAGGAAGAGTGGTCTGCTCTCCGCAATAATAAACTTAGATCTGTCAAAGAACTTCCTATTCCCTGGGTTACCTCCTGTCGGTCATCTCGCCGCGAGGAGGTGAGTTTGGCTCGGTTACGAATTGGACACTGCATTTTTACTCATAGTTTTCTTTTTAAAAAGGAGCCTTCTCCACTATGTCCGTTTTGTAATGAAGCGTTGTCTGTACGACACGTGCTGCTAGAGTGTTTTCACCTAGCAGACCTTAGGACGTCTCTGCAGCTGCCGGTCAGCTTTGCAGAAATTCTAGCGGACGATCACGCAGTAGTGGAGAAGGTTTTTAGATTCTTTTCGAGATTAGATTTTAGGATTTAGCAAATAGAATTTATGGTTTTTGGATGACATTTTTATTTTATTTATTTATTTATTTATTTAGTTATTTATTTATTTATTTATTTAATTATTTATTTATTTATTTATTTATTTATTTTTTTTTTTTCAAGGCGTATGTATTTTTTGTCTTTTTTAACATATACTGTTTTAGAATAATTTATATCTGGCTTTTGCCATGACCAGTTTCATTTAAAAAGGGCGCTGATGACCTCTGTAGTTGAGCGCCCTTATACTCATCATCACTCACTCACTCACTCACTCATTGCAAAATTCCTGGAGAGCAATAACTTGGTTTTCATGAACACCGGAGAGCCAACATTCCTCTCAGACGCGTTTAACACCTCTTCGCACATCGATTTGGTAGTGTGTACATCCCAGTTGGCTGTTTCATTACAGTGGAATGTCATCTCTGATTTTCATTGCAGCGACCACTTTCCTTGTCTTCTTAGTCTCTTGGCACAAGATTTGTCTCCCTCACGTATCCCTAGATGGCGCTTTGATCGTGCCAACTGGAACCTTAACGCCCAGTTGTCGGCCTTTGAATACAACGAGCACGATTCTGTGAATGATTTAGTTGACCATCTCACAGAGAAAATTCTTTCCGCTGCAGAACAGGCTATTCCACGTTGCATCAGGTGTTGCAGTTGTCACAGCCGTTGGGTGCCCATGTAACCACACAGACACAGCTGATTCGGAAAGCATTTGATCCTCACTTAGAATTTCCTGAGATCGCTTCAAAGTCAGCATTCCTAGCCAATTAGACTCACAGCATGAAACTCTTGGACCCTACGTCAACTCTAGTAGAGTGTATTCAGATATACTGGGAGCAAAAGCGTTGGTCAAACCATTTCAACCATCGAAGTGCAGTTATTGACTATACCAGCCCAAGGCTGGGTCCAGTGAGTGCCGCACCAGCACCGTATGTGAAGGAGATGAATGATACGTGACAGTTTTATAGGGACTGTGTGTTGAAATATTGGAAAGAGGCGCATGTAGACTGTGGCAAAGTCCTGGATTCAGAACTTTAAAGGTTCAAATAGTTTGTAAAAACAGTATCATGTAAAAGGGTTGTTTAGGGGATGTTGTAGTGGTGCAGCTTCCACTCTGCAAAGTTGTTAAGAGCTCCTTTAAAAAGGAGCCTTCTTCGCTGGTCCGTTTTGCAATGATGCGCTATCTGTGCGACAAATGCTGCTAGAGTGTTTTCACCTAGCAGACCTTAGGACGTCTCTGCAGCTGCCGGCCAGCTTCGCAGAAATGCTAGTGGACGATAACGCAGTAGTGGAGAAGGTTTTTAGATTCTTTTCTAGATTAGATTTTAGGAGTTAGCGAATAGAATTTATGGCTTTTTAGATTATATTTCTATTGTTTTTATGTTATTTTAACGCGTATGTATTTTTTGTAAGTCTATTGACATATTTATAGTGTCTTAGAGGAATTTATATCTGGCTTTTGCCATGACCAGTTTGTTTTAAATAGGGCGCTGATGACCTCTGTAGTTGAGAGCCCTTATATTCATCATCATTATCATGTGTGGAACCGAACCGTATACTTTCGTATTCCGCATTAGCATTTCAATGTTTACTGCAGAGCTTTACGAAATATACCGGGCGATTTTACACGTACGTCGACGAAAGTTGGGGAAATGCATAATCCTGAGTGATTCCCTCAGTGCACTTCAGAGCCTACGGCAGCTGTACAACTACCACCCTATTGTGCAGGGTATGCAGAATGCCCTCCACGTTTTACACACTTCTGCCGTTAGCGTGGTGTGTGCATTGATCCCTGGACACGTAGGCTGGCGGGGTAATGAAATGGTGGATTCGGGAGCCAGGGCGGCTACCATGAAGTCCAGGGTTCGAGTACCATCTGTGACATTGGAAGATTTTAGGGACGTGTTGCGGATAGCCGAGCAAACCTACTGGCAGCAAGAGTGGTCGGTTACGTATTGGGCACTGCTCTTTTACTCATAGTTTTCTTTTTAAAGAGGAGCCTGCTCCACTGTGTCCGTGTTGCAATGAAGCGTTAGCTGTACGGCAGGTGCTGCTAGAGCGTTTTCGCCTAGCATACCTTAGGACGTCTCTGCGGCAGCCGGCCAGCTTTGCAGAAATGATAGCGGACGTTGGCACGGTGGAGCAGAGGATTTTTAGATTCTTTTCTAGTTAGGGTTTAGGATATAATGAACGAAATTGTTAAAAAAAATTTTACATCATTTAACAATTTTGTTAGCAACAATGAACTATAACATAAATATAAAAAACATAAAATATAACAATTAAATAATTGGAATAAAATATATTAATAAATGGACATATAAGATCAATTTTGGATTACTACAAACACCGTTTTTTTAAATGTATATGTTTGTCATAATGACAAGTGGTGTGCCCCACCTCAAAATTTACATTAAAGTATTTTTATAATTAACATTTGGAACAGGATTTACGTCGAATCGTATTGATGGATGACGAATTATGCCCCTCGTTGAGGTGACCATTTGGAACAGGGTTGGAATTGATGGTTCTTGAAGTCCCAGCTTACCTCGGCGTGGCTTCAGTCGGTTGAGCAAGATATCTTCTTTTACAGGGGTGGTACGGCGGAAGGAAATTTTACGTAAAATGAGTAATCATTTTCCTCTGTATTAAATAATGTAGAAACTTTTATTTCCTTACTTCAATTAACACCAGTTCGAACAAAATGTATGATACAACATTTATAACACTATTCTTACACAAGATTCACTTGATGTGACGCGTTTATATCTGGATGCGTGCAAGAATCAAAAGTTTTATACGTTTGTTCACTACCGTGTATAATAATTAAATTGTGTGTCTTCTAGCGATGATATTTAATGTAAAGATTATCTAGTTATACTCGATGATTGTTACGAGAATAGACTTATATTCTTCCGCACACAACGGCGTTTAAGAAGAGAATTTTACATCCGTTCACGGCGACTGTTAGGAGAAGAATAACCAGTTCATCTTTCTCTACCCATTAGCACTTCGATAATCGTTCGACCCCCCTAGAGGAATATTGAATATCCTCCATGGCAACGTAAAATCTTTTATATCTGATTGGTCCACGTTTTACGATATACGCGTCACACCAATCACAAATAAGTTTGTTATTCAACACTTTTGTGACGTCATTTCCACTTACATAGCTTCTCTGTGCATGACTCACTCTACTTAACCTCACATAATACAATATTTGAAACTCTTTGGGGACAACATAAAATAACTGTTTCAGATGCCCCTCTTTAGAATATATGGAAAATTAACTTAAATCTTCCAATAATATTGTTCCATATATTCTAAAGAATGCCCCAATAATTAGACATTATTACAACAATGAACAATTAATACAATTTAAAATAACAATATAAAATCAGAAATTATTCGAACACAATAATAAAAAACAGAACATTTTTCAGTAATTCATAAACATATTATTTTTTTTTAATCATTTGTTCTTGTGAGTGTCCAGGCTTTTGAATGGTTTTAAAAGTGTTTTGTGATATTTTCCTATCATTTTATTATCATCGTCTCTTAATTCGTACGTATGATCCCCAAATTTTCTTACTATTTTATATGGACCTTTATATAACAAATTCATTCTCCAATAGGATTTGATTTTAGAACTGGAGATATTAAATGTCTTTACGAGAACTTTATCATTTATTTCAGGATTCCATTTCGCTCCTTTTCTTTGTATCTTTGATAATCTTTTCTCTGCTTTTTCTTTTATTCTTCGAAATGCTTCAGCACACTTTTCTTCTTCATTCAATTCCATTTCATCTACTTTTAAGGTTGTCGGTGCTTTTATTACTAGAGGTTCAGGTTGTAGTCCAGTCATTAATTCGATTGGTGAAAATTTGGTAGTAGAGTTTGGGGTATTGTTAATGATTTTCTCAACAATATGGCAGTATTTGTACCAGCCTCGGTGGTTAGAATGACACAGAATTCTGAAATACAAGCCTAAATCACGCATCACTCTCTCGCAAGGATTTCCTTGGGGAAAATATGCTGAAGAGTAATACATCTTAATATTATTGTTCTTCATCTCTGAAGTAAACAATTTACTCCGGTGAACCGTTGCGTTGTCTGATAATATTGCCTTTATTGGCCCATACTTTGGTATCCAATCTTTTAAAATTTTATTTCCATTTTCTAGCATATCGTTTATTACTTCAGATGCTTGTTGTCTAATAGTGATAGGCACAGGTCTACTTTTATGAGTATAAGGAGCAATGTCGTTCACCTTAAATGTATGTATGTACTTATTACACAATCCAGGTTTCGTACTAAAAACGTTCCTGTTCTTTAGTATACATAACCTCAACTGTTCTCTTTGCGCGTGATTTAAATTGTCTGTTTTCCCTAACTTTTCTTTCAAAGTTCTTTGGAATATCATTTCTTCCTCTTCTTGTTTTCGCTCGGTGTCGGTATTTAATGTGTTTATTTGGCAACAATGATCTCCAAGGTCAAACGTCTCATTTTCTTTATTATTTAAAAGTAAATTCTCTTTACCACTATCATCTTCTTCATTATTAATTATATCTTCTTCGTATAATATTATATTTTCTACAAAAAACCTATCATTATTTATACTATCCTTCTCATCTTCTTTTAATATAATTTCTTCTAACAAATTTATTTTTATTACTTCATTATCTCCTTTGACCTTCATTTCATGTTTTTCGAAATCTATCACACTTTGCCAACCATACAATACATCATTGCCAATAATAATATCACGAGCTAAGTTTGGTATTACCAATACGATAAAATTGAAATTCCAATCATCTATTCGCGCAGGAATTAACGCTTGATATTTAACTTTATCTTTCTTTTTCCCAATAGCTGTGCTACAGTATACATTACACACGTTTAAATATTCAATCCTAAACTTGGATAGTAATTCCTTGAATAAGTTCTCACTTATTACTGATGAACTAGCTCCTGTGTCTATCAATACTTTATATTCACTATCGCCTATACGAAGGTTAATCTGAGGTGGATTTACTAATTCCCGATCTTTACTTCTGGAGAGAGTGAGCTTATCTTCTGGTAAATTTTGAATTTTGATTTTGCCCTGTGTCATTTCTACCGAACCACTTTCCAAGGCACAAAATGATTTGGTACTCAGTTTTCCGCATTAGTGCGGTCGGTAGTTACACTAGCAGTTGGGTTGGTACTACCGTTATTTATTTCTCCTTCTATTCCCTGAGTCTGTGTCCTTTCTAGGTTATTGTCTGCCCTTTCAAACCTAGGACCCCCAAAATCTCTTAATGAAGAGTCTTCGATGCTAGTTCCTCTTCCTCTACTTTGATAACCTGTTCTTAGGTTATTTCCCCTGTAAAACCTCAGTTGATTCACCTGATTACTCCTCACATTTCCCACAGGTTGGTTATTATTATAATTCCTCCTAGGAGTATTTGGAATTCTCCTTCCTATACCTGGCACTACCGATTCATATGTCTTTCTGGGGTTGTACTCTCTTCGTTCATAGTTGTCTCTTGAACGTGCCCCGCCCCAATTTTGGTTAAAACTATTTTGGTTTTGGTTAGTATGGTTGTGATTTTCCCTGAATATTGGTCTTACTTCCTGTCTATTTACTTGCTTTTGTTCTATATGAGTCTTGTCAGGATCAACTTGACTATGAGTAGAATCAGAATTAAGGTTATGAGCCTCAAATTCTGATAATAACTCAATCATATCAGTAAAGTCGACGGGCTTAGCCACAATTAGGTGGTTTCTAATGTGTGGTGGATAATGTCGTAGTAGCATATTCACGATCTCGGTTTCTGACATATCTGGATTCATAAGTTTGCTTTTGTTAGCAAGTTTTAGGAAATATTCAGTCATGGACACACCCTTCTTGAACTCGAATTTACCAGTGGCCAGTTCGACTTTAATTCTTCTCTGTCTTTCTGGACCCCAGAACCTATTTATAAACACATTCCTAAACATACTATACGTTTCATGTGATGCTAGTGTTAACCTCAGCCATTCTAAAGCATTTTTCTTCAAACACCTTTTAACAATCATCATCCTAAATTCATTTGGAATCTTTTTAATTTTAAAATATTCTTCTAATTCCTTTAGAAATATTTTGGGATTGTCTCCCGATTCTTCTTCGAAAGTAGGTGGACTTATGTCATGCAACAAATAATTTGTACAATTTGTGTTACCTTGACTGTGTAACTGTGTATGTGTGTGCATGTTTTGTATTTGTCTATTACCATTTACTTCACAATCAGGTGACAAAGATTCTGTATCGTCACTCTCCAAATAATTCTCTAAGTTTTGTACAATATTACCTGAATTACCAGGTAAGTCAATACATGTAATATTCTTAGATTTTATTACCCTCTGGTTCTCAGAAATTTTGCTTGCCTGTAATGCAATCACAACTTGATTCAGCTTGCTAATGTTTTCTTTCTCTCTCTCAAAACTTTCCTGTGCCAAATCTATTCTTGTAATCATTTCACTATTCAACTTACTGACTTCATCATATTTAACTTTTAGTTCATCTTGTTGTGTTTGCACCTCAGTAGCCATTAGTTTAACATCATTTCTGATACTATTTACCTCTCTTACAAAATTATTCTGTATTTCAATATTTTCCTCATGGTATTTCCGTGAATTATCTAATAAGACTACATCTATTTCTTGTCTTATTCTATTCTCTAATTCCCCTATTTCTACTTTTTGTTTTTCTACAAATTCTACTTGTTGTTGCTTAAGGATTTCTGACTCCTTAGCCAATTCACTTCTTATATCTTTTACTACATTTTCCTGACTTATTTTCATTTCCTGAAACATCTCTTTTAACTTAGACATTTCTCCATCATGAGATTCTATTTTCTGTTTTAAAGATTTTATGTCTTCTCTACACTCTTCTCTTCCTTTCTCAATTTCATTTCTTAGGTTACCTAAACCTTGATCTATCCTAGCTTCTAACTTCTCTGAACTTTGATCTACCTTTTCTGAATTCTGTTTTATTTCCTGTCTTATTTCCTGTCTAAAGCTATTTAAATTTTCTGAATTTTGATTCATATCCTGTCTTAAATTATCCATTTTAGCATCAAAATTACTCATCATTTTCTCTAACCTATTATCATTTCATTACCTTTACTCTGTATAATTTCTGTTCTACTTGTTCCTGCATCATCACTAATCATTCCTTCCACTACTTCCCTGACTTCTTGTATTTCTGCTCTCTTATCACTAACTAGTCTTTCCACTCCTTCCCCAGCATTTTTATTCTTATTTTCTGTTAATTTTTTACCTTCCATTTTAGGTAATATTTTTCCCTTTCTTAATAACATAAAAAAAATGAAAATTATAATTTTGTCACTTTTTCTATTAATTATCTATTAAGATTTTTCCGTACTCACTTTTCTTCTTTCTTCTTTCTTGAATCAAAGTTACCTGTCCATTACACTATTTATTCTCCTGTGGTGTAATCCTCCTTCTGCCTATTCGAGCCCCACGTTGGGCGCCATTTTGGAACAGGATTTACGTCGAATCGTATTGATGGATGACGAATTATGCCCCTCGTTGAGGTGACCATTTGGAACAGGGTTGGAATTGATGGTTCTTGAAGTCCCAGCTTACCTCGGCGTGGCTTCAGTCGGTTGAGCAAGATATCTTCTTTTACAGGGGTGGTACGGCGGAAGGAAATTTTACGTAAAATGAGTAATCATTTTCCTCTGTATTAAATAATGTAGAAACTTTTATTTCCTTACTTCAATTAACACCAGTTCGAACAAAATGTATGATACAACATTTATAACACTATTCTTACACAAGATTCACTTGATGTGACGCGTTTATATCTGGATGCGTGCAAGAATCAAAAGTTTTATACGTTTGTTCACTACCGTGTATAATAATTAAATTGTGTGTCTTCTAGCGATGATATTTAATGTAAAGATTATCTAGTTATACTCGATGATTGTTACGAGAATAGACTTATATTCTTCCGCACACAACGGCGTTTAAGAAGAGAATTTTACATCCGTTCACGGCGACTGTTAGGAGAAGAATAACCAGTTCATCTTTCTCTACCCATTAGCACTTCGATAATCGTTCGACCCCCCTAGAGGAATATTGAATATCCTCCATGGCAACGTAAAATCTTTTATATCTGATTGGTCCACGTTTTACGATATACGCGTCACACCAATCACAAATAAGTTTGTTATTCAACACTTTTGTGACGTCATTTCCACTTACATAGCTTCTCTGTGCATGACTCACTCTACTTAACCTCACATAATACAATATTTGAAACTCTTTGGGGACAACATAAAATAACTGTTTCACATTTCTAAATTATTGTCATTGAAGAAGCGTGCTATGACAAGATAACGAATATTTTATTTACTAACAATTAGTAAACTAATTTATATAATTAAATTGAAATAACTGAAATAAAATAAATTGACAATTAATTAAATGTGTGTTTATAATTAAATTTTCACTACTTGAACTTGAAAGGTTTATACTTGTGTTATAAACTTAATTATGCATATTCGGGTTGCCTATTCATGTATGGCGATATATTTTTCACAATATATTCACAAAATTAGTGTATATTATATCGTGTTAAAGTGTTAGATTACCGTGTGTATTGTGTAATTCACCACAGGATACCTGGACGTCTTGAATCTGATATCGCTGTGGTTTGCAAGAAATCTGAGTGCAGTTTGGACTTTGTGCTTACATTTTCTGCCACTAACTTAAATTAGGTAGAAGTGTTATATTCTACTGAATTTTATCTGGAATAAGTTTAGATTATATGTGTGACCTTACTATTGTGTGATCAGCTTTCTTATGTTCCTGTAACGGTCTGTCCTTGCTGCCTTCATTTTCTAGCTTTCTGTGGTTCCGTCGTTCTTTTAGGGTTCTTGAGGTTTTATAATCCAAGTCCTTTAATCGTGTTGTTTAACTTAATCCCTTTATAGATTTGGAGACACAAGGGTCTCTCAATGAAGTGACTTTTGGTGATCTGGGAGAAAAGGAATTCTTTACTGGTGATCTGTATGATGAACTATGAGATGAAAACCTTAGCCTTGAACTGTAAGAAGATTTTCAATGCGAATGATCATCAGCGCTTGCTGTTTTATCTTTGCTTGAAGTATGAGAGTATTTATGACTATAGCTTTTATCCACAGTTGGACGCTCTTTAGGTGTACGATTAGATTTTGTCTTGGAAAACTTTACATCTTCTTTTCTAGAGCTCTGCCGACTTTTCGCTGAGTCTGATGCCAATTCACTTATCTTAGAAATGGCTTTAACACTTGATACAGCTGTTTTCCTAGTATCCAAATGCTTATTAGTTGAACATTCAGTCTGTATTTATCTTTCACCCTGAATGCGAATTTATTTAATACTGGTGAATGTGTCGTATCTACATCAACTTCAGGCATTTGAAGCATCATGGAGTTTGTTGCAAGATTTCAGAATTTCGTTTTTCCTATGAAAATCTGTAGTCTGGATTTTATTGGAATCTGCTATGATTATCTCACGTCCTTTGGATGTCAGATCTACTCTAGTTGAGCCCCTCAAAATCCAACCTCTGCGGTCCTCGTCCCGAGGGGTGTGCAACAGGAAGTAGGGGATTGACTGATGGGGCGATGTACGGCGGGGACTTGGTGTACCCGAAGACTGCTACGGCTACCGAGAAGGCCCATCAGTAACCCCGAAAACTGGCAGAAGAAGCTCTGGTGTAATCTCTCGATTGGGTTCCTCCGCGCGGTGAGAGTGTTCCTTCAAATGCCCAAAATATGGTCCACTTCGGTGTTTGGCCCCATTTATTTTTGTTCTTTTTCCTTTTCCTCCCTGAGCTCATGTCTGACGGGTAACATAGCGCGGGTGGTCGGAGTGGGAAGCGCATGGGGTGACTGGGTAACGCGTAACTCCCAGCCCCTTGTTACCATGTAGGACTGTGCTCGTATTCGCTGATAAACGTCACTCCCGAGGAGGGGTCATTTCATGAGCTGTTACACTCCTGAAGGCGTTTGGGTCCCTCTGTCTTTACACTGAGAGTTGTGACCCTAGGGTGAGCAAGGTCCAGGCCAGGACTCTCACCTAATCCGGGGTGGTGCCCAGGATGTGAGCACGCCATCGGAGACGTTTGCAATGGTGGAGGACATTACCGTAATGGCAGGTGTTCTTAAATCCAAAACTGTGAAGGATATTGGAAAGGAAGTAGTAGAGCCCTGTGGTCCTCGCTACTTGTGATAAGCAGAACGGAGGAGGACAATAACTTTACATCAGTGAACCCTTTCGTCATCCAGAAGGGATTAGACAAGATAGCTGGTCCGGTAAAATCATGTACTCGAATGCGAAATGGCACGCTGCTGGTGGAAGCGCATTCCATCTCCCAGGCAGCAGCGATCTTGAAGGCCAACATTCTAGGCAGTTATCGGGTGAGCGTTTCCATACACAAGACCTTGAACTCCTCGCGCAGGTGTGGTGAACACCCGTGCACTGGTCGGAATGACCAAAGAGGAGATCCCCACCAGGGGCCTACTTCGGTAGGTACGGGTTTGGCGAACCCGGGGTCCCGAGCCAACAGTCTCCCTCGTGTGGGCTCCTCTTCGTGGTTGAGGGAGACGGTCAACAGGCCCACCCACGTGTAGGCCGTGCGTGGAGACCCGTGTCGGTGGAAAGGTTTGTCCTGGTAGTTGAGGGATGCGTATCTGAGCTCGTAACAGTTTTTTTTCTGAATTCGGGGAGGGTGCGCATTTCTAATACACTACTTTGGCTTCTGCTTCGCCTAAACGGGAGGTTAGGGACTAACCCACCCCTAATCAATCGGCCAGGACTAGGTATTGTACCGACCTCCAGGGTGAGTGGGACGGCGAGCTCGCTATATCCCCTGTGTAGCCCTGTCATCCCAGTGGAATGACCCCTTGTTGGACTCCGTGGTGGGTGGGGAGCACTGGGGGATGAAATTTAGACCAACTCTTATGGTTAACCTACACCCCCCAAAAAACAATAAACGTGGAAAGGATCTGTTTGAAAACAGTGTTAAACAAGTAGTTGAGTGTGGTCCTCGCTACTTAGTTATTAAACGAACGGAGGAAGGTAGAACGTTTTCTACGGTTAATCCGTTTATTATACAGAAAGGTCTTGACAATATAGCTGGTGCAGTTAAATCATGTACAAAATCTAGAAATGGCACGCTGCTGGTGGAAGCAACTACAGCATCCCAGGCAGCAAAGATACTGAAAGCCAACATGCTGGGCAGTTATCCAGTCAAAGTGGAGATGCATAGGACCCTGAATTCCTCGCGCGGTGTTGTAAACACTAGCGCGTTGGATGGAATGTCCAACGAGGATATTCAGGAGAACCTCCAGGAACAAGGCGGAACTGCAGTCTATCGTGTCCAAAGGAGAGAACGAGGGGATATGGTTCCTACTCGTACCCTGTTCCTGACCTTTGATCGGGTAGATCTCCCTCAAAGGATCAGGGCAGGATATGAAGTGATTGAGGTTAGACCATACATACCTAACCCTCTGAGATGCTACCAATGTCAGCGGTTCGGTCACACTAGTGCATTCTGTAAAGGCGCACCTACATGTGTCAGCTGTGGAGCCGGCATGCATGAAAATGCATGTACATCACCTCCGGAATGCGTAAATTGTAGCGGTGAACATCCATCAAGTTCACGAGAATGCCCCCGTTATATTGAAGAGCGAGCTATTCAGGAGATCCGGGTTAAAGAAAAGGTATCCTTTTCGGAAGCCCGGAAACTTCTATGTATTCTCAAGCCCTCTTCAACCACCTCCCGTACCTATAGCTCTGTGGCGGCTACTCCGTCACCGAAACGGGAGGCTGGTACCCAAACATCTGATATAAACGGGGCAACAATATCCGAGAAAGTTCTAGTGCCTAGATCGCAACCAAGAGCATCAGTAACAACATCTAAAACTCCGAGAACACAGACTACTGAAAATATCAAGTCAGTGAAGTCGCCTGACAAAGCATCCACTTCTAACAACAGGACGAAACTGCCCATTGTATACCAAGCACCAGAGATCAAGTTCAAGACGCAGTATGATAGAACTGCCTTCCTGAAAGAAAGCACAAAGTCTGCTCCAGAAAAGTCCAAGAAACGTAGCCCTAGAGCGTCTCCGAGATCATCGTCGGAGTCATCTTCTGGGGAGGACCACGACCGGCGACCGTCATCTACGTCGGTCGGAATTTCCAATCGCTTCGAGCCCCTCGAATCGAAAGTTGTAGAAGGAAAACCGTCCTCTTCCATAGAGGATATGGAGCAGGAAACAGCTGACCACGCTGCTACATCTGCAGCAAAGAAGAGGCAGGATAAACCTGCCGAAACTAGCCCTACACCAAAGAAAAAGGGCAAATTGATTCGGCCACCCATGAAGTCGTCTTAATGTAGACTACCTTTACATCTTATATCCCATAGTTCCAATGGCTATCCTACAATGGAACATACGAGGATTAAGAGCGCATCGACCAGAATTGGAACTTTTGCTCAGTAAGCATCACCCCTTAGTGGTATGCTTACAAGAGACTAAGCTACGACCACAAGACAACTTTAAAATCAGACGCTACACACCACTGAGGTGTGATGTTGAAACAGAAGAGGGCATTCCTGCACACGGGGGTACTATGATGCTCCTCAGGGATGACATATTTGTAGATCCGTTACAGCTACAGTCTGATTTACAATCTGTAGCTGTAAGGATTAAGCTGCCATCAATAGAATTTTGCATTTGCACTGTATATCTCCCGCCATCAGATGACCTCTCGTTAGTTGACCTTGAAGATCTGGTTTCCCAACTTTCAACACCATTTCTAATAGTTGGAGACTTTAATGCCCATCACCCACTTTGGGGCTCAAATCGGGCATGTTCGAGAGGCAACCTCATTGCAAAATTCCTGGAGAGCAATAACTTGGTTCTCCTGAACACCGGAGAGCCCACATTCCTCTCAGACGCGTTTAACACCTATTCGCACATCGATTTGGCAGTGTGTTCATCCCAGTTAGCTGTTTCATTACAGTGGAATGTCATCTCTGATTTACATTCCAGCGACCACTTTCCATGTTTTCTTAGTCTCTTAGCACAAGATGTGTCTCCCTCACGTATCCCTAGATGGCGCTTTGATCGTGCCAACTGGAATCTTTACACCCAGTTGGCTGTCTTTGAATACAACGAGCACGATTCTGTGAATGATTAATCGATCATCTCACAGAGAAAATTCTTTCCGCTGCAGAACAGTCTATTCCACGTTCGGCTACCCAACCCGGTCGATTTCCTGTCCCATGGTGGACCAACGACTGCCGGAATGCTATTCGTGCTCGTAGACGTGCTCTAAGGGTATTCCAACGGCACCCTACGCTAAGTAATCTAATTGAGTATAAGAAAGCGCGTGCAAAATCTAGGCAAATAATTAAGGATAGCAAAAAGACCTCATGGAACAAATTTGTATCATCTTTTAACAGATGTACACCCTCATCTGTTGTATGGGATAAATTAAGGCGCGTGGCCGGAAAATCAACCCACCTGCCAATCGCTGGTCTGAAAACAACTGCAGGAGTTGTTGTTGATCCGTTTGTTGTGGCTAACACCTTCGGCTGTGCTTTCGCTCAGGTGTCTAGCTCATGCAATTATGCTCCTGAGTTTATCTCAATTAAGACTCAGGTAGAATCTCAAGGTTTTGTGTTTAGTTCCAGAAACCTTGAAGACTATAACCGCCTCTTCATCTTGGCAGAGCTAGAACACGCTCTTTCGTCATCGCGACTGACAGCACCAGGACCGGACGGAATCCACGTTCAAATGTTACAACATCTCTCACCTGAAGGTAAGGCATTCCTGCTCGAGGTCTATAACCGTGTTTGGGTTGATGCCACGTTTCCTGAAAAGTGGCGAGAAGCTACCATTATACCTATCTTGAAAGCTGGCAAGGACCGTCACCTCCCTTCTAGCTACCGCCCTATTTCCCTCACCAGTTGCGTATGCAAGGTGATGGAACGCATGATAAATGGGCGGTTGGTATGGTGGCTGGAAACGCACAACCTACTGAATAACATCC
This sequence comes from Mantis religiosa, assembly GCA_030765055.1. Taxonomy (NCBI): domain Eukaryota; kingdom Metazoa; phylum Arthropoda; class Insecta; order Mantodea; family Mantidae; genus Mantis; species Mantis religiosa. The sequence goes on from JAUKNK010000042.1 coordinate 1,079,921, forward strand.
AGTGCGGTTTCCGACGACGCCGTTCAACAGTGGATCATCTTGTGTCCATGTCGACACAGATTATGAACGGATTTCTTAAGAACTATCAAACAGTCGGAATATTTTTTGACCTCGAAAAGGCTTATGATACGTGTTGGCGGGCAGGGTTGCTACGTACTCTGCACACCTGGAATATACGTGGACGCCTACCACTCTTCCTTCAGGAATTCCTGAAAGACCGCGTATTCCGAGTAAGGGTTGGCTCGGTGTTTTCGAACCTTTTTGTTCAAGAGAACGGTGTACCACAGGGATCGGTACTAAGTGTTACGTTGTTTGCTATTGCGATTAATTCTATCTCGAAATGTGTACCTCCAGGTGTCTCGTCATGCCTATTTGTAGACGACTTTGCCGTGTACTGTACATCTCAGCGCACTCCGTTTTTAGAGCGCCGTCTTCAGACCACCTTGGACAACCTTAAGAGTTGGAGTTTAAAAAACGGCTTTCGATTTTCCGCTGAGAAAACCATCTGTGTAAACTTCTGGCGTCAGCAGAGTCGACTACCTCCAAGGCTCCGGCTAGGCGCTGATCTACTACCTTTTGCAGATGAGGCGAGGTTCCTTGGATTGATATTTGATAGAAAACTTAGTTGGTCGTCGCATATAGCACAACTGAAAGCACGATGTGCCCGATCTTTGAATATCTTGCGGGTACTAAGGGGAAAATCGTGGGGAGCGGATCGTGCAGTGTTATTGCGACTTTATCGGGCACTCATCCGTTCCAAATTAGACTATGGTAGTATCGTTTATTGCTCAGCACGACCATCTGTGCTGAAGAGATTAGACACAGTCCATAACTGTGGCATACGTATAGCTGTTGGGTCATTTCCAACGAGCCGAGTTATAAGCCTGTATGCTGAGTCTGCAGAACCTCCTCTGCAGTACAGGCGCAACATGTTATTAGCCAATTATGGCTGTGGACTTAATTGCATGCCCACACATCCATCGTTTACGCCGTTCTTTAATACCTTCATGGACGTGCGTTATAGGAACACTACTATGAAACCAAAGCCACCTGGTTTTCGTTTCCGGGAGCTCCTTAGACATCTTGATACTGACATGCCCAAGATGTATCCTAGGGGGGAGAGGACATACCCTCTTTGGTTGTGCAGAGCGTCCCCGGTTGATCTGGGCATAACTAAATATGATAAATCTACCATGTCTATGTCTAGTATCCGCACATGTTTTTTAGAATTTTTATCGCGATATGAGGACCATTTTGTAATTTATACTGATGGCTCCAAGAACTCAAATGGCGTTGGTTGTGCTTACGTGTGTGTGTTAGGACGTCTCTGCAGCTGCCGGTCAGCTTTGCAGAAATTCTAGCGGACGATCACGCAGTAGTGGAGAAGGTTTTCAGATTCTTTTCGAGATTAGATTTTAGGATTTAGCAAATAGAATTTATGGTTTTTGGATGACATTTTTATTTTATTTATTTATTTATTTATTTATTTATTTATTTATTTATTTATTTATTTATTTATGTATGTATTTTTTGTCTTTTTTAACATATACTGTTTTAGAATAATTTATATCTGGCTTTTGCCATGACCAGTTTCATTTAAAAAGGGCGCTGATGACCTCTGTAGTTGAGCGCCCTTATACTCATCATCACTCACTCATCCCTGGTCACGTAGGCTTGCGGGGGAATGAAATGGCGGATTCAGCAGCCAAGACGGCTATGATGAAGTCCAGGGTTCGAATACCATCTGTGACATGGGAAGACTTTAGGGGCGAATTGCGGAGAGCTGTGCAAACCTGCTGGCAGGAAGAGTGGTCTGCTCTCCGCAATAACAAACTTAGATCTGTCAAAGAACTTCCGATTCCCTGGGTTACCTCCTGTCGGTCATCTCGTCGCGAGGAGGTAAATTTGGCTCGGCTACGAATTGGGCACTGCTTTTTTACTCATAGTTTTCTTTTTAAAAAGGAGCCTTCTCCACTATGTCCGTTTTGCAATGAAGCGTTGTCTGTACGACACGTGCTGCTAGAGTGTTTTCACCTAGCAGACCTTAGGACGTCTCTGCAGCTGCCGGTCAGCTTTGCAGAAATTCTAGCGGACGATCACGCAGTAGTGGAGAAGGTTTTTAGATTCTTTTCGAGATTAGATTTTAGGATTTAGCAAATAGAATTTATGGTTTTTGGATGACATTTTTATTTTATTTATTTATTTATTTATTTATTTATTTTTTTTCAAGGCGTATGTATTTTTTGTCTTTTTTAACATATACTGTTTTAGAATAATTTATATCTGGCTTTTGCCATGACCAGTTTCATTTAAAAAGGGCGCTGATGACCTCTGTAGTTGAGCGCCCTTATACTCATCATCACTCACTCACTCACGTGCTGCTAGAGTGTTTTGACCTAGCAGACCTTAGGACGTCTCTGCAGCTGCCGGTCAGCTTTGCAGAAATGCTAGCGGACGATCACGCAGTAGTGGAGAAGGTTTTTAGATTCTTTTCGAGATTAGATTTTAGGATTTAGCAAATAGAATTTATGGTTTTTGGATGATATTTTTATTTTATTTATTTTTTTTTCAAGGCGTATGTATTTTTTTTGTCTTTTTTAACATATATTGTTTTTAGAATAATTTATATCTGGCTTTTGCCATGACCAGTTTCATTTAAAAAGGGCGCTGATGACCTCTGTAGTTGAGCGCCCTTATACTCATCATCACTCACTCACTCAAATTAGAGAACGAGGGGATATGGTTCCCACTCGTACCCTTTTGCTGACCTTTGATCGGGTAGATCTCCCTCAAAGGATCAGGGCAGGATATGAAGTGATTGAGGTTAGACCATGCATACCTAACCCTCTGAGATGCTACGAATGGCAGCGGTTCGGTCACACTAGTGCATTCTGTAAAGGCGCACCTACATGTGTCAGCTGTGGAGCCCGCATGCATGAAAATGCATGTACATCAAATCCAGCACGCGTAAATTGTAGCGGTGAACATCCATCAAGTTCACGAGAATGCCCCGTTATATTGAAGAGCGAACTATTCAGGAGAAGCGGGTTAAAGAAAAGGTTTCCTTTTCGGAAGCCCGGAAACTTCCATGTATCCTCAAGCCCTCTTCAACCACCTCCCGTACCTATAGCTCTGTGGCGGCTACCCCGTCACCGAAACGGGAGGCTGGTACACATACATCTGATATAAACGGGGCAACAATATCCGAGAAAGTTCTAGTGCCTAGATCGCAACCAAGAGCATCAGTGACACCATCTAAAACTCCAAGAAGACTTAAGACTACTGAAAATAACAAGTCAGTGAAGTCGCCTGACAAAGCATCCACGTCTAACAACAGGTCGAAATTGCCCATTGTGTACCAAGCATCAGAGATCAAGTTCAAGACTCAGTATGATAGAACTGCCTTCCTGAAAGAAAGCACAAAGTCTGCTCCAGAAAATCCAAGAAGCGTAGCCCTAGAGCCTCTCCGAGATCATCGTCGGAGTCATCTTCTGGGGAGGACTCCCGACCGGCGACCGTCATCTACGTCGGTCGGAGTTTCCAATCGCTTCGAGCCCATCCAATCGAAAGTTGTAGAAGGAAAACCGTCCTCTTCCATAGAGGATATGGAGCAGGAAACATCTGACCACGCTGCTACATCTGCAGCAAAGAATAGGCAGGATAAACCTGCCGAAACCAGCCCTACACCAAAGAAAAAGGCCAAGTTGATTCGGCCACCCATGAGGTCATCTTAATGTAGACCACCTGTTTATCTTATATCCCATAGTTCCAATGGCTATCCTACAATGGAACATACGAGGCTTAAGGGCGCATCGACCAGAACTGGAACTTTTGCTCAGTAAGCATCACCCCTTGTTGATATGCTTAGAAGAGACTAAGCTACGACCACAAGACAACTTTAAAATCAGACACTACACACCACTGAGGTGTGATGTTGAAACAGAAGAGGGCATTTATGCTCACGGGGGTACTATGATGCTCCTCAGGGATGACATATTTGTAGATCCGTTACAGCTAGTCTGATATACAATCTGTAGCTGGAAGGATTAAGCTGCCATCAATCGAATTTTGCATTTGCAATGTATATGTACCGCCATCAGATGACCTCTCGCTAATTGATCTTGAAGACCTGGTTTCCCAACTCTCAACACCATATCTAATAGTGGGAGACTTTAATGCCCATCACCCACTTTGGCGCTCAAATCGGGCATGTTCGAGAGGCAACCTCATTGCAAAATTCCTGGAGAGCAATAACTTGGTTCTCCTGAACACCGGAGAGCCCACATTCCTCTCAGACGCGTTTAACACCTATTCGCACATCGATTTGGCAGTGTGTTCATCCCAGTTAGCTGTTTCATTACAGTGGAATGTCATCTCTGATTTACATTCCAGCGACCACTTTCCATGTCTTCTTAGTCTCTTAGCACAAGATGTGTCTCCCTCATGTATCCCTAGATGGCGCTTTGATCGTGCCAACTGGAATCTTTACACCCAGTTGGCTGTCTTTGAATACAGCGAGCACGATTCTGTGAATGATTTATTTGATCATCTCACAGAGAAAACTCTTTCCGCTGCAGAACAGTCTATTCCACGTTCGGCTACCCAACCTGGTCGATTTCCTGACCCATGGTGGACCAATGACAGCCGGAATGCTATTCGGGCTCGTAGACTAGCTCTAAGGGTATTCCAACGACACCCTACCCTAAGTAATCTAATAGAGTACAAGAAAGCGCGTGCAAAATCTAGGCAAATAATTAAGGATAGCAAAAAGCCCTCATGGAACAACTTTGTATCATCTTTTAACAGATGTACACCCTCATCAGAGTTATGGGATAAATTAGGGCGCGTGGCCGGAAATTCAACCCACCTGCCAATCGCTGGTCTGAAAACAACTGCAGGAGCTGTTGTTGATCCGTTTGTTGTGGCTAACACCTTCGGCTGTGCTTTCGCTCAGGTGTCTAGCTCAAGCCCCCCAGGGGCCTACCTCGGTAGGTACGGGTTTGGCGAACCCGGGGTCCCGAGCCAACAGTCTCCCTCGAGTGGGCCCCTCTTCGTGGTTGAGGGAGATGGTCAACAGGCCCACCCACGTGTAGGCCGTGCGTGGAGACCCGTGTCGGTGGAAAGGTTTGTCCTGGTAGTTGAGGGATGCGTATCTGAGCTCGTAACAGTTATTTTTTCTGAATTCGGGGAGGGTGCGCATTTCTAATACACTACTTTGGCTTCTGCTTCGCCTAAACGGGAGGTTAGGGACTAACCCACCCCTAATCAATCGGCCAGGACTAGGTATTGTACCGACCTCCAGGGTGAGTGGGACGGCGAGCTCGCTATATCCCCTGTGTAGCCCTGTCATCCCAGTGGGGTGACCCCTTGTTGGACTCCATGGTGGGTGGGGAGCACTGGGGGATGAAATTTAGACCTAAAATTATGGTTAACATACACCCCCCAAAAAACAATAAACGTGGAAAGGATCTGTTTGAAAACAGTGTTGAACAAGTAGTTGAGTGTGGTCCTCGCTACTTAGTTATTAAACGAACGGAGGAAGGTAGAACGTTTTCTACGGTTAATCCGTTTATTATACAGAAAGGTCTTGACAATATAGCTGGTGCAGTTAAATCATGTACAAAATCTAGAAATGGCACGCTGCTGGTGGAAGCAACTACAGCATCCCAGGCAGCAAAGATACTGAAAGCCAACATGCTGGGCAGTTATCCAGTCAAAGTGGAGATGCATAGGACCCTGAATTCCTCGCGCGGTGTTGTAAACACTAGCGCGTTGGATGGAATGTCCAACGAGGATATTCAGGAAAACCTCCAGGAACAAGGCGTAACTGCAGTCTATCGTGTCCAAAGGAGAGAACGAGGGGATATGGTTCCTACTCGTACCCTGTTCCTGACCTTTGATCGGGTAGATCTCCCTCAAAGGATCAGGGCAGGATATGAAGTGATTGAGGTTAGACCATACATACCTAACCCTCTGAGATGCTACCAATGTCAGCGGTTCGGTCACACTAGTGCATTCTGTAAAGGCGCACCTACATGTGTCAGCTGTGGAGCCGGCATGCATGAAAATGCATGTACATCACCTCCGGAATGCGTAAATTGTAGCGGTGAACATCCATCAAGTTCACGAGATTGCCCCCGTTATATTGAAGAGCGAGCTATTCAGGAGATCCGGGTTAAAGAAAAGGTATCCTTTTCGGAAGCCCGGAAACTTCTATGTATTCTCAAGCCCTCTTCAACCACCTCCCGTACCTATAGCTCTGTGGCGGCTACTCCGTCACCGAAACGGGAGGCTGGTACCCAAACATCTGATATAAACGGGGCAACAATATCCGAGAAAGTTCTAGTGCCTAGATCGCAACCAAGAGCATCAGTAACAACATCTAAAACTCCGAGAACACAGACTACTGAAAATAACAAGTCAGTGAAGTCGCCTGAGAAAGCATCCACTTCTAACAACAGGACGAAATTGCCCATTGTATACCAAGCACCAGAGATCAAGTTCAAGACGCAGTATGATAGAACTGCCTTCCTGAAAGAAAGCACAAAGTCTGCTCCAGAAAAGTCCAAGAAACGTAGCCCTAGAGCGTCTCCGAGATCATCGACGGAGTCATCTTCTGGGGAGGACCACGACCGGCGACCGTCATCTATGTCGGTCGGAATTTCCAATCGCTTCGAGCCCCTCGAATCGAAAGTTGTAGAAGGAAAACCGTCCTCTTCCATAGAGGATATGGAGCAGGAAACAGCTGACCACGCTGCTACATCTGCAGCAAAGAAGAGGCAGGATAAACCTGCCGAAACTAGCCCTACACCAAAGAAAAAGGGCAAATTGATTCGGCCACCCATGAAGTCGTCTTAATGTAGACTACCTTTACATCTTATATCCCATAATACCAATGGCTATCCTACAATGGAACATACGAGGATTAAGAGCGCATCGACCAGAATTGGAACTTTTGCTCAGTAAGCATCACCCCTTAGTGGTATGCTTACAAGAGACTAAGCTACGACCACAAGACAACTTTAAAATCAGACGCTACACACCACTGAGGTGTGATGTTGAAACAGAAGAGGGCATTCCTGCACACGGGGGTACTATGATGCTCCTCAGGGATGACATATTTGTAGATCCGTTACAGCTACAGTCTGATTTACAATCTGTAGCTGTAAGGATTAAGCTGCCATCAATAGAATTTTGCATTTGCACTGTATATCTCCCGCCATCAGATGACCTCTCGTTAGTTGACCTTGAAGATCTGGTTTCCCAACTTTCAACACCATTTCTAATAGTTGGAGACTTTAATGCCCATCACCCACTTTGGGGCTCAAATCGGGCATGTTCGAGAGGCAACCTCATTGCAAAATTCCTGGAGAGCAATAACTTGGTTCTCCTGAACACCGGAGAGCCCACATTCCTCTCAGACGCGCTTAACACCTATTCGCACATCGATTTGGCAGTGTGTTCATCCCAGTTAGCTGTTTCATTACAGTGGAATGTCATCTCTGATTTACATTCCAGCGACCACTTTCCATGTCTTCTTAGTCTCTTAGCACAAGATGTGTCTCCCTCACGTATACCTAGATGGCGCTTTGATCGTGCCAACTGGAATCTTTACACCCAGTTGGCTGTCTTTGAATACAACGAGCACGATTCTGTGAATGATTTAGTCGATCATCTCACAGAGAAAATTCTTTCCGCTGCAGAACAGTCTATTCCACGTTCGGCTACCCAACCCGGTCGATTTCCTGTCCCATGGTGGACCAACGACTGCCGGAATGCTATTCGTGCTCGTAGACGTGCTCTAAGGGTATTCCAACGACACCCTACGCTAAGTAATCTAATTGAGTATAAGAAAGCGCGTGCAAAATCTAGGCAAATAATTAAGGATAGCAAAAAGACCTCATGGAACAAATTTGTATCATCTTTTAACAGATGTACATCCTCATCTGTTGTATGGGATAAATTAAGGCGCGTAGCCGGAAAATCAACCCACCTGCCAATCGCTGGTCTGAAAACAACTGCAGGAGTTGTTGTTGATCCGTTTGTTGTGGCTAACACCTTCGGCTGTGCTTTCGCTCAGGTGTCTAGCTCATGCAATTATGCTCCTGAGTTTATCTCAATTAAGACTCAGGTAGAATCTCAAGGTTTCGTGTTTAGTTCCAGAAACCTTGAAGACTATAACCGCCTCTTCATCTTGGCAGAGCTAGAACACGCTCTTTCGTCATCGCGACTGACAGCACCAGGACCGGACGGAATCCACGTTCAAATGTTACAACATCTCTCACCTGAAGGTAAGGCATTCCTGCTCGAGGTCTATAACCGTGTTTGGGTTGATGCCACGTTTCCTGAAAAGTGGCGAGAAGCTACCATTATACCTATCTTGAAAGCTGGCAAGGACCGTCACCTCCCTTCTAGCTACCGCCCTATTTCCCTCACCAGTTGCGTATGCAAGGTGATGGAACGCATGATAAATGGGCGGTTGGTATGGTGGCTGGAAACGCACAACCTACTGAATAACATCCAGTGCGGTTTCCGACGACGCCGTTCAACAGTGGATCATCTTGTGTCCATGTCGACACAGATTATGAACGGATTTCTTAAGAACTGTCAAACAGTCGGAATATTTTTTGACCTCGAAAAGGCTTATGATACGTGTTGGCGGGCAGGGTTGCTACGTACTCTGCACACCTGGAATATACGTGGACGCCTACCACTCTTCCTTCAGGAATTCCTGAAAGACCGCGTATTCCGAGTAAGGGTTGGCTCGGTTTTTTCGAACCTTTTTGTTCAAGAGAACGGTGTACCACAGGGATCGGTACTAAGTGTTACGTTGTTTGCTATTGCGATTAATTCTATCTCGAAATGTGTACCTCCAGGTGTCTCGTCATGCCTATTTGTAGACGACTTTGCCGTCTACTGTACATCTCAGCGCACTCCGTTTTTAGAGCGCCGTCTTCAGACCACCTTGGACAACCTTAAGAGTTGGAGTTTAAAAAACGGCTTCCGATTTTCCACTGAGAAAACCATCTGTGTAAACTTCTGGCGTCAGCAGAGTCGACTACCTCCAAGGCTCCGGCTAGGCGCTGATCTACTACCTTTTGCAGATGAGACGAGGTTCCTTGGATTGATATTTGATAGAAAACTTAGTTGGTCGTCGCATATAGCACAACTGAAGGCACGATGTGACCGATCTTTGAATATCTTGCGGGTACTAAGTGGAAAATCGTGGGGAGCGGATCGTGCAGTGTTATTGCGACTTTATCGGGCACTCATCCGTTCCAAATTAGACTATGGTAGTATCGTTTATGGCTCAGCACGACCATCTGTGCTGAAGAGATTAGACACAGTCCATAACTGTGGCATACGTATAGCTGTTGGGGCATTTCCAACGAGCCGAGTTATAAGCCTGTATGCTGAGTCTGCAGAACCTCCTCTGCAGTACAGGCGCAACATGTTATTAGCCAATTATGGCTGTGGACTTAATTGCATGCCCACACATCCATCGTTTACGCCGTTCTTTAATACCTTCATGGACGTGCGTTATAGGAACACTACTATTAAACCAAAGCCACCTGGTTTTCGTTTCCGGGAGCTCCTTAGACATCTTGATACTGACATGCCCAAGATGTATCCTAGGGGGGAGAGGACATACCCTCCTTGGTTGTGCAGAGCGTCCCCGGTTGATCTGGGCATGACTAAATATGATAAATCTACCATGTCTATGTCTAGTATCCGCACATGTTTTTTAGAATTTTTATCGCGATATGAGGACCATTTTGTAATTTATACTGATGGCTCCCAGAACTCAAATGGCGTTGGTTGTGCTTTCGTGTGTGGAACCGAACCCTATACATTCGGATTCCACACTAGCACTTCCATTTTTACTGCAGAGCTTTATGCAATATACCGGGCCATTTTACACGTACGCCGACGAAAGTTGGGGGACTGCTTAATCCTGAGTGATTCCCTCAGTGCACTTCAAAGCCTACGCCAGCTGTACAACTACCACCCTATTGTGCAGCGTATACAGGATGCCCTCCACGTTTTACACGCTTCTGGTGTTAACGTGGTGTGTGCATGGATTCCTGGTCACGTAGGCTTGCGGGGGAATGAAATGGCGGATTCAGCAGCCAAGACGGCTATCATGAAGCCCAGGGTTCGAATACCATCTGTGACATCGGAAGACTTTAGGGCCGTATTGCGGAGAGCTGTGCAAACCTGCTGGCAGGAAGAGTGGTCTGCTCTCCGCAATAATAAACTTAGATCTGTCAAAGAACTTCCTATTCCCTGGGTTACCTCCTGTCGGTCATCTCGTCGCGAGGAGGTGAGTTTGGCTCGGTTACGAATTGGACACTGCATTTTTACTCATAGTTTTCTTTTTAAAAAGGAGCCTTCTCCACTATGTCCTTTTTGTAATGAAGCGTTGTCTGTACGACACGTGCTGCTAGAGTGTTTTCACCTAGCAGACCTTAGGACGTCTCTGCAGCTGCCGGTCAGCTTTGCAGAAATTCTAGCGGACGATCACGCAGTAGTGGAGAAGGTTTTTAGATTCTTTTCGAGATTAGATTTTAGGATTTAGCAAATAGAATTTATGGTTTTTGGACGACATTTTTATTTTATTTATTTATTTATTTTTTCAAGGCGTATGTATTTTTTGTATTTTTTAACATATACTGTTTTAGAATGATTTATATCTGGCTTTTGCCATGACCAGTTTCATTTAAAAAGGGCGCTGATGACCTCTGTAGTTGAGCGCCCTTATACTCATCATCACTCACTCTAGCTCAAGCAATTATGCTCCTGAGTTTCTCTCAATTAAGACTCAGGTAGAATCTCATGGTTGCGTGTTTAGTTCCAGAAACCTTGAAGATTATGACCGCCTCTTCACCTTGGCGGAGTTAGAATACGCTCCTTAATCATCGCGACTGACAGCACCAGGACCGGACGGAATCCACGTTCAAATGTAACATCTCTCACCTGAAGGTAAGGCATTCGTGCTCGAGGTCTATAGCCGTGTTTCGGTTGATGCCACGTTTCCTGACAAGTGGCGAGAAGCCACCATCATACCTATCTTGAAAGCTGGCAAGGACCGTCACCTCCCTTCTAGCTACCGTCCTATTTCCCTCACCAGTTGCGTATGCAGGGTGATGGAACGCATGATAAATGGGCGGTTGGTATGGTGGCTGGAAACGCACAACCTACTGAATAACATCCAGTGGGGTTTTCGACGACGCCGTTCAACAGTGAATCATCTTGTGTCCATGGCGACACAGATTATGAAAGGATTTCTTAAGAACTGTCAAACAATCGGAATATTTTTTGACCTCGAAAAGGCTTATGATACGTGTTGGCGGGCAGGGTTGCTACGTACTCTGCACACCTGGAATATACGTGGACGCCTACCACTCTTCCTTTAGGAATATTTGAAAGACCGCGTTTTCCGAGTAAGGGTTGGCTCGGTTTTTTCGAACCTTTTTGTTCAAGAGAACGGTGTACCACAGGGATCGGTACTAAGTGTTACGTTGTTTGCTATTGCGATTAATTCTATCTCGAAATGTGTACCTCCAGGTGTCTCGTCATGCCTATTTGTAAACGACTTTGCCGTCTACTGTACATCTCAGCGCACTCCGTTTTTAGAGCGCCGTCTTCAGACCACCCTGGACAACCTTAAGAGTTGGAGTTTAAAAAACGGCTTCCGTTTCTCCGCTGAGAAAACCATATGTGTTAACTTCTGGCGTCAGCAGAGTCGACTACCTAGCTAGGGGGGAGAGGACATACCCTTCTTGGTTGTGTCGAGCGTCCCCGGTTGATCTGGGCATGACTAAATATGATAAATCTACCATGTCTATGTCTAGTATCCGCACATGTTTTTTAGAATTTTTATCGCGATATGAGGAACATTTTGTAATTTATACTGATTGCTCCAAGAACTCAAATGGTGTTGGTTGTGCTTACGTGTGTGGAACCGAACCGCATACATTCGGATTCCACACTAGCACTTCCATTTTTACTGCAGAGCTTTATGCAATATACCGGGCCATTTTACACGTACGCCGACGAAAGTTGGGGTACTGCTTAATCCTGAGTGATTCCCTCAGTGCACTTCAAAGCCTACGGCAGCTGTACAACTACCACCCTATTGTGCAGCGTATACAGGATGCCCTCCACGTTTTACACGCTCCTGGCGATAACGTGGAGTGTGCATGGATCCCTGGTCACGTAGGCTTGCGGGGGAATGAAATGGCGGATTCAGCAGCCAAGACGGCTATCATGAAGTCCAGGGTTCGAATACCATCTGTGACATCGGAAGACGTTAGGGCCGAATTGCGGAAAGCTGTGCAAACCTGCTGGCAGAAAGAGTGGTCTGCTCTCCGCAATAATAAAATTAGATCTGTCAAAGAACTTCCGATTCCCTGGGTTACCTCCTGTCGGTCATCTCGTCGCGAGGAGGTGAGTTTGGCTCGGTTACGAATTGGGCACTGCTTTTTTACTCATAGTTTTCTTTTTAAAAAGGAGCCTTCTCCACTGTGTCCGTTTTGCAATGAAGCCTTGTCTGTACGACACGTGCTGCTGGAGTGTATTCACCTAGCAGACCTTAGGACGTCTCTGCAGCTGCCGGTCAGCTTTGCAGAAATGCTAGCGGACGATCACGCAGTAGTGAAGAAGGTTTTTAGATTCTTTTCGAGATTAGATTTTAGGATTTAGCAAATAGAATTTATGGTTTTTGGATGACATTTCTATTTTATTCCTAACGCGCATGTTTTTTTCTATCTTTTTTAACATATTTATAGTGTTTTAGAATAGTTTATATCTGGCTTTTGCCATGACCAGTTTCTTTTAAAAAGGGCGCTGATGACGTCTGTAGTTGAGCACCCTTATACTCATCATCACTCACTCCTTGAGCGCCCTTATATCTATATCATCGTCATCATCATCATCATCATCAGCATCATCATCAGGTAGGTCTTCGTGAGTTGTGGGTGGACTTAAGGATGGCATCTGACTTATAGAAATAAATTCTTGAGATACTTGTTCCTGTTCTTCTGCACCTTCTATTTCGCTTGAAATTGCAGGTGTTTCTTGGCCTGTGCGAATACGTTTTGGGTGTTTTTATTGTTGCTGGTTTTAAGACTCCTGTTTATCAAATTTGTTTTGGAAATCGGGCTTTTGCCTCAACGTTTTGGGTTGAAGCTTTGACTGCCTTAGAAATCGCTGAAACTTTGGAGAAGTTAGCAAATCATGTGTGGACCTTGACACCGTTGCATATGCTGCAATAACCTTTCCAAGATCCTTGCCAATGAGGTTTATCAGATATTCTCTCTATCATTCCTTTGGCTTCCTCATCTTCTTTCACACTACGTCTATTGATCTTGCTGTTACAAAGAGGGCAATGAGGCATTCGGTTTTTATGTATCACCATCATTATGCAAAAACGGCAGAATAAATGGCCACATGATATTCTTTTGGGATTATTCATAACCTCCAGGCAAATGCTACAGCTCACACTTCTTTGCAGCGGTACCACTACCGCAGACAGGGCCTCTAATTGTGATTCTAACTCCAATTTATCTACCTCGCCGTTACAGCTAACTAAATATGTAACCGATGCAATTATTGCTATCTTTGTGGTCGTTTTAGTACATAAGACTCCCACCTTTAGCCATTTTCTGGGACAATTCAGTCGATACATTTGCAATGCACATCTACCGCCATTAGATGACCTCTCGGTATCTGACCTTGAGGATCTGGTTTCCCAACCATCAATACCATTCACAAGCGCTTCTGATTATGCGCTGAAAAAACCATCTCTGTTAACTTCTGCCGTCAGCAGAGTCGACTACCTCCAAGTCTCCGGCTAGGCGCTGATCTACCACCTTTTGCAGATGAGACGAGGATCCTTGGATTGATTTTGATAAAAAGCTTAGTTGGTTGTAGCATATGGCACAACTGAAAGCACGATGTGACCGATTTTAAATATCTTGCGGGTACTAAGTGGAAAAACGTGGGGAGAGGATCGTACAGTGCTATTGCGACATTATCGCGCACTCATCCGTTCCAAATTAGATTATGGTAGTATCGTGTATGGCTCAGCACGGCCATCTGCGCACAAGAGATTAGACACAGTCCATAATTGTGGCATACGTATAGCAGTTGGGGCACTTCCAACGAGCCGAGTTATAAGCCTGAATGCTGAGTCTGCGGAACCTCTTCTGCAATACAGGCGCAACATGTTATTGGCAAATTATGGCTTTGGACTTAATTGCATGCCCACACATCCAACGTTTACGCCGTTCTGTAATACCTTCAGGTACGTGCGTTATAGGAACACTTCTATTAAACCAAAGCCACCTGGTTTTCGTTTCCTGGAGCACCTTAGACATCTTGATACAGAAATGCCCAAGATGTATCCTAGGGGGGAGAGGACATGCCCTCCTTGGTTGTGCAGAGCGTCCCGGGTTGATCTGGGCATGACCAAATATGATAAATCTACCATATCTATGTCTAGTATCCGCACATGCTTTTTAGAACTTTTATCACGATATGAGGACTACTTTTGTAATTTATACTGATGGCTCCAAGAACTCAAATGGTGTTGGTTGTGCTTACGTGTGTGGAACCGAACCCTATACATTCGGATTCCACACTAGCACTTGCATTTTTACTGCAGAGCTTTATGCAATATACCGGGCCATTTACACTACGTCTACGAAAGTTGGGGAACTGCTTAATCCTGAGTGATATCCTCAGTGCACTTCAAAGCCTACGGCAGCTGTACAACTGCCACCCTATTGTGCAGCGTATACAGGATGCCCTCCACGTTTTACACGCTTCTGGCGTTACCGTGGTGTGTGCATGGATCCCTGGTCACGTAAGCTTGCGGAGGAATGAAATGGCGGATTCAGCAGCCAAGAAGGCTACCATGAAGCCGAGGGTTCGAGTACCATCTGTGACATCGGAAAATTTTAGGGCCGTACTGCGGATAGCCGAGCAAACCTACTGGCAGGTGGGTTACTTATTGGGCACTGCTCATTTACTCATAGTGTTCTTTTTGAAAGGAGCCTGATCCACCGTGTCCGTGTTGCAATGAAGCGTTTTCTGTATGGCACGTGCTTCTAGACTGTTTTTATCTAGCAGACCTTAGGACGTCTCTGCGGCTGCCGGCCAGCTTTGCAGAGATGCTAGCGGACGATGACACGGTGGTGCAGAGGATTTTTAGATTCTTTTCTAGTTTAGTTTTTAGGATATAATGAACGAAATTTTTAACAATTTTGTTTACATCATTTAACAATTTTGTTAGCAACAATGAACTATAACATAAATATAACAAACATAAAATATAACAATAAAATAATTTGAATAAAATGTAATAATAACTGAACATATAAGAACAATTTTGGATTACTACAAACACCGTGTTTTTAAATGTATATGTTTGTCTTAATGACGGGTGGTTTGCCCCACCACAAAACCCACATTAAAGTATTTTTATAATTAACATTTCTAAATTACTGTCATTGAAGAAAGGTGCTATAACAATATAACGAATATGTTATTTACTAACAATTTGGAAACTAATTTATATAATTAAATTTAAATAACTGAAATAAAATAAATTATTGACAATATACTAA
The DNA here is from genome assembly GCA_030765055.1 of Mantis religiosa. Taxonomy (NCBI): domain Eukaryota; kingdom Metazoa; phylum Arthropoda; class Insecta; order Mantodea; family Mantidae; genus Mantis; species Mantis religiosa. The sequence continues at coordinate 1,095,553 of JAUKNK010000042.1, forward strand.
ATGTGTGTTTATAATTAAATATTTACGACTTGAAAGTGAAAGTTTTATATATGTGTTATAAACTTAATTATGAATATTCTGGTTGCCTATTCATGTATGTGGATATATTTTTCAAAATATATTCACAAAATTAGTGTATATTATGTCGTTTTAAAGTGTTACATTAGCGTGTGTACTGTGTAATTCACGACAGGATACCTGAACGTCTTGAATCTGATATCGCTGTGGTTTGCAAGAAATCTGAGTGCAGTTTGGACTTTGTGCTTATATTTTCTGCCACTAATTTAATTAGGTAGAAGTGTTATATTCTACTGAATTTACCTGGAATAAGTTTGGATGATATGTGTGACTTTACTATTGTCTGATCAGCTTTCTTATGTTCCTGTAACTGTCTGTCCTTGCTGCCTTCATTTTCTAGCTTTTTGTGGTTCCGTCGTTCTTTTGTGGTTCTTGAGGTTTTATAATCCAAGTCCTTTAATCGTGTTTTTTAACTTAAACCTTTTATAAATTTGGAAACACAAGGTTCTCTCACTGAAGTGACTTTTGGTGATCTGGGAGAAAAGGGATTCTTTACTGGTGATCTGTATGATGAACTATGAGATGAAAACTTTTGCCTTGAACTGTAAGAAGATTTTCAATGTAAATGATCATCAGAGCTTGCTGTTTTATCTTTGCTTGAAGTATGAGAGTTTTTATGACTATAGCTTTTATCGGAGTTGGACGCTCTTTAGGTGTACGAATAGATTTTGCCCTAGAAAACGTTACATGTTCTTTTCTAGAGCTCTACCGACTTTTGGCTGATTCTGATGCCAATTAACTTATCTTAGAAATGGCTTTAACACTTGATACAACTGTTTTCCTAGTATCCAAATGCTTATTAGTTGAACATTCAGTCTTTTTTATGACTGACATCTATGTGTTTGATAATACTGTATTTATCTTTCACCCTGAATGCGTTATTATTTAATACTGGTGAATGTGTCGTATTTACATCAACTTCGGCTTTTAAAACATCATGGATTTTGTTGCAAGATTTCATAATTTCGTTTTTCACATGAAAATCAGTAGTCTGGATTTTATTGGAATCTTCTATGATTATCTCACGTTCTTTGTATCTGAGATGATATGTTAATGCTTAGAAGTTCATTTTCCTTTTTAAGTTTGTTATTTTCCAACTGTGTTTCTTTTAACTTCAGATGTAAAGCTTTCAACTCATTTTCAAGGATTTTCTTGGGTAAGGTGACCTAATATGCAATACTTTTTATATGTTCTTAATTTATTGCCCTTTAATTTGATATATAAATCTGATAACTGATAAAACAATTCCTCGCTAACTTAGGGATATAGTATTCAAAACACAAAGCACTCTGTAAAGTTAATCATAACAAAACATATTCTAGAAATGCACACTTGTTTCCTATTGGGCACATAGTGATCCTAATATAGAATACTCTAAACAACATATGAGCAAATAGAATATCAACCAATTTTGGTCAATATATGCTTGAAGTAAGCGACCATTATAACAGAAAAACACGTTTAGATTGATATTCTGTTTTGAATTTTGTAGTCAATTGTCAATATTACTGTAAATTAACACTTTAACTTCCATAGCACATTCTTTATCACGCACTTCCCACAATTGAACCGCTGTTTTGGGTTTCCAGCACATTGTTCATGGGCCCATAACTTGTATGTTTGGCACTGAACCCAGTCATCATCAACACTCTTTGACCTGCCACAGTAGATACATTCGGTATCTTCTGTAGACAAGCTTTCACTAGACGTCTCCTCATCTTCAGAACTGGAGCATGTTTCATTGCAGAGTTTCTTCGCTCTCTTACTCCTTCCTTTTTTCGGGAAAAGCTTGCGTTTACTGGAAATCGGTTTATCTGTAGTGTGTGATTTAGCCTGTTCCAACTTTTTCTTGTTTGTAGTGGAGGTAAGTAATTTTGCTGACCCAGGTCTTGGACCTCTTTTGTTTGTTGCACTTAAACATAGGCGGGGAATCGGGCTTAGTTCACATATGCTGGTGCTTGATTGTTTAGAATTGTCGCCAGCTTCTTTGCTGCTAATTGTTGCCTTGTCAGTCGGCTCTTCTAGGAAGTCGTAATCATCAAACATATTTCTATTTATGGAGTAGATACCAGCCTTCCTAAATCCATTTATGGCAACTTCCATTGTTGCTGCTTTAACATAAGCTTTTCCTAGAAGCTCCGAAATCTGGTAGTGTGTAACTGGACGTATCAGGTCTCTGTGATTCGCCAACCATGTACGAATTTCGGCATTGTAGAAATTCTTTAAGGGATGCATAAATGCAACATCTAGTGGTTTCAGTTTATGAGAGCTGCGTGGAGGAAGACACACAATCGAAACGTGATGCTCCTTTGCGTAAACAATAACATCAAAATTTCTTGAGTCAGAATAGTGGCCATCGAGTATTAAGAGGACTGGGTCTGATGCGGAGGGTTTGATAGTTGCTACGAAATGCTTGAACCATTTCGTGAATATGTCCATCTGGATCCACCCAGATTCATGGCATTCAAATATTGAACCAGGGGTTGCACCATCCATTAGCTCGTTCCTCATATTTTTTCTTGGAAATATGAGGAGCGGCGGCACAAAATTCCCAGCAGCACTCATGCAAACGACGACGGTGACTAAACTCCCCTATTCAGCAGAAGAAAGTGAACCTACTTGTTTCTTCCCTTTCTTTGCTATGACCTTGACCTGTTTTGATTGTACAACGGTCAAGCCTGTCTCATCACAATTGTATATTCTGTTGGGTTTGGAGGAATGTCGTTCAAACTCTTTTTCTAAAATATCAAAGAAGTGAGACACACTTTCTCTGTTGAACCCGCGCACTCTGGACAGTGATGTTGATTCAGGTGTTCTCAAAGATATGGAAGGATTCCTCTTTAGAAATTTCTTGACCCACTTTCTACCGGCAGACTCATTATCTCTGTTGACTGGGTTTGCTATGCTGTTGGCACGAGCAAGCTGAAAAGCAAGTCTGCGTACATCTTTGCTGGACAGCCCAAAAAATGTTTATTCCATCTCCATACAATGATCCGCAAGTTCCTTTTCCATATTCAACGGCAAAGTGGGCTTTCTTCCTAACGGGACGTTAATAATGTCATCAATATTTAAATTTCCGTCATTGGTTAACATTTGTATAAAACGGAAAAGTGCCCCTCGTGGTACGCAGTATGTATTTTGGGCTATAATAAAGCCCATCTGTTTGGAGCGCACGGCCTCTATGGCTGCTTTCATGTTTGCGGCGTCCCATGTACGTTTTGTCAATTTTCCCGGCATCTAAACCAAAACACGCAATAATTCTTGCTAGTAAGCACATCTTTGCAATGGTGGAAATGGTTTTGAAATATTTAAGTTAGAGCATAAGAAAAGAAATAAAGTAATAAAATAAAACTACAAATTTATTCTGAGAGAATTTCCAAGTGTTTACATCTCATTTATGCATCCTGACCACTAACTGAAGGTGGTGAAATTAATACTATTTAATTATTTTAGGTTCTATGTGCAAAAGCATTATAACAATCATTACCATATAAGGGTGTTCCCAATATCGAATATTCAACATTGAGATCATTGCGGTATTCCACATTACGAACATTTTCGCCATTTTCCGTTAACCATTCAGCACGCAAGTCCGTTATAGCAGCCTTTTAGTAAATTATTCAGGTTATGCCCACTATGATTCATATATCAAAGTATAAAAAGTAAATGTTAATTATACTTACTTTATCCACCTGTACTGCCCATTCAATCGCCAAGTCAGAAAAACTCAAAACTTGGCAAATCTTTATGGCGACACAGAAAGGCCACTGTACCTTAGCAAGGAACAAAGAGCACTGCCTTCTACACTAGCGTTCCCGCGGGAGCAGTTGCACTCTTTCCCAATACATGTCACTTTCATACAGAGTGAGAACTTAGGTATTTCACATTAGGCACCTATTCCACATTAGGGCACCTTACCCTATGAATTCTCAAGCCCTGAAATTGTATTATCTGAACTAAGGTTCGGCAGATCTCCATAGATAGCAATTTTACTATCACATTTCCTATTTATTGACATGCTGTCTTCTCGTGCTACATTAAGAACATTCGCTATCGTTCATTTATAGTCTTCACTATCTGGTCTAAAGTACATACATCTAGTGATTCGCTAACATGTCCCTCATACTGTGCAAGCACGTTTGCTTCAAGCACCTGTTCACTAAATTGCTGGCGATAATCCATCGTTTCTGGTAATCCAGGTCCGCTTCGGAGTCTCATATATTGAAGTATTTTAATTAACAGTTGCTCGTCTTGATTGTCTAACGATGTGTAGATATTAGTATTAAGTTTCTGTTGACCGTTGTATAAATAAACGTGCCACCAATTCTAATCCCTAAAGTTGGGACGCATAATTGTGAGGATGTTATTCTCCAGCTTATTCAGCCACACGTTTCGGCGAAATCTGCAGCGTCATTTAATCGCTGCATGCAAAATCCTTTCCCATGTCGTCAGTTTGTGCGACTCAGTTTCTTCAGGTACCCAATTGTAACCTCTGAGTTGAATTCGATTAAATAAAAGTCATGATATCTATTTTCAGGTGCTGATTTTTAGTGACAGAAATAAAATTTTATATGATACCGATTTCGTAATATATTGTTTAATTGTACATTCTGGATTACCTTTTACTTGAACTTTGTTTCTTAATCCATCACTGTAGGTTAACTCCAACACATCGATAAATCCCAATTTCCAAGTTAATATAGTTTCTGTTAATTATTTGAAATTCCTCTTCTATACGTGCACTATTCACTATTACGAATATCGAATAACTCGCTTTGATGGTTATTAATTTTCCGTTACAAAACCTTTATAGTCACCTGAAGGTAAGGCTCCCCCAGGGGCCTACTGCCGTAGGTACGGGTTTGGAACATCCGGGGCCCCGAGCCAATAGTCTACCTCGTGTGGGCTCTTCTTCGTGGTTGAGGGAGAAGGGCAACAGGCCCACCCACGTGTAGGCCGTGCGTGGAGACCCGTGTCGGTGGAAAGGTTTGTCCTGGTAGTTAACGGATGCGTATCTGAGCTCGTAACAGTGTTTTTCTGAATTCGGGGAGGGAGCGCATTTCTAATACACTACTTTGGCTTCTGCTTCGCCTAAACGGGAGGTTAGGGCTTAACCACCCCTAATCAATCAGGCAGGACTAGGTATTGTACCGAACTCCCGGGTGAGTGGGACGGCGTGCTCGCTATATCCCCTGTGTAGCCCTGTCATCCCAGTGGGATGACCATTTGTTGCGCTCTGTGGTGGGTGGGAAGCACTGGGGGATGAAACGTAAACCCTACATTTAAAACCAAATCAAAAAATTGTGGTGGCAATAGAAAAGAAGTAGTCGAGTCTTGTGGTCCTCGCTACTTGGTAGTCAGTCGAACTGAAGAAGGGCAAAAATTTACGACAGTTAACCCTTTTACCATCCAGAGGGGATTGGACTAAATTGTTGGTCCTATCTTGTATACGATCCCAAAACGGCACGCTCCTGATTGAGGTGCAATCTGTCTCCCAGGCAGCATCATTATTGAAGGCAAGCATGCTACACAGCTATCATGTTACTGTTACGATACATTAGACACTGAACTCCTCGCGTGGGGTGGTAACCACCCGTGCATTGGACGGTATGTCCAACGAAGAGATTCAGGAGAACCTGACAGACCAGGGAGTTACTTGTGTTTAGCGAGTACAGCGCAGAGAACGTTTGGAGTTGTTGCCTTCTGGTACCCTGTTCCTTACTTTTGATCGTGTAGCTCGATCTCAAAGGATTAAGGCAGGATCTGTGAGTATTAAGGTTAGGCCCTATATACCAAACCCACTGGGGTGCTACAAGGGTCAGCGTTATGGTCACACTGGTCAAGAGAGAAACGGATCTCCAGCATGCGTCATCCGTGGCTTGGCATTTCACGATGGTGAGTGCTCCTTGCCCAATAAATGTATAAACTGTGTCGGGCGGCATCCATCTAGTTCCAAAAATTGCCCACAATTTGTGGAAGGAAAGGCAATACAGGAAATCCGGGTTAAGGAGAAGATATCCTTCTCGGACGCCCGCAAAATCCTGCATACTCGTCTGCCCTCCTCCCCAGGTCCGGTACTTATAGCTCTGTCTTAGCTAAACCCATTCCTCCCCCCATGGGCCTACTTCGGTAGGTACGGGTTTGGCGAACCCGGGGTCCCGAGCCAACAGTCTCCCTCGAGTGGGCTCCTCTTCGTGGTTGAGGGAGACGGTCAACAGGCCCACCCACGTGTAGGCCGTGCGTGGAGACCCGTGTCGGTGGAAAGGTTTGTCCTGGTGGTTGAGGGATGCGTATCTGAGCTCGTAACAGTATTTTTCTGAATTCGGGGAGGGTGCGCATTTCTAATACACTACTTTGGCTTCTGCTTCGCCTAAACGGGAGGTTAGGGACTAACCCACCCCTAATCAATCGGCCAGGACTAGGTATTGTACCGACCTCCAGGGTGAGTGGGACGGCGAGCTCGCTATATCCCCTGTGTAGCCCTGTCATCCCAGTGGGGTGACCCCTTGTTGGACTCCGTGGTGGGTGGGGAGCACTGGGGGATGAAATTTAGACCAACATTTATGGTTAACATACACCCCCCAAAAAACAATAAACGTGGAAAGGATTTAGTTGAAAACAGTGTTAAGCAAGTAGTTGAGTGTGGTCCTCGCTACTTAGTTATTAAACGAACGGAGGAAGGTAGAACTTTTTCTACGGTTAATCCGTTTATTATACAGAAAGGTCTTGACAAAATAGCTGGTGCTGTTAAATCATGTACAAAATCTAGAAATGGCACGCTGCTGGTGGAAGCAACTACAGCATCCCAGGCAGCAAAGATACTGAAAGCCAACATGCTGGGCAGTTATCCAGTCAAAGTGGAGATGCATAGGACCCTGAATTCCTCGCGCGGTGTTGTAAACACTAGCGCGTTGGATGGAATGTCCAACGAGGATATTCAGGAGAACCTCCAGGAACAAGGCGTAACTGCAGTATATCGTGTCCAAAGGAGAGAACGAGGGGATATGGTTCCCACTCGTACCCTGTTCCTGACCTTTGATCGGGTAGATCTCCCTCAAAGAATCAGGGCAGGATATGAAGTGATTGAGGTTAGACCATACATACCTAACCCTCTGAGATGCTACCAATGTCAGCGGTTCGGTCACACTAGTGCATTCTGTAAAGGCGCACCTACATGTGTCAGCTGCGGAGCCGGCATGCATGAAAATGCATGTACATCACCTCCAGCATGCGTAAATTGTAGCGGTGAACATCCATCAAGTTCACGAGAATGTCCCCGTTATATTGAAGAGCGAGCTATTCAGGAGATCCGGGTTAAGGAAAAGGTTTCCTTTTCGGAAGCCCGGAAACTTCTATGTATCCTCAAGCCCTCTTCAACCACCTCCCGTACCTATAGCTCTGTGGCGGCTACTCCGTCACCGAAACGGGAGGCTGGTACCCAAACATCTGATTTAAATGGGGCAACAATATCCGAGAAAGTTCTAGTGCCTAGATCGCAACCAAGAGCATCAGTAACACCATCTAAAACTCCGAGAACACAGACTACTGAAAATATCAGGTCAGTGAAGTCGCCTGAGAAAGCATCCACTTCTAACAACAGGACGAAATTGCCCATTGTATACCAAGCACCAGAGATCAAGTTAAAGACGCAGTATGATAGAACTGCCTTCCTGAAAGAAAGCACAAAGTCTGCTCCAGAAAAGTCCAAGAAACGTAGCCCTAGAGCGTCTCCGAGATCATCGTCGGGGTCATCTTCTGGGGAGGACTACGACCGGCGACCGTCATCTACGTCGGTCGGAATTTCCAATCGCTTCGAGCCCCTCGAATCGAAGGTTGTAGAAGGAAAACCGTCCTCTTCCATAGAGGATATGGAGCATGAAACAGCTGACCACGCTGCTACATCTGCAGCAAAGAAGAGGCAGGATAAACCTGCCGAAACTAGCCCTACACCAAAGAAAAAGGGCAAATTGATTCGGCCACCCATGAAGTCGTCTTAATGTAGACTACCTTTACATCTTATATCCCATAGTTCCAATGGCTATCCTACAATGGAACATACGAGGATTAAGAGCGCATCGACCAGAATTGGAACTTTTGCTCAGTAAGCATCACCCCTTAGTGGTATGCTTACAAGAGACTAAGCTACGACCACAAGACAACTTTAAAATCAGACGCTACACACCACTGAGGTGTGATGTTGAAACAGAAGAGGGCATTCCTGCACACGGGGGTACTATGATGCTCCTCAGGGATGACATATTTGTAGATCCGTTACAGCTACAGTCTGATTTACAATCTGTAGCTGTAAGGATTAAGCTGCCATCAATAGTATTTTGCATTTGCACTGTATATCTCCCGCCATCAGATCACCTCTCGTTAGTTGACCTTGAAGATCTGGTTTCCCAACTTTCAACACCATTTCTAATAGTTGGAGACTTTAATGCCCATCACCCACTTTGGGGCTCAAATCGGGCATGTTCGAGAGGCAACCTCATTGCAAAATTCCTGGAGAGCAATAACTTGGTTCTCCTGAACACCGGAGAGCCCACATTCCTCTCAGACGCGTTTAACACCTATTCGCACATCGATTTGGCAGTGTGTTCATCCCAGTTAGCTGTTTCATTACAGTGGAATGTCATCTCTGATTTACATTCCAGCGACCACTTTCCATGTCTTCTTAGTCTCTTAGCACAAGATGTGTCTCCCTCACGTATCCCTAGATGGCGCTTTGATCGTGCCAACTGCAATCTTTACACCCAGTTGGCTGTCTTTGAATACAACGAGCACGATTCTGTGAATGATTTAGTCGATCATCTCACAGAGAAAATTCTTTCCGCTGCAGAACAGTCTATTCCACGTTCGGCTACCCAACCCGGTCGATTTCCTGTCCCATGGTGGACCAACGACTGCCGGAATGCTATTCGTGCTCGTAGACGTGCTCTAAGGGTATTCCAACGACACCCTACGCTAAGTAATCTAATTGAGTATAAGAAAGCGCGTGCAAAATCTAGGCAAATAATTAAGGATAGCAAAAAGACCTCATGGAACAAATTTGTATCATCTTTTAACAGATGTACACCCTCATCTGTTGTATGGGATAAATTAAGGCGCGTAGCCGGAAAACCAACCCACCTGCCAATCGCTGGTCTGAAAACAACTGCAGGAGTTGTTGTTGATCCGCTTGTTGTGGCTAACACCTTCGGCTGTGCTTTCGCTCAGGTGTCTAGCTCATGCAATTATGCTCCTGAGTTTATCTCAATTAAGACTCAGGTAGAATCTCAAGGTTTCGTGTTTAGTTCCAGAAACCTTGAAGACTATAACCGCCTCTTCATCTTGGCTGAGCTAGAACACGCTCTTTCGTCATCGCGACTGACAGCACCAGGACCGGACGGAATCCACGTTCAAATGTTACAACATCTCTCACCTGAAGGTAAGGCATTCCTGCTCGAGGTCTATAACCGTGTTTGGGTTGATGCCACGTTTCCTGAAAAGTGGCGAGAAGCTACCATTATACCTATCTTGAAAGCTGGCAAGGACCGTCACCTCCCTTCTAGCTACCGCCCTATTTCCCTCACCAGTTGCGTATGCAAGGTGATGGAACGCATGATAAATGGGCGGTTGGTATGGTGGCTGGAAACGCACAACCTACTGAATAACATCCAGTGCGGTTTCCGACGACGCCGTTCAACAGTGGATCATCTTGTGTCCATGTCGACACAGATTATGAACGGATTTCTTAAGAACTGTCAAACAGTTGGGATATTTTTTGACCTCGAAAAGGCTTATGATACGTGTTGGCGGGCAGGGTTGCTACGTACTCTGCACACCTGGAATATACGTGGACGCCTACCACTCTTCCTTCAGGAATTCCTGAAAGACCGCGTATTCCGAGTAAGGGTTGGCTCGGTTTTTTCGAACCTTTTTGTTCAAGAGAACGGTGTACCACAGGGATCGGTACTAAGTGTTACGTTGTTTGCTATTGCGATTAATTCTATCTCGAAATGTGTACCTCCAGGTGTCTCGTCATGCCTATTTGTAGACGACTTTGCCGTCTACTGTACATCTCAGCGCACTCCGTTTTTAGAGCGCCGTCTTCAGACCACCTTGGACAACCTTAAGAGTTGGAGTTTAAAAAACGGCTTCCGATTTTCCGCTGAGAAAACCATCTGTGTAAACTTCTGGCGTCAGCAGAGTCGACTACCTCCAAGGCTCCGGCTAGGCGCTGATCTACTACCTTCCCCCCAGGGGCCTACCTCGGTAGGTACGGGTTTGGCGAACCCGGGGTCCCGAGCCAACAGTCTCCCTCGTGTGGGCTCCTCTTCGTGGTTGAGGGAGACGGTCAACAGGCCCACCCACGTGTAGGCCGTGCGTGGAGACCCGTGTCGGTGGAAAGGTTTGTCCTGGTAGTTGAGGGATGCGTATCTGAGCTCGTAACAGTTATTTTTTCTGAATTCGGGGAGGGTGCGCATTTCTAATACACTGCTTTGGCTTCTGCTTCGCCTAAACGGGAGGTTAGGGACTAACCCACCCCTAATCAATCGGCCAGGACTAGGTATTGTACCGACCTCCAGGGTGAGTGGGACGGCGAGCTCGCTATATCCCCTGTGTAGCCCTGTCATCCCAGTGGGATGACCCCTTGTTGGACTCCGTGGTGGGTGGGGAGCACTGGGGGATGAAATTTAGACCAACATTTATGGCTAAACAACACCCCCCAAAACACAATAAACGTGGAAAAGATTTATTTGAAAACAGTGATAAACAAGTAGTTGAGTGTGGTCCTCGCTACTTAGTTATTAAACGAACGGAGGAAGGTAGAACGTTTTCTACGGTTAATCCGTTTATTATACAGAAAGGTCTTGACAAAATAGCTGGTGCTGTTAAATCATGTACAAAATCCAGAAATGGCACGCTGCTGGTGGAAGCAACTACAGCATCCCAAGCAGCAAAGATACTGAAAGCCAACATGCTGGGCAGTTATCCAGTCAAAGTGGAGATGCATAGGACCCTGAATACCTCGCGCGGTGTTGTAAACACTAGCGCGTTGGATGGAATGTCCAACGAGGATATTCAGGAGAACCTCCAGGAACAAGGCGTAACTGCGGTCTATCGTGTTCAAAGGAGAGAACGAGGGGATATGGTTCCCACTCGTACCCTGTTCCTGACCTTTGATTGGGTAGATCTCCCTCAAAGAATCAGGGCAGGATATGAAGTGATTGAGGTTAGACCATACATACCTAACCCTCTGAGATGCTACCAATGTCAGCGGTTCGGTCACACTAGTGCATTCTGTAAAGGCGCACCTACATGTGTCAGCTGCGGAGCCGGCATGCATGAAAATGCATGTACATCACCTCCAGCATGCGTAAATTGTAGCGGTGAACATCCATCAAGTTCACGAGAATGTCCCCGTTATATTGAAGAGCGAGCTATTCAGGAGATCCGGGTTAAGGAAAAGGTCTCCTTTTCGGAAGCCCGGAAACTTCTATGCATCCTCAAGCCCTCTTCAACCACCTCCCGTACCTATAGCTCTGTGGCGGCTACTCCGTCACCGAAACGGGAGGCTGGTACCCAAACATCTGATATAAATGGGGCAACAATATCCGAGAAAGTTCTAGTGCCTAGATCGCAACCAAGAGCATCAGTAACACCATCTAAAACTCCGAGAACACAGACTACTGAAAATAACAAGTCAGTGAAGTCGCCTGACAAAGCATGCACGTCTAACAACAGGACGAAATTGCCCATTGTATACCAAGCACCAGAGATCAAGTTCAAGACGCAGTATGATAGAACTGCCTTCCTGAAAGAAAGCACAAAGTCTGCTCCAGAAAAGTCCAGGAAACGTAGCCCTAGAGCGTCTCCGAGTTCATCGTCGGAGTCATCTTCTGGGGAGGACCACGACCGGCGACCGTCATCTACGTCGGTCGGAATTTCCAATCGCTTCGAGCCCCTCGAATCGAAAGTTGTAGAAGGAAAACCGTCCTCTTCCATAGAGGATATGGAGCAGGAAACAGCTGACCACGCTGCTACATCTGCAGCAAAGAAGAGGCAGGATAAACCTGCCGAAACTAGCCCTACACCAAAGAAAAAGGGCAAATTGATTCGGCCACCCATGAAGTCGTCTTAATGTAGACTACCTTTACATCTTATATCCCATAGTTCCAATGGCTATCCTACAATGGAACATACGAGGATTAAGAGCGCATCGACCAGAATTGGAACTTTTGCTCAGTAAGCATCACCCCTTAGTGGTATGCTTACAAGAGACTAAGCTACGACCACAAGACAACTTTAAAATCAGACGCTACACACCACTGAGGTGTGATGTTGAAACAGAAGAGGGCATTCCTGCACACGGGGGTACTATGATGCTCCTCAGGGATGACATATTTGTAGATCCGTTACAGCTACAGTCTGATTTACAATCTGTAGCTGTAAGGATTAAGCTGCCATCAATAGAATTTTGCATTTGCACTGTATATCTCCCGCCATCAGATGACCTCTCGTTAGTTGACCTTGAAGATCTGGTTTCCCAACTTTCAACACCATTTCTAATAGTTGGAGACTTTAATGCCCATCACCCACTTTGGGGCTCAAATCGGGCATGTTCGAGAGGCAACCTCATTGCAAAATTCCTGGAGAGCAATAACTTGGTTCTCCTGAACACCGGAGAGCCCACATTCCTCTCAGACGCGTTTAACACCTATTCGCACATCGATTTGGCAGTGTGTTCATCCCAGTTAGCTGTTTCACTACAGTGGAATGTCATCTCTGATTTACATTCCAGCGACCACTTTCCATGTCTTCTTAGTCTCTTAGCACAAGATGTGTCTCCCTCACGTATCCCTAGATGGCGCTTTGATCGTGCCAACTGGAATCTTTACACCCAGTTGGCTGTCTTTGAATACAACGAGCACGATTCTGTGAATGATTTAGTCGATCATCTCACAGAGAAAATTCTTTCCGCTGCAGAACAGTCTATTCCACGCTCGGCTACCCAACTCGGTCGATTTCCTGTCCCATGGTGGACCAACGACTGCCGGAATGCTATTCGTGCTCGTAGACGTGCTCTAAGGGTATTCCAACGACACCCTACGCTAAGTAATCTAATTGAGTATAAGAAAGCGCGTGCAAAATCTAGGCAAATAATTAAGGATAGCAAAAAGACCTCATGGAACAAATTTGTATCATCTTTTAACAGATGTACACCCTCATCTGTTGTATGGGATAAATTAAGGCGCGTGGCCGGAAAATCAACCCACCTGCCAATCGCTGGTCTGAAAACAACTGCAGGAGTTGTTGTTGATCCGTTTGTTGTGGCTAACACCTTCGGCTGTGCTTTCGCTCAGGTGTCTAGCTCATGCAATTATGCTCCTGAGTTTATCTCAATTAAGACTCAGGTAGAATCTCAAGGTTTCGTGTTTAGTTCCAGAAACCTTGAAGACTATAACCGCCTCTTCATCTTGGCAGAGCTAGAACACGCTCTTTCGTCATCGCGACTGACAGCACCAGGACCGGATGGAATCCACGTTCAAATGTTACAACATCTCTCACCTGAAGGTAAGGCATTCCTGCTCGAGGTCTATAACCGTGTTTGGGTTGATGCGACGTTTCCTGAAAAGTGGCGAGAAGCTACCATTATACCTATCTTGAAAGCTGGCAAGGACCGTCACCTCCCTTCTAGCTACCGCCCTATTTCCCTCACCAGTTGCGTATGCAAGGTGATGGAGCGCATGATAAATGGGCGGTTGGTATGGTGGCTGGAAACGCACAACCTACTGAATAACATCCAGTGCGGTTTCCGACGACGCCGTTCAACAGTGGATCATCTTGTGTCCATGTCGACACAGATTATGAACGGATTTCTTAAGAACTGTCAAACAGTCGGAATATTTTTTGACCTCGAAAAGGCTTATGATACGTGTTGGCGGGCAGGGTTGCTACGTACTCTGCACACCTGGAATATACGTGGACGCCTACCACTCTTCCTTCAGGAATTCCTGAAAGACCGCGTATTCCGAGTAAGGGTTGGCTCGGTTTTTTCGAACCTTTTTGTTCAGGAGAACGGTGTACCACAGGGATCGGTACTAAGTGTTACGTTGTTTGCTATTGCGATTAATTCTATCTCGAAATGTGTACCTCCAGGTGTCTCGTCATGCCTATTTGTAGACGACTTTGCCGTCTACTGTACATCTCAGCGCACTCCGTTTTTAGAGCGCCGTCTTCAGACCACCTTGGACAACCTTAAGAGTTGGAGTTTCAAAAACGGCTTCCGATTTTCCGCTGAGAAAACCATCTGTGTAAACTTCTGGCGTCAGCAGAGTCGACTACCTCCAAGGCTCCGGCTAGGCGCTGATCTACTACCTTTTGCAGATGAGACGAGGTTCCTTGGATTGATATTTGATAGAAAACTTAGTTGGTCGTCGCATATAGAACAACTGAAAGCACGATGTGACCGATCTTTGAATATCTTGCGGGTACTAAGTGGAAAATCGTGGGGAGCGGATCGTGCAGTGTTATTGCGACTTTATCGGGCACTCATCCGTTCCAAATTAGACTATGGTAGTATAGTTTATGGCTCAGCACGACCATCTGTGCTGAAGAGATTAGACACAGTCCATAACTGTGGCATACGTATAGCTGTTGGGGCATTTCCAACGAGCCGAGTTATAAGCCTGTATGCTGAGTCTGCAGAACCTCCTCTGCACTACAGGCGCAACATGTTATTAGCCAATTATGGCTGTGGACTTAATTGCATGCCCACACATCCATCGTTTACGCCGTTCTTTAATACCTTCATGGACGTGCGTTATAGGAACACTACTATTAAACCAAAGCCACCTGGTTTTCGTTTCCGGGAGCTCCTTAGACATCTTGATACTGACATGCCCAAGATGTATCCTAGGGGGGAGAGGACATACCCTCCTTGGTTGTGCAGAGCGTCATCGGTTGATCTGGGCATGACTAAATATGATAAATCTACCATGTCTATGTCTAGTATCCGCACATGTTTTTTAGAATTTTTATCGCGATATGAGGACCATTTTGTAATTTATACTGATGGCTCCAAGAACTCAAATGGCGTTGGTTGTGCTTACGTGTGTGGAACCGAACCCTATACATTCGGATTCCACACTAGCACTTCCATTTTTACTGCAGAGCTTTATGCAATATACCGGGCCATTTTACACGTACGCCGACGAAAGTTGGGGGACTGCTTAATCCTGAGTGATTCCCTCAGTGCTCTTCAAAGCCTACGGCAGCTGTACAACTACCACCCTATTGTGCAGCGTATACAGGATGCCCTCCACGTTTTACACGCTTCTGGCGTTAACGTTGTGTGTGCATGGATCCCTGGTCACGTAGGCTTGCGGGGGAATGAAATGGCGGATTCAGCAGCCAAGACGGCTATCATGAAGCCCAGGGTTCGAATACCATCTGTGACATCGGAAGACTTTAGGGCCGAATTGCGGAGAGCTGTGCAAACCTGCTGGCAGGAAGAGTGGTCTGCTCTCCGCAATAATAAACTTAGATCTGTCAAAGAACTTCCGATTCCCTGGGTTACCTCCTGTCGGTCATCTCGTCGCGAGGAGGTAAGTTTGGCTCGGTTACGAATTGGGCACTGCATTTTTACTCATAGTTTTCTTTTTAAAAAGGAGCCTTCTCCACTATGTCCGTTTTGTAATGAAGCGTTGTCTGTACGACACGTACTGCTAGAGTGTTTTCACCTAGCAGACCTTAGGACGTCTCTGCAGCTGCCGGTCAGCTTTGCAGAAATATTAGCGGACGATAACGCAGTACTGAAGAAGGTTTTTAGGTTCTTTTCGAGATTAGATTTTAGGATTTAGCAAATAGAATTTATGGTTTTTGGATGACATTTTTTTTTTTATTTTTATTTTTTTTTTATTTTTTTTTTCAACGTGTATGTATTTTTTGTTTTTTTTTTAACACATTTATGGTGTTTTAGAATAATTTATATCTGGCTTTTGCCATGACCAGTTTCCTTTAAAAAGGGCGCTGATGACCTCTGTAGTTGAGCGCCCTTATACTCATCATCATCATCATCATCATCATCTACTTCGGTAGGTACGGGTTTGGCGACCCCGGGATCTCGAGCCAACATTCTCCCTCGTGTGGGCTCCTCTTCGTGGTTGAGGCAGACGGTCAACAGGCCCACCCACGTGTAGGCCGTGCGTGGAGACCCATGTCGGTGGAAAGGTTTGTCCTGGTGGTTGAGGGATGCGTATCTGAGCTCGTAACAGTGTTTTTCTGAATTCGGGGACGGTGCGCATTTCTAATACATTACTTTGGCTTCTGCTTCGCCTAAACGGGAGGTTAGGGACTAACCCACGCCTAATCAATCGGCCAGGACTAGGTATTGTACCGACCTCCAGGGTGAGTGTGACGGCGAGCTCGCTATATCCATTGTGTAGCCCTGTCATCCCAGTGGGATGACCCCTTGTTGGACTCCGTGATGGGTGGGGAGCACTGTGGGATAAAATTTAGACCCACTATTATGGTTAACCTACAAGTCCAAGAAACTTTAAACGTGGAAAAGATTTGTTTGAAAACAGTGTTAAACAAGTAGTTGTGTGTGTTCCTCGCTACTTAGTTATTAACCGTACAGAGGAAGGTAGAACTTTTTCTACGGTTAATCCGTTTATTATACAGAAAGGTCTTGACAAAATAGCTGGTGCTGTTAAATTATGTACAAAATCTAGAAATGGCAAGCTGCTGGTGGAAGCAACTACAGCATCCCAGGCAGCTAAGGTACTGAAAGCCAACATGCTGGGCAGTTATCCAGTCAAAGTGGAGATGCATAGGACCCTGAATTTCTCGCATGGTGTGGTAAACACCAGCGCGTTGAATGAATTGTCCAACGAGGATATTCAGGAGAACCTACAGGAACAAGGCGTAACTGCAGTCTATCGTGTCCAAAGGAGAGAACGAGGGGATATGGTTCCCACTCGTACCCTGTTCCTGACCTTTTATTGGGTAGATCTCCCTCAAAGGATCAGCGCAGGTATGAAGTGATTGAGGTTAGACCATACATACCTAACCCTCTGAGATGCTACCAATGTCAGCCTTTCGGTCACACTAATGCATTCTGTAAAGGCCCACCTACATGTGTCAGCTGTGGAGCCGGCAAGAATGAAAATGCCTGTACATTACCTCCAGCATGCGTAAATTGTAGCGGTGAACATCCATCAAGTTCACGAGAATGTCCCCGTTATATTGAAGAGCGAGCTATTCAGGAGACCCGGGTTAAAGAAAAGGTATCCTTTTCGGAATCGCGGAAACGTCTTTGTATCCTCAAGCCCTTTTCAACCCCCTCCCGTACCTATAGCTCTGTGGCGGCTAACCCGTCACCGAAACGGGAGGCTGGTACCCAAACATCTGATATAAACGGGGCAACAATATCAGAGAAAGTTCTAGTGGCTAGATCGCAACCAAGAGCATCCGTAACACCATCTAAAACCCCGAGAAAATTGAGACTACTGAAAATAACAAGTCAGTGAAGTCGCCTGACAAAGCATCCACGTCTAAACACAGGACGAAACTGCCCATTGTGTACCAAGCTCCAGAGATCAAGTTCAAGATGCAGTATGATATAACTGCCTTCGTGAAAGAAATCAGAAAGTCTGCTCCAGAAAAGTCCAAGAAACGTAGCCCTAGAGCGTCTCTGAGATCATCGTCGTAGTCATCTTCTGGGGAGGACTCCGAACGGCGACCGTCATCTACGTTGGTCGGAGTTTCCAATCGCTTCCAGCCCCTCGAAGCGAAAGTTGTAGAAGGAAAACCCTACTCTTCCATACAGGATATGGAGCAGGAAATATCTGACCACGCTGCTGCATCTGCAGCAAAGAAGAGGAAGGATGAACCTGCAGAAAATAGCCCTACACCAAAGAAAAAGGATAAATTGATCCCACCACCGCTGAAACCTACGTAATGTGCGTATTTATTTGACATATCCAATTACTATCGCCATGGCTATCCTTCAATGGAACACACGAGGCTTAAGAGCACTTTGACCAGAACTGCAGCTTCTGCTCAATAAGCATCACCCCTTGTTGGTATGCTTACAAGAGACTAAGCTACGACCGCAAGACGACTTTAAAATCAGACGCTGCACACAACTGAGGTGTGATATTGAAACAGAAGAGGGCATTCTTGCTCACGGTGGCACTATGATGCTCCTCAGGGATGACATATTTGTAGATCCGTTACAGCTACAATCTGACATTCTATCTGCAGCTGTAAGGATTAAGCTGCCATCAATCGAATTTTGCATTTTATACGTATATACCGCCATCAGATGACCTCCCGCTAATTGAGCTTGAAGACCTGGGTTCCCAACTCTCAACACCATTTCTAATAGTGGGAGACTTTAATGCTCATCACCAACTTTGGGGCTCAAATCGGGCATGTTCGAGAGGCAATCTCATTGCAAAATTCCTGGAGAGCAATAACTTGGTTCTACTGAACATCGGAGAAACCGCATTCCTCTCAGACGCGTTTAACACCTATTCGCACATCGATTTGGCAGTGTGTTCATCCCAGTTAGCTGTTTCATTACAGTGGAATGTCATCTCTGATTTACATTCCAGCGACCACCTTCCAAGTCTTCTAAGTCTCTTAGCACAAGATATGTCTCCTTCACGTATCCCTAGATGACGAATTTATCGTGCCAACTGGAACCTTTACACCCAGTTGTCTGTCTTTGAATACAACGAGCACGATTCTGTGAATGATTATTTGACCATCTCACAGAGAAAATTCTTTCCGCTGTAGAACAGTCTATTCCACGTTCGGCTACCGAACCCGGTCGATTTCCTGTCCCATGGTGGACCAACGACTGCCGGAATGCTATTCGTGCTCGTAGACGTGCTCTAAGGGTATTCCAACGACACCCTACCCTAAGTAATCTAATTGAGGACAAGAAAGCGCGTGCAAAATCTAGGTAAATAATTAGGGATAGCAAAAAGACCTCATGGAACAAATTTGTATCATCTTTTAACAGATTTACACCGTCAACTGTTGAATGGGATAAACTAAGGCGAATGGCCGGAAAATCAACCCCCCTGCCAATCGCTGGTCTGTAAACTACTGCAGGAGTTGTTGTTGATCAGTTTGTTGTGGCTAACACCCTCGGCTGTGCTTTCGCTCAAGTGTCTAGCTCAAGCAATTATGCTCTTGAGTTTATCTCACTTAAGACTCAGGTAGAATCTCAAGGTTTCCTGTTTAGTTCCAGAAACCTTGAAGACTTTAAACGCCTCTTCACCTTGGCAGAGTTAGAACACGCTCTTCCGTCATCGGGACTGATAGCACCAGGACCGGACGGAATTTACGTTCAAATGTTACAACATCTCTCACCTGAAGGTAAGGCATTCCTGCTCGAGGTCTATAACCGTGTTTGGGTTGATGCCACGTTTCCTGACAAGTGGCGAGAAGCCACCATTATATCTATCTTGAAAGCTGGCAAAGACCGTCACCTCCCTTCTAGCTACCGTCCTATTACCCTCACCAGTTGCGTATGCAAGGTGATTGAACGCATGATAAATGGGCGGTTGGTATGGTGGCTGGAAATGCACAACCTACTGAATAACATCCAGTGCGGTTTTCGACGACGCCGTTCAACAGTGGATCACCTTGTGTCCATGTCGACACAGATTATGAACGGATTTCTTAAGAACTGTCAAACAGTATGTATTTTGGGCTCTAATAGAACCCATCTGTCTGGAGCGCACGGTCGCTATGGCTGCTTTCATGTTTGCGGCATCCCATGTACGTTTTGTCAATTTTCCCGGCATCTAAAACAAAACACGCAATAATTCTTGCTAGAAAGCACATCTTTGCAATGGTAGAAATGGTTTTGAAATATTTAAGTTAGAGCAGAAGAAAAGAAATAAAGTAATAAAATAAAACTACAAATTTATTCTGAGTGAATTTCGAAGTGATAAATGTTTACATCTCATTTATGCATCCTGACCACTAATTGAAGGTGTTAAAATTAATACTATTTAATTATTTTAGGTTCTATGTGCAAAAGCATTATAAGAATCATTACCATATAAAGGTGTTCCCAATATCGAATATTCAACATTGAGATCATTGCGGTATTCCACATTACGAACATTTTCGCCATTTTCCTTTAACCATTCAGCACGCAAGTCAGTTATAGCAGTCTGTTAGTAAATTATTCAGGTTATTCCCACTATGATTCATATATCAAAATACAAAAAGTAAATGTTAATTATACTTACTTTATCCAGCTGCACTGCCCATTCAATCGCCAAGTCAGAAAAACTCAAAACTTGGCAAATCTTTATGGCGACACAGAAAGGCCACTGTACCTTAGCAAGGAACAAAGAGCACTGCCTTCTACACTAGGGTTCCTGCGGGAGCAGTTGCACTCTTTCCCAATAGATGTCACTTTCATACAGAGTGAGAACTTAGGTATTTCACATTAGGCACGTATTCCACATTAAGGCACCTTACCCTATGAATTCTCAGGCCCTGGAATTGTATTATCTGAACTAAGGTTCGGCAGATCTCCATAGATAGCAATTTTACTATCACATTTCCTATTTATTGACATGCTGTCTTCTCGTGCTACATTAAGAACATTCGCTATCGTTCATTTATAGTCTTCACTATCTGGTCTAAAGTACATACATCTAGTGATTCGCTAACATGTCCCTCATAATGTGCAAGCACGTTTGCTTCAAGCACCTGTTCACTAAATTGCTGGCGATAATCCATCGTTTCTGGTAATCCAGGTCCGCTTTGGAGTCTCATACATTGAAGTATTTTAATTAACAGTTGGTCGTCTTGATTGTCTAACGATGTGTAGATATTAGTATTAAGTTTCTGTTGACCGTTGTATAAATAAACGGGCCACCAATTCTAATCCCTAAAGTTGGGACGCATAATTGTGAGGATATTATTCTCCAGCTTATTCAGCGACACGTTTCGGCGAAATCTGCAGCGGCATTTAATCACTGCATGCAAAATCCTTTCCCATGTCGTCAGTTTGTGCGACTCAGGTTCTTCAGGTACCCAATTGTATCGTCTGAGTTGAATTCGATTAAATAAAAGTCATGATATCTATTTTCAGGTGCTAATTTTTAGTGACAGAAATAACATTTTATGTGACACCGATTTCGTAATATATTGTTTAATTGTACATTCTGGATTACATTTTACTTCAACTTTGTTCCTTAATCAATCACTGTAGGTTAACTCCAAAACATCGATAAATCCCAATTTTCAAGTTAATATAGTTTCTGTTAATTATTTAAAATTCCTCTTCTATACGTGCATTATTTACTATTACGAATACCGAATAACTCGCTTTGATGGTTATTAATTTTCCGTTACAAGACCTTTATATTCACCTGAAGGTAAGGCTCCCTCCAGGGGCATACTGCCGTAGGTACGGGTTTGGAATATCTGGGGCCCCGAGCCAATAGTCTAACTCATGTGGGCTCTCCTTCGTGGTTGAGGGAGACGGTCAACAGGCCCACCCACGTGTAGGCCGTGCGTGGAGACCCGTGTCGGTGGAAAGGTTTGTCCTGGTAGTTAACGGATTCTCGTAACAGTGTTTTTCTGAATTCGGAAGGGAGCGCATTTCTAATACACTACTTTGACTTCTGATTCGCCTAAACGGGCGATTAGGGACTAAACCACCAATAGTCAATCGGCCAGGACTAGGTATTGTACCGAACTCCCGGGTGAGTGGGACGGCGAGCTCGCTATAACCCCTGCGTAGCCCTGTCATCCCAGTAGGATAACCCCTTTTTGGTCTCCGTTGTGGGTGGGGAGCACTGGGGGATGAAACTTAGTCTTATCTACTATGGTAAACTCCTCTATTAGAATTAATAGCAAAAGTTGAAAGGAAACAGCTGATTGTAATGGTCCTCGTTATGTAGTTATTTATAGAACTGAGGAAGGTCGCAAGTTTAGTACCGTGAATCCGTTCGTTATTCAGAAAGGCTTAGATTGTATTGCTGGTTCTGTGAAGGCATCTACTAGATCTCACAATGGCACACACCTAGGCGAAGCCCTTTCTTCGACACCGTCTGCTAAAGTCTTGAAAACCAATTTGCTTACGAGCTATCCGATGCGCATTGAATTGCACAGGACTCTGAACTCCTCGCTTGGTGTTTAAACACCAGTGCATTGGATGGTATGTCCAATGAGGAGATTCAGCAAAATTGCCGAAAAAAGATATGACTAATGTATGTCTAGTTCTCCGCATATAACGAGGTGAACTAGTGCCCACTCGTACCCTGTTTCTTACATTTGACAACTGAGTAAAACTCCTATCAAAACCTTTACTTTGGTGTTGTTTCTTACCTTCATGAATTAAACTATGTATTATAAGATGCCACAGCTTAGTAAAGCTCCTATCACAAACTTTACGTTGGTTGCTTCTTACCTTAATGAACTACACTATGTCTCTTAAAACTTGATAATTGTGTAAAACATCTATTACTCACTTTACATTGGTGCTTTTAACCATCATGGACTAAGCTATGTGTTTTCAAATTAGTCAATTGAGTAAAGCTCTTATTACAAACTTTACTTTTACAAAGCTTCTTATGCTCATGAACTAAATGTGATTTCAAATGAACCAAACCAGTAAATTTCTTGTCACAGGTTTTACACCAATGTGTTTCCCTACCCTCATGAACTAAATTATGAGCCTTCATATCAGACATAGATTTTAAGTGTTTCACAGAAATTTGACGACTCAAACTCCTGTGTTTAGAGTGAAAAGGTGGTATATACTTCTCTGCCTCATCACATTTACTACATTGATCAGAGTGAGCATATTCCTTTGCAGTTAGACCATCAAAATGTTGATATTCATATTCAAGACAGCAGATTTCATTACGGAAGTTTGTCTCTTTTGGTGGGACTTCAGCCGAGAGCAATGGTGATTTGGCATTAGTAGCACCAGCAAATGCATCTTCGTGTAATCTTGAGGGTTTCACGGCAGGAAAGTCCCCATCCTTAAAGTAATCATGTGCAGTTGAGTTTTCAGTTCTCAAGCACAAAGTTTCGTCCTTTATTTGTATTTCGTTTTCCATTTCTGGATTACTGTTAGATTTATCATTCTTCATGAGAGTATCCGCTTTAAGAAATTATTTCTCGTTCTGAAGAGACTCTGTAACCAGAGTCTTTTGCCTAATTTTTTCCAAGTGCTTTCCATCTGTTGCTGCATGGAACAGTTTCAGTCTTAATCTTTAGTAGAAGTTGTTCGGTAAAACCTTCTTCGTCATTTTGTGAAGTAATGCTTCATACCAGAGAGTGATACTTAATATCTGGTTCGGTATCCATCTCACTGTTATTGCTGCATGGAACAGTTTCAGTCTTAAACTTTAGTAGCAGATGTTTGGTGAAACATTCTTCTTCATTCTGTGAATTAATATTTGATACCAGAGAGTTCCCCTTAATATCTGGTTTGGTATCCATCTCACTGTTATTGCTGCATGGAAGAGTTTCAGTCTTAATCTTTAGTAGCAGATGTTTGGTAAAACATTCTTCATTCTGTGAATTAATATTCGATACCAGAGAGTTCCCCTTAATATCTGGTTTGGTAATCATCTCACTGTTATTGCTGCATGGAGCAGTTTCAGTCTTTAGTAGCAGAGGTTCGGCAAAACATTCTTCTTCATACTGTGAAGTAATGTTTGATACCAGAGAGTTCCCCCTAATATCTGGTTTAGTAATCATCTCACTGTTATTGCTGCTTAGAACAGTTTCACTCTTAATCATTAGTAGCAGAGGTTCGGTAAAACATTCTTCGTCAGTCTATGATGTTATGTTTGATGCCAGAGAGTTTCCCTTAATATCTGGTTTGGTTTCCACCTCACTGCTATTGCTGCATGGAACAGTTTCAGTCTTAATCTGCATTAAGAGTTGATTGACAACAGGAGACTCTTGTTTAATTTCTATTTTTACTGAGTTGTCGCAATTTCAACCACGAGTGCAGATTTACTCCTTACCTTCATTTTAAGAAACTGTCTCTGATTCTGTGAGGCTATGCTGCCTGAAGGAGGATCTTATTTTATTTCTATTTTGGGATTATTTTCAGAACTATTGAGGTTTCTTCAGTTTCTTTTAAAAAGGGCGCTGATGACCTCGGCAGTTGAGCGCCCTTATAATCATCGTCTCCAACATCATCATTATTACATTTGATCGGGTAGAACTCCCGAAAAGAATTAAGCCAGGGTATGAAGCTATTGAAGTGAGGCAGTATACACCTAATACACTGAGGTGCTATAAATGCCAGAGCTTTGGCCACACAAGTGATTCATGTAATGGAGTTGCCACTTGCGTTGCCGGCGGGGAAGTCAAGTATGACTCTGCATGCACTTGAACCTCAAAGTGTGTTAATTGCAGTGGTAACCACTCAGCTAGCTCCAGAGAATGTCCCTGTTGTATGCAGGAGAAGGCGATCCAAGCGAGCCGGGTATATGAAAGGGTGGCCTTCGTGGAAGCCCGGAAACTCTTGCGTATTCGCCAGCCTTCAGTACCTAGGACCGTTACTTATAGTGCAGTTGCAGTTAAGCAGATACCTTGACCTGAAATCGCAACACAAACCTGCGAAATAAACGGGGAGGTATTATCCGAAGTATAAATTACACAAAGATCACAGTCAAAGCAACAGACACCAACACGAACAACAGTGAGCGCGCCGACCAGGTCCAGTACTAAGAAGGCTTTAACCAAGTCACCGGCGAAAGCATCTACTTCAAGAACAAGCCCCCCAGGGGCCTACTTCGGTAGGTACGGGTTTGGCGAACCCGGGGTCCCGAGCCAACAGTCTCCCTCGAGTGGGCTCCTCTTCGTGGTTGAGGGAGATGGTCAACAGGCCCACCCACGTGTAGGCCGTGCGTGGAGACCCGTGTCGGTGGAAAGGTTTGTCCTGGTGGTTGAGGGATGCGTATCTGAGCTCGTAACAGTTTTTTCTGAATTCGGGGAGGGTGCGCATTTCTAATACACTACTTTGGCTTCTGCTTCGCCTAAACGGGAGGTTAGGGACTAACCCACCCCTAATCAATCGGCCAGGACTAGGTATTGTACCGACCTCCAGGGTGAGTGGGACGGCGAGCTCGCTATATCCCCTGTGTAGCCCTGTCATCCCAGTGGGGTGACCCCCTGTTGGACTCCGTGGTGGGTGGGGAGCACTGGGGGATGAAATTTAGACCTAATATTATGGTTAACCTACACCCCAAAAAAAATAAACGTGGAAAGGATTTATTTGAAAACAGTGTTAAACAAGTAGTTGAGTGTGGTCCTCGCTACTTAGTTATTAAACGAACGGAGGAAGGTAGAACTTTTTCTACGGTTAATCCGTTTATTATACAGAAAGGTCTTGACAAAATAGCTGGTGCTGTTAAATCATGTACAAAATCTAGAAATGGCACGCTGCTGGTGGAAGCAACTACAGCATCCCAGGCAGCAA
Source organism: Mantis religiosa (assembly GCA_030765055.1). Lineage (NCBI taxonomy): Eukaryota > Metazoa > Arthropoda > Insecta > Mantodea > Mantidae > Mantis > Mantis religiosa. The sequence continues at coordinate 1,121,108 of JAUKNK010000042.1, forward strand.
AGATACTGAAAGCCAACATGCTGGGCAGTTATCCAGTCAAAGTGGAAATGCATAGGACCCTGAATTCCTCGCGCGGTGTTGTAAACACTAGCGCGTTGGATCGAATGTCCAACGAGGATATTCAGGAGAACCTCCAGGAACAAGGCGTAACTGCAGTCCATCGTGTCCAAAGGAGAGAACGAGGGGATATGGTTCCTACTCGTACCCTGTTCCTGACCTTTGACCGGGTAGATCTCCCGCAAAGGATCAGGGCAGGATATGAAGTGATTGAGGTTAGACCATACATACCTAACCCTCTGAGATGCTACCAATGTCAGCGGTTCGGTCACACTAGTGCATTCTGTAAAGGCGCCTTACATGTGTCAGCTGTGGAGCCGGCATGCATGAAAATGCATGTACATCACCTTCGGAATGCGTAAATTGTAGCGGTGAACATCCATCAAGTTCACGAGAATGCCCCCGTTATATTGAAGAGCGAACTATTCAGGAGATCCGGGTTAAAGAAAAGGTATCCTTTTCAGAAGCCCGGAAACTTCTATGTATTCTCAAGCCCTCTTCAACCACCTCCCGTACCTATAGCTCTGTGGCGGCTACTCCGTCACCGAAACGGGAGGCTGGTACCCAAACATCTGATATAAACGGGGCCACAATATCCGAGAAAGTTCTAGTGGCTAGATCGCAACCAAGAGCATCAGTAACAACATCTAAAACTCCGAGAACACAGACTAATGAAAATATCAAGTCAGTGAAGTCGCCTGAGAAAGCATCCGCTTCTAACAACAGGACGAAATTGCCCATTGTATACCAAGCACCAGAGATCAAGTTCAAGACGCAGTATGATAGAACTGCCTTCCTGAAAGAAAGCACAAAGTCTGCTCCAGAAAAGTCCAAGAAACGTAGCCCTAGAGCATCTCCGAGATCATCGTCGGAGACATCTTCTGGGGAGGACCACGACCGGCGACCGTCATCTACGTCGGTCGGAATTTCCAATCGCTTCGAGCCCCTCGAATCGAAAGTTGTAGAAGGAAAACCGTCCTCTTCCATAGAGGATATGGAGCAGGAAACAGCTGACCACGCTGCTACATCTGCAGCAAAGAAGAGGCAGGATAAACCTGCCGAAACTAGCCCTACACCAAAGAAAAAGGGCAAATTGATTCGGCCACCCATGAAGTCGTCTTAATGTAGACTACCTTTACATCTTATATCCCATAGTTCCAATGGTTATCCTACAATGGAACATACGAGGATTAAGAGCGCATCGACCAGAATTGGAACTTTTGCTCAGTAAGCATCACCCCTTAGTGGTATGCTTACAAGAGACTAAGCTACGACCACAAGACAACTTTAAAATCAGACGCTACACACCACTGAGGTGTGATGTTGAAACAGAAGAGGGCATTCCTGCACACGGGGGTACTATGATGCTCCTCAGGGATGACATATTTGTAGATCCGTTACAGCTACAGTCTGATTTACAATCTGTAGCTGTAAGGATTAAGCTGCCATCAATAGAATTTTGCATTTGCACTGTATATCTCCCGCCATCAGATGACCTCTCGTTAGTTGACCTTGAAGATCTGGTTTCCCAGCTTTCAACACCATTTCTAATAGTTGGAGACTTTAATGCCCATCACCCACTTTGGGGCTCAAATCGGGCATTTTCGAGAGGCAACCTCATTGCAAAATTCCTGGAGAGCAAAAACTTGGTTCTCCTGAACACCGGAGAGCCCACATTCCTCTCAGACGCGTTTAACACCTATTCGCACATCGATTTGGCAGTGTGTTCATCCCAGTTAGCTGTTTCATTACAGTGGAATGTCATCTCTGATTTACATTCCAGCGACCACTTTCCATGTCTTCTTAGTCTCTTAGCACAAGATGTGTCTCCCTCATGTATCCCTAGATGGCGCTTTGATCGTGCCAACTGGAATCTTTACACCCAGTTGGCTGTCTTTGAATACAGCGAGCACGATTCTGTGAATGATTTATTTGAACATCTCACAGAGAAAATTCTTTCCGCTGCAGAACAGTCTATTCCACGTTGCGTCAGATGTTGCAACTTCTGGCGTCAGCAGAGCCGACTAACTCCAAGGCTCCGGCTAGGCCCTGATCTACTACCTTTTTCAGATGAGACGAGAATCCTTGGATTGATATTTGATAGAAAACTTAGTTGGCCGTCGCATATAGCACAACTGAAAGCACGAAGTGACCGCTCTTTAAATATCTTGCGGGTGCTTAGTGGAAAATCGTGGGGAGCGGATCGTACAGTGTTATTGCGACTTTATCGGGCACTCATCCGTTCCAAATTAGAGTATGGTAGTATCGTCTGTGGCTCAGCACGACCATCTGTGCTGAAGAGATTAGTCACACTCCATAATTGTGGCATACGTATAGTAGTTGGGGCATTTCCAACGAGCCGAGTTATAAGCCTGTATGCTGAGTCTGCAGAACCTCCTCTGCAGTACAGGCGCAACATTTTATTAGCCATGCCCACACTTCCATCGTTTACGCCGTTCTTTAATACCTTCATGGACGTGCGTTATAGGAACACTTCTATTAAACGTGTATGTATTTTTTGTCTTTTTTTAACACATTTATGGTGTTTTAGAATAATTTATATCTGGCTTTTGCCATGACCAGTTTCCTTTAAAAAGGGCGCTGATGACCTCTGTAGTTGAGCGCCCTTATACTCATCATCATCATCATCACTTCTATTAAACCGAAGCCACCTGGTTTTCGTTTCTGGGAGCTCCTTAGACATCTTGATACTGAAATGCCCAAGATGTATCCTAGCGGGGAGAGGACATACCCTCCTTGGTTGTGCAGAGCGTCCCCGGTTGACCTGGGCATGATTAAATATGATAAATCTCACATGTCTATATCTAGTATCCGCACATGTTTTTTAGAATTTTTATCGCGATATGAGGACCACTTTGTCATTTATACTGATGGCTCAAAGAACTCAAATGGTGTTGGTTGTGCTTCCGTGAGTGGAACCGAACCGTATACATTCGGATTCTACACTACCACATCCATTTTTACTGCAGAGCTTTAAAAAATATACCGGGCCATTTTACACGTACGTCGACGAAAGTTGGGGGACAGCTTAATCCTGAGTGATTCCCTCAGTGCACTTCAAAGCCTACGGCAGCTGTGCAACTACTACCCTATTGTGCAGCGTATACATGATGACCTCCACGTTTTACACGCTTCTGGCGTTAACGTGGTGTGTGCATGGACCCCTGGTCACGTAGGCTTGTGGGGGAATGAAATGGCGGATTCAGCAGCCAAGACGTCTATCATGAAGCCCAGGGTTTTAATACCATCTGTGACATAGGAAGACTTTAGTTCTCCACAGTCTGAATTGCGAACTTCAACTTCATCCTTGTGCAGCAGCCGGTCAGCTTTGCAGAGATGTTAGAGGCTGGCAAAATATCGGTGGAGAAGGCTTTTAAAAACTTTGTTCAATTTTAGAACTTAGTGGAGGATGCCTTATTAAGCGTTAAACAGTTAATTTTTATTTATTGTATTTGGTATGTTTGGCGATAATTATATACATGTGTTTTACTTGTATTTTCTGTACAGTTTTATTTATTTTAAAACTGCTTATAAATGCCTACAGCCGTCAAAGGTTTCCTGAAGGGCACTGATGACCCCTGTAGTTATGCGCACTTATACATCTCTATCTATCGACCTAATTGCTAATAAAACCATAATAAATGGCATGTAAAACTTCATGTTTGTGTCATAACGGGCAAGTGTAATTACACCTACACATAGTAGAGTAACATACCTCGGGAAAGTGTAATCCCAATTTCCTTTGTGCTAAACAGCTTACGTGTTCCACTAAATCACATATTTCCACAAATGTGTTTCGCAGTGTATGACTGTCCACTGGTGATGCCCTGAGATGGCATAGAGGTCGAAGAGAAGCCGGAGTGGAGCCAGAGCCGAGCCAGAGCAGAAACGGAGCTAAGCGGAATCACAGCTAGAGCGAAGCCAAAGTTAAGCAAGAGCAAATCCAAAGCAAATAAATCGTAAAGTTACAGCAAGGCCAAAGCTAATCCAAATCACAGATAAAGCGGAATTAGAGCAGAGCCAGCCGGAGCACAGCTAGAGCAGAGAAAGTGCAAAGGTAGATTAAAGCCAAAGCATAGCCAAAGCAGAGGTGGAGCAAATCAACAGCACAGCTAATGCGTAGCTGAAGCAAATTTAATGTGTAGTCAGTGCAAAACGAGGGCAAAGCGAAAACAGGTAGAGTCAAAGGAAGGAGAGTAAAGGGACGTTCAGCATTTGAAAGGGCGCTAATGACTATGGAGTTGACCGTTCTTAAATATAAATCACTAATCATTATTACTGGAGATGGCCGACTTTGTTGCTGTCGCAGCTGGGCTTAAATGTGTATGGATAACACTACCACCGCTGCTTGGCTTTATTGCTTTCCCTTGCTTTCCACTTAATTAGCCACTTCCGCTTTATTTGCCATTTTACTTAGACATTTAGATATATAGATAGATTGATAGTTTTATTCACCTTAGGAATATACAATATTTATGGCTTCGTCAAATTTGTACCCATAAGAATAATACATTTCTTATGAGTAATACAATTATGAATAATACAATCGTAATTAAATAATACAATAGTAGTTAAATAATACAATAGTGATTAAAGTAATGCAGTAGTAATTAACAGAAAAATAATAATACAAATAGTAATTAAGAATAATATAACTTATGTCACATAATAGTTCAATGTATTACATTTTTAAGAACTAGGCTGTAAGAGACATAATTTTTACCAAAAAAATCAATATTTACTTTATTATTTAATTTTACTTCTTAGAAACTTATCTATTGTCTGTGACATTACTTTTAGTAGGATATTTTTACAGCTTTTCTGAATATTACAAACATTACCTCCGAAGTTGCACAGGTATTCTTCACAAACATCATTTTAGGAAGCCTTGGTATGTTGATCTTGTTTTAAGAATTCTTCCACTGAATAATGGCAACCTTCTCTTAAAAATGATTTTACAGTCAGTTTAAACCTTTTTTCCGATGTTATACTTTTAATGCCATCGGGTAGTTTATTATATGATAATACTGCTTTATGTTCGAAGCTATGTGTGAATAAAGATTTATTGTGGCTCATAATGCGTAGATCTGATTTACTTCTTGTATTATGTGTATGTATCTGCGAATTTGTTTCAAATTGAGCAAATACAATACTTGTTCTAACTAGAGCTTCATATATATTGTCACGCGAGCGCTGGAACACCCTGTGGAAGCCGCTGGGAGCGGAAGACAGGGGAGGTTCGTGTTAGCCACACCTCCCCCTCGTCTGTCTTATAGTGGTGACAGGCGGTAGTCGGGAGAAAAACATGATTGTGCCGTCTGTTTCTCTTACACCTGGTTCTCGATCTTTCTATACTGGAACATTCCTGTGGACACTGGAAGACGGCGATATTCCTATATAAAGGGGGGTTGCAGACAGATGTAGTTAGTCAGTCAGTTAGTTGGTTAGAGTGTGTGAGTGAGGACAGTTCTTGGTGTAAGAAGTCAGTGCTTGACCTGCTAGTGAAGCAGCGCCCTGTTAGTGGGCGAGAAGACTGCGTAAGAGCATCGGAAGATTGTACGTAATTACGAGTGCAAGTAAAATTGTGACGGACGAACTGGTGAATCGTAATTGTGTGCATTACGTAATTCTGTGTAATTGGCAAAAGTTTAACTGTAAGTCGGTGGAAATAAAGAACATTTTTGAGTGGTGTAATTGGACTTTTCATTTCACGAACCCACAAAGTCACAATATACACACAGGGTAATAGAAGTATTTTTAGTAGTTTAAAATATGGTTTACAGGTGGTAGTGAAAGAATGTTTACTATATGACGAATAGCCCTTTTCTGCAGTCTAAATATTTTTTATACATCTTTAGCATTTCCCCAGCTAAGTATACCATAAGACATTACAGAATGAAAATAAGCAAAATAAATAATTCTCAACACATTAGTGTTTACAGACTCCCTCATTAATTTAAAAACGAATGTAATTCTGCTTAGTTTCAATTCGAGTTGCTGAATTTGCTTTTTCCCATTTTAAATGTTCATCTAACCATATTCTTAGAAATTTGGTATTTGATTCATAGAGTAGTGATTTATTCCCTAAATATATACTTGGGAATTGAGCAGTGTTATTTAGTTTGTGGTGAAAGCCTATAGCTACTGATTTTTCTTCATTTATTTTTAGCTTACTTTTTAAAAACCAATTGACAATTTTTGAATTAAAAGTATTATTATAGCTTAATACCTCATTCGAGGTTTTCCCAGCCATTAATATGCTGGTATCATCGGCAAAGAGTGTCAAATTGATCTTCTCGCCCGTTTTATTTAAACCTAGACCTACATCATTAATATATAATAGAAATAAAAATGTGCCCAATATTGAACCCTGGGGCACACCTTGCTGTACTATTTTCTCTGTGGATGTTTTATTTTGAATTACACCTAAGCTTTTATCTACATAGTCTAGCTGCACAAATTGACGTCTACGTTCCAGATATGATCTGAACCTTTTGTAACATATTCCTCTAATACCAACTGCATGCAAATTATGCAGTAGAATGCTATGGTCTACAAGATCAAATGCCTTTGTGAGATTAAGGAAAATACTCACAGGACACTCTTTCCTATCTAGTGCCCTATACACATTCTCTAAGAATTTGGTCAATGCCGAGGTAGTGCAACTTCCTTTCCGAGAGCCATGCTGACATTGTGTTAAGATATTATACCTTTCGCAAATGGAAACTAGTCGTTTATGCATAATTTTTTCTATCACTTTTGAAAATACAGATAAGATAGATATTGGTCTATAGTTGTTCATTATTTCTGTCGAACCTTTTTTGAATAGTGGCTTAAAAGCATCTGGGAAAATTCCTGAACTAAATGATAAATTCGCTAAGTAACATAATGGTTTTTGAATAAGATGATGACACTGTTTCAGCAAATGATTTGAGAACCCATCTGAGTCAATGGATTTTTTATCTTTTAGTCCTGCTACAACAGACGCTATTTCTTCTTCGTCTGTTGGTGCTAGATACATACTGGAGTTAACTTCTTTTACTTGGATAGGGAGCAGTGAAAGGATTATTATTACATATTTGCTTTTAGATAACATTTGCAATTTCAATGAAAAACGTATTGAAGCACTGAGCTGCTTCTTCAGGATCTGTTATTAGTTTATTTTCGTTTGTGAAGCATATGTCAGTTATTATTTTATGAGTAGAGTCTTGTTCGGTTTTAACTATATCCGAAATTGACCTTGATTAGTTCACTGCTTCCAAAATCTCTTTATCAATAAACATTTTCTTATCGGCCCTAATTATTTTGTTATAGGTTCTCTTATAAGTATGTAAATAATCAAGAAAGACTATTGAAACTTTATTATTCTTTGCATACCTACACAGGAATTTTAATCTCATGCTTGATTTATGGATACCTTTGGTGACCCACTGGTTTTTAATTGTTTTATTAACCTTTACCTTTTTTTATTAAGGCAACATCTGCATGATATTTAAAATGTTTAAAAATTGGATACTCTTTATTTATACAGTTCTCTTGATATACTGCATCCCCTGTTTCTTTAGATAAGCAATAATTAAGGTAATTTACTGTTTCCCTGTTTATCACTTTTACATATTTCACAATTTCTTTTGATTGATGCTTTTTCTATCATATATAGTTTTGTTTAATAAATGCAATAATTGACCATAATGATCCGATAGGGCTGTATCAAAAACCTCTACTTTATATTTCAAAAATTGTGAATTTAATATTATTTGATCAATAGCACTGTTGGTCCCATTTACTACTCTTGTTGGGATGTTTACGACAGCCTGTAGCCCATAGCTCTCTAACAAAACCTGAATATCTCTTTTTTCTTTATTCTGTCCCAAAAAATTAATATTTAGATCCCCTGTAATTATAACATTTTTTTATTTATTTTTTGAGAATAACACATTATCTAATTTCTCATATAATATTTTGACATCGCTGCTCGGGTTTCTGTAAACACAAATAATTATCAGTTTGTAGTCTGGTAATTGTATAAAGCTGGCTTCAAAGTGCTCCTCAGAAGCAAATCTTTAAATTTTTCCAAGTTTTTAAATTTAATATTGTTTTTCACTAAGATTCCCGAACCCCCATTTCTTTTATTTTTTCTACAATAGTTGGTAGCAAAACAATAACTTGGAATACTGAAGCCTGCTATTTCATTTTCTGATAACCAATGATCTGTAAGACAAATTATATCATATGGATACTGTGATAGCAATACTTCAATATTTATTTTCTTATTTCTAATGCTCTGAACATTTTGGTGGAAAATCGAGAGAGAAAATGTTGTGGTAATCCCTTCTTCAGTGATTCTAACTGATTCATAAGACTGTCCTAGCTCATTCGCATTCAGTTTAACTTCATTTGAATTACATTTACTACCAAATCCTAAATTAACATCCACCACACTGTTCATTAGTTTCCCTTTAGCTCAGAGTTAATTACACTGCAGAGTAACTTACCAAATTTAAATGATCCTCTACGGTTCAGATAGACACCATCCCTACCAAATTCGTTGTCATTTATCCAAAAATTTCCATCCAGAAAAGAACACTGCCTAGTGGAACACAACCAGTTTAATTCCTTATTAATTCTAACGACCCTTTTTACCGTTGAATCTCGTCTTCTGAACACTCCACTAACAATTAACTTAACATCAGGCACTTTTGATTTGATTTCTTAAATGGGGTCCATTGTATCCCCCATTATTTCCTCAGCACTCAACCCTGATTTAATGTTATTTGATCCGGCATGCACAACTACCACTTCTGGTTTACTCTCTTCAAGCTTAAGTCCTTCTATTTGGTGTTTCAGTTCCTCAAGTTTAATGCCAGGAAAGCATCTTACTTCATGTCCGTTTTCAGAGCACAGCTGTCCCGCAAATTTTAGAATAACCGATAACCACAGCATTTTTCTCTTTTCTCCCGTCGTTAATATCATTTCCCGTGATGTTGGTTTTCAACAGTTTCTTTTAACCCAAGTTGTATTTGAGCAACACATATATGTTATATTCGATGCATCTGTAGCCGTGTAGAATCTTCCAAATATGACAGAGTATCCTCTGGTGTGGTTTAGCTCGTGGCGGATGAAGAAATCAAGAGAAAAAAACGAGGAACACGGGACCACGTACATCTTGGAGTAGACTGACGTTGGATGGTCTTATTTTATCTAGCACGAAACTTATTATTTTTTTTATTGTTCCACGATTGTCCATATTAGATATGTTTGGCACATGAAGCGAGTTCAGGTGTTTCTAAAAAGAAACAGCCTAATGACTGTCATAAATCTATCTTTTTTCTCACTTTTTTATTAAATAAACAATCAGGATCACAAAGGGGAAATGTAGGGTGGGAGTGGTGGTTTTACTTTATTTATTCATGTGTGGTTACATTTTGTTGCAACATTTTAGAAAGAATCGGTGTGCGCACCCGTGCAAAAGTTAGCAGGTGAGATCTAGTTGATCAGTTAAATCGGTCCACACCTCATGATATCTAAGCATTTTGTATCGCTGTGCTCTGAGCCACTTTTTGAATGCAAATAAATTAGGATAATCTGCACTCAGGCAATAATGGTATAAAGCCATTATCAACCACATTTGAGTCCGTGCAGTGTTGCCTTTCTTAATGTTCCACGATAGAATTATTGACACTGTTGTATATTCCGCCCTGCTTCCAACCAGCACGCCGATTTTATGTTTAGTCCATTTCCAGATCTCAGATATGTTTTTGCAGGTGGTAATTCTGTGTATCTGCGTGTCCACTTTTCCACAACGTTTACACAATGGGACTGCTGCTAAATTATGTTTACATATCTTTAATTCCGTTGGGATTAGTTCATTCACAAAGAAGTACACGGACACTTTCCAATCAAGTGGAACGTATGTTTTTTGAAAAGTTTTCCATATGCGATCCCATGTTGTATTTGGATATCTTGCAACAATTGCTGGCACAGTCAAATACTCTTCTAAGAACTCGATGTACAAGTGTTTGGTCGAAAGGCATCCTGACTCCGTTGTAATCAATGACAATAGATGTCGATAGTCCTTTACTACCTGTCGAAATACAGAAGTTGGGGTCGTATCTGAGGACGTCAGGTAATGACAAAAGTCCATGTCCTGACGACTTCCCTGTCCGTTGAGTGCGCCCAAAACAGAACGCAGTAACAGCGCTCTGCACTTCACGTACACATCTGTTAGATTCCAGCTTCCTTCAGTTATTTTCCAGCGTAACTGAGTTCGAGCTACTTTGTAGAACTGATTCCGCCAAATATAATAACCGATTGCCTGATCCAAACGCTGAGGGTATTTTTGGTGCATTGGTATTACCTGCGCTGCGTACCATATTTTGGCCAAAACAAACGTGTTCACATGCCAAATTTTTTGAACTAGATTTAAGTTTCGTGTTCACTGGGACTGCATGAGGTAAATGCAGGTATTAACAATTCGCGTCCAATTCCTCTCAATTAGGTCTTCCAGCTTTGAGGTGAAGGTCAGCCCTAAGACTTTTAACACTCTACTGCGGGTAAACAGAGCATCTTCCATTGTCCATTTTTGTTCAAGAGAACGGTGTACCACAGGGATCGGTATTAAGTGTTACGTTGTTTGCTATTGCGATTAATTCTATCTCGAAATGTGTACCTCCAGGTGTCTCGTCATGCCTATTTGTAGACGACTTTGCCGTCTACTGTACATCTCAGCGCACTCCGTTTTTAGAGCGCCGTCTTCAGACCACCTTGGACAACCTTAAGAGTTGGAGTTTAAAAAACGGCTTCCGATTTTCCGCTGAGAAAACCATCTGTGTAAACTTCTGGCGTCAGCAGAGTCGACTACCTCCAAGGCTCCGGCTAGGCGCTGATCTACTACCTTTTGCAGATGAGACGAGGTTCCTTGGATTGATATTTGATAGAAAACTTAGTTGGTCGTCGCATATAGCACAACTGAAGGCACGATGTGACCGATCTTTGAATATCTTGCGGGTACTAAGTGGAAAATCGTGGGGAGCGGATCGTGCAGTGTTATTGCGACTTTATCGGGCACTCATCCGTTCCAAATTAGACTATGGTAGTATCGTTTATGGCTCAGCACGACCATCTGTGCTGAAGAGATTAGACACAGTCCATAACTGTGGCATACGTATAGCTGTTGGGGCATTTCCAACGAGCCGAGTTATAAGCCTGTATGCTGAGTCTGCAGAACCTCCTCTGCAGTACAGGCGCAACATGTTATTAGCCAATTATGGCTGTGGACTTAATTGCATGCCCACACATCCATCGTTTACGCCGTTCTTTAATACCTTCATGGACGTGCGTTATAGGAACACTACTATTAAACCAAAGCCACCTGGTTTTCGTTTCCGGGAGCTCCTTAGACATCTTGATACTGACATGCCCAAGATGTATCCTAGGGGGGAGAGGACATACCCTCCTTGGTTGTGCAGAGCGTCCCCGGTTGATCTGGGCATGACTAAATATGATAAATCTACCATGTCTATGTCTAGTATCCGCACATGTTTTTTAGAATTTTTATCGCGATATGAGGAGCATTTTGTAATCTATACTGATGGCTCCAAGAACTCAAATGGCGTTGGTTGTGCTTTCGTGTGTGGAACCGAACCCTATACATTCGGATTCCACACTAGCACTTCCATTTTTACTGCAGAGCTTTATGCAATATACCGGGCCATTTTACACGTACGCCGACGAAAGTTGGGGGACTGCTTAATCCTGAGTGATTCCCTCAGTGCACTTCAAAGCCTACGGCAGCTGTACAGCTACCACCCTATTGTGCAGCGTATACAGGATGCCCTCCACGTTTTACACGCTTCTGGTGTTAACGTGGTGTGTGCATGGATTCCTGGTCACGTAGGCTTGCGGGGGAATGAAATGGCGGATTCAGCAGCCAAGACGGCTATCATGAAGCCCAGGGTTCGAATACCATCTGTGACATCGGAAGACTTTAGGGCCGAATTGCGGAGAGCTGTGCAAACCTGCTGGCAGGAAGAGTGGTCTGCTCTCCGCAATAATATACTTAGATCTGTCAAAGAACTTCCTATTCCCTGGGTTACCTCCTGTCGGTCATCTCGTCGCGAGGAGGTGAGTTTGGCTCGGTTACGAATTGGACACTGCATCTTTACTCATAGTTTTCTTTTTAAAAAGGAGCCTTCTCCACTATGTCCGTTTTGTAATGAAGCGTTGTCTGTACGACACGTGCTGCTAGAGTGTTTTCACCTAGCAGACCTTAGGACGTCTCTGCAGCTGCCGGTCAGCTTTGCAGAAATTCTAGCGGACGATCACGCAGTAGTGGAGAAGGTTTTTAGATTCTTTTCGAGATTAGATTTTAGGATTTAGCAAATAGAATTTATGGTTTTTGGATGACATTTTTATTTTATTTATTTATTTATTTTTTCAAGGCGTATGTATTTTTTGTCTTTTTTTTAACATATACTGTTTTAGAATAATTTATATCTGGCTTTTGCCATGACCAGTTTCATTTTAAAAGGGCGCTGATGACCTCTGTAGTTGAGCGCCCTTATACTCATCATCACTCACTCACTCACTCTTCCATTGTGTAATCATTGAATGTTAGTAGCTGGGGTTTGTCAAAGTTGATTTGTGCTCCTGACGCCCTTTGGTATTCGTTTAACAATGGTGTAATAGCATTAAAGTCCCCCGAATGAGCAAGTATCAGGGTGACATCATCAGCATAAGCGAAAATTCTCTCACCACTCGAAGGATGGGCTCTCTGTGCAGGGATATTCGTCAAACCTCGAATCAGCGATTCTATACACAAGGTGTAAAGAAGCATCGATAATGGACATCCCTGCCGTATAGATTACAGGATCGGTACTGGTTGCGTGTGAAATCCATTTATTTGAATTCTCGAATGCGCCTTGTCATAGATGCGTTTAATGAGGCTTTGAAAGTCCACAGAAATTCCAAATTGCCTTAGAACATCCAAAAGATAGCCATGCTGAAACTTGTCAAAGGCGCTTGTGAAATCCATGGCTAAAATTGCCGCAGTCATGTCTGGGTCCTGCTCCCAAGCAATAATAATATCCCGGAGTGTCATGAGAATGTGCGTAATTGTCCTTTCTGGAATACCGCATGTCTGTCCCGGTCCACTGACATTTGACAGAACTGCCCGAACACGATTGGCAATTATCTTGCTGAACAACTTAAAATCGGCATTAAGTAGTGTAATAGGACGATATTGGGTGAATGTGCTTGCCGCTGAATGTTTGGGTGTTAAAACAATAATTCCTTCGTTGAAACCAGAGATTTCACTCTCGTTCCGTTGCAACTCTAACATTAGTACAAGCAGTGTGTCTTTTACAGTCTCCCAGTTCTCTTTGTAAATCCGGTAGCCGAGGCTATCTACTCCCGGTGTCGATGTCATGCTGGCTGATGTGAGTGCCGTCCATAGTTCTGTCAAAGCTATTTCCGCATTGAATTCCTCTTCGTGGTTGAGGGAGATGGTCAACAGGCCCACCCACGTGTAGGCCGTGCGTGGAGACCCGTGTCGGTGGAAAGGTTTGTCCTGGTGGTTGAGGGATGCGTATCTGAGCTCGTAACAGTTTTTTTCTGAATTCGGGGAGGGTGCGCATTTCTAATACACTACTTTGGCTTCTGCTTCGCCTAAACGGGAGGTTAGGGACTAACCCACCCCTAATCAATCGGCCAGGACTAGGTATTGTACCGACCTCCAGGGTGAGTGGGACGGCGAGCTCGCTATATCCCCTGTGTAGCCCTGTCATCCCAGTGGGGTGACCCCTTGTTGGACTCCGTGGTGGGTGGGGAGCACTGGGGGATGAAATTTAGACCTAATATTATGGTTAACCTACACCCCCCAAAAAACAATAAACGTGGAAAGGGTCTGTTTGAAAACAGTGTTAAACAAGTAGTTGAGTGTGGTCCTCGCTACTTAGTTATTAAACGAACGGAGGAAAGTAGAACGTTTTCTACGGTTAATCCGTTTATTATACAGAAAGGTCTTGACAATATAGCTGGTGCAGTTAAATCATGTACAAAATCTAGAAATGGCACGCTGCTGGTGGAAGCAACTACAGCATCCCAGGCAGCAAAGATACTGAAAGCCAACATGCTGGGCAGTTATCCAGTCAAAGTGGAGATGCATAGGACCCTGAATTCCTCGCGCGGTGTTGTAAACACTAGCGCGTTGGATGGAATGTCCAACGAGGATATTCAGGAGAACCTCCAGGAACAAGGCGTAACTGCAGTCTATCGTGTCCAAAGGAGAGAACGAGGGGATATGGTTCCTACTCGTACCCTGTTCCTGACCTTTGATCGGGTAGATCTCCCTCAAAGGATCAGGGCAGGATATGAAGTGATTGAGGTTAGACCATACATACCTAACCCTCTGAGATGCTACCAATGTCAGCGGTTCGGTCACACTAGTGCATTCTGTAAAGGCGCACCTACATGTGTCAGCTGTGGAGCCGGCATGCATGAAAATGCATGTACATCACCTCCGGAATGCGTAAATTGTAGCGGTGAACATCCATCAAGTTCACGAGAATGCCCCCGTTATATTGAAGAGCGAGCTATTCAGGAGATCCGGGTTAAAGAAAAGGTATCCTTTTCGGAAGCCCGGAAACTTCTATGTATTCTCAAGCCCTCTTCAACCAGCTCCCGTACCTATAGCTCTGTGGCGGCTACTCCGTCACCGAAACGGGAGGCTGGTACCCAAACATCTGATATAAACGGGGCAACAATATCCGAGAAAGTTCTAGTGCCTAGATCGCAACCAAGAGCATCAGTAACAACATCTAAAACTCCGAGAACACAGACTACTGAAAATAACAAGTCAGTGAAGTCGCCTGAGAAAGCATCCACTTCTAACAACAGGACGAAATTGCCCATAGTATACCAAGCACCAGAGATCAAGTTCAAGACGCAGTATGATAGAACTGCCTTCCTGAAAGGAAGCACAAAGTCTGCTCCAGAAAAGTCCAAGAAACGTAGCCCTAGAGCGTCTCCGAGATCATCGTCGGAGTCATCTTCTGGGGAGGACCACGACCGGCGACCGTCATCTACGTCGGTCGGAATTTCCAATCGCTTCGAGCCCCTCGAATCGAAAGTTGTAGAAGGAAAACCGTCCTCTTCCATAGAGGATATGGAGCAGGAAACAGCTGACCACGCTGCTACATCTGCAGCAAAGAAGAGGCAGGATAAACCTGCCGAAACTAGCCCTACACCAAAGAAAAAGGGCAAATTGATTCGGCCACCCATGAAGTCGTCTTAATGTAGACTACCTTTACATCTTATATCCCATAGTTCCAATGGCTATCCTACAATGGAACATACGAGGATTAAGAGCGCATCGACCAGAATTGGAACTTTTGCTGAGTAAGCATCACCCCTTAGTGGTATGCTTACAAGAGACTTAGCTACGACCACAAGACAACTTTAAAATCAGACGCTACACACCACTGAGGTGTGATGTTGAAACAGAAGAGGGCATTCCTGCACACGGAGGTACTATGATGATCCTCAGGGATGACATATTTGTAGATCCGTTACAGCTACAGTCTGATTTACAATCTGTAGCTGTAAGGATTAAGCTGCCATCAATAGAATTTGGCATTTGCACTGTATATCTCCCGCCATCAGATGACCTCTCGTTAGCTGACCTTGAAGATCTGGTTTCCCAACTTTCAACACCGTTTCTAATAGTTGGAGACTTTAATGCCCATCACCCACTTTGGGGCTCAAATCGGGCATGTTCGAGAGGCAACCTCATTGCAAAATTCCTGGAGAGCAATAACTTGGTTCTCCTGAACACCGGAGAGCCCACATTCCTCTCAGACGCGTTTAACAACTATTCGCACATCGATTTGGCAGTGTGTTCATCCCAGTTAGCTGTTTCATTACAGTGGAATGTCATCTCTGATTTACATTCCAGCGACCACTTTCCATGTCTTCTTAGTCTCTTAGCACAAGATGTGTCTCCCTCACGTATCCCTAGATGGCGCTTTGATCGTGCCAACTGGAATCTTTACACCCAGTTGGCTGTCTTTGAATATAACGAGCACGATTCTGTGAATGGTTTAGTTGATCATCTCACAGAGAAAATTCTTTCCGCTGCAGAACAGTCTATTCCACGTTCGGCTACCCAACCCGGTCGATTTCCTGTCCCATGGTGGACCAACGACTGCCGGAATGCTATTCGTGCTCGTAGACGTGCTCTAAGGGTATTCCAACGACACCCTACGCTAAGTAATCTAATTGAGTACAAGAAAGCGCGCGCAAAATCTAGGCAAATAATTAAGGATAGCAAAAAGACCTCATGGAACAAATTTGTATCATCTTTTAACAGATGTACACCCTCATCTGTTGTATGGGATAAATTAAGGCGCGTGGCCGGAAAATCAACCCACTTGCCAATCGCTGGTCTGAAAACAGCTGCAGGAGTTGTTGTTGATCCGTTTGTTGTGGCTAACACCTTCGGCTGTGCTTTCGCTCAGGTGTCTAGCTCATGCAATTATGCTCCTGAGTTTATCTCAATTAAGTCTCAGGTAGAATCTCAAGGTTTCGTGTTTAGTTCCAGAAACCTTGAAGACTATAACCGCCTCTTCATCTTGGCAGAGCTAGAACATGCTCTTTCGTCATCACGACTGACAGCACCAGGACCGGATGGAATCCACGTTCAAATGTTACAACATCTCTCACCTGAAGGTAAGGCATTCCTGCTCGAGGTGTATAACCGTGTTTGGGTTGATGCCACGTTTCCTGAAAAGTGGCGAGAAGCTACCATTATACCTATCTTGAAAGCTGGCAAGGACCGTCACCTCCCTTCTAGCTACCGCCCTATTTCCCTCACCAGTTGCGTATGCAAGGTGATGGAACGCATGATAAATGGGCGGTTGGTATGGTGGCTGGAAACGCACAACCTACTGAATAACATCCAGTGCGGTTTCCGACGACGCCGTTCAACAGTGGATCATCTTGTGTCCATGTCGACACAGATTATGAACGGATTTCTTAAGAACTGTCAAACAGTCGGAATATTTTTTGACCTCGAAAAGGCTTATGATACGTGTTGGCGGGCAGGGTTGCTACGTACTCTGCACACCTGGAATATACGTGGACGCCTACCACTCTTCCTTCAGGAATTCCTGAAAGACCGCGTATTCCGAGTAAGGGTTGGCTCGGTTTTTTCGAACCTTTTTGTTCAAGAGAACGGTGTACCACAGGGATCGGTACTAAGTGTTACGTTGTTTGCTATTGCGATTAATTCTATCTCGAAATGTGTACCTCCAGGTGTCTCGTCATGCCTATTTGTAGACGACTTTGCCGTCTACTGTACATCTCAGCGCACTCCGTTTTTAGAGCGCCGTCTTCAGACCATCTTGGACAACCTTAAGAGTTGGAGTTTAAAAAACGGCTTCCGTTTTTCCGCTGAGAAAACCATCTGTGTAAACTTCTGGCGTCAGCAGAGTCGACTACCTCCAAGGCTCCGGCTAGGCGCTGATCAACTACCTTTTGCAGATGAGACGAGGTTCCTTGGATTGATATTTGATAGAAAGCTTAGTTGGTCGTCGCATATAGCACAACTGAAGGCACGATGTGGCCGATCTTTGAATATCTTGCGGGTACTAAGTGGAAAATCGTGGGGAGCGGATCGTGCAGTGTTATTGCGACTTTATCGGGCACTCATCCGTTCCAAATTAGACTATGGTAGTATCGTTTATGGCTCAGCACGACCATCTGTGCTGAAGAGATTAGACACAGTCCATAACTGTGGCATACGTATAGCTGTTGGGGCATTTCCAACGAGCCGAGTTATAAGCCTGTATGCTGAGTCTGCAGAACCTCCTCTGCAGTACAGGCGCAACATGTTATTAGCCAATTATGGCTGTGGACTTAATTGCATGCCCACACATCCATCGTTTACGCCGTTCTTTAATACCTTCATGGACGTGCGTTATAGGAACACTACTATTAAACCAAAGCCACCTGGTTTTCGTTTCCGGGAGCTCCTTAGACATCTTGATACTGACATGCCCAAGATGTATCCTAGGGGGGAGAGGACATACCCTCCTTGGTTGTGCAGAGCGTCCCCGGTTGATCTGGGCATGACTAAATATGATAAATCTACCATGTCTATGTCTAGTATCCGCACATGTTTTTTAGAATTTTTATCGCGATATGAGGACCATTTTGTAATTTATACTGATGGCTCCAAGAACTCAAATGGCGTTGGTTGTGCTTTCGTGTGTGGAACCGAACCCTATACATTCGGATTCCACACTAGCACTTCCATTTTTACTGCAGAGCTTTATGCTATATACCGGGCCATTTTACACGTATGCCGACGAAAGTTGGGGGACTGCTTAATCCTGAGTGATTCCCTCAGTGCACTTCAAAGCCTACGGCAGCTGTACAGCTACCACCCTATTGTGCAGCGTATACAGGATGCCCTCCACGTTTTACACGCTTCTGGTGTTAACGTGGTGTGTGCATGGATTCCTGGTCACGTAGGCTTGCGGGGGAATGAAATGGCGGATTCAGCAGCCAAGACGGCTATCATGAAGCCCAGGGTTCGAATACCATCTGTGACATCGGAAGACTTTAGGGCCGAATTGCGGAGAGCTGTGCAAACCTGCTGGCAGGAAGAGTGGTCTGCTCTCCGCAATAATAAACTTAGATCTGTCAAAGAACTTCCTATTCCCTGGGTTACCTCCTGTCGGTCATCTCGTCGCGAGGAGGTGAGTTTGGCTCGGTTACGAATTGGACACTGCATTTTTACTCATAGTTTTCTTTTTAAAAAGGAGCCTTCTCCACTATGTCCGTTTTGTAATGAAGCGTTGTCTGTACGACACGTGCTGCTAGAGTGTTTTCACCTAGCAGACCTTAGGACGTCTCTGCAGCTGCCGGTCAGCTTTGCAGAAATTCTAGCGGACGATCACGCAGTAGTGGAGAAGGTTTTTAGATTCTTTTCGAGATTAGATTTTAGGATTTAGCAAATAGAATTTATGGTTTTTGGACGACATTTTTATTTTATTTATTTATTTTTTCAAGGCGTATGTATTTTTTGTCTTTTTTAACATATACTGTTTTAGAATGATTTATATCTGGCTTTTGCCATGACCAGTTTCATTTAAAAAGGGCGCTGATGACCTCTGTAGTTGAGCGCCCTTATACTCATCATCACTCACCCTTTACAGTGATGCTAGAGGCTGGTAAAATGTCGGCAGAGAAGGCTTTTAAGTACTTTAAGTTTAATTTAGAACTTAGTGGAGGATGACTTATTAAGCGTTAAACATTTAATTTTATTTATTGTATTTGGTATGTTGGGCCTTAATTATGTACATGTATTTTACTTGTATTTTCTTTACAGTTTTTTATTTTAATACTGCTTATAATTGCCTACAGCCGTGAAAGGTTTCCTGAAGGGCACTGATAAGCCCTGCAGTTATGTGAACTTATACATCTCTATCTATCGACCTAATTGCCAATAAAACCATAATAAATGGCATGTAATACTTCATGTTTGTATCATAACGGGCAAGTGTATTTACACCTACACATAGTAGAGTAACATACCTCGGGAAAGTGTAATCCAAATTTCCTTAGTACTAAACTGCTTACGTGTTCCACTGAATCACATATTTCCACAAATGTGTTTCGCAGTGTATGACTGTCCACTGGTGATGATGTGAGATGGCATAGAGGTCGAAGAGAAGCCGGAGTGGAGCTAGAGCCGTGCCAGAGCAGAAACGGAGCTAAGCGGAATCACAGCTAGAGCGAAGCCAAAGCTAAGCAAGAGCAAAGCCAAAGCAAATCCAATGTAAAGCTACAGCAAGGCCAAAGCTAGTCAAAATCAGAGATAAAGCGGAATTAGAGCAGAGCCAGCCGGAGCACAGCTAGAGCAGAGAAAGGGCAAAGATAGAGTAAAGCCAAAGCATAGCCAAAGCAGAGGGGGAGCAAATCAACAGCACAGCTAATGCGTAGCTGAAGCAAATTTAAAGCGGAGTCAGTGCAAAACGAGGGCAAAGCGAAAACAGGTATAGTCAAATGATGGACAGTAAAGTGACATTTATCTTTTGAAAGGGCGCTAATGAGTATGGAGTTGACCGTTCTTAAATATAAATCACTAATCATTATTACTTGAGATGGCCGACATTGTTGCCTGTCGCAGCTGGGCTTTCATGCTTACATGCTTACATGTGTATGGATAACACTACCACAGCTGCTTGGCTTAATTGCTTTCCCTCGCTTTCCACTTAATTAGTTACTTGCGCTTTATTTGTCATTTTACTTAGACATTTAGATATATATAGCCCTGTTTGTTCGGACTTTACAATGCATTGTTTCAAAGGGCTTCCATAAACGCTAAAGTTAGCTCCCTTAAATGCACTTCACTCCCACTCTCTTTCTCTCTCCTCCACTATCTCTCTCTTACGTAGTTGACTTAGTCGATTGATTCTGCTGGCAACATAATGAAGACAATGGCATCCTCAAAGCTCTAGAGAAACATGATTAGCCATTGATATTGATCTCGCTCAGTGCTGCAGCTATTTATATTCTGTGAGGTAAGAACACCTTGTACATTTTAAGATTAAAAAGTGATTGTGATTCACTGTATGTTACTGGAAGGGTTTCTTCCGTCATTATTTTAGTTCTTTTCCTCTGCATCTCTACTTTGCTACTTGCCGGTAAAGATGTATTGTCATTATTCTTAGATCTTGGACTTCTTC
Source organism: Mantis religiosa (assembly GCA_030765055.1). NCBI lineage: Eukaryota > Metazoa > Arthropoda > Insecta > Mantodea > Mantidae > Mantis > Mantis religiosa. The sequence goes on from JAUKNK010000042.1 coordinate 1,141,936, forward strand.
TTGCAAGTTTTGAAGGCGACTTATGACTGCCTTTGAAGATACACGGAACACCTTTAGTATTTTCCATTGTTTCTATTTCATTTTTAATTCTGTTTTCCACATTTCTCTTGTATTTATTTTCATAAACTTGGTTATCAACTGTAATTTTGTAGGAATCTGTAAAAACCAGAGCACTTCTTTTAGATACCTTTTAATATCTGACACGGTGCTGGGAAGCAGGGTCCAGATCTGCACCTTCTGCTTGATGGGCATCAGCTGCGACTGTCATTTGCTCTGAATTATTTTTTACTTCTGTTTGTATGAATCTGACATTAGGTGTCACTTTATCAAATGCTTGACTAAGCCACTCTTCAACTTTTTGTAGTCAAGTTCTCCACTATTTCTACGAGTACCGTCAGACACGTTCCCCACCCCAGGGGCCTACTTCGGTAGGTACGGGATTGGCGAACCCGGGGTCCCGAGCCAACAGCCTCCCTCGTGTGGGCTCCTCTTCGTGGTTGAGGGAGACGGTCAACAGGCGCACCCACGTGTAGGCCGTGCGTGGAGACCCGTGTCGGTGGAAAGGTTTGTCCTGGTGGTTGAGGGATGCGTATCTGAGCTCGTAACAGTTTTTTCTGAATTCGGGGAGGGTGCGCATTTCTAATACACTACTTTGGCTTCTGCTTCGCCTAAACGGGAGGTTAGGGACTAACCCACCCCTAATCAATCGGCCAGGACTAGGTATTGTACCGACCTCCAGGGTGAGTGGGACGGCGAGCTCGCTATATCCCCTGTGTAGCCCTGTCATCCCAGTGGGGTGACCCCTTGTTGGACTCCGTGGTGGGTGGGGAGCACTGGGGGATGAAATTTAGACCAACATTTATGGCTAAACAACACCCCCCAAAACACAATAAACGTGGAAAGGATTTAGTTGAAAACAGTGTTAAGCAAGTAGTTGAGTGTGGTCCTCGCTACTTAGTTATTAAACGAACGGAGGAAGGTAGAACGTTTTCTACGGTTAATCCGTTTATTATACAGAAAGGTCTTGACAAAATAGCTGGTGCTGTTAAATCATGTACAAAATCCAGAAATGGCACGCTGCTGGTGGAAGCAACTACAGCATCCCAAGCAGCAAAGATACTGAAAGCCAACATGCTGGGCAGTTATCCAGTCAAAGTGGAGATGCATAGGACCCTGAATACCTCGCGCGGTGTTGTAAACACTAGCGCGTTGGATGGAATGTCCAACGAGGATATTCAGGAGAACCTCCAGGAACAAGGCGTAACTGCGGTCTATCGTGTCCAAAGGAGAGAACGAGGGGATATGGTTCCCACTCGTACCCTGTTCCTGACCTTTGATCGGGTAGATCTCCCTCAAAGAATCAGGGCAGGATATGAAGTGATTGAGGTTAGACCATACATACCTAACCCTCTGAGATGCTACCAATGTCAGCGGTTCGGTCACACTAGTGCATTCTGTAAAGGCGCACCTACATGTGTCAGCTGTGGAGCCGGCATGCATGAAAATGCATGTACATCACCTCCAGCATGCGTAAATTGTAGCGGTGAACATCCATCAAGTTCACGAGAATGTCCCCGTTATATTGAAGAGCGAGCTATTCAGGAGATCCGGGTTAAGGAAAAGGTTTCCTTTTCGGAAGCCCGGAAACTTCTATGTATCCTCAAGCCCTCTTCAACCACCTCCCGTACCTATAGCTCTGTGGCGGCTACTCCGTCACCGAAACGGGAGGCTGGTACCCAAACATCTGATATAAATGGGGCAACAATATCCGAGAAAGTTCTAGTGCCTAGATCGCAACCAAGAGCATCAGTAACACCATCTAAAACTCCGAGAACACAGACTACTGAAAATAACAAGTCAGTGAAGTCGCCTGACAAAGCATCCACGTCTAACAACAGGACGAAATTGCCCATTGTATACCAAGCACCAGAGATCAAGTTCAAGACGCAGTATGATAGAACTGCCTTCCTGAAAGAAAGCACAAAGTCTGCTCCAGAAAAGTCCAAGAAACGTAGCCCTAGAGCGTCTCCGAGATCATCGTCGGAGTCATCTTCTGGGGAGGACTACGACCGGCGACCGTCATCTACGTCGGTCGGAATTTCCAATCGCTTCGAGCCCCTCGAATCGAAGGTTGTAGAAGGAAAACCGTCCTCTTCCATAGAGGATATGGAGCATGAAACAGCTGACCACGCTGCTAAATCTGCAGCAAAGAAGAGGCAGGATAAACCTGCCGAAACTAGCCCTACACCAAAGAAAAAGGGCAAATTGATTCGGCCACCCATGAAGTCGTCTTAATGTAGACTACCTTTACATCTTATATCCCATAGTTCCAATGGCTATCCTACAATGGAACATACGAGGATTAAGAGCGCATCGACCAGAATTGGAACTTTTGCTCAGTAAGCATCACCCCTTAGTGGTATGCTTACAAGAGACTAAGCTACGACCACAAGACAACTTTAAAATCAGACGCTACACACCACTGAGGTGTGATGTTGAAACAGAAGAGGGCATTCCTGCACACGGGGGTACTATGATGCTCCTCAGGGATGACATATTTGTAGATCCGTTACAGCTACAGTCTGATTTACAATCTGTAGCTGTAAGGATTAAGCTGCCATCAATAGAATTTTGCATTTGCACTGTATATCTCCCGCCATCAGATGACCTCTCGTTAGTTGACCTTGAAGATCTGGTTTCCCAACTTTCAACACCATTTCTAATAGTTGGAGACTTTAATGCCCATCACCCACTTTGGGGCTCAAATCGGGCATGTTCGAGAGGCAACCTCATTGCAAAATTCCTGGAGAGCAATAACTTGGTTCTCCTGAACACCGGAGAGCCCACATTCCTCTCAGACGCGTTTAACACCTATTCGCACATCGATTTGGCAGTGTGTTCATCCCAGTTAGCTGTTTCATTACAGTGGAATGTCATCTCTGATTTACATTCCAGCGACCACTTTCCATGTCTTCTTAGTCTCTTAGCACAAGATGTGTCTCCCTCACGTATCCCTAGATGGCGCTTTGATCGTGCCAACTGGAATCTTTACACCCAGTTGGCTGTCTTTGAATACAACGAGCACGATTCTGTGAATGATTTAGTTGATCATCTCACAGAGAAAATTCTTTCCGCTGCAGAACAGTCTATTCCACGTTCGGCTACCCAACCCGGTCGATTTCCTGTCCCATGGTGGACCAACGACTGCCGGAATGCTATTCGTGCTCGTAGACGTGCTCTAAGGGTATTCCAACGACACCCTACGCTAAGTAATCTAATTGAGTACAAGAAAGCGCGCGCAAAATCTAGGCAAATAATTAAGGATAGCAAAAAGACCTCATGGAACAAATTTGTATCATCTTTTAACAGATGTACACCCTCATCTGTTGTATGGGATAAATTAAGGCGCGTGGCCGGAAAATCAACCCACTTGCCAATCGCTGGTCTGAAAACAGCTGCAGGAGTTGTTGTTGATCCGTTTGTTGTGGCTAACACCTTCGGCTGTGCTTTCGCTCAGGTGTCTAGCTCATGCAATTATGCTCCTGAGTTTATCTCAATTAAGACTCAGGTAGAATCTCAAGGTTTCGTGTTTAGTTCCAGAAACCTTGAAGACTATAACCGCCTCTTCATCTTGGCAGAGCTAGAACATGCTCTTTCGTCATCACGACTGACAGCACCAGGACCGGACGGAATCCACGTTCAAATGTTACAACAGCTCTCACCTGAAGGTAAGGCATTCCTGCTCGAGGTGTATAACCGTGTTTGGGTTGATGCCACGTTTCCTGAAAAGTGGCGAGAAGCTACCATTATACCTATCTTGAAAGCTGGCAAGGACCGTCACCTCCCTTCTAGCTACCGCCCTATTTCCCTCACCAGTTGCGTATGCAAGGTGATGGAACGCATGATAAATGGGCGGTTGGTATGGTGGCTGGAAACGCACAACCTACTGAATAACATCCAGTGCGGTTTCCGACGACGCCGTTCAACAGTGGATCATCTTGTGTCCATGTCGACACAGATTATGAACGGATTTCTTAAGAACTGTCAAACAGTCGGAATATTTTTTGACCTCGAAAAGGCTTATGATACGTGTTGGCGGGCAGGGTTGCTACGTACTCTGCACACCTGGAATATACGTGGACGCCTACCACTCTTCCTTCAGGAATTCCTGAAAGACCGCGTATTCCGAGTAAGGGTTGGCTCGGTTTTTTCGAACCTTTTTGTTCAGGAGAACGGTGTACCACAGGGGTCGGTACTAAGTGTTACGTTGTTTGCTATTGCGATTAATTCTATCTCGAAATGTGTACCTCCAGGTGTCTCGTCATGCCTATTTGTAGACGACTTTGCCGTCTACAGTACATCTCAGCGCACTCCGTTTTTAGAGCGCCGTCTTCAGACCACCTTGGACAACCTTAAGAGTTGGAGTTTAAAAAACGGCTTCCGTTTTTCCGCTGAGAAAACCATCTGTGTAAACTTCTGGCGTCAGCAGAGTCGACTACCTCCAAGGCTCCGGCTAGGCGCTGATCTACTACCTTTTGCAGATGAGACGAGGTTCCTTGGATTGATATTTGATAGAAAACTTAGTTGGTCGTCGCATATAGCACAACTGAAAGCACGATGTGACCGATCTTTGAATATCTTGCGGGTACTAAGTGGAAAATCGTGGGGAGCGGATCGTGCAGTGTTATTGCGACTTTATCGGGCACTCATCCGTTCCAAATTAGACTATGGTAGTATCGTTTATGGCTCAGCACGACCATCTGTGCTGAAGAGATTAGACACAGTCCATAACTGTGGCATACGTATAGCTGTTGGGGCATTTCCAACGAGCCGAGTTATAAGCCTGTATGCTGAGTCTGCAGAACCTCCTTTGCACTACAGGCGCAACATGTTATTAGCCAATTATGGCTGTGGACTTAATTGCATGCCCACACATCCATCGTTTACGCCGTTCTTTAATACCTTCATGGACGTGCGTTATAGGAACACTACTATTAAACCAAAGCCACCTGGTTTTCGTTTCCGGGAGCTCCTTAGACATCTTGATACTGACATGCCCAAGATGTATCCTAGGGGGGAGAGGACATACCCTCCTTGGTTGTGCAGAGCGTCCCCGGTTGATCTGGGCATGACTAAATATGATAAATCTACCATGTCTATGTCTAGTATCCGCACATGTTTTTTAGAATTTTTATCGCGATATGAGGACCATTTTGTAATTTATACTGATGGCTCCAAGAACTCAAATGGCGTTGGTTGTGCTTACGTGTGTGGAACCGAACCCTATACATTCGGATTCCACACTAGCACTTCCATTTTTACTGCAGAGCTTTATGCAATATACCGGGCCATTTTACACGTACGCCGACGAAAGTTGGGGGACTGCTTAATCCTGAGTGATTCCCTCAGTGCTCTTCAAAGCCTACGGCAGCTGTACAACTACCACCCTATTGTGCAGCGTATACAGGATGCCCTCCACGTTTTACACGCTTCTGGCGTTAACGTGGTGTGTGCATGGATCCCTGGTCACGTAGGCTTGCGGGGGAATGAAATGGCGGATTCAGCAGCCAAGACGGCTATCATGAAGCCCAGGGTTCGAATACCATCTGTGACATCGGAAGACTTTAGGGCCGAATTGCGGAGAGCTGTGCAAACCTGCTGGCAGGAAGAGTGGTATGCTCTCCGCAATAATAAACTTAGATCTGTCAAAGAACTTCCGATTCCCTGGGTTACCTCCTGTCGGTCATCTCGTCGCGAGGAGGTGAGTTTGGCTCGGTTACGAATTGGGCACTGCATTTTTACTCATAGTTTTCTTTTTAAAAAGGAGCCTTCTCCACTATGTCCGTTTTGTAATGAAGCGTTGTCTGTACGACACGTGCTGCTAGAGTGTTTTCACCTAGCAGACCTTAGGACGTCTCTGCAGCTGCCGGTCAGCTTTGCAGAAATTCTAGCGGACGATAACGCAGTAGTGAAGAAGGTTTTTAGGTTCTTTTCGAGATTAGATTTTAGGATTTAGCAAATAGAATTTATGGGTTTTGGATGACATTTTTATTTTATTTATTTATTTATTTATTTATTTTTTTTTTTTTTTCAAGGCGTATGTATTTTTTGTCTTTTTTTAACATATACTGTTTTTAGAATAATTTATATCTGGCTTTTGCCATGACCAGTTTCATTTAAAAAGGGCGCTGATGACCTCTGTAGTTGAGCGCCCTTATACTCATCATCACTCACTCATCACTCACTCTCCCTCAAAGGATCAGGGCAGGATATGAAGTGATTGAGGTTAGACCATACATACCTAACCCTCTGAGATGCTACCAATGTCAGCGGTTCGGTCACACTAGTGCATTCTGTAAAGGCGCCTTACATGTGTCAGCTGTGGAGCCGGCATGCATGAAAATGCATGTACATCACCTCCGGAATGCGTAAATTGTAGCGGTGAACATCCATCAAGTTCACGAGAATGCCCCCGTTATATTGAAGAGCGAGCTATTCAGGAGATCCGGGTTGAAGAAAAGGTATCCTTTTCGGAAGCCCGGAAACTTCTATGAATTCTCAAGTGGAAAATCGTGGGGAGCGGATCGTGCAGTGTTATTGCGACTTCATCGGGCACTCATCCGTTCCAAATTAGACTATGGTAGTATCGTTTATGGCTCAGCACGACCATCTGTGCTGAAGAGATTAGACACAGTCCATAACTGTGGCATACGTATAGCTGTTGGGGCATTTTCAACGAGCCGAGTTATATGCCTGTATGCTGAGTCTGCAGAACCTCCTCTGCAGTATAGGCGCAACATGTTATTAGCCAATTATGGCTGTGGACTTAATTGCATGCCCACACATCCATCGTTTACGCCGTTCTTTAAGACCTTCATGGACGTGCGTTATAGGAACACTACTACTAAACCAAAGCCACCTAGTTTTCGTTTCCGGGAGCTCCTTAAACATCTTGATACTGACATGCCCAAGATGTATTCTAGGGGTGAGAGGACATACCCTCCTTGGTTGAGCAGAGCGTCCTCGGTTGATCTGGGCATGACTAAATATGATAAATCTACCATGTCTATGTCTAGTATATGCACATGTTTTTTTAGAATTTTTATCGCGATATGAGGACCATTTTGTAATTTATACTGATGGCTCCAAGAACTCAAATGGTGTTGTTTGTGCTTACGTGTGTGGAACCGAACCGTATACATTCGGATTCCACACTAGCACTTCCATTTTTTTGCAGAGCTTTACGCAATATACCGGGCCATCTTACACTTACGTGGACGAAAGTTGGGGGACTGCTTAATCCTGAGTGATTCCTTCAGTGCACTTCAAAGCCTACGGCAGCTGTACAACTACCACCCTATTGTGCAGCGTATACAGGATGTCCTCCACTTTTTACACGCTTCTGGCGTTAACGTGGTGTGTGCAAGGATCCCTAGTCACGTAGGCTTGCGGGGGAAAGAAATAGCGGATTCAGCTGCCAAGACGTCTCTCATGAAGCCCAGGGTTCGAATACCATCTGTGACATCGAAAGTCTTTAGGGCCGTATTGCGGAGAGCTGTGCAAACCTGCTTGCAGGAAGAGTGGTCCGCTCTCCGCAATAATAAACTTAGATCTGTCAAAGAACTTCCCTTTCCCTGGGTTACCTCCTGTCGGTCATCTCGTCGTGAGGAGTTGAGTTTGGCACGGTTACGAATTGGGCACTACTTTTTTACTCATAGTTTTCTTTTTGAAAAGGAGCCTTCTCCACTGTGTCCGTTTTGCAATGAAGCGTTGTCTGTACGACACGTGCTGCTAGAGTGTTTTCACGTGGCAGACCTTAGGACGTCTCTGCAGCTGCCGGTCGGCTTTGCAGAAATGCTAGCGGACGATAACGCAGTAGTGAAGAAGGTTTTTAGATTCTTTTCGAGATTAGATTTTAGGAGCTAGGAAATAGAATTTATGGCTGTTTAGATGACATCTCTATTTTTTTAACGCGTATGTATTTTTTGTCATTCTATTGACATATTTATAGTGTTTTAGAATAATTTATATCTGGCTTTTGCCATGAAGAGTTTCTTTTAAAAAGGGCGCTGATGACCTCTGTAGTTGAGCGCCCTTATAATCATCACTCACTCACTCGCATGCTGGAGATCCGTTACAGTGTTGACCAATGTGACCATAACGCTGACGTACCGTCGAACGCACGGGTGGTTGCCACTCCACGCGAGGAGTTGAATGGCTTATTCATCGTAATAGTTACACGATAGCTGTGTAGCATGCTTGCCTTCAATAATGATGCTGATTGGGAGACAGATAGCGCCTCAATTAGGTGCGTGCCGTTTCGGGATCGTATACAAGGGTTGAGAGGACAAGCAATTTAGTTTAATCCCCTCTGGATGGTAAAAGGGTTAACTGTCGTAAACTTCTGCCCTTCTTCAGTTCGACTGACTACCAAGTTGCGAGGACCACAAGACTCGACTACTTCTTTTCTATTGCTACCACAATTTTTTGATTTGGTATTAAATGCAGTGTTTACCATAATAGTTGGTGTAAGTTTCATCCTCCAGTGCTCCCCACCCACCACGGAGCGCAACAAATGGTCATCCCACTCTGATGAGAGGGGCACACAGGGCTATAGCGAGCTCGCCTTCCCACTTACCTGGGAGTTCCGTAAAATACCTAGTCATGCCTGATTGATTAGGGGTGGGTTAAACCCTAACCTCCCGTTTAAGCGAAGCAGAAGCCAAAGTAGTGTATTAGAAATGCGCACCCTCCCCGAATTCAGAAAAACACTGTTACGTGTTCAGATACGCATCCCTCAACTACCAGGACAAACTTTCCGCCGACACGGGTCTCCGCGCACGGCCTACACTTGGGTGGGCCTGTTGACCGTCTGCCTAAACCACGAAGAAGACCCCACACGAGGTAGACTATTGGCTTGGGGCCCCGGATGTTCCTAACCCGTACCTACGGCAGTAGGCCCCTGGGGGTAGCCTTACCTACAGGTGAATATAAAGGTTTTCTAACGGAAAATTAATAACCATGAAAACGAGTTATTCGGTATTCGTAATAGTAATTAGTGCACGTATAGAAGATGAATTTTAAATAATTAACAGAAATTATATTAACTTGAAAATAGGGATTTATCGATGTGTTGGAGTTAACCTAGAGTGATTGAATGAGAAACAAAGTTCAAGTAAAATGTAATCCAGAATGTACAATTAAACAATATTTACGAAATCGGTGTCATATAAAATTTTATTCCTCTCAGTACAAATCAGCACCTGAAAATAGATACGATGACTTTTATTTAATCAAATTCAACTCAGACGATACAATTGGGTTACCTGAAGAAACTGAGGCGCACAAACTGACGACATGGGGAAGAATTTTGCATGCAGTGATTAAATGCCGCTGCAGATTTCGCCGGAACGTGTGGCTGATTAAGCTGGAGAATAATATGCGCACAATTATGCGTCACAACTTTAGGGCTTAGAATTGGTGGCACGTTTGTTTATACAACGGTCAACAGAAACTTAATACTAATATCTACACATAGTTAGACAATCAAGACCACCAACTGTTAGTTAAAATACTTCAATGTATGAGACCTCCGAAGCGGACTCCTCTTCGTGGTTGAGGGAGATGGTCAACAGGCCCACCCACGTGTAGGCCGTGCGTGGAGACCCGTGTCGGTGGAAAGGTTTGTCCTGGTAGTTGAGGGATGCGTATCTGAGCTCGTAACAGTTATTTTTTCTGAATTCGGGGAGGGTGCGCATTTCTAATACACTACTTTGGCTTCTGCTTCGCCTAAACGGGAGGTTAGGGACTAACCCACCCCTAATCAATCGGCCAGGACTAGGTATTGTACCGACCTCCAGGGTGAGTGGGACGGCGAGCTCGCTATATCCCCTGTGTAGCCCTGTCATCCCAGTGGGATGACCCCTTGTTGGACTCCGTGGTGGGTGGGGAGCACTGGGGGATGAAATTTAGACCAACATTTATGGCTAAACTACACCCCCCAAAACACAATAAACGTGGAAAAGATTTATTTGAAAACAGTGATAAACAAGTAGTTGAGTGTGGTCCTCGCTACTTAGTTATTAAACGAACGGAGGAAGCTAGAACGTTTTCTACGGTTAATCCGTTTATTATACAGAAAGGTCTTGACAAAATAGCTGGTGCTGTTAAATCATGTACAAAATCCAGAAATGGCACGCTGCTGGTGGAAGCAACTACAGCATCCCAAGCTGCAAAGATACTGAAAGCCAACATACTGGGCAGTTATCCAGTCAAAGTGGAGATGCATAGGACCCTGAATACCTCGCGCGGTGTTGTAAACACTAGCGCATTGGATGGAATGTCCAACGAGGATATTCAGGAGAACCTCCTGGAACAAGGCGTAACTGCAGTCTATCGTGTCCAAAGGAGACAACGAGGGGATATGGTTCCCACTCGTACCCTGTTCCTGACCTTTGATCGGGTAGATCTCCCTCAAAGAATCAGGGCAGGATATGAAGTGATTGAGGTTAGACCATACATACCTAACCCTCTGAGATGCTACCAATGTCAGCGGTTCGGTCACACTAGTGCATTCTGTAAAGGCGCACCTACATGTGTCAGCTGCGGAGCCGGCATGCATGAAAATGCATGTACATCACCTCCAGCATGCGTAAATTGTAGCGGTGAACATCCATCAAGTTCACGAGAATGTCCCCGTTATATTGAAGAGCGAGCTATTCAGGAGATCCGGGTTAAGGAAAAGGTTTCCTTTTCGGAAGCCCGGAAACTTCTATGTATCCTCAAGCCCTCTTCAACCACCTCCCGTACCTATAGCTCTGTGGCGGCTACTCCGTCACCGAAACGGGAGGCTGGTACCCAAACATCTGATATAAATGGGGCAACAATATCCGAGAAAGTTCTAGTGCCTAGATCGCAAACAAGAGCATCAGTAACACCATCTAAAACTCCGAGAACACAGACTACTGAAAATAGCAAGTCAGTGAAGTCGCCTGACAAAGCATCCACGTCTAACAACAGGACGAAATTGCCCATTGTATACCAAGCACCAGAGATCAAGTTCAAGACGCAGTATGATAGAACTGCCTTCCTGAAAGAAAGCACAAAGTCTGCTCCAGAAAAGTCCAAGAAACGTAGCCCTAGAGCGTCTCCGAGATCATCGTCGGAGTCATCTTCTGGGGAGGACTACGACCGGCGACCGTCATCTACGTCGGTCGGAATTTCCAATCGCTTCGAGCCCCTCGAATCGAAGGTTGTAGAAGGAAAACCGTCCTCTTCCATAGAGGATATGGAGCATGAAACAGCTGACCACGCTGCTACATCTGCAGCAAAGAAGAGGCAGGATAAACCTGCCGAAACTAGCCCTACACCAAAGAAAAAGGGCAAATTGATTCGGCCACCCATGAAGTCGTCTTAATGTAGACTACCTTTACATCTTATATCCCATAGTTCCAATGGCTATCCTACAATGGAACATACGAGGATTAAGAGCGCATCGACCAGAATTGGAACTTTTGCTCACTAAGCATCACCCCTTAGTGGTATGCTTACAAGAGACTAAGCTACGACCACAAGACAACTTTAAAATCAGACGCTACACACCACTGAGGTGTGATGTTGAAACAGAAGAGGGCATTCCTGCACACGGGGGTACTATGATGCTCCTCAGGGATAACATATTTGTAGATCCGTTACAGCTACAGTCTGATTTACAATCTGTAGCTGTAAGGATTAAGCTGCCATCAATAGAATTTTGCATTTGCACTGTATATCTCCCGCCATCAGATGACCTCTCGTTAGTTGACCTTGAAGATCTGGTTTCCCAACTTTCAACACCATTTCTAATAGTTGGAGACTTTAATGCCCATCACCCACTTTGGGGCTCAAATCGGGCATGTTCGAGAGGCAACCTCATTGCAAAATTCCTGGAGAGCAATAACTTGGTTCTCCTGAACACCGGAGAGCCCACATTCCTCTCAGACGCGTTTAACACCTATTCGCACATCGATTTGGCAGTGTGTTCATCCCAGTTAGCTGTTTCATTACAGTGGAATGTCATCTCTGATTTACATTCCAGCGACCACTTTCCATGTCTTCTTAGTCTCTTAGCACAAGATGTGTCTCCCTCACGTATCCCTAGATGGCGCTTTGATCGTGCCAACTGGAATCTTTACACCCAGTTGGCTGTCTTTGAATACAACGAGCACGATTCTGTGAATTATTTAGTTGATCATCTCACAGAGAAAATTCTTTCCGCTGCAGAACAGTCTATTCCACGTTCGGCTACCCAACCCGGTCGATTTCCTGTCCCATGGTGGACCAACGACTGCCGGAATGCTATTCGTGCTCGTAGACGTGCTCTAAGGGTATTCCAACGACACCCTACGCTAAGTAATCTAATTGAGTACAAGAAAGCGCGCGCAAAATCTAGGCAAATAATTAAGGATAGCAAAAAGACCTCATGGAACAAATTTGTATCATCTTTTAACAGATGTACACCCTCATCTGTTGTATGGGATAAATTAAGGCGCGTGGCCGGAAAATCAACCCACTTGCCAATCGCTGGTCTGAAAACAGCTGCAGGAGTTGTTGTTGATCCGTTTGTTGTGGCTAACACCTTCGGCTGTGCTTTCGCTCAGGTGTCTAGCTCATGCAATTATGCTCCTGAGTTTATCTCAATTAAGACTCAGGGAGAATCTCAAGGTTTCGTGTTTAGTTCCAGAAACCTTGAAGACTATAACCGCCTCTTCATCTTGGCAGAGCTAGAAAACGCTCTTTCGTCATCACGACTGACAGCACCAGGACCGGACGGAATCCACGTTCAAATGTTACAGCATCTCTCACCTGAAGGTAAGGCATTCCTGCTCGAGGTGTATAACCGTGTTTGGGTTGATGCCACGTTTCCTGAAAAGTGGCGAGAAGCTACCATTATACCTATCTTGAAAGCTGGCAAGGACCGTCACCTCCCTTCTAGCTACCGCCCTATTTCCCTCACCAGTTGCGTATGCAAGGTGATGGAACGCATGATAAATGGGCGGTTGGTATGGTGGCTGGAAACGCACAACCTACTGAATAACATCCAGTGCGGTTTCCGACGACGCCGTTCAACGGTGGATCATCTTGTGTCCATGTCGACACAGATTATGAACGGATTTCTTAAGAACTGCCAAACAGTCGGAATATTTTTTGACCTCGAAAAGGCTTATGATACGTGTTGGCGGGCAGGGTTGCTACGTACTCTGCACACCTGGAATATACGTGGACGCCTACCACTCTTCCTTCAGGAATTCCTGAAAGACCGCGTATTCCGAGTAAGGGTTGGCTCGGTTTTTTCGAACCTTTTTGTTCAAGAGAACGGTGTACCACAGGGATCGGTACTAAGTGTTACGTTGTTTGCTATTGCGATTAATTCTATCTCGAAATGTGTACCTCCAGGTGTCTCGTCATGCCTATTTGTAGACGACTTTGCCGTCTACTGTACATCTCAGCGCACTCCGTTTTTAGAGCGCCGTCTTCAGACCACCTTGGACAACCTTATGAGTTGGAGTTTAAAAAACGGCTTCCGATTTTCCGCTGAGAAAACCATCTGTGTAAACTTCTGGCGTCAGCAGAGTCGACTACCTCCAAGGCTCCGGCTAGGCGCTGATCTACTACCTTTTGCAGATGAGACGAGGTTCCTTGGATTGATATTTGATAGAAAACTTAGTTGGTCGTCGCATATAGCACAACTGAAGGCACGATGTGACCGATCTTTGAATATCTTGCGGGTACTAAGTGGAAAATCGTGGGGAGCGGATCGTGCAGTGTTATTGCGACTTTATCGGGCACTCATCCGTTCCAAATTAGACTGTGGTAGTATCGTTTATGGCTCAGCACGACCATCTGTGCTGAAGAGATTAGACACAGTCCATAACTGTGGCATACGTATTGCTGTTGGGGCATTTCCAACGAGCCGAGTTATAAGCCTGTATGCTGAGTCTGCAGAACCTCCTCTGCAGTACAGGCGCAACATGTTATTAGCCAATTATGGCTGTGGACTTAATTGCATGCCCACACATCCATCGTTTACGCCGTTCTTTAATACCTTCATGGATGTGCGTTATAGGAACACTACTATTAAACCAAAGCCAACTGGTTTTCGTTTCCGGGAGCTCCTTAGACATCTTGATACTGACATGCCCAAGATGTATCCTAGGGGGGAGAGGACATACCCTCCTTGGTTGTGCAGAGCGTCCCCGGTTGATCTGGGCATGACTAAATATGATAAATCTACCATGTCTATGTCTAGTATCCGCACATGTTTTTTAGAATTTTTATCGCGATATGAGGACCATTTTGTAATTTATACTGATGGCTCCAAGAACTCAAATGGCGTTGGTTGTGCTTTCGTGTGTGGAACCGAACCCTATACATTCGGATTCCACACTAGCACTTCCATTTTTACTGCAGAGCTTTATGCAATATACCGGGCCATTTTACACGTACGCCGACGAAAGTTGGGGGACTGCTTAATCCTGAGTGATTCCCTCAGTGCACTTCAAAGCCTACGGCAGCTGTACAGCTACCACCCTATTGTGCAGCGTATACAGGATGCCCTCCACGTTTTACACGTTTCTGGTGTTAACGTGGTGTGTGCATGGATTCCTGGTCACGTAGGCTTGCGGGGGAATGAAATGGCGGATTCAGCAGCCAAGACGGCTATCATGAAGCCCAGGGTTCGAATACCATCTGTGACATCGGAAGACTTTAGGGCCGAATTGCGGAGAGCTGTGCAAACCTGCTGGCAGGAAGAGTGGTCTGCTCTCCGCAATAATAAACTTAGATCTGTCAAAGAACTTCCTATTCCCTGGGTTACCTCCTGTCGGTCATCTCGTCGCGAGGAGGTGAGTTTGGCTCGGTTACGAATTGGACACTGCATTTTTACTCATAGTTTTCTTTTTAAAAAGGAGCCTTCTCCACTATGTCCGTTTTGTAATGAAGCGTTGTCTGTACGACACGTGCTGCTAGAGTGTTTTCACCTAGCAGACCTTAGGACGTCTCTGCAGCTGCCGGTCAGCTTTGCAGAAATATTAGCGGACGATAACGCAGTAGTGAAGAAGGTTTTTAGGTTCTTTTCGAGATTAGATTTTAGGATTTAGCAAATAGAATTTATGGTTTTTGGATGACATTTTTTTTTTTTTTTTTCCAAGGCGTATGTATTTTTTGTCTTTTTTAACATATACTGTTTTTAGAATAATTTATATCTGGCTTTTGCCATGACCAGTTTCATTTAAAAAGGGCGCTGATGACCTCTGTAGTTGAGCGCCCTTATACTCATCATCACTCACTCACTCACTCTTCTCCAGTATTAAATAATAACGCATTCAGGGTGAAAGATAAATAAAGTATTATCAAAAACATAGATGTTAGTCATAAAAAGACTGAATGTTCAACTAATAAGCATTTGGTTACTAGCAAAAAGTTTAATAAAATGTTAAAGCCATTTCTAAGATAAGTGAATTGGCATCAGAATCAGCGAAAAGTCGGCAGAGCTCTAGAAAAGAAGATGTCAAGTTTTCTAAGACAAAATCTAATCGTGCACCTAAAGAGCGTCCAACTTTGGATAAAAGCTATAGTCATAAATACTCTGATACTTCAAGCAAAGATAAAACAGCAAGCTCTGATGATCATTCACATTGAAAATCTTCTTACAGTTCAAGGCTAAAGTTTTCATCTCATAGTTCATTATACAGATCAGCAGTAAAGAATCCCTTTTCTCCCAGTTCACCAAAAGGCACTTCAGTGAGAGAACCTTGTGTTTCCAAATCTATAAAGGGTTTAAGTTAAAAAACGCGATTAAAGGAATTGGATTATAAAACCTGAAGAATCCTAAAAGAACGACGGAACCACAAAAAGCTAGAAAATAAAGGCAGCATGACCAGTTTCTTTTAAAAATGGCACTGATGGCCTCTGCAGTTGAGCGCCCTTATACTCATCATCATCATCATCATCATTGATAGTTATTTGGTACTTATAGTTTTTAATTGTTTCTTTTTATTCATTTGGGCTTGTTAATTTTATTGTCATTTTGTTTTGAATTGTTTTTAAAATTTTGAATAATTTATATCTGGATATTGCCAAGAATTAGTTGTAAGGGCGCTGATGACCGCTGCAGTTGAGCGCCCTTATACAGATATTATCATATCATCACTGGTTAGAAATGATGGTGTCCTAATTACTAAAAGAAAGCATTAGCAGAGGTAGAATTCTATATTGCCTTAATATATATTTTCATGATTGAAGAATGTTAAATAGCAAAGGTTTATAAGCATAATAGTTTTGATAAGTTTTAATATTGATCTCTAATATTTTATAGCAAACAACCGTGTGTTTATTATTATTTGTGTATTTAAGCCATTTATTTAGCCACAATAAAGCACAAAGTGATTTTTATTTTATGGTGAGCTAAGCTCTGCTTCCATAGTAAGGAAAACTGCAGGTCTTAACGGGGTTTTAGCGATTCATATATACTTGCACGTTTTACCTTACTCTAAAAATGTCATTTTACTGACGTAATTTCCTATACTTGCTCTCGAATACCAAAATTGACTCTCATTCTCTAGGTATACATTTAAATCTTCGAGAGCCAAGTTAACAATATATCCGTCATTATTCTTTACGAAGAAATCATTAGTGCAAATTTCAGTTATCTGGTGTATTTTAAGATCCCATTTTTAGCTCGTTGTTTGATATTCTACATACGTATTTAATATCTTGTCTTCCTCTTTTTATTTCTTCTGCTCTTGGTTCTATGAAACTTTTCAATTGAGCAAAGGGCTTGCTTATCTCTCACTTGTTTTATCTTCTCTACAAAATATATCTGATTTTTTGTTTTCAATTGCAAATGAGATTTCTCAGTGTTTCATTCCCACGAGACGCATCTTCTGGCATCTTCCTTAGCATACATTTTTGTTTCCTGTTGTCCACATTCTTCAGATGTCCTGCAGTGGTCTTGTAGCCACAGAGGAATGGAGGATTACCAGGTTTTTACCTCATTTCTTTGAGATTACGAAAGAAGCAATGTCTACCTTGGGAATGGAATGGATTCGGGTGGCACCAGTTCCTTAATACTTGCAGTTTCCATTTTTGCAGGATAAATAGAAAAATATGTCATCTTGTAGCCATGCATCTGGTTTCATCTGAAAATGTCCACATTCCGAGCCAATAGATCAGCTAAACTTATCCGAGCTAGATGGCGCCTGGTAAAGCAAGAGCCTCGGTTCAGAGGCTCCTGGGTTCGAGTTTTCAACCAGCCACCCTGAGCATGGTTTCTTGATAGATTTCCCTAAGTGAAAGTCGAACGCTGTACCATGAAAAGGATTATTATACGTGTTTGAGGGCAGGGTAGCTACGCACTCTGCACACCTGGAGTGGACGCCTACCACTCTTCCTCCCCCCAGGGGCCTACTTCGGTAGGTACGGGTTTGGCGAACCCGGGGTCCCGAGCCAACAGTCTCCCTCGTGTGGGCTCCTCTTCGTGGTTGAGGGAGACGGTCAACAGGCCCACCCACGTGTAGGCCGTGCGTGGAGACCCGTGTCGGTGGAAAGGTTTGTCCTGGTGGTTGAGGGATGCGTATCTGAGCTCGTAACAGTATTTTTCTGAATTCGGGGAGGGTGCGCATTTCTAATACACTACTTTGGCTTCTGCTTCGCCTAAACGGGAGGTTAGGGACTAACCCACCCCTAATCAATCGGCCAGGACTAGGTATTGTACCGAACTCCAGGGTGAGTGGGACGGCGAGCTCGCTATATCCCCTGTGTAGCCCTGTCATCCCAGTGGGGTGACCCCTTGTTGGACTCCGTGGTGGGTGGGGAGCCCTGGGGGATGAAATTTAGACCAACATTTATGGTTAACATACACCCCCCAAAAAACAATAAACGTGGAAAGGATTTATTTGAAAACAGTGTTAAGCAAGTAGTTGAGTGTGGTCCTCGCTACTTAGTTATTAAACGAACGGAGGAAGGTAGAACTTTTTCTACGGTTAATCCGTTTATTATACAGAAAGGTCTTGACAAAATAGCTGGTGCTGTTAAATCATGTACAAAATCTAGAAATGGCACGCTGCTGGTGGAAGCAACTACAGCATCCCAGGCAGCAAAGATACTGAGAGCCAACATGCTGGGCAGTTATCCAGTCAAAGTGGAGATGCATAGGACCCTGAATTCCTCGCGCGGTGTTGTAAACACTAGCGCGTTGGATGGAATGTCCAACGAGGATATTCAGGAGAACCTCCAGGAACAAGGCGTAACTGCAGTCCATCGTGTCCAAAGGAGAGAACGAGGGGATATGGTTCCTACTCGTAGGAACTTGCAAGGACCGTCACCTCCCTTCTAGCTACCGCCCTATTTCCCTCACCAGTTGCGTATGCAAGGTGATGGAACGCATGATAAATGGGCGGTTGGTATGGTGGCTGGAAACCCACAACCTACTGAATAACATCCAGTGCGGTTTCCGACGACGCCGCTCAACAGTGGATCATCTTGTGTCCATGTCGACACAGATTATGAACGGATTTCTTAAGAACTATCAAACAGTCGGAATATTTTTTGACCTCGAAAAGGCTTATGATACGTGTTGGCGGGCAGGGTTGCTACGTACTCTGCACACCTGGAATATACGTGGACGCCTACCACTCTTCCTTCAGGAATTCCTGAAAGACCGCGTATTCCGAGTAAGGGTTGGCTCGGTGTTTTCGAACCTTTTTGTTCAAGAGAACGGTGTACCACAGGGATCGGTACTAAGTGTTACGTTGTTTGCTATTGCGATTAATTCTATCTCGAAATGTGTACCTCCAGGTGTCTCGTCATGCCTATTTGTAGACGACTTTGCCGTGTACTGTACATCTCAGCGCACTCCGTTTTTAGAGCGCCGTCTTCAGACCACCTTGGACAACCTTAAGAGTTGGGGTTTAAAAAACGGCTTCCGATTTTCCGCTGAGAAAACCATCTGTGTAAACTTCTGGCGTCAGCAGAGTCGACTACCTCCAAGGCTCCGGCTAGGCGCTGATCTACTACCTTTTGCAGATGAGGCGAGGTTCCTTGGATTGATATTTGATAGAAAACTTAGTTGGTCGTCGCATATAGCACAACTGAAAGCACGATGTGACCGATCTTTGAATATCTTGCGGGTACTAAGTGGAAAATCGTGGGGAGCGGATCGTGCAGTGTTATTGCGACTTTATCGGGCACTCATCCGTTCCAAATTAGACTATGGTAGTATCGTTTATGGCTCAGCACGACCATCTGTGCTGAAGAGATTAGACACAGTCCATAACTGTGGCATACGTATAGCTGTTGGGGCATTTCCAACGAGCCGAGTTATAAGCCTGTATGCTGAGTCTGCAGAACCTCCTCTGCAGTACAGGCGCAACATGTTATTAGCCAATTATGGCTGTGGACTTAATTGCATGCCCACACATCCATCGTTTACGCCGTTCTTTAACACCTTCATGGACGTGCGTTATAGGAACACTACTATGAAACCAAAGCCACCTGGTTTTCGTTTCCTGGAGCTCCTTAGACATCTTGATACTGACATGCCCAAGATGTATCCTAGGGGGGAGAGGACATACCCTCCTTGGTTGTGCAGAGCGTCCCCGGTTGATCTGGGCATGACTAAATATGATAAATCTACCATGTCTATGTCTAGTATCCGCACATGTTTTTTAGAATTTTTATCGCGATATGAGGACCATTTTGTAATTTATACTGATGGCTCCAAGAACTCAAATGGCGTTGGTTGTGCTTACGTGTGTGGAACCGAACCCTATACATTCGGCTTTCACACTAGCACTTCCATTTTTACTGCAGAGCTTTATGCAATATACCGGGCCATTTTACACGTACGCCGACGAAAGTTGGGGGACTGCTTAATCCTGAGTGATTCCCTCAGTGCACTTCAAAGCCTACGGCAGCTGTACAACTACCACCCTATTGTGCAGCGTATACAGGATGCCCTCCACGTTTTACACGCTTCTGGCGTTAACGTGGTGTGTGCATGGATCCCTGGTCACGTAGGCTTGCGGGGGAATGAAATGGCGGATTCAGCAGCCAAGACGGCTATCATGAAGTCCAGGGTTCGAATACCATCTGTGACATCGGAAGACTTTAGGGCCGAATTGCGGAGAGCTGTGCAAACCTGCTGGCAGGAAGAGTGGTCTGCTCTCCGCAATAACAAACTTAGATCTGTCAAAGAACTTCCGATTCCCTGGGTTACCTCCTGTCGGTCATCTCGTCGCGAGGAGGTGAGTTTGGCTCGGTTACGAATTGGGCACTGCTTTTTTACTCATAGTTTTCTTTTTAAAAAGGAGCCTTCTCCACTATGTCCGTTTTGCAATGAAGCGTTGTCTGTACGACACGTGCTGCTAGAGTGTTTTCACCTAGCAGACCTTAGGACGTCTCTGCAGTTGCCGGTCAGCTTTGCAGAAATGCTAGCGGACGATCACTCAGTAGTGGAGAAGGTTTTTAGATTCTTTTCGAGATTAGATTTCAGGATTTAGCAAATAGAATTTATGGTTTTTGGATGACATTTTTATTTTATTTATTTTTTTTTTCAAGGCGTATGTATTTTTTGTCTTTTTTAACATATACTGTTTTTAGAATAATTTATATCTGGCTTTTGCCATGACCAGTTTCATTTAAAAAGGGCGCTGATGACCTCTGTAGTTAAGCGCCCTTATACTCATCATCATCATCATCATCATCATCGAAGTGTGTACCTCCGGGGGTCTCATCATTCCTATTGGGAGGCGACTTTGATGATTTCGAGACTAGGACACTTTTTCTTCAATGTCACTGGATGAAGACTCAGGTAAATTGCACTTTCGGAAGCGTTGCTCACATTAAAATGCGTTGTTAAACTATTATTTAATATAATTGTGCCATCATGATTATTTAGACATTGTTCAATAATTTTATCCCTTCTGACATAGAGCATCCCCATAAAAGGTTATGGCTGTTAAAGTCACTCAAGATTAAGAATGTCTTGGGAAGTTGGGCAAGAGGGTTGTCCATTTCATTGACATTTAAGTCCTTACTATTAGCCAGGTATGTAGAACATATGGCGACATCTACATTTACTCTGATTCTGGCTGCAGAGACGTGTAATGTAGTTTGAATAAGAATGTTACGCAGAAACAGCTTGATTGGACAAAAATTGTCACACCGCCACTAGGAATAGTGGAATTTTACCTAATGTTAAAACTAGATGTGTATTGACGGAGTTGTGCCCAATACCTTTCTTTAAAGCTGGTTTCTTGGAGACATAGTACCTTTCGTATGTACTCATTGATGAGCAATTTAATTTAAGGTATTCTTGTATAAAACCGGTGTAACTTCACAGAATTAGGTCCATAATTATTATGAAGTTGAGGTTTCACCCTTTTTAATTAGTGGAGAACACCGGTTTTACTACCTTTGCAAGTTAGAGTTGGTTAAACCTGACTTAAAACTTAGCTAAGGCTAGCAAATTACGTGAAAATTCCTTAGCCACATCAACAACAGTTGTGACACCCCTACTCCTGTCAAAAATGTTCAGTAGTTGGTTTAGAGAGAGGATAAACTCAGCAGATTGTGATTCAATCATTGCCTTGGTATCATGCCACATATATTTATCTTCATTACCGGGGTAGGTTATTTCTCCCTTTTCTGTTCGACGGATGTTTCCTTTAATTTTCCCATTTCATCAGGGAATTCTTCAGAGTCCGAATAATCTGTAACTTTGGTTTATTTCTGTGTTTGAAATAATGAAATAAAAGAGGTCATATCTGAGTTATTGGAAAACAATGGTCGCTTCAATTTTGTAGTGAGGCTGCAGTGGAAATCAGAATCCATTTTAAAATCACCCCTGGAAATTAGCGATGTGCAAGTCGGGGGCTTGGGAACTGGGAAGTTTGTAGGTTTAAGTGAAGCAGTAGATGAAGCCAGTTTGGAAACGTTGCCTTCTGTAGTATGGTTATTTGATTGCACCGGGACTTCGCTTTTCATTGATATAGTACTGCTAGTAATCTCTATATTAATAGTGAGGATTTGAAGTGGAACATTATTACCCAATAATCTTCTATACTAAACATATCCTCTCTTTCATCCTGCAAATCGTGATACTTCATAAAAAATTAGCCACCAACTACCCACCGTCTATTATTATAAATCCGTTATAATATCAGTAAGAGGTAAAGTCCCGGAATGGCAAAACGTCGAAGGCTCTTTGCCCTCGGAGAAGAACGCCTCTTCATAAAAAATTAGCCACCAACTACTCACCGTCTATTATTATAAATCCGTTATAATATCAGTAAGAGGTAAAGTCCCGGAATGGCAAAACGTCGAAGGCTCTTTGCCCTCGGAGAAGAACGCCTCTTCATAAAAAATTAGCCACCAACTACCCACCGTCTATTATTATAAATCCATTATAATATCAGTAAGAGGCAAAGTCCCGGAATGGCAAAACGTCGAAGGCTCTTTGCCCTCGGAGAAGAACGCCTCTTCATAAAAAATTAGCCACCAACTACCCACCGTCTATTATTATAAATCCATTATAATATCAGTAAGAGGCAAAGTCCCGGAATGGCAAAACGTCGAAGGCTCTTTGCCCTCGGAGAAGAACGCCTCTTCATAAAAAATTAGCCACCAACTACCCACCGTCTATTATTATAAATCCAATATAATATCAGTAAGAGGCAAAGTCACGGAATGGCAAAACGTCGAAGGCTCTTTGCCCTCGGAGAAGAACGCCTCTTCATAAAAAATTAGCCACCAGCTACCCACCGTCTATTATTATAAATCCATTATAATATAAGTAAGAGGCAAAGTCACGGAATGGCAAAACGTCGAAGGCTCTTTGCCCTCGGAGAAGAACGCCTCTTCATAAAAAATTAGCCACCAACTACCCACCGTCTATTATTATAAATCCATTATAATATCAGGAAGAGGCAAAGTCCCGGAATGGCAAAACGTCGAAGGCTCTTTGCCCTCGGAGAAGAACGCCTCTTCATAAAAAATTAGCCACCAGCAACCCACCGTCTATTATTATAAATCCATTATAATATCAGTAAGAGGCAAAGTCCCGGAATGGCAAAACGTCGAAGGCTCTTTGCCCTCGGAGAAGAACGCCTCTTCATAAAAAATTAGCCACCAGCTACCCACCGTCTATTATTATAAATCCATTATAATATCAGTAAGAGGCAAAGTCCCGGAATGGCAAAACGTCGAAGGCTCTTTGCCCTCGGAGAAGAACGCCTTTTCATAAAAAATTAGCCACCAAGTACCCACCGTCTATTATTATAAATCCATTATAATATCAGTAAGAGGCAAAGTCCCGGAATGGCAAAACGTCGAAGGCTCTTTGCCCTCGGAGAAGAACGCCTCTTCATAAAAAATTAGCCACCAGCTGCCCACCGTCTATTATTATAAATCCATTATAATATCAGTAAGAGGCAAAGTCCCTGAATGGCAAAACGTCGAAGGCTCTTTGCCCTCGGAGAAGAACGCCTCTTCATAAAAAATTAGCCACCATCTACCCACCGTCTATTATTATAAATCCATTATAATATCAGTAAGAGGCAAAGTCCCGGAATGGCAAAACGTCGAAGGCTCTTTGCCCTCGGAGAAGAACGCCTCTTCATAAAAAATTAGCCACCAGCTGCCCACCGTCTATTATTATAAATCCATTATAATATCAGTAAGAGGCAAAGTCCCTGAATGGCAAAACGTCGAAGGCTCTTTGCCCTCGGAGAAGAACGCCTCTTCATAAAAAATTAGCCACCAGCTACCCACCGTCTATTATTATAAATCCATTATAATATCAGTAAGAGGCAAAGTCCCTGAATGGCAAAACGTCGAAGGCTCTTTGCCCTCGGAGAAGAACGCCTCTTCATAAAAAATTAGCCACCAGCTACCCACCGTCTATTATTATAAATCCATTATAATATCAGTAAGAGGCAAAGTCCCGGAATGGCAAAACGTCGAAGGCTCTTTGCCCTCGTAGAAGAACGCCTCTTCATAAAAAATTAGCCACCAGCTACCCACCGTCTATTATTATAAATCCATTATAATATCTGTAAGAGGCAAAGTCCCGGAATGGCAAAACGTCGAAAGCTCTTTGCCCTCGGAGAAGAACGCCTCTTCATAAAAAATTAGCCACCAATTACCCACCGTCTATTATTATAAATCCATTATAATGTCAGTAAGAGGCAAAGTCCCGGAATGGCAAAACGTCGAAGGCTCTTTGCCCTCGGAGAAGAACGCCTCTTCATAAAAAATTAGCCACCAACTACCCACCGTCTATTATTATAAATCCATTATAATATCAGTAAGAGGCAAAGTCCCGGAATGGCAAAACGTCGAAGGCTCTTTGCCCTCGGAGAAGAACGCCTCTTCATAAAAAATTAGCCACCAGCTACCCACCGTCTATTATTATAAATCCATTATAATATCAGTAAGAGGCAAAGTCCCGGAATGGCAAAACGTCGAAGGCTCTTTGCCCTCGGAGAAGAACGCCTCTTCATAAAAAATTAGCCACCAGCTAACCACCGTCTATTATTATAAATCCATTATAATATCAGTAAGAGGCAAAGTCCCGGAATGGCAAAACGTCGAAGGCTCTTTGCCCTCGGAGAAGAACGCCTCTTCATAAAAAATTAGCCACCAACTACCCACCGTCTATTATTATAAATCCATGATAATGTCAGTAAGAGGCAAAGTCCCGGAATGGCAAAACGTCGAAGGCTCTTTGCCCTCGGAGAAGAACGCCTCTTCATAAAAAATTAGCCACCAACTACCCACCGTCTATTATTATAAATCCATTATAATATCAGTAAGAGGCAAAGTCCCGGAATGGCAAATCGTCGAAGGCTCTTTGTCCTCGGAGAAGAACGCCTCTTCATAAAAAATTAGCCACCAACTACCCACCGTCTATTATTATAAATCCATTATAATATCAGTAAGAGGCAAAGTCCCGGAATGGCAAAACGTCGAAGGCTCTTTGCCCTCGGAGAAGAACGCCTCTTCATAAAAAATTAGCCACCAGCTACCCACCGTCTATTATTATAAATCCATTATAATATCAGTAAGAGGCAAAGTCACGGAATGGCAAAACGTCGAAGGCTCTTTGCCCTCGGAGAAGAACGCCTCTTCATAAAAAATTAGCCACCAACTACCCACCGTCTATTATTATAAATCCATTATAATATCAGTAAGAGGCAAAGTCCCGGAATGCCAAAACATCGAAGGCTCTTTGCCCTCGGAGAAGAACGCCTCTTCATAAAAAATTAGCCACCAAGTACCCACCGTCTATTATTATAAATCCATTATAATATCAGTAAGAGGCAAAGTCCCGGAATGGCAAAACGTCGAAGGCTCTTTGCCCTCGGAGAAGAACGCCTCTTCATAAAAAATTATCCACCAGCTACCCACCGTCTATTATTATAAATCCATTATAATATCAGTAAGAGGCAAAGTCCCGGAATGGCAAAACGTCGAAGGCTCTTTGCCCTCGGAGAAGAACGCCTCTTCATAAAAAATTAGCCACCAACTACCCACCGTCTATTATTATAAATCTATGATAATGTCAGTAAGAGGCAAAGTCCCGGAATGGCAAAACGTCGAAGGCTCTTTGCCCTCGGAGAAGAACGCCTCTTCATAAAAAATTAGCCACCAACTACCCACCGTCTATTATTATAAATCCATTATAATATCAGTAAGAGGCAAAGTCCCGGAATGGCAAAACGTCGAAGGCTCTTTGTCCTCGGAGAAGAACGCCTCTTCATAAAAAATTGGCCACCGACTACCCACCGTCTATTATTATTAATCCATTATAATATCAGTAAGAGGCAAAGTCCCGGAATGGCAAAACGTCGAAGGCTCTTTGCCCTCGGAGAAGAACGCCTCTTCATAAAAAATTAGCCCCCAGCTACCCACCGTCTATTATTATAAATCCATTATAATATCAGTAAGAGGCAAGGTCCCGGAATGGCAAAACGTCGAAGGCTCTTTGCCCTCGGAGAAGAACGCCTCTTTATAAAAAATTAGCCACCAACTACCCACCGTCTATTATTATAAATCCATTATAATGTCAGTAAGAGGCGAAGTCCCCGAATGGTAAAACGTCAAAGGCTCTTTGCCCTCGGAGAAGAACGCCTCTTCATAAAAAATTAGCCACCAACTACCCACCGTCTATTATTATAAGTCCATTATAATATCAGTAAGAGGCAAAGTCCCGGAATGGCAAAACGTCGAAGGTTCTTTGCCCTAGGAGAAGAACGCCTCTTCATAAAAAATTAGCCACCAACTACCCACCGTCTATTATTATAAATCCATTATTATATCAGTAAGAGGCAAAGTCCCGGAATGGCAAAACGTCGAAGGCTCTTTGCCCTCGGAGAAGAATGCCTCTTCATAAAAAATTAGCCACCAACTACCCACCGTCTATTATTATAAATCCATTATAATATCAGTAAGAGGCAAAGTCCCGGAATGGCAAAACGTCGAAGGCTCTTTGCCCTCGGAGAAGAATGCCTCTTCATAAAAAATTAGCCACCAACTACCCACCGTCTATTATTATAAATCCATTATAATATCAGTAAGAGGCAAAGTCCCGGAATGGCAAAACGTCGAAGGCTCTTTGCCCTCGGAGAAGAACGCCTCTTCATAAAAAATTAGCCACCAACTACCCACCGTCTATTATTATAAATCCATTATAATATCAGTAAGAGGCAAAGTCCCGGAATGGCAAAACGTCGAAGGCTCTTTGCCCTCGGAGAAGAACGCCTCTTCATAAAAAATTAGCCACCAACTACCCACCGTCTATTATTATAAATCCATTATAATATCAGTAAGAGGCAAAGTCCCGGAATAGCAAAACGTCGAAGGCTCTTTGCCCTCGGAGAAGAACGCCTCTTCATAAAAAATTAGCCACCAACTACCCACCGTCTATTATTATAAATCCATTATAATATCAGTAAGAGGCAAAGTCACGGAATGGCAAAACGTCGAAGGCTCTTTGCCCTCGGAGAATAACGCCTCTTCATAAAAAATTAGCCACCAGCTACCCACCGTCTATTATTATAAATCCATTATAATATCAGTAAGAGGCAAAGTCACGGACTGGCAAAACGTCGAAGGCTCTTTGCCCTCGGAGAAGAACGTCTCTTCATAAAAAATTAGCCACCAACTACCCACCGTATATTATTATAAATCCATTATAATATCAGTAAGAGGCAAAGTCCCGGAATGCCAAAACATCGAAGGCTCTTTGCCCTCGGAGAAGAACGCCTCTTCATAAAAAATTAGCCACCAGCAACCCACCGTCTATTATTATAAATCCATTATAATATCAGTAAGAGGCAAAGTCCCGGAATGGCAAAACGTCGAAGGCTCTTTGCCCTCGGAGAAGAACGCCTCTTCATAAAAAATTAGCCACCAGCTACCGACCGTCTATTATTATAAATCCATTATAATATCAGTAAGAGGCAAAGTCCCGGAATGGCAAAACGTCGAAGGCTCTTTGCCCTCGGAGAAGAACGCCTCTTCATAAAAAATTAGCCACCAAGTACCCACCGTCTATTATTATAAATCCATTATAATATCAGTAAGAGGCAAAGTCCCGGAATGGCAAAACGTCGAAGGCTCTTTGCCCTCGGAGAAGAACGCCTCTTCATAAAAAATTAGCCACCAGCTGCCTACCGTCTATTATTATAAATCCATTATAATATCAGTAAGAGGCAAAGTCCCTGAATGGCAAAACGTCGAAGGCTCTTTGCCCTCGGAGAAGAACGCCTCTTCATAAAAAATTAGCCACCAGCTACCCACCGTCTATTATTATAAATCCATTATAATATCAGTAAGAGGCAAAGTCCCGGAATGGCAAAACGTCGAAGGCTCTTTGCCCTCGGAGAAGAACGCCTCTTCATAAAAAATTAGCCACCAGCTACCCACCGTCTATTATTATAAATCTATTATAATATCAGTAAGAGGCAAAGTCCCGGAATGGCAAAACGTCAAAGGCTCTTTGCCCTCGGAGAAGAACGCCTCTTCATAAAAAATTAGCCACCAGCTACCCACCGTCTATTATTATAAATCCATTATAATATCAGTAAGAGGCAAAGTCCCGGAATGGCAAAACGTCGAAGGCTCTTTGCCCTCGGAGATGAACGCCTCTTCATAAAAAATTAGCCACCAATTACCCACCGTCTATTATTATAAATCCATTATAATGTCAGTAAGAGGCAAAGTCCCGGAATGGCAAAACGTCGAAGGCTCTTTGCCCTCGGAGAAGAACGCCTCTTCATAAAAAATTAGCCACCAGCTACCCACCGTCTATTATTATAAATCCATTATAATATCAGTAAGAGGCAAAGTCCCGGAATGGCAAAACGTCGAAGGCTCTTTGCCCTCGGAGAAGAACGCCTCTTCATAAAAAATTAGCCACCAACTACCCACCGTCTATTATTATAAATCCATTATAATGTCAGTAAGAGGCAAAGTCCCGGAATGGCAAAACGTCGAAGGCTCTTTGCCCTCGGAGAAGAACGCCTCTTCATAAAAAATTAGCCACCAACTACCGACCGTCTATTATTATAAATCCATTATAATATCAGTAAGAGGCAAAGTCCCGGAATGGCAAAACGTCGAAGGCTCTTTGCCCTCGGAGAAGAACGCCTCTTCATAAAAAATTAGCCACCAGCAACCCACCGTCTATTATTATAAATCCATTATAATATCAGTAAGAGGCAAAGTCCCGGAATGGCAAAACGTCGAAGGCTCTTTGCCCTCGGAGAAGAACGCCTCTTCATAAAAAATTAGCCACCAGCTACCCACCGTCTATTATTATAAATCCATTATAATATCAGTAAGAGGCAAAGTCCCGGAATGGCAAAACGTCGAAGGCTCTTTGCCCTCGGAGAAGAACGCCTTTTCATAAAAAATTAGCCACCAAGTACCCACCGTCTATTATTATAAATCCATTATAATATCAGTAAGAGGCAAAGTCCCGGAATGGCAAAACGTGGAAGGCTCTTTGCCCTCGGAGAAGAACGCCTCTTCATAAAAAATTAGCCACCAACTACCCACCGTCTATTATTATAAACCCATTATAATATCAGTAAGAGGCAAAGTCCCTGAATGGCAAAACGTCGAAGGCTCTTTGCCCTCGGAGAAGAACGCCTCTTCATAAAAAATTAGCCACCAGCTACCCACCGTCTATTATTATAAATCCATTATAATATCAGTAAGAGGCAAAGTCCCGGAATGGCAAAACGTCGAAGGCTCTTTGCCCTCGGAGAAGAACGCCTCTTCATAAAAAATTAGCCACCAGCTGCCCACCGTCTATTATTATAAATCCATTATAATATCAGTAAGAGGCAAAGTCCCTGAATGGCAAAACGTCGAAGGCTCTTTGCCCTCGGAGAAGAACGCCTCTTCATAAAAAATTAGCCACCAGCTACCCACCGTCTATTATTATAAATCCATTATAATATCAGTAAGAGGCAAAGTCCCGGAATGGCAAAACGTCGAAGGCTCTTTGCCCTCGGAGAAGAACGCCTCTTCATAAAAAATTAGCCACCAGCTACCCACCGTCTATTATTATAAATCCATTATAATATCAGTAAGAGGCAAAGTCCCGGAATGGCAAAACGTCGAAGGCTCTTTGCCCTCGGAGAAGAACGCCTCTTCATAAAAAATTAGCCACCAGCTACCCACCGTCTATTATTATAAATCCATTATAATATCTGTAAGAGGCAAAGTCCCGGAATGGCAAAACGTCGAAGGCTCTTTGCCCTCGGAGAAGAACGCCTCTTCATAAAAAATTAGCCACCAATTACCCACCGTCTATTATTATAAATCCATTATAATGTCAGTAAGAGGCAAAGTCCCGGAATGGCAAAACGTCGAAGGCTCTTTGCCCTCGGAGAAGAACGCCTCTTCATAAAAAATTAGCCACCAACTACCCACCGTCTATTATTATAAATCCATTATAATATCAGTAAGAGGCAAAGTCCCGGAATGGCAAAACGTCGAAGGCTCTTTGCCCTCGGAGAAGAACGCCTCTTCATAAAAAATTAGCCACCAGCTACCCACCGTCTATTATTATAAATCCATTATAATATCAGTAAGAGGCAAAGTCCCGGAATGGCAAAACGTCGAAGGCTCTTTGCCCTCGGAGAAGAACGCCTCTTCATAAAAAATTAGCCACCAACTACCCACCGTCTATTATTATAAATCCATTATAATATCAGTAAGAGGCAAAGTCCCGGAATGGCAAAACGTCGAAGGCTCTTTGCCCTCGGAGAAGAACGCCTCTTCATAAAAAATTAGCCACCAACTACCCACCGTCTATTATTATAAATCCATGATAATGTCAGTAAGAGGCAAAGTCCCGGAATGGCAAAACGTCGAAGGCTCTTTGCCCTCCGAGAAGAACGCCTCTTCATAAAAAATTAGCCACCAACTACCCACCGTCTATTATTATAAATCCATTATAATATCAGTAAGAGGCAAAGTCCCGGAATGGCAAATCGTCGAAGGCTCTTTGTCCTCGGAGAAGAACGCCTCTTCATAAAAAATTAGCCACCAACTACCCACCGTCTATTATTATAAATCCATTATAATATCAGTAAGAGGCAAAGTCCCGGAATGGCAAAACGTCGAAGGCTCTTTGCCCTCGGAGAAGAACGCCTCTTCATAAAAAATTAGCCACCAGCTACCCACCGTCTATTATTATAAATCCATTATAATATCAGTAAGAGGCAAGGTCACGGAATGGCAAAACGTCGAAGGCTCTTTGCCCTCGGAGAAGAACGCCTCTTCATAAAAAATTAGCCACCAACTACCCACCGTCTATTATTATAAATCCATTATAATATCAGTAAGAGGCAAAGTCCCGGAATGCCAAAACATCGAAGGCTCTTTGCCCTCGGAGAAGAACGCCTCTTCATAAAAAATTAGCCACCAAGTACCCACCGTCTATTATTATAAATCCATTATAATATCAGTAAGAGGCAAAGTCCCGGAATGGCAAAACGTCGAAGGCTCTTTGCCCTCGGAGAAGAACGCCTCTTCATAAAAAATTAGCCACCAGCTGCCCACCGTCTATTATTATAAATCCATTATAATATCAGTAAGAGGCAAAGTCCCTGAATGGCAAAACGTCGAAGGCTCTTTGCCCTCGGAGAAGAACGCCTCTTCATAAAAAATTAGCCACCAGCTACCCACCGTCTATTATTATAAATCCATTATAATATCAGTAAGAGGCAAAGTCCCGGAATGGCAAAACGTCGAAGGCTCTTTGCCCTCGGAGAAGAACGCCTCATCATAAAAAATTAGCCACCAGCTACCCACCGTCTATTATTATAAATCCATTATAATATCAGTAAGAGGCAAAGTCCCGGAATGGCAAAACGTCGAAGGCTCTTTGCCCTCGGAGAAGAACGCCTCTTCATAAAAAATTAGCCACCCGCTACCCACCGTCTATTATTATAAATCCATTATAATATCAGTAAGAGGCAAAGTCCCGGAATGGCAAAACGTCGAAGGCTCTTTGCCCTCGGAGAAGAACGCCTCTTCATAAAAAATTAGCCACCAATTACCCACCGTCTATTATTATAAATCCATTATAATGTCAGTAAGAGGCAAAGTCCCGGAATGGCAAAACGTCGAAGGCTCTTTGCCCTCGGAGAAGAACGCCTCTTCATAAAAAATTAGCCACCAACTACCCACCGTCTATTATTATAAATCCATTATAATATCAGTAAGAGGCAAAGTCCCGGAATGGCAAAACGTCGAAGGCTCTTTGCCCTCGGAGAAGAACGCCTCTTCATAAAAAATTAGCCACCAGCTACCCACCGTCTATTATTATAAATCCATTATAATATCAGTAAGAGGCAAAGTCCCGGAATGGCAAAACGTCGAAGGCTCTTTGCCCTCGGAGAAGAACGCCTCTTCATAAAAAATTAGCCACCAGCTACCCACCGTCTATTATTATAAATCCATTATAATATCAGTAAGAGGCAAAGTCCCGGAATGGCAAAACGTCGAAGGCTCTTTGCCCTCGGAGAAGAACGCCTCTTCATAAAAAATTAGCCACCAACTACCCACCGTCTATTATTATAAATCCATTATAATGTCAGTAAGAGGCAAAGTCCCGGAATGGCAAAACGTCGAAGGCTCTTTGCCCTCGGAGAAGAACGCCTCTTCATAAAAAATTAGCCACCAACTACCGACCGTCTATTATTATAAATCCATTATAATATCAGTAAGAGGCAAAGTCCCGGAATGGCAAAACGTCGAAGGCTCTTTGCCCTCGGAGAAGAACGCCTCTTCATAAAAAATTAGCCACCAGCAACCCACCGTCTATTATTATAAATCCATTATAATATCAGTAAGAGGCAAAGTCCCGGAATGGCAAAACGTCGAAGGCTCTTTGCCCTCGGAGAAGAACGCCTCTTCATAAAAAATTAGCCACCAGCTACCCACCGTCTATTATTATACATCCATTATAATATCAGTAAGAGGCAAAGTCCCGGAATGGCAAAACGTCGAAGGCTCTTTGCCCTCGGAGAAGAACGCCTTTTCATAAAAAATTAGCCACCAAGTACCCACCGTCTATTATTATAAATCCATTATAATATCAGTAAGAGGCAAAGTCCCGGAATGGCAAAACGTGGAAGGCTCTTTGCCCTCGGAGAAGAACGCCTCTTCATAAAAAATTAGCCACCAGCTGCCCACCGTCTATTATTATAAACCCATTATAATATCAGTAAGAGGCAAAGTCCCTGAATGGCAAAACTTCGAAGGCTCTTTGCCCTCGGAGAAGAACGCCTCTTCATAAAAAATTAGCCACCAGCTACCCACCGTCTATTATTATAAATCCATTATAATATCAGTAAGAGGCAAAGTCCCGGAATGGCAAAACGTCGAAGGCTCTTTGCCCTCGGAGAAGAACGCCTCTTCATAAAAAATTAGCCACCAGCTGCCCACCGTCTATTATTATAAATCCATTATAATATCAGTAAGAGGCAAAGTCCCTGAATGGCAAAACGTCGAAGGCTCTTTGCCCTCGGAGAAGAACGCCTCTTCATAAAAAATTAGCCACCAGCTACCCACCGTCTATTATTATAAATCCATTATAATATCAGTAAGAGGCAAAGTCCCGGAATGGCAAAACGTCGAAGGCTCTTTGCCCTCGGAGAAGAACGCCTCTTCATAAAAAATTAGCCACCAGCTACCCACCGTCTATTATTATAAATCCATTATAATATCAGTAAGAGGCAAAGTCCCGGAATGGCAAAACGTCGAAGGCTTTTGCCCTCGGAGAAGAACGCCTCTTCATAAAAAATTAGCCACCAGCTACCCACCGTCTATTATTATAAATCCATTATAATATCTGTAAGAGGCAAAGTCCCGGAATGGCAAAACGTCGAAGGCTCTTTGCCCTCGGAGAAGAACGCCTCTTCATAAAAAATTAGCCACCAATTACCCACCGTCTATTATTATAAATCCATTATAATGTCAGTAAGAGGCAAAGTCCCGGAATGGCAAAACGTCGAAGGCTCTTTGCCCTCGGAGAAGAACGCCTCTTCATAAAAAATTAGCCACCAACTACCCACCGTCTATTATTATAAATCCATTATAATATCAGTAAGAGGCAAAGTCCCGGAATGGCAAAACGTCGAAGGCTCTTTGCCCTCGGAGAAGAACGCCTCTTCATAAAAAATTAGCCACCAGCTACCCACCGTCTATTATTATAAATCCATTATAATATCAGTAAGAGGCAAAGTCCCGGAATGGCAAAACGTCGAAGGCTCTTTGCCCTCGGAGAAGAACGCCTCTTCATAAAAAATTAGCCACCAACTACCCACCGTCTATTATTATAAATCCATTATAATATCAGTAAGAGGCAAAGTCCCGGAATGGCAAAACGTCGAAGGCTCTTTGCCCTCGGAGAAGAACGCCTCTTCATAAAAAATTAGCCACCAACTACCCACCGTCTATTATTATAAATCCATGATAATGTCAGTAAGAGGCAAAGTCCCGGAATGGCAAAACGTCGAAGGCTCTTTGCCCTCGGAGAAGAACGCCTCTTCATAAAAAATTAGCCACCAACTACCCACCGTCTATTATTATAAATCCATTATAATATCAGTAAGAGGCAAAGTCCCGGAATGGCAAATCGTCGAAGGCTCTTTGTCCTCGGAGAAGAACGCCTCTTCATAAAAAATTAGCCACCAACTACCCACCGTCTATTATTATAAATCCATTATAATATCAGTAAGAGGCAAAGTCCCGGAATGGCAAAACGTCGAAGGCTCTTTGCCCTCGGAGAAGAACGCCTCTTCATAAAAAATTAGCCACCAGCTACCCACCGTCTATTATTATAAATCCATTATAATATCAGTAAGAGGCAAGGTCACGGAATGGCAAAACGTCGAAGGCTCTTTGCCCTCGGAGAAGAACGCCTCTTCATAAAAAATTAGCCACCAACTACCCACCGTCTATTATTATAAATCCATTATAATATCAGTAAGAGGCAAAGTCCCGGAATGCCAAAACATCGAAGGCTCTTTGCCCTCGGAGAAGAACGCCTCTTCATAAAAAATTAGCCACCAAGTACCCACCGTCTATTATTATAAATCCATTATAATATCAGTAAGAGGCAAAGTCCCGGAATGGCAAAACGTCGAAGGCTCTTTGCCCTCGGAGAAGAACGCCTCTTCATAAAAAATTAGCCACCAGCTGCCCACCGTCTATTATTATAAATCCATTATAATATCAGTAAGAGGCAAAGTCCCTGAATGGCAAAACGTCGAAGGCTCTTTGCCCTCGGAGAAGAACGCCTCTTCATAAAAAATTAGCCACCAGCTACCCACCGTCTATTATTATAAATCCATTATAATATCAGTAAGAGGCAAAGTCCCGGAATGGCAAAACGTCGAAGGCTCTTTGCCCTCGGAGAAGAACGCCTCATCATAAAAAATTAGCCACCAGCTACCCACCGTCTATTATTATAAATCCATTATAATATCAGTAAGAGGCAAAGTCCCGGAATGGCAAAACGTCGAAGGCTCTTTGCCCTCGGAGAAGAACGCCTCTTCATAAAAAATTAGCCACCCGCTACCCACCGTCTATTATTATAAATCCATTATAATATCAGTAAGAGGCAAAGTCCCGGAATGGCAAAACGTCGAAGGCTCTTTGCCCTCGGAGAAGAACGCCTCTTCATAAAAAATTAGCCACCAATTACCCACCGTCTATTATTATAAATCCATTATAATGTCAGTAAGAGGCAAAGTCCCGGAATGGCAAAACGTCGAAGGCTCTTTGCCCTCGGAGAAGAATGCCTCTTCATAAAAAATTAGCCACCAACTACCCACCGTCTATTATTATAAATCCATTATAATATCAGTAAGAGGCAAAGTCACGGAATGGCAAAACGTCGAAGGCTCTTTGCCCACGGAGAAGAACGCCTCTTCATAAAAAATTAGCCACCAATACCCACCGTCTATTATTATAAATCCATTATAATATCAGTAAGAGGCAAAGTCCCGGAATGGCAAAACGTCGAAGGCTCTTTGCCCTCGGAGAAGAATGCCTCTTCATAAAAAATTAGCCACCAACTACCCACCGTCTATTATTATAAATCCATTATAATATCAGTAAGAGGCAAAGTCCCGGAATGGCAAAACGTCGAAGGCTCTTTGCCCTCGGAGAAGAACGCCTCTTCATAAAAAATTAGCCACCAGCTACCCAGCGTCTATTATTATAAATCCATTATAATATCAGTAAGAGGCAAAGTCCCGGAATGGCAAAACGTCGAAGGCTCTTTGCCCTCGGAGAAGAACGCCTCTTCATAAAAAATTAGCCACCAACTACCCACCGTCTATTATTATAAATCCGTTATAATATCAGTAAGACGCAAGTCACGGAATGGCAAAACGTCGAAGGCTCTTTGCTCTCGGAGAAGAATGCCTCTTCATAAAAAATTGGCCACCAACTACCCACCGTCTATTATTATAAATCCATTATAATATCAGTAAGAGACAAAGTCCCTGAATGGCAAAACGTCGAAGGCTCTTTGCCCTCGGAGAAGAACGCCTCTTCATAAAAAATTAGCCACCAACTACCCACCGTCTTTTATTATAAATCCATTATAATATCAGTAAGAGGCAAAGTCCCGGAATGGCAAAACGTCGAAGGCTCTTTGCCCTCGGAGAAGAACGCCTCTTCATAAAAATTTAGCCACCAAGTACCCACCGTCTATTATTATAAATCCATTATAATATCAGTAAGAGGCAAAGTCCCGGAATGGCAAAACGTCGAAGGCTCTTTGCCCTCGGAGAAGAACGCCTCTTCATAAAAAATTAGCCACCAGCTGCCCACCGTCTATTATTATAAATCCATTATAATATCAGTAAGAGGCAAAGTCCCTGAATGGCAAAACGTCGAAGGCTCTTTGCCCTCGGAGAAGAACGCCTCTTCATAAAAAATTAGCCACCAGCTACCCACCGTCTATTATTATAAATCCATTATAATATCAGTAAGAGGCAAAGTCCCGGAATGGCAAAACGTCGAAGGCTCTTTGCCCTCGGAGAAGAACGCCTCTTCATAAAAAATTAGCCACCAGCTACCCACCGTCTATTATTATAAATCCATTATAATATCAGTAAGAGGCAAAGTCCCTGAATGGCAAAACGTCGAAGGCTCTTTGCCCTCGGAGAAGAACGCCTCTTCATAAAAAATTAGCCACCAGCTACCCACCGTCTATTATTATAAATCCATTATAATATCAGTAAGAGGCAAAGTCCCGGAATGGCAAAACGTCGAAGGCTCTTTGCCCTCGGAGAAGAACGCCTCTTCATAAAAAATTAGCCACCAGCTACCCACCGTCTATTATTATAAATCCATTATAATATCAGTAAGAGGCAAAGTCCCGGAATGGCAAAACGTCGAAGGCTCTTTGCCCTCGGAGAAGAACGCCTCTTCATAAAAAATTAGCCACCAGCTAACCACCGTCTATTATTATAAATCCATTATAATATCAGTAAGAGGCAAAGTCCCGGAATGGCAAAACGTCGAAGGCTCTTTGCCCTCGGAGAAGAACGCCTCTTCATAAAAAATTAGCCACCAGCTACCCACCGTCTATTATTATAAATCCATTATAATATCAGTAAGAGGCAAAGTCCCGGAATGGCAAAACGTCGAAGGCTCTTTGCCCTCGGGGAAGAACGCCTCTTCATAAAAAATTAGCCACCAGCTACCCACCGTCTATTATTATAAATCCATTATAATATCAGTAAGAGGCAAAGTCCCGGAATGGCAAAACGTCGAAGGCTCTTTGCCCTCGGAGAAGAACGCCTCTTCATAAAAAATTAGCCACCAGCTACCCACTGTCAATTATTATAAATCCATTATAATATCAGTAAGAGGCAAAGTCCCGGAATGGCAAAACGTCGAAGGCTCTTTGCCATCGGAGAAGAACGCCTCTTCATAAAAAATTAGCCACCAATTACCCACCGTCTATTATTATAAATCCATTATAATGTCAGTAAGAGGCAAAGTCCCGGAATGGCAAAACGTCGAAGGCTCTTTGCCCTCGGAGAAGAACGCCTCTTCATAAAAAATTAGCCACCAACTACCCACCGTCTATTATTATAAATCCATTATAATATCAGTAAGAGGCAAAGTCCCGGAATGGCAAAACGTCGAAGGCTCTTTGCCCTCGGAGAAGAACGCCTCTTCATAAAAAATTAACCACCAACTACCCACCGTCTATTATTATAAATCCATTATAATATCAGTAAGAGGCAAAGTCCCGGAATGGCAAAACGTCGAAGGCTCTTTGCCCTCGGAGAAGAACGCCTCTTCATAAAAAATTAGCCACCAGCTACCCACCGTCTATTATTATAAATCCATTATAATATCAGTAAGAGGCAAAGTCCCGGAATGGCAAAACGTCGAAGGCTCTTTGCCCTCGGAGAAGAACGCCTCTTCATAAAAAATTAGCCACCAACTACCCACCGTCTATTATTATAAATCCATTATAATATCAGTAAGAGGCAAAGTCACGGAATGGCAAAACGTCGAAGGCTCTTTGCCCTCGGAGAATAACGCCTCTTCATAAAAAATTAGCCACCAGCTACCCACCGTCTATTATTATAAATCCATTATAATATCAGTAAGAGGCAAAGTCACGGAATGGCAAAACGTCGAAGGCTCTTTGCCCTCGGAGAAGAACGCCTCTTCATAAAAAATTAGCCACCAGCTACCCACCGTCTATTATTATAAATCCATTATAATATCAGTAAGAGGCAAAGTCCCGGAATGGCAAAACGTCGAAGGCTCTTTGCCCTCGGAGAAGAACGCCTCTTCATAAAAAATTAGCCACCAAGTACCCACCGTCTATTATTATAAATCCATTATAATATCAGTAAGAGGCAAAGTCCCGGAATGGCAAAACGTCGAAGGCTCTTTGCCCTCGGAGAAGAACGCCTCTTCATAAAAAATTAGCCACCAGCTGCCCACCGTCTATTATTATAAATCCATTATAATATCAGTAAGAGGCAAAGTCCCTGAATGGCAAAACGTCGAAGGCTCTTTGCCCTCGGAGAGAACGCCTCTTCATAAAAAATTAGCCACCAGCTACCCACCGTCTATTATTATAAATCCATTATAATGTCAGTAAGAGGCAAAGTCCCGGAATGGCAAAACGTCGAAGGCTGTTTGCCCTCGGAGAAGAACGCCTCTTCATAAAAAATTAGCCACCAGCTACCCACCGTCTATTATTATAAATCCATTATAATATCAGTAAGAGGCAAAGTCCCGGAATGGCAAAACGTCGAAGGCTCTTTGCCCTCGGAGAAGAACGCCTCTTCATAAAAAATTAGCCACCAGCTACCCACCGTCTATTATTATAAATCCATTATAATATCAGTAAGAGGCAAAGTCCCGGAATGGCAAAACGTCGATGGCTCTTTGCCCTCGGAGAAGAAGGCCTCTTCATAAAAAATTAGCCACCAATTACCCACCGTCTATTATTATAAATCAATTATAATGTCAGTAAGAGGCAAAGTCCCGGAATTGCAAAACGTCGAAGGCTCTTTGCCCTCGGAGAAGAACGCCTCTTCATAAAAAATTAGCCACCAACTACCCACCGTCTATTATTATAAATCCATTATAATATCAGTAAGAGGCAAAGTCCCGGAATGGCAAAACGTCGAAGGCTCTTTGCCCTCGGAGAAGAACGCCTCTTCATAAAAAATTAGCCACCAGCTACCCACCGTCTATTATTATAAATCCATTATAATATCAGTAAGAGGCAAAGTCCCGGAATGGCAAAACGTCGAAGATTCTTTGCCCTCGGAGAAGAACGCCTCTTCATAAAAAATTAGCCACCAGCTACCCACCGTCTATTATTAGAAATCCATTATAATATCAGTAAGAGGCAAAGTCCCGGAATGGCAAAACGTCGAAGGCTCTTTGCCCTCGGAGAAGAACGCCTCTTCATAAAAAATTAGCCACCAACTACCCACCGTCTATTATTATAAATCCATTATTATATCAGTAAGAGGCAAAGTCCCGGAATGGCAAAACGTCGAAGGCTCTTTGCCCTCGGAGAAGAATGCCTCTTCATAAAAAATTAGCCACCAACTACCCACCGTCTATTATTATAAATCCATTATAATATCAGTAAGAGGCAAAGTCACGGAATGGCAAAACGTCGAAGGCTCTTTGCCCACGGAGAAGAACGCCTCTTCATAAAAAATTAGCCACCAATACCCACCGTCTATTATTATAAATCCATTATAATATCAGTAAGAGGCAAAGTCCCGGAATGGCAAAACGTCGAAGGCTCTTTGCCCTCGGAGAAGAATGCCTCTTCATAAAAAATTAGCCACCAACTACCCACCGTCTATTATTATAAATCCATTATAATATCAGTAAGAGGCAAAGCCCCGGAATGGCAAAACGTCGAAGGCTCTTTGCCCTCGGAGAAGAACGCCTCTTCATAAAAAATTAGCCACCAGCTACCCACCGTCTATTATTATAAATCCATTATAATATCAGTAAGAGGCAAAGTCCCGGAATGGCAAAACGTCGAAGGCTCTTTGCCCTCGGAGAAGAACGCCTCTTCATAAAAAATTAGCCACCAACTACCCACCGTCTATTATTATAAATCCGTTATAATATCAGTAAGACGCAAGTCACGGAATGGCAAAACGTCGAAGGCTCTTTGCTCTCGGAGAAGAATGCCTCTTCATAAAAAATTGGCCACCAACTACCCACCGTCTATTATTATAAATCCATTATAATATCAGTAAGAGACAAAGTCCCTGAATGGCAAAACGTCGATGGCTCTTTGC
Source organism: Mantis religiosa (assembly GCA_030765055.1). Classification (NCBI taxonomy): domain Eukaryota; kingdom Metazoa; phylum Arthropoda; class Insecta; order Mantodea; family Mantidae; genus Mantis; species Mantis religiosa. Next base: position 1,182,321 of record JAUKNK010000042.1, read on the forward strand.
CCTCGGAGAACGCCTCTTCATAAAAAATTAGCCACCAACTACCCACCGTCTATTATTATAAATCCATTATAATATCAGTAAGAGGCAAAGTCCCGGAATGGCAAAACGTCGAAGGCTCTTTGCCGTCGGAGACGAACGCCTCTTCATAAAAAATTAGCCACCAAGTACCCACCGTCTATTATTATAAATCCATTATAATATCAGTAAGAGGCAAAGTCCCGGAATGGCAAAACGTCGAAGGCTCTTTGCCATCGGAGAAGAACGCCTCTTCATAAAAAATTAGCCACCAATTACCCACCGTCTATTATTATAAATCCATTATAATATCAGTAAGAGGCAAAGTCCCTGAATGGCAAAACGTCGAAGGCTCTTTGCCCTCGGAGAAGAACGCCTCTTCATAAAAAATTAGCCACCAGCTACCCACCGTCTATTATTATAAATCCATTATAATATCAGTAAGAGGCAAAGTCCCGGAATGGCAAAACGTCGAAGGCTCTTTGCCCTCGGAGAAGAACGCCTCTTCATAAAAAATTAGCCACCAGCTAACCACCGTCTATTATTATAAATCCATTATAATATCAGTAAGAGGCAAAGTCCCGGAATGGCAAAACGTCGAAGGCTCTTTGCCCTCGGAGAAGAACGCCTCTTCATAAAAAATTAGCCACCAGCTACCCACCGTCTATTATTATAAATCCATTATAATATCAGTAAGAGGCAAAGTCCCGGAATGGCAAAACGTCGAAGGCTCTTTGCCCTCGGAGAAGAACGCCTCTTCATAAAAAATTAGCCACCAGCTACCCACCGTCTATTATTATAAATCCATTATAATATCAGTAAGAGGCAAAGTCCCGGAATGGCAAAACGTCGAAGGCTCTTTGCCCTCGGAGAAGAACGCCTCTTCATAAAAAATTAGCCACCAGCTACCAACCGTCAATTATTATAAATCCATTATAATATCAGTAAGAGGCAAAGTCCCGGAATGGCAAAACGTCGAAGGCTCTTTGCCCTCGGAGAAGAACGCCTCTTCATAAAAAATTAGCCACCAACTACCCACCGTCTATTATTATAAATCCATTATAATATCAGTAAGAGGCAAAGTCCCGGAATGGCAAAACGTCGAAGGCTCTTTGCCCTCGGAGAAGAACGCCTCTTCATAAAAAATTAGCCACCAACTACCCACCGTCTATTATTATAAATCCATTATAATATCAGTAAGAGGCAAAGTCCCGGAATGGCAAAACGTCGAAGGCTCTTTGCCCTCGGAGAAGAACGCCTCTTCATAAAAAATTAGCCACCAGCTACCCACCGTCTATTATTATAAATCCATTATAATATCAGTAAGAGGCAAAGTCCCGGAATGGCAAAACGTCGAAGGCTCTTTGCCCTCGGAGAAGAACGCCTCTTCATAAAAAATTAGCCACCAACTACCCACCGTCTATTATTATAAATCCATTATAATGTCAGTAAGAGGCAAAGTCCCGGAATGGCAAAACGTCGAAGGCTCTTTGCCCTCGGAGAAGAACGCCTCTTCATAAAAAATTAGCCACCAACTACCCACCGTCTATTATTATAAATCCATTATAATATCAGTAAGAGGCAAAGTCCCGGAATGGCAAAACGTCGAAGGCTCTTTGCCCTCGGAGAAGAACGCCTCTTCATAAAAAATTAGCCACCAACTACCCACCGTCTATTATTATAAATCCATTATTATATCAGTAAGAGGCAAAGTCCCGGAATGGCAAAACGTCGAAGGCTCTTTGCCCTCGGAGAAGAATGCCTCTTCATAAAAAATTAGCCACCAACTACCCACCGTCTATTATTATAAATCCATTATAATATCAGTAAGAGGCAAAGTCACGGAATGGCAAAACGTCGAAGGCTCTTTGCCCACGGAGAAGAACGCCTCTTCATAAAAAATTAGCCACCAATACCCACCGTCTATTATTATAAATCCATTATAATATCAGTAAGAGGCAAAGTCCCGGAATGGCAAAACGTCGAAGGCTCTTTGCCCTCGGAGAAGAATGCCTCTTCATAAAAAATTAGCCACCAACTACCCACCGTCTATTATTATAAATCCATTATAATATCAGTAAGAGGCAAAGTCACGGAATGGCAAAACGTCGAAGGCTCTTTGCCCTCGGAGAAGAACGCCTCTTCATAAAAAATTAGCCACCAACTACCCACCGTCTATTATTATAAATCCATTATAATATCAGTAAGAGGCAAAGTCCCGGAATGGCAAAACGTCGAAGGCTCTTTGCCCTCGGAGAAGAACGCCTCTTCATAAAAAATTGGCCACCAACTACCCACCGTCTATTATTATAAATCCATTATTATATCAGTAAGAGGCAAAGTCCCGGAATGGCAAAACGTCGAAGGCTCTTTGCCCTCGGAGAAGAACGCCTCTTCATAAAAAATTAGCCACCAACTACCCACCGTCTATTATTATAAATCCATTATATTATCAGTAAGAAGTAAAGTCCCGGAATGGCAAAACGTCGAAGGCTCCTTGCCCTCGGAGAAGAATGCCTCTTCATAAAAAATTAGCCACCAACTACCCACCGTCTATTATTATAAATCCATTATAATATCAGTAAGAGGCAAAGTCCCGGAATTGCAAAACGTCGAAGGCTCTTTGCCCTCGGAGAAAAATGCCTCTTCATAAAAAATTGGCCACCAACTACCCACCGTCTATTATTATAAATCCATTATAATGTCAGTAAGAGGTAAAGTCCCGGAATGGCAAAACGTCGAAGGCTCTTTGCCCTCGGAGAAGAATGCCTCTTCATAAAAAATTAGCCACCAACTACCCACCGTCTATTATTATAAATCCATTATAATATCAGTAAGAGGCAAAGTCCCGGAATGGCAAAACGTCGAAGGCTCTTTGCCCTCGGAGAAGAACGCATCTTCATAAAAAATTAGCCACCAACTACCCACCGTCTATTATTATATATCCATTATAATATCCCGAGCCAACAGTCTCCCTCGAGTGGGCTCCTCTTCGTGGTTGAGGGAGATGGTCAACAGGCCCACCCACGTGTAGGCCGTGCGTGGAGACCCGTGTCGGTGGAAAGGTTTGTCCTGGTAGTTGAGGGATGCGTATCTGAGCTCGTAACAGTTATTTTTTCTGAATTCGGGGAGGGTGCGCATTTCTAATACACTACTTTGGCTTCTGCTTCGCCTAAACGGGAGGTTAGGGACTAACCCACCCCTAATCAATCGGCCAGGACTAGGTATTGTACCGACCTCCAGGGTGAGTGGGACGGCGAGCTCGCTATATCCCCTGTGTAGCCCTGTCATCCCAGTGGGTTGACCCCTTGTTGGACTCCATGGTGGGTGGGGAGCACTGGGGGATGAAATTTAGACCTAATATTATGGTTAACATACACCCCCCAAAAAACAATAAACGTGGAAAAGATGTATTTGAAAACAGTGTTAAACAAGTAGTTGAGTGTGGTCCTCGCTACTTAGTTATTAAACGAACGGAGGAAGGTAGAACTTTTTCTACGGTTAATCCGTTTATTATACAGAAAGGTCTTGACAAAATAGCTGGTGCTGTTAAATCATGTACAAAATCTAGAAATGGCACGCTGCTGGTGGAAGCAACTACAGCATCCCAGGCAGCAAAGATACTGAAAGCCAACATGCTGGGCAGTTATCCAGTCAAAGTGGAGATGCATAGGACCCTGAATTCCTCGCGCGGTGTTGTAAACACTAGCGCGTTGGATGGAATGTCCAACGAGGATATTCAGGAGAACCTCCAGGAACAAGGCGTAACTGCAGTATATCGTGTCCAAAGGAGAGAACGAGGGGATATGGTTCCCACTCGTACCCTGTTCCTGACCTTTGATCGGGTAGATCTCCCTCAAAGAATCAGGGCAGGATATGAAGTGATTGAGGTTAGACCATACATACCTAACCCTCTGAGATGCTACCAATGTCAGCGGTTCGGTCACACTAGTGCATTCTGTAAAGGCGCACCTACATGTGTCAGCTGCGGAGCCGGCATGCATGAAAATGCATGTACATCACCTCCAGCATGCGTAAATTGTAGCGGTGAACATCCATCAAGTTCACGAGAATGTCCCCGTTATATTGAAGAGCGAGCTATTCAGGAGATCCGGGTTAAGGAAAAGGTTTCCTTTTCGGAAGCCCGGAAACTTCTATGTATCCTCAAGCCCTCTTCAACCACCTCCCGTACCTATAGCTCTGTGGCGGCTACTCCGTCACCGAAACGGGAGGCTGGTACCCAAACATCTGATTTAAATGGGGCAACAATATCCGAGAAAGTTCTAGTGCCTAGATCGCAACCAAGAGCATCAGTAACACCATCTAAAACTCCGAGAACACAGACTACTGAAAATATCAGGTCAGTGAAGTCGCCTGAGAAAGCATCCACTTCTAACAACAGGACGAAATTGCCCATTGTATACCAAGCACCAGAGATCAAGTTCAAGACGCAGTATGATAGAACTGCCTTCCTGAAAGAAAGCACAAAGTCTGCTCCAGAAAAGTCCAAGAAACGTAGCCCTAGAGCGTCTCCGAGATCATCGTCGGGGTCATCTTCTGGGGAGGACTACGACCGGCGACCGTCATCTACGTCGGTCGGAGTTTCCAATCGCTTCGAGCCCCTCGAATCGAAGGTTCTAGAAGGAAAACCGTCCTCTTCCATAGAGGATATGGAGCATGAAACAGCTGACCACGCTGCTACATCTGCAGCAAAGAAGAGGCAGGATAAACCTGCCGAAACTAGCCCTACACCAAAGAAAAAGGGCAAATTGATTCGGCCACCCATGAAGTCGTCTTAATGTAGACTACCTTTACATCTTATATCCCATAGTTCCAATGGCTATCCTACAATGGAACATACGAGGATTAAGAGCGCATCGACCAGAATTGGAACTTTTGCTCAGTAAGCATCACCCCTTAGTGGTATGCTTACAAGAGACTAAGCTACGACCACAAGACAACTTTAAAATCAGACGCTACACACCACTGAGGTGTGATGTTGAAACAGAAGAGGGCATTCCTGCACACGGGGGTACTATGATGCTCCTCAGGGATGACATATTTGTAGATCCGTTACAGCTACAGTCTGATTTACAATCTGTAGCTGTAAGGATTAAGCTGCCATCAATAGAATTTTGCATTTGCACTGTATATCTCCCGCCATCAGATGACCTCTCGTTAGTTGACCTTGAAGATCTGGTTTCCCAACTTTCAACACCATTTCTAATAGTTGGAGACTTTAATGCTCATCACCCACTTTGGGGCTCAAATCGGGCATGTTCGAGAGGCAACCTCATTGCAAAATTCCTGGAGAGCAATAACTTGGTTCTCCTGAACACCGGAGAGCCCACATTCCTCTCAGACGCGTTTAACACCTATTCGCACATCGATTTGGCAGTGTGTTCATCCCAGTTAGCTGTTTCATTACAGTGGAATGTCATCTCTGATTTACATTCCAGCGACCACTTTCCATGTCTTCTTAGTCTCTTAGCACAAGATGTGTCTCCCTCACGTATCCCTAGATGGCGCTTTGATCGTGCCAACTGGAATCTTTACACTCAGTTGGCTGTCTTTGAATACAACGAGCACGATTCTGTGAATGATTTAGTCGATCATCTCACAGAGAAAATTCTTTCCGCTGCAGAACAGTCTATTCCACGTTCGGCTACCCAACCCGGTCGATTTCCTGTCCCATGGTGGACCAACGACTGCCGGAATGCTATTCGTGCTCGTAGACGTGCTCTAAGGGTATTCCAACGACACCCTACGCTAAGTAATCTAATTGAGTACAAGAAAGCGCGCGCAAAATCTAGGCAAATAATTAAGGATAGCAAAAAGACCTCATGGAACAAATTTGTATCATCTTTTAACAGATGTACACCCTCATCTGTTGTATGGGATAAATTAAGGCGCGTGGCCGGAAAATCAACCCACTTGCCAATCGCTGGTCTGAAAACAGCTGCAGGAGTTGTTGTTGATCCGTTTGTTGTGGCTAACACCTTCGGCTGTGCTTTCGCTCAGGTGTCTAGCTCATGCAATTATGCTCCTGAGTTTATCTCAATTAAGACTCAGGTAGAATCTCAAGGTTTCGTGTTTAGTTCCAGAAACCTTGAAGACTATAACCGCCTCTTCATCTTGGCAGAGCTAGAACACGCTCTTTCGTCATCACGACTGACAGCACCAGGACCGGACGGAATCCACGTTCAAATGTTACAACATCTCTCACCTGAAGCTAAGGCATTCCTGCTCGAGGTGTATAACCGTGTTTGGGTTGATGCCACGTTTCCTAAAAAGTGGCGAGAAGCTACCATTATACCTATCTTGAAAGCTGGCAAGGACCGTCACCTCCCTTCTAGCTACCGCCCTATTTCCCTCACCAGTTGCGTATGCAAGGTGATGGAACGCATGATAAATGGGCGTTTGGTATGGTGGCTGGAAACGCACAACCTACTGAATAACATCCAGTGCGGTTTCCGACGACGCCGTTCAACAGTGGATCATCTTGTGTCCATGTCGACACAGATTATGAACGGATTTCTTAAGAACTGTCAAACAGTCGGAATATTTTTTGACCTCGAAAAGGCTTATGATACGTGTTGGCGGGCAGGGTTGCTACGTACTCTGCACACCTGGAATATACGTGGACGCCTACCACTCTTCCTTCAGGAATTCCTGAAAGACCGCGTATTCCGAGTAAGGGTTGGCTCGGTTTTTTCGAACCTTTTTGTTCAGGAGAACGGTGTACCACAGGGGTCGGTACTAAGTGTTACGTTGTTTGCTATTGCGATTAATTCTATCTCGAAATGTGTACCTCCAGGTGTCTCGTCATGCCTATTTGTAGACGACTTTGCCGTCTACTGTACATCTCAGCGCACTCCGTTTTTAGAGCGCCGTCTTCAGACCACCTTGGACAACCTTAAGAGTTGGAGTTTAAAAAACGGCTTCCGTTTTTCCGCTGAGAAAACCATCTGTGTAAACTTCTGGCGTCAGCAGAGTCGACTACCTCCAAGGCTCCGGCTAGGCGCTGATCTACTACCTTTTGCAGATGAGACGAGGTTCCTTGGATTGATATTTGATAGAAAACTTAGTTGGTCGTCGCATATAGAACAACTGAAAGCACGATGTGACCGATCTTTGAATATCTTGCGGGTACTAAGTGGAAAATCGTGGGGAGCGGATCGTGCAGTGTTATTGCGACTTTATCGGGCACTCATCCGTTCCAAATTAGACTATGGTAGTATCGTTTATGGCTCAGCACGACCATCTGTGCTGAAGAGATTAGACACAGTCCATAACTGTGGCATACGTATAGCTGTTGGGGCATTTCCAACGAGCCGAGTTATAAGCCTGTATGCTGAGTCTGCAGAACCTCCTCTGCACTACAGGCGCAACATGTTATTAGCCAATTATGGCTGTGGACTTAATTGCATGCCCACACATCCATCGTTTACGCCGTTCTTTAATACCTTCATGGACGTGCGTTATAGGAACACTACTATTAAACCAAAGCCACCTGGTTTTCGTTTCCGGGAGCTCCTTAGACATCTTGATACTGACATGCCCAAGATGTATCCTAGGGGGGAGAGGACATACCCTCCTTGGTTGTGCAGAGCGTCCCCGGTTGATCTGGGCATGACTAAATATGATAAATCTACCATGTCTATGTCTAGTATCCGCACATGTTTTTTAGAATTTTTATCGCGATATGAGGACCATTTTGTAATTTATACTGATGGCTCCAAGAACTCAAATGGCGTTGGTTGTGCTTACGTGTGTGGAACCGAACCCTATACATTCGGATTCCACACTAGCACTTCCATTTTTACTGCAGAGCTTTATGCAATATACCGGGCCATTTTACACGTACGCCGACGAAAGTTGGGGGACTGCTTAATCCTGAGTGATTCCCTCAGTGCTCTTCAAAGCCTACGGCAGCTGTACAACTACCACCCTATTGTGCAGCGTATACAGGATGCCCTCCACGTTTTACACGCTTCTGGCGTTAACGTGGTGTGTGCATGGATCCCTGGTCACGTAGGCTTGCGGGGGAATGAAATGGCGGATTCAGCAGCCAAGACGGCTATCATGAAGCCCAGGGTTCGAATACCATCTGTGACATCGGAAGACTTTAGGGCCGAATTGCGGAGAGCTGTGCAAACCTGCTGGCAGGAAGAGTGGTATGCTCTCCGCAATAATAAACTTAGATCTGTCAAAGAACTTCCGATTCCCTGGGTTACCTCCTGTCGGTCATCTCGTCGCGAGGAGGTGAGTTTGGCTCGGTTACGAATTGGGCACTGCATTTTTACTCATAGTTTTCTTTTTAAAAAGGAGCCTTCTCCACTATGTCCGTTTTGTAATGAAGCGTTGTCTGTACGACACGTGCTGCTAGAGTGTTTTCACCTAGCAGACCTTAGGACGTCTCTGCAGCTGCCGGTCAGCTTTGCAGAAATTCTAGCGGACGATAACGCAGTAGTGAAGAAGGTTTTTAGGTTCTTTTCGAGATTAGATTTTAGGATTTAGCAAATAGAATTTATGGTTTTTGGATGACATTTTTATTTTATTTATTTTTTTTTTCAAGGCGTATGTATTTTTTGTCCTTTTTAACATATACTGTTTTTAGAATAATTTATATCTGGCTTTTGCCATGACCAGTTTCATTTAAAAAGGGCGCTGATGACCTCTGTAGTTGAGCGCCCTTATACTCATCATCACACTCACACTCCATTATAATATCAGTAAGAGGCAAAGTCCCGGAATGGCAAAACGTCGAAGGCTCTTTGCCCTCGGAGAAGAATGCCTCTTCATAAAAAATTAGCCACCAACTACCCACCGTCGATTACTATAATTCCATTATAATATCAGTAAGAGGCAAAGTCCCGGAATGGCAAAACGTCGAAGGCTCTTTGCCCTCGGAGAAGAACGCCTCTTGATAAAAAATTAGCCACCAACTACCCACCGTCTATTATTATAAATCCATTATAATATCAGTAAGAGGCAAAGTCCCGGAATGGCAAAACGTCGAAGGCTCTTTGCCCTCGGAGAAGAACGCCTCTTCATAAAAAATTAGCCACCAACTACCCACCGTCTATTATTATAAATCCATTATAATATCAGTAAGAGGCAAAGTCACGGGATGGCAAAACGTCGAAGGCCCTTTGCCCTCGGAGAAGAATGCCTCTTCATAAAAATTAGCCACCAACTACCCACCGTCTATTATTATAAATCCATTATAATATCAGTAAGAGGTAAAGTCCCGGAATGGCAAAACGTCGAAGGCTCTTTGCCCTCGGAGAAGAACGCCTCTTCATAAAAAATTAGCCACCAACTACCCACCGTCTATTATTATAAATCCATTATAATATCAGTAAGAGGCAAAGTCCGGAATGGCAAAACGTCGAAGGCTCTTTGCCCTCGGAGAAGAATGCCTCTTCATAAAAAATTAGCCACCAACTACCCACCGTCTATTATTATAAATCCATTATAATATCAGTAAGAGGCAAAGTCACGGAATGGCAAAACGTCGAAGGCTCTTTGCCCTCGGAGGAGAACGCCTCTTCATAAAAAATTAGCCACCAACTACCCACCGTCTATTATTATAAGTCCATTATAATATCAGTGAGAGGCAAAGTCACGGAATGGCAATACGTCGAAGGCTCTTTGCCGTTGGAGAAGAACGCCTCTTCATAAAAAATTAGCCACCAACTACCCACCGTCTATTATTATAAATCCATTATAATATCAGTAAGAGGCAAAGTCACGGAATGGCAAAACGTCGAAGGCTCTTTGCCCTCGGAGAAGAATGCCTCTTCATAAAAAATTAGCCACCAACTACCCACCGTCTATTATTATAAATCCATTATAATGTCAGTAAGAGGCAAAGTCCCGGAATGGCAAAACGTCGAAGGCTCTTTGCCCTCGGAGAAGAACGCCTCTTCATAAAAAATTAGCCACCAACTACCCACCGTCTATTATTATAAATCCATTATAATATCAGTAAGAGGCAAAGTCCCGGAATGGCAAAACGTCGAAGGCTCTTTGCCCTCGGAGAAGAACGCCTCTTCATAAAAAATTAGCCACCAACTACCCACCGTCTATTATTATAAATCCATTATAATATCAGTAAGAGGCAAAGTCACGGAATAACAAAACGTCGAAGGCTCTTTGCCCTCGGAGAAGAACGCCTCTTCATAAAAAATTAGCCACCAACTACCCACCGTCTATTATTATAAATCCATTATAATATCAGTAAGAGGCAAAGTCAGGGAATGGCAAAACGTCGAAGGCTCTTTGCCCTCGGAGAAGAACGCCTCTTCATAAAAAATTAGCCACCAACTACCCACCGTCTATTATTATAAATCCATTATAATATCAGTAAGAGGCAAAGTCACGGAATGGCAAAACGTCGAAGGCTCTTTGCCCTCGGAGAAGAATGCCTCTTCATAAAAATTAGCCACCAACTACCCACCGTCTATTATTATAAATCCATTATAATATCAGTAAGAGGTAAAGTCCCGGAATGGCAAAACGTCGAAGGCTCTTTGCCCTCGGAGAAGAACGCCTCTTCATAAACAATTAGCCACCAACTACCCACCGTCTATTATTATAAATCCATTATAATATCAGTAACAGGCAAAGTCCGGAATGGCAAAACGTCGAAGGCTCTTTGCCCTCGGAGAAGAATGCCTCTTCATAAAAAATTAGCCACCAACTACCCACCGTCTATTGTTATAAATCCATTATAATATCAGTAAGAGGCAAAGTCCCGGAATGGCAAAACGTCGAAGGCTCTTTGCCCTCGGAGAAGAATGCCTCTTCATAAAAAATTAGCCACCAACTACCCACTGTCTATTATTATAAATCCATGATAATATCAGTAACAGGTAAAGTCACGGAATGGCAAAACGTCGAAGGCTCTTTGCCCTCGGAGGAGGACGCCTCTTCATAAAAAATTAGCCACCAACTACCCACCGTCTATTATTATAAATCCATTATAATATCAGTAAGAGGCAAAGTCCCGGAATGGCAAAACGTCGAAGGATCTTTGCCCTCGGAGAAGAATGCCTCTTAATAAAAAATTAGCCACCTACTACCCACCGTCTATTATTATAAATCCATTATAATAACAGTAAGAGGAAAAGTCCCGGTATGGCAAAACGTCGAAGGCTCTTTGCCCTCGGAGAAGAACGCCTCTTCATAAAAAATTAGCCACCAACTACCCACCGTCTATTATTATAAATCCATTATAATATCAGTAAGAGGCAAAGTCCCGGAATGGCAAAACGTCGAAGGCTCTTTGCCCTCGGAGAAGAATGCCTCTTCATAAAAAATTAGCCACCAACTACCCACCGTCTATTATTATAAATCCATTATAATATCAGTAAGAGGCAAAGTCCCGGAATGGCAAAACGTCGAAGGCTCTTTGCCCTCGGAGAAGAATGCCTCTTCATAAAAAATTAGCCACCAACTACCCACCGTCTATTATTATAAATCCATTATAATATCAGTAAGAGGCAAAGTCACGGAATGTCAAAACGTCGAAGGCTCTTTGCCCTCGGAGAAGAACGCCTCTTTATAAAAAATTAGCCACCAACTACCCACCGTCTATTATTATAAATCCATTATAATATCAGTAAGAGGCAAAGTCCCGGAATGGCAAAACGTCGAAGGCTCTTTGCCCTCGGAGAAGAACGCCTCTTCATAAAAAATTAGCCACCAACTGCCCACCGTCTATTATTATAAATCCATTATAATATCAGTAAGAGGCAAAGTCACGGAATGGCAAAACGTCGAAGGCTCTTTGCCCTCGGAGAAGAACGCCTCTTGATAAAAAATTAGCCACCAACTACCCACCGTCTATTATTATAAATCCATTATAATATCAGTAAGAGGCAAAGTCCCGGAATGGCAAAACGTCGAAGGCTCTTTGCCCTCGGAGAAGAATGCCTCTTCATAAAAAATTAGCCACCAACTACCCACCGTCTATTATTATAAATCCATTATAATATCAGTAAGAGGCAAAGTCCCGGAATGGCAAAACGTCGAAGGCTCTTTGCCCTCGGAGAAGAACGCCTCTTGATAAAAAATTAGCCACCAACTACCCACCGTCTATTATTATAAATCCATTATAATATCAGTAAGAGGCAAAGTCCCGGAATGGCAAAACGTCGAAGGCTCTTTGCCCTCGGAGAAGAACGCCTCTTCATAGAAAATTAGCCACCAACTACCCACCGTCTATTATTATAAATCCATTATAATATCAGTAAGAGGCAAAGTCACGGGATGGCAAAACGTCGAAGGCCCTTTGCCCTCGGAGAAGAATGCCTCTTCATAAAAATTAGCCACCAACTACCCACCGTCTATTATTATAAATCCATTATAATATCAGTAAGAGGTAAAGTCCCGGAATGGCAAAACGTCGAAGGCTCTTTGCCCTCGGAGAAGAACGCCTCTTCATAAAAAATTAGCCACCAACTACCCACCGTCTATTATTATAAATCCATTATAATATCAGTAAGAGGCAAAGTCCGGAATGGCAAAACGTCGAAGGCTCTTTGCCCTCGGAGAAGAATGCCTCTTCATAAAAAATTAGCCACCAACTACCCACCGTCTATTATTATAAATCCATTATAATATCAGTAAGAGGCAAAGTCACGGAATGGCAAAACGTCGAAGGCTCTTTGCCCTCGGAGGAGAACGCCTCTTCATAAAAAATTAGCCACCAACTACCCACCGTCTATTATTATAAATCCATTATAATATCAGTAAGAGGCAAAGTCACGGAATGGCAATACGTCGAAGGCTCTTTGCCGTCGGAGAAGAACGCCTCTTCATAAAAAATTAGCCACCAACTACCCACCGTCTATTATTATAAATCCATTATAATATCAGTAAGAGGCAAAGTCACGGAATGGCAAAACGTCGAAGGCTCTTTGCCCTCGGAGAAGAATGCCTCTTCATAAAAAATTAGCCACCAACTACCCACCGTCTATTATTATAAATCCATTATAATGTCAGTAAGAGGCAAAGTCCCGGAATGGCAAAACGTCGAAGGTTCTTTGCCCTCGGAGAAGAATGCCTCTTCATAAAAAATTAGCCACCAACTACCCAACGTCTATTATTATAAATCCATTATAATATCAGTAAGAGGCAAGGTCACGGAATGGCAAAACGTCGAAGGCTCTTTGCCCTCGGAGAAGAACGCCTCTTCATAAAAAATTAGCCACAAACTACCCACCGTCTATTATTATAAATCCATTATAATATCAGTAAGACGCAAAGTCCCGGAATGGCAAAACGTCGAAGGCTCTTTGCCCTCGGAGAAGAACGCCTCTTCATAAAAAATTAGCCACCAACTACCCACCGTCTATTATTATAAATCCATTATAATATCAGTAAGAGGCAAAGTCCCGGAATGGCAAAACGTCGAAGGCTCTTTGCCCTCGGAGAAGAACGCCTCTTCATAAAAAATTGGCCACCAACTACCCACCGTCTATTATTATAAATCCATTATTATATCAGTAAGAGGCAAAGTCCCGGAATGGCATAACGTCGAAGGCTCTTTGCCCTCGGAGAAGAACGCCTCTTCATAAAAAATTAGCCACCAACTACCCACCGTCTATTATTATAAATCCATTATAATATCAGTAAGAGGCAAAGTCCCGGAATGGCAAAACGTCGAAGGCTCTTTGCCCTCGGAGAAGAACGCCTCTTCATAAAAAATTAGCCACCAACTACCCACCGTCTATTATTATAAATCCATTATAATATCAGTAAGAGGCAAAGTCCCGGAATGGCAAAACGTCGAAGGCTCTTTGCCCTCGGAGAAGAATGCCTCTTCATAAAAAATTAGCCACCAACTACCCACCGTCTATTATTATAAATCCATCATAATATCAGTAAGAGGTAAAGTCACGGAATGGCAAAACGTCGAAGGCTCTTTGCCCTCGGAGGAGAACGCCTCTTCATAAAAAATTAGCCACCAACTACCCACCGTCTATTATTATAAATCCATTATAATATCAGTAAGAGGCAAAGTCCCGGAATGGCAAAACGTCGAAGGCTCTTTGCCCTCGGAGAAGAATGCCTCTTCATAAAAAATTAGCCACCAACTACCCACCGTCTATTATTATAAATCCATTATAATATCAGTAAGAGGCAAAGTCCCGGAATGGCAAAACGTCGAAGGCTCTTTGCCCTCGGAGAAGAACGCCTCTTCATAAAAAATTAGCAACCAACTACCCACCGTCTATTATTATAAATCCATTATAATATCAGTAAGAGGCAAAGTCCCGGAATGGCAAAACGTCGAAGGCTCTTTGCCCTCGGAGAAGAATGCCTCTTCATAAAAAATTAGCCACCAACTACCCACCGTCTATTATTATAAATCCATTATAATATCAGTAAGAGGCAAAGTCCCGGAATGGCAAAACGTCGAAGGCTCTTTGCCCTCGGAGAAGAATGCCTCTTCATAAAAAATTAGCCACCAACTACCCACTTTCTATTATTATAAATCCATTATAATATCAGTAAGAGGCAAAGTCACGGAATGTCAAAACGTCGAAGGCTCTTTGCCCTCGGAGAAGAACGCCTCTTTATAAAAAATTAGCCACCAACTACCCACCGTCTATTATTAGAAATCCATTATAATATCAGTAAGAGGCAAAGTCCCGGAATGGCAGAACGTCGAAGGCTCTTTGCCCTCGGAGAAGAACGCCTCTTCATAAAAAATTAGCCACCAACTGCCCACCGTCTATTATTATAAATCCATTATAATATCAGTAAGAGGCAAAGTCACGGAATGGCAAAACGTCGAAGGCTCTCTGCCCTCGGAGAAGAACGCCTCTTCATAAAAGATAAGCCACCAACTACCCACCGTCTATTATTATAAATCCATTATAATATCAGTAAGAGGCAAAGTCCCGGAATGGCAAAACGTCGAAGGCTCTTTGCCCTCGGAGAAGAATGCCTCTCATAAAAAATTAGCCACCAACTACCCACCGTCTATTATTATAAATCCATTATAATATCAGTAAGAGGCAAAGTCCCGGAATGGCAAAACGTCGAAGGCTCTTTGCCCTCGGAGAAGAACGCCTCTTCATAAAAAATTGGCCACCAACTACCCACCGTCTATTATTATAAATCCATTATAATATCAGTAAGAGGCAAAGTCACGGAATGGCAAAACGTCGAAGGCTCTTTGCCCTCGGAGAAGAATGCCTCTTCATAAAAATTAGCCACCAACTACCCACCGTCTATTATTATAAATCCATTATAATATCAGTAAGAGGTAAAGTCCCGGAATGGCAAAACGTCGAAGGCTCTTTGCCCTCGGAGAAGAACGCCTCTTCATAAACAATTAGCCACCAACTACCCACCGTCTATTATTATTAATCCATTATAATATCAGTAAGAGGCAAAGTCCGGAATGGCAAAACGTCGAAGGCTCTTTGCCCTCGGAGAAGAATGCCTCTTCATAAAAAATTAGCCACCAACTACCCACCGTCTATTATTATAAATCCATTATAATATCAGTAAGAGGCAAAGTCACGGAATGGCAAAACGTCGAAGGCTCTTTGCCCTCGGAGAAGAACGCCTCTTCATAAAAAATTAGCCACCAACTACCCACCGTCTATTATTATAAATCCATTATAATATCAGTAAGAGGCAAAGTCACGGAATGGCAAAACGTCGAAGGCTCTTTGCCCTCGGAGAAGAACGCCTCTTCATAAAAAATTAGCCACCAACTACCCACCGTCTATTATTATAAAACCATTATAAGATCAGTAAGAGACAAAATCACGGAATGGCAAAACGTCGAAGGCTCTTTGCCCTCGGAGAAGAACGCCTCTTCATAAAAAATTAGCCACCAACTACCCACCGTCTATTATTATAAATCCATTATAATATGAGTAAGAGGCAAAGTCACGGAATGGCAAAACGTCGAAGGCCCCTTGCCCTCGGAGAAGAATGCCTCTTCATAAAAAATTAGCCATCAACTACCCACCGTCTATTATTATAAATCCATTATAATGTCAGTAAGAGGCAAAGTCCCGGAATGGCAAAACGTCGAAGGCTCTTTGCCCTCGGAGAAGAATGCCTCTTCATAAAAAATTAGCCACCAACTACCCACCGTCTATTATTATAAATCCATTATAATATCAGTAAGAGGCAAAGTGCCGGAATGGCAAAACGTCGAAGGCTCTTTGCCCTCGGAGAAGAATGCCTCTTCATAAAAAATTAGCCACCAACTACCCACCGTCTATTATTATAAATCCATTATAATATCAGTAAGAGGCAAAGTCACGGAATGGCAAAACGTCGAAGGCTCTTTGCCCTCGGAGAAGAACGCCTCTTCATAAAAAATTAGCCACCAACTACCCACCGTCTATTATTATAAATCCATTATAATATTAGTAAGAGGCAAAGTCCCGGAATGGCAAAACGTCGAAGGCTCTTTGCCCTCGGAGAAGAACGCCTCTTCATAAAAAATTGGCCACCAACTACCCACCGTCTATTATTATAAATCCATTATTATATCAGTAAGAGGCAAAGTCCCGGAATGGCAAAACGTCGAAGGCTCTTTGCCCTCGGAGAAGAACGCCTCTTCATAAAAAATTAGCCACCAACTACCCACCGTCTATTATTATAAATCCATTATATTATCAGTAAGAAGTAAAGTCCCGGAATGGCAAAACGTCGAAGGCTCCTTGCCCTCGGAGAAGAATGCCTCTTCATAAAAAATTAGCCACCAACTACCCACCGTCTATTATTATAAATCCATTATAATATCAGTAAGAGGCAAAGTCCCGGAATTGCAAAACGTCGAAGGCTCTTTGCCCTCGGAGAAAAATGCCTCTTCATAAAAAATTGGCCACCAACTACCCACCGTCTATTATTATAAATCCATTATAATGTCAGTAAGAGGTAAAGTCCCGGAATGGCAAAACGTCGAAGGCTCTTTGCCCTCGGAGAAGAATGCCTCTTCATAAAAAATTAGCCACCAACTACCCACCGTCTATTATTATAAATCCATTATAATATCAGTAAGAGGCAAAGTCCCGGAATGGCAAAACGTCGAAGGCTCTTTGCCCTCGGAGAAGAACGCATCTTCATAAAAAATTAGCCACCAACTACCCACCGTCTATTATTATATATCCATTATAATATCAGTAAGAGGCAAAGTCCCGGAATGGCAAAACGTCGAAGGCTCTTTGCCCTCGGAGAAGAACGCCTCTTTATAAAAAATTAGCCACCAACTACCCACCGTCTATTATTATAAATCCATTATAATATCAGTAAGAGGCAAAGTCACGGAATGGCAAAACGTCGAAGGCTCTTTGCCCTCGGAGAAGAACGCCTCTTCATAAAAAATTAGCCACCAACTACCCACCGTCTATTATTATAAATCCATTATAATATCAGTAAGAGGCAAAGTCACGGAATGGCAAAACGTCGAAGGCTCTTTCCCCTCGGAGAAGAACGCCTCTTGATAAAAAATTAGCCACCAACTACCCACCGTCTATTATTATAAATCCATTATAATATCAGTAAGAGGCAAAGTCCCGGAATGGCAAAACGTCGAAGGCTCTTTGCCCTCGGAGAAGAATGCCTCTTCATAAAAAATTAGCCACCAACTACCCACCGTCTATTATTATAAATCCATTATAATATCAGTAAGAGGCAAAGTCCCGGAATGGCAAAATGTCGAAGGCTTTTTGCCCTCGGAGAAGAACGCCTCTTGATAAAAAATTAGCCACCAACTACCCACCGTCTATTATTATAAATCCATTATAATATCAGTAAGAGGCAAAGTCACGGAATGGCAAAACGTCGAAGGCTCTTTGCCCTCGGAGAAGAACGCCTCTTCATAAAAAATTAGCCACCAACTACCCACCGTCTATTATTATAAATCCATTATAATATCAGTAAGAGGCAAAGTCACGGAATGGCAAAACGTCGAAGGCTCTTTGCCCTCGGAGAAGAACGCCTCTTCATAAAAAATTAGCCACCAACTACCCACCGTCTATTATTATAAATCCATTATAATATCAGTAAGAGGCAAAGTCACGGAATGGCAAAACGTCGAAGGCTCTTTGCCCTCGGAGAAGAATGCCTCTTCATAAAAATTAGCCACCAACTACCCACCGTCTATTGTTATAAATCCATTATAATATCAGTAAGAGGCAAAGTCCCGGAATGGCAAAACGTCGAAGGCTCTTTGCCCTCGGAGAAGAATGCCTCTTCATAAAAAATTAGCCACCAACTACCCACCGTCTATTGTTATAAATCCATTATAATATCAGTAAGAGGCAAAGTCCCGGAATGGCAAAACGTCGAAGGCTCTTTGCCCTCGGAGAAGAATGCCTCTTCATAAAAAATTAGCCACCAACTACCCACTGTCTATTATTATAAATCCATCATAATATCAGTAAGAGGTAAAGTCACGGAATGGCAAAACGTCGAAGGCTCTTTGCCCTCGGAGGAGAACGCCTCTTCATAAAAAATTAGCCACCAACTACCCACCGTCTATTATTATAAATCCATTATAATATCAGTAAGAGGCAAAGTCCCGGAATGGCAAAACGTCGAAGGATCTTTGCCCTCGGAGAAGAATGCCTCTTCATAAAAAATTAGCCACCTACTACCCACTGTCTATTATTATAAATCCATTATAATGACAGTAAGAGGAAAATTCCCGGAATGGCAAAACGTCGAAGGCTCTTTGCCCTCGGAGAAGAACGCCTCTTCATAAAAAATTAGCCACCAGCTACCCACCGTCTATTATTATAAATCCATTATAATATCAGTAAGAGGCAAAGTCCCGGAATGGCAAAACGTCGAAGGCTCTTTGCCCTCGGAGAAGAATGCCTCTTCATAAAAAATTAGCCACCAACTACCCACCGTCTATTATTATAAATCCATTATAATATCAGTAAGAGGCAAAGTCCCGAAATGGCAAAACGTCGAAGGCTCTTTGCCCTCGGAGAAGAATGCCTCTTCATAAAAAATTAGCCACCAACTACCCACCGTCTATTATTATAAATCCATTATAATATCAGTAAGAGGCAAAGTCACGGAATGTCAAAACGTCGAAGGCTCTTTGCCCTCGGAGAAGAACGCCTCTTTATAAAAAATTAGCCACCAACTACCCACCGTCTATTATTATAAATCCATTATAATATCAGTAAGAGGCAAAGTCCCGGAATGGCAAAACGTCGAAGGCTCTTTGCCCTCGGAGAAGAACGCCTCTTCATAAAAAATTAGCCACCAACTGCCCACCGTCTATTATTATAAATCCATTATAATATCAGTAAGAGGCAAAGTCACGGAATGGCAAAACGTCGAAGGCTCTTTGCCCTCGGAGAAGAACGCCTCTTGATAAAAAATTAGCCACCAACTACCCACCGTCTATTATTATAAATCCATTATAATATCAGTAAGAGGCAAAGTCCCGGAATGGCAAAACGTCGAAGGCTCTTTGCCCTCGGAGAAGAATGCCTCTTCATAAAAAATTAGCCACCAACTACCCACCGTCTATTACTATAATTCCATTATAATATCAGTAAGAGGCAAAGTCCCGGAATGGCAAAACGTCGAAGGCTCTTTGCCCTCGGAGAAGAACGCCTCTTGATAAAAAATTAGCCACCAACTACCCACCGTCTATTATTATAAATCCATTATAATATCAGTAAGAGGCAAAGTCCCGGAATGGCAAAACGTCGAAGGCTCTTTGCCCTCGGAGAAGAACGCCTCTTCATAAAAAATTAGCCACCAACTACCCACCGTCTATTATTATAAATCCATTATAATATCAGTAAGAGGCAAAGTCACGGGATGGCAAAACGTCGAAGGCCCTTTGCCCTCGGAGAAGAATGCCTCTTCATAAAAATTAGCCACCAACTACCCACCGTCTATTATTATAAATCCATTATAATATCAGTAAGAGGTAAAGTCCCGGAATGGCAAAACGTCGAAGGCTCTTTGCCCTCGGAGAAGAACGCCTCTTCATAAAAAATTAGCCACCAACTACCCACCGTCTATTATTATAAATCCATTATAATATCAGTAAGAGGCAAAGTCCGGAATGGCAAAACGTCGAAGGCTCTTTGCCCTCGGAGAAGAATGCCTCTTCATAAAAAATTAGCCACCAACTACCCACCGTCTATTATTATAAATCCATTATAATATCAGTAAGAGGCAAAGTCACGGAATGGCAAAACGTCGAAGGCTCTTTGCCCTCGGAGGAGAACGCCTCTTCATAAAAAATTAGCCACCAACTACCCACCGTCTATTATTATAAGTCCATTATAATATCAGTGAGAGGCAAAGTCACGGAATGGCAATACGTCGAAGGCTCTTTGCCGTCGGAGAAGAACGCCTCTTCATAAAAAATTAGCCACCAACTACCCACCGTCTATTATTATAAATCCATTATAATATCAGTAAGAGGCAAAGTCAGGGAATGGCAAAACGTCGAAGGCTCTTTGCCCTCGGAGAAGAACGCCTCTTCATAAAAAATTAGCCACCAACTACCCACCGTCTATTATTATAAATCCATTATAATATCAGTAAGAGGCAAAGTCACGGAATGGCAAAACGTCGAAGGCTCTTTGCCCTCGGAGAAGAATGCCTCTTCATAAAAATTAGCCACCAACTACCCACCGTCTATTATTATAAATCCATTATAATATCAGTAAGAGGTAAAGTCCCGGAATGGCAAAACGTCGAAGGCTCTTTGCCCTCGGAGAAGAACGCCTCTTCATAAACAATTAGCCACCAACTACCCACCGTCTATTATTATAAATCCATTATAATATCAGTAACAGGCAAAGTCCGGAATGGCAAAACGTCGAAGGCTCTTTGCCCTCGGAGAAGAATGCCTCTTCATAAAAAATTAGCCACCAACTACCCACCGTCTATTGTTATAAATCCATTATAATATCAGTAAGAGGCAAAGTCCCGGAATGGCAAAACGTCGAAGGCTCTTTGCCCTCGGAGAAGAATGCCTCTTCATAAAAAATTAGCCACCAACTACCCACTGTCTATTATTATAAATCCATCATAATATCAGTAACAGGTAAAGTCACGGAATGGCAAAACGTCGAAGGCTCTTTGCCCTCGGAGGAGGACGCCTCTTCATAAAAAATTAGCCACCAACTACCCACCGTCTATTATTATAAATCCATTATAATATCAGTAAGAGGCAAAGTCCCGGAATGGCAAAACGTCGAAGGATCTTTGCCCTCGGAGAAGAATGCCTCTTCATAAAAAATTAGCCACCTACTACCCACCGTCTATTATTATAAATCCATTATAATAACAGTAAGAGGAAAAGTCCCGGAATGGCAAAACGTCGAAGGCTCTTTGCCCTCGGAGAAGAACGCCTCTTCATAAAAAATTAGCCACCAACTACCCACCGTCTATTATTATAAATCCATTATAATATCAGTAAGAGGCAAAGTCCCGGAATGGCAAAACGTCGAAGGCTCTTTGCCCTCGGAGAAGAATGCCTCTTCATAAAAAATTAGCCACCAACTACCCACCGTCTATTATTATAAATCCATTATAATATCAGTAAGAGGCAAAGTCCCGGAATGGCAAAACGTCGAAGGCTCTTTGCCCTCGGAGAAGAATGCCTCTTCATAAAAAATTAGCCACCAACTACCCACCGTCTATTATTATAAATCCATTATAATATCAGTAAGAGGCAAAGTCACGGAATGTCAAAACGTCGAAGGCTCTTTGCCCTCGGAGAAGAACGCCTCTTTATAAAAAATTAGCCACCAACTACCCACCGTCTATTATTATAAATCCATTATAATATCAGTAAGAGGCAAAGTCCCGGAATGGCAAAACGTCGAAGGCTCTTTGCCCTCGGAGAAGAACGCCTCTTCATAAAAAATTAGCCACCAACTGCCCACCGTCTATTATTATAAATCCATTATAATATCAGTAAGAGGCAAAGTCACGGAATGGCAAAACGTCGAAGGCTCTTTGCCCTCGGAGAAGAACGCGTCTTGATAAAAAATTAGCCACCAACTACCCACCGTCTATTATTATAAATCCATTATAATATCAGTAAGAGGCAAAGTCCCGGAATGGCAAAACGTCGAAGGCTCTTTGCCCTCGGAGAAGAATGCCTCTTCATAAAAAATTAGCCACCAACTACCCACCGTCTATTATTATAAATCCATTATAATATCAGTAAGAGGCAAAGTCCCGGAATGGCAAAACGTCGAAGGCTCTTTGCCCTCGGAGAAGAACGCCTCTTGATAAAAAATTAGCCACCAACTACCCACCGTCTATTATTATAAATCCATTATAATATCAGTAAGAGGCAAAGTCCCGGAATGGCAAAACGTCGAAGGCTCTTTGCCCTCGGAGAAGAACGCCTCTTCATAAAAAATTAGCCACCAACTACCCACCGTCTATTATTATAAATCCATTATAATATCAGTAAGAGGCAAAGTCACGGGATGGCAAAACGTCGAAGGCCCTTTGCCCTCGGAGAAGAATGCCTCTTCATAAAAATTAGCCACCAACTACCCACCGTCTATTATTATAAATCCATTATAATATCAGTAAGAGGTAAAGTCCCGGAATGGCAAAACGTCGAAGGCTCTTTGCCCTCGGAGAAGAACGCCTCTTCATAAAAAATTAGCCACCAACTACCCACCGTCTATTATTATAAATCCATTATAATATCAGTAAGAGGCAAAGTCCGGAATGGCAAAACGTCGAAGGCTCTTTGCCCTCGGAGAAGAATGCCTCTTCATAAAAAATTAGCCACCAACTACCCACCGTCTATTATTATAAATCCATTATAATATCAGTAAGAGGCAAAGTCACGGAATGGCAAAACGTCGAAGGCTCTTTGCCCTCGGAGGAGAACGCCTCTTCATAAAAAATTAGCCACCAACTACCCACCGTCTATTATTATAAATCCATTATAATATCAGTAAGAGGCAAAGTCACGGAATGGCAATACGTCGAAGGCTCTTTGCCGTCGGAGAAGAACGCCTCTTCATAAAAAATTAGCCACCAACTACCCACCGTCTATTATTATAAATCCATTATAATATCAGTAAGAGGCAAAGTCACGGAATGGCAAAACGTCGAAGGCTCTTTGCCCTCGGAGAAGAATGCCTCTTCATAAAAAATTAGCCACCAACTACCCACCGTCTATTATTATAAATCCATTATAATGTCAGTAAGAGGCAAAGTCCCGGAATGGCAAAACGTCGAAGGTTCTTTGCCCTCGGAGAAGAATGCCTCTTCATAAAAAATTAGCCACCAACTACCCAACGTCTATTATTATAAATCCATTATAATATCAGTAAGAGGCAAGGTCACGGAATGGCAAAACGTCGAAGGCTCTTTGCCCTCGGAGAAGAACGCCTCTTCATAAAAAATTAGCCACCAACTACCCACCGTCTATTATTATAAATCCATTATAATATCAGTAAGACGCAAAGTCCCGGAATGGCAAAACGTCGAAGGCTCTTTGCCCTCGGAGAAGAACGCCTCTTCATAAAAAATTAGCCACCAACTACCCACCGTCTATTATTATAAATCCATTATAATATCAGTAAGAGGCAAAGTCCCGGAATGGCAAAACGTCGAAGGCTCTTTGCCCTCGGAGAAGAACGCCTCTTCATAAAAAATTGGCCACCAACTACCCACCGTCTATTATTATAAATCCATTATTATATCAGTAAGAGGCAAAGTCCCGGAATGGCATAACGTCGAAGGCTCTTTGCCCTCGGAGAAGAACGCCTCTTCATAAAAAATTAGCCACCAACTACCCACCGTCTATTATTATAAATCCATTATAATATCAGTAAGAGGCAAAGTCCCGGAATGGCAAAACGTCGAAGGCTCTTTGCCCTCGGAGAAGAACGCCTCTTCATAAAAAATTAGCCACCAACTACCCACCGTCTATTATTATAAATCCATTATAATATCAGTAAGAGGCAAAGTCCCGGAATGGCAAAACGTCGAAGGCTCTTTGCCCTCGGAGAAGAATGCCTCTTCATAAAAAATTAGCCACCAACTACCCACCGTCTATTATTATAAATCCATCATAATATCAGTAAGAGGTAAAGTCACGGAATGGCAAAACGTCGAAGGCTCTTTGCCCTCGGAGGAGAACGCCTCTTCATAAAAAATTAGCCACCAACTACCCACCGTCTATTATTATAAATCCATTATAATATCAGTAAGAGGCAAAGTCCCGGAATGGCAAAACGTCGAAGGCTCTTTGCCCTCGGAGAAGAATGCCTCTTCATAAAAAATTAGCCACCAACTACCCACCGTCTATTATTATAAATCCATTATAATATCAGTAAGAGGCAAAGTCCCGGAATGGCAAAACGTCGAAGGCTCTTTGCCCTCGGAGAAGAACGCCTCTTCATAAAAAATTAGCAACCAACTACCCACCGTCTATTATTATAAATCCATTATAATATCAGTAAGAGGCAAAGTCCCGGAATGGCAAAACGTCGAAGGCTCTTTGCCCTCGGAGAAGAATGCCTCTTCATAAAAAATTAGCCACCAACTACCCACCGTCTATTATTATAAATCCATTATAATATCAGTAAGAGGCAAAGTCCCGGAATGGCAAAACGTCGAAGGCTCTTTGCCCTCGGAGAAGAATGCCTCTTCATAAAAAATTAGCCACCAACTACCCACTTTCTATTATTATAAATCCATTATAATATCAGTAAGAGGCAAAGTCCCGGAATGTCAAAACGTCGAAGGCTCTTTGCCCTCGGAGAAGAACGCCTCTTTATAAAAAATTAGCCACCAACTACCCACCGTCTATTATTAGAAATCCATTATAATATCAGTAAGAGGCAAAGTCCCGGAATGGCAGAACGTCGAAGGCTCTTTGCCCTCGGAGAAGAACGCCTCTTCATAAAAAATTAGCCACCAACTGCCCACCGTCTATTATTATAAATCCATTATAATATCAGTAAGAGGCAAAGTCACGGAATGGCAAAACGTCGAAGGCTCTTTGCCCTCGGAGAAGAACGCCTCTTCATAAAAGATAAGCCACCAACTACCCACCGTCTATTATTATAAATCCATTATAATATCAGTAAGAGGCAAAGTCCCGGAATGGCAAAACGTCGAAGGCTCTTTGCCCTCGGAGAAGAATGCCTCTCATAAAAAATTAGCCACCAACTACCCACCGTCTATTATTATAAATCCATTATAATATCAGTAAGAGGCAAAGTCCCGGAATGGCAAAACGTCGAAGGCTCTTTGCCCTCGGAGAAGAACGCCTCTTCATAAAAAATTGGCCACCAACTACCCACCGTCTATTATTATAAATCCATTATAATATCAGTAAGAGGCAAAGTCACGGAATGGCAAAACGTCGAAGGCTCTTTGCCCTCGGAGAAGAATGCCTCTTCATAAAAATTAGCCACCAACTACCCACCGTCTATTATTATAAATCCATTATAATATCAGTAAGAGGTAAAGTCCCGGAATGGCAAAACGTCGAAGGCTCTTTGCCCTCGGAGAAGAACGCCTCTTCATAAACAATTAGCCACCAACTACCCACCGTCTATTATTATTAATCCATTATAATATCAGTAAGAGGCAAAGTCCGGAATGGCAAAACGTCGAAGGCTCTTTGCCCTCGGAGAAGAATGCCTCTTCATAAAAAATTAGCCACCAACTACCCACCGTCTATTATTATAAATCCATTATAATATCAGTAAGAGGCAAAGTCACGGAATGGCAAAACGTCGAAGGCTCTTTGCCCTCGGAGAAGAACGCCTCTTCATAAAAAATTAGCCACCAACTACCCACCGTCTATTATTATAAATCCATTATAATATCAGTAAGAGGCAAAGTCACGGAATGGCAAAACGTCGAAGGCTCTTTGCCCTCGGAGAAGAACGCCTCTTCATAAAAAATTAGCCACCAACTACCCACCGTCTATTATTATAAAACCATTATAAGATCAGTAAGAGACAAAATCACGGAATGGCAAAACGTCGAAGGCTCTTTGCCCTCGGAGAAGAACGCCTCTTCATAAAAAATTAGCCACCAACTACCCACCGTCTATTATTATAAATCCATTATAATATGAGTAAGAGGCAAAGTCACGGAATGGCAAAACGTCGAAGGCCCCTTGCCCTCGGAGAAGAATGCCTCTTCATATAAAATTAGCCATCAACTACCCACCGTCTATTATTATAAATCCATTATAATGTCAGTAAGAGGCAAAGTCCCGGAATGGCAAAACGTCGAAGGCTCTTTGCCCTCGGAGAAGAATGCCTCTTCATAAAAAATTAGCCACCAACTACCCACCGTCTATTATTATAAATCCATTGTAATATCAGTAAGAGGCAAAGTCACGGAATGGCAAAACGTCGAAGGCTCTTTGCCCTCGGAGAAGAACGCCTCTTCATAAAAAATTAGCCACCAACTACCCACCGTCTATTATTATAAATCCATTATAATATCAGTAAGAGGCTAAGTCCCGGAATGGCAAAACGTCGAAGGCTCTTTGCCCTCGGAGAAGAACGTCTCTTCATAAAAAATTGGCCACTAACTACCCACCGTCTATTATTATAAATCCATTATTATATCAGTAAGAGGCAAAGTCCCGGAATGGCAAAACGTCGAAGGCTCTTTGCCCTCGGAGAAGAACGCCTCTTCATAAAAAATTAGCCACCAACTACCCACCGTCTATTATTATAAATCCATTATAATATCAGTAAGAGGCAAAGTCCCGGAATGGCAAAACGTCGAAGGCTCTTTGCCCTCGGAGGAGAATACCTCTTCATAAAAAATTAGCCACCAACTACCCACCGTCTATTATTATAAATCCATTATAATATCAGTAAGAGGCAAAGTCCCGGAATGGCAAAACGTCGAAGGCTCTTTGCCCTCGGAGAAAAATGCCTCTTCATAAAAAATTGGCCACCAACTACCCACCGTCTAGTATTATAAATCCATTATAATGTCAGTAAGAGGTAAAGTCCCGGAATGGCAAAACGTCGAAGGCTCTTTGCCCTCGGAGAAGAATGCCTCTTCATAAAAACTTAGCCACCAACTACCCACCGTCTATTATTATAAATCCATTATAATATCAGTAAGAGGCAAAGTCCCGGAATGGCAAAACGTCGAAGGCTCTTTGCCCTCGGAGAAGAACGCCTCTTCATAAAAAATTAGCCACCAACTACCCACCGTCTATTATTATAAATCCATTATAATATCAGTAAGAGGCAAAGTCCCGGAATGGCAAAACGTCGAAGGCTCTTTGCCCTCGGAGAAGAATGCCTCTTCATAAAAAATTAGCCACCAACTACCCACCGTCTATTATTATAAATCCATCATAATATCAGTAAGAGGTAAAGTCACGGAATGGCAAAACGTCGAAGGCTCTTTGCCCTCGGAGGAGAACGCCTCTTCATAAAAAATTAGCCACCAACTACCCACCGTCTATTATTATAAATCCATTATAATATCAGTAAGAGGCAAAGTCCCGGAATGGAAAAACGTCGAAGGCTCTTTGCCCTCGGAGAAGAACGCCTCTTCATAAAAAATTGGCCACCAACTACCCACCGTCTATTATTATAAATCCATTATTATATCAGTAAGAGGCAAAGTCCCGGAATGGCAAAACGTCGAAGGCTCTTTGCCCTCGGACAAGAATGCCTCTTCATAAAAAGTTAGCCAACAACTACCCACTGTCTATTATTATAAATCCATCATAATATCAGTAAGAGGTAAAGTCACGGAATGGCAAAACGTCGAAGGCTCTTTGCCCTCGGAGGAGAACGCCTCTTCATAAAAAATTAGCCACCAACTACCCACCGTCTATTATTATAAATCCATTATAATATCAGTAAGAGGCAAAGTCCCGGAATGGCAAAACGTCGAAGGCTCTTTGCCCTCGGAGAAAAATGCCTCTTCATAAAAAATTGGCCACCAACTACCCACCGTCTATTATTATAAATCCATTATAATGTCAGTAAGAGGTAAAGTCCCGGAATGGCAAAACGTCGAAGGCTCTTTTCCCTCGGAGAAGAATGCCTCTTCATAAAAAATTAGCCACCAACTACCCACCGTCTATTATTATAAATCCATTATAATATCAGTAAGAGGCAAAGTCCCGGAATGGCAAAACGTCGAAGGCTCTTTGCCCTCGGAGAAGAACGCCTCTTCATAAAAAATTAGCCACCAACTACCCACCGTCTATTATTATAAATCCATTATAATATCAGTAAGAGGCAAAGTCCCGGAATGGCAAAACGTCGAAGACTCTTTGCCCTCGGAGAAGAAAGCCTCTTCATAAAAAATTAGCCACCAACTACCCACCGTCATAATATCAGTAAGAGGTAAAGTCACGGAATGGCAAAACGTCGAAGGCTCTTTGCCCTCGGAGGAGAACGCCTCTTCATAAAAAATTAGCCACCAACTACCCACCGTCTATTATTATAAATCCATTATAATATCAGTAAGAGGCAAAGTCCCGGAATGGCAAAACGTCGAAGGCTCTTTGCCCTCGGAGAAGAACGCCTCTTCATAAAAAATTGGCCACCAACTACCCACCGTCTATTATTATAAATCCATTATTATATCAGTAAGAGGCAAAGTCCCGGAATGGCAAAACGTCGAAGGCTCTTTGCCCTCGGAGAAGAACGCCTCTTCATAAAAAATTAGCCACCAACTACCCACCGTCTATTATTATAAATCCATTATAATATCAGTAAGAGGCAAAGTCCCGGAATGGCAAAACGTCGAAGGCTCTTTGCCCTCGGAGAAGAATACCTCTTCATAAAAAATTAGCCACCAACTACCCACCGTCTATTATTATAAATCCATTATAATATCAGTAAGAGGCAAAGTCCCGGAATGGCAAAACGTCGAAGGCTCTTTGCCCTCGGAGAAAAATGCCTCTTCATAAAAAATTGGCCACCAACTACCCACCGTCTATTATTATAAATCCATTATAATGTCAGTAAGAGGTAAAGTCCCGGAATGGCAAAACGTCGAAGGCTCTTTGCCCTCGAAGAAGAACGCCTCTTCATAAAAAATTAGCCACCAACTACCCACCGTCTATTATTATAAATCCATTATAATATCAGTAAGAGGCAAAGTCCCGGAATGGCAAAACGTCGAAGGCTCTTTGCCCTCGGAGAAGAATGCCTCTTCATAAAAAATTAGCCACCAACTACCCACCGTCTATTATTAAAAATCCATTATAATATCAGTAAGAGGCAAAGTCCCGGAATGGCAAAACGTCGAAGGCTCTTTGCCCTCGGAGGAGAACGCCTCTTCATAAAAAATTAGCCACCAACTACCCACCGTCTATTATTATAAATCCATTATAATATCAGTAAGAGGCAAAGTCACGGAATGGCAATACGTCGAAGGCTCTTTGCCGTCGGAGAAGAACGCCTCTTCATAAAAAATTAGCCACCAACTACCCACCGTCTATTATTATAAATCCATTATAATATCAGTAAGAGGCAAAGTCACGGAATGGCAAAACGTCGAAGGCTCTTTGCCCTCGGAGAAGAATGCCTCTTCATAAAAAATTAGCCACCAACTACCCACCGTCTATTATTATAAATCCATTATAATGTCAGTAAGAGGCAAAGTCCCGGAATGGCAAAACGTCGAAGGCTCTTTGCCCTCGGAGAAGAATGCCTCTTCATAAAAAATTAGCCACCAACTACCCAACGTCAATTATTATAAATCCATTATAATATCAGTAAGAGGCAAGGTCACGGAATGGCAAAACGTCGAAGGCTCTTTGCCCTCGGAGAAGAACGCCTCTTCATAAAAAATTAGCCACCAACTACCCACCGTCTATTATTATAAATCCATTATAATATCAGTAAGACGCAAAGTCCCGGAATGGCAAAACGTCGAAGGCTCTTTGCCCTCGGAGAAGAACGCCTCTTCATAAAAAATTAGCCACCAACTACCCACCGTCTATTATTATAAATCCATTATAATATCAGTAAGAGGCAAAGTCACGGAATGCCAAAACGTCGAAGGCTCTTTGCCCTCGGAGAAGAACATCTCTTCATAAAAAATTAGCCACCAACTACCCACCGTCTATTATTATAAAACCATTATAATATCAGTAAGAGGCAAAGTCACGGAATGGCAAAACGTCGAAGGCTCTTTGCCCTCGGAGAAGAACGCCTCTTCATAAGAAATTAGCCACCAACTACCGACCGTCTATTATTATAAATCCATTATAATATGAGTAAGAGGCAAAGTCACGGAATGGCAAAGCGTCGAAGGCCCTTTGCCCTCGGAGAAGAATGCCTCTTCATAAAAAATTAGCCACCAACTACCCACCGTCTATTATTATAAATCCATTATAATGTCAGTAAGAGGCAAAGTCCCGGAATGGCAAAACGTCGAAGGCTCTTTGCCCTCGGAGAAGAATGCCTCTTCATAAAAAATTAGCCACCAACTACCCACCGTCTATTATTATAAATCCATTGTAATATCAGTAAGAGGCAAAGTCACGGAATGGCAAGACTTCGAAGGCTCTTTGCCCTCGGAGAAGAACGCCTCTTCATAAAAAATTAGCCACCAACTACCCACCGTCTATTATTATAAATCCATTATAATATCAGTAAGACGCAAAGTCCCGGAATGGCAAAACGTCGAAGGCTCTTTGCCCTCGGAGAAGAACGCCTCTTCATAAAAAATTAGCCACCAACTACCCACCGTCTATTATTATAAATCCATTATAATATCAGTAAGAGGCAAAGTCCCGGAATGGCAAAACGTCGAAGGCTCTTTGCCCTCGGAGAAGAACGCCTCTTCATAAAAAATTGGCCACCAACTACCCACCGTCTATTATTATAAATCCATTATTATATCAGTAAGAGGCAAAGTCCCGGAAGGGCAAAACGTCGAAGGCTCTTTGCCCTCGGAGAAGAATGCCTCTTCATAAAAAATTAGCCACCAACTACCCACTGTCTATTATTATAAATCCATCATAATATCAGTAAGAGGTAAAGTCACGGAATGGCAAAACGTCGAAGGCTCTTTGCCCTCGGAGGAGAACGCCTCTTCATAAAAAATTAGCCACCAACTACCCACCGTCTATTATTATAAATCCATTATAATATCAGTAAGAGGCAAAGTCCCGGAATGGCAAAACGTCGAAGGCTCTCTGCCCTCGGAGAAAAATGCCTCTTCATAAAAAATTGGCCACCAACTACCCACCGTCTATTATTATAAATCCATTATAATGTCAGTAAGAGGTAAAGTCCCGGAATGGCAAAACGTCGAAGGCTCTTTTCCCTCGGAGAAAAATGCCTCTTCATAAAAAATTAGCCACCAACTACCCACCGTCTATTATTATAAATCCATTATAATATCAGTAAGAGGCAAAGACCCGGAATGGCAAAACGTCGAAGGCTCTTTTCCCTCGGAGAAGAACGCCTCTTCATAAAAAATTAGCCACCAACTACCCACCGTCTATTATTATCAATCCATTATAATATCAGGAAGAGGCAAAGTCACGGAATGGCAAAACGTCGAAGGCTCTTTACCCTCGGAGAAGAACGCCTCTTCATAAAAAATTAGCCACCAACTACCCACCGTCTATTATTATAAATCCATTATAATATCAGTAAGAGGCAAAGTCACGGAATGGCAAAACGTCGAAGGCTCTTTGCCCTCGGAGAAGAACGCCTCTTCATAAAAAATTGGCCACCAACTACCCACCGTCTATTATTATAAATCCATTATAATATCAGTAAGAGGCAAAGTCCCGGAATGGCAAAACGTCGAAGGCTCTTTGCCCTCGGAGAAGAATGCCTCTTCATAAAAAATTAGCCACCAACTACCCAACGTCTATTATTATAAATCCATTATAATA
The DNA here is from genome assembly GCA_030765055.1 of Mantis religiosa. Classification (NCBI taxonomy): domain Eukaryota; kingdom Metazoa; phylum Arthropoda; class Insecta; order Mantodea; family Mantidae; genus Mantis; species Mantis religiosa. Next base: position 1,214,215 of record JAUKNK010000042.1, read on the forward strand.
TCAGTAAGAGGCAAGGTCACGGAATGGCAAAACGTCGAAAGGCTCTTTGCCCTCGGAGAAGAACGCCTCTTCATAAAAAATTAGCCACCAACTACCCACCGTCTATTATTATAAATCCATTATAATATCAGTAAGACGCAAAGTCCCGGAATGGCAAAACGTCGAAGGCTCTTTGCCCTCGGAGAAGAACGCCTCTTCATAAAAAATTAGCCACCAACTACCCACCGTCTATTATTATAAATCCATTATAATATCAGTAAGAGGCAAAGTCCCGGAATGGCAAAACGTCGAAGGCTCTTTGCCCTCGGAGAAGAACGCCTCTTCATAAAAAATTAGCCACTAACTACCCACCGTCTATTATTATAAATCCATTATTATATCAGTAAGAGGCAAAGTCCCGGAATGGCAAAACGTCGAAGGCTCTTTGCCCTCGGAGAAGAACGCCTCTTCATAAAAAATTAGCCACCAACTACCCACCGTCTATTATTATAAATCCATTATAATATCAGTAAGAGGCAAAGTCCCGGAATGGCAAAACGTCGAAGGCTCTTTGCCCTCGGAGGAGAATACCTCTTCATAAAAAATTAGCCACCAACTACCCACCGTCTATTATTATAAATCCATTATAATATCAGTAAGAGGCAAAGTCCCGGAATGGCAAAACGTCGAAGGCTCTTTGCCCTCGGAGAAAAATGCCTCTTCATAAAAAATTGGCCACCAACTACCCACCGTCTAGTATTATAAATCCATTATAATGTCAGTAAGAGGTAAAGTCCCGGAATTGCAAAACGTCGAAGGCTCTTTGCCCTCGGAGAAGAATGCCTCTTCATAAAAACTTAGCCACAACTACCCACCGTCTATTATTATAAATCCATTATAATATCAGTAAGAGGCAAAGTCCCGGAATGGCAAAACGTCGAAGGCTCTTTGCCCTCGGAGAAGAACGCCTCTTCATAAAAAATTAGCCACCAACTACCCACTGTCTATTATTATAAATCCATCATAATATCAGTAAGAGGTAAAGTCACGGAATGGCAAAACGTCGAAGGCTCTTTGCCCTCGGAGGAGGACGCCTCTTCATAAAAAATTAGCCACCAACTACCCACCGTCTATTATTATACATCCATCATAATATCAGTAAGAGGTAAAGTCACGGAATGGCAAAACGTCGAAGGCTCTTTGCCCTCGGAGGAGAACGCCTCTTCATAAAAAATTAGCCACCAACTACCCACCGTCTATTATTATAAATCCATTATAATATCAGTAAGAGGCAAAGTCCCGGAATGGCAAAACGTCGAGGGCTCTTTGCCCTCGGAGAAGAATGCCTCCTCATAAAAAGTTAGCCACCAACTACCCACCGTCTATTATTATGGATCCATTATAATATCAGTAAGAGGCAAGTCCCGGAATGGCAAAACGTCGAAGGGTCTTTGCCCTCGGAGAAGAACGCCTCTTCATAAAAAATTAGCCACCAACTACCCACCGTCTATTATTATAAATCCATTATAATATCAGTAAGAGGCAAAGTCCCGGAATGGCAAAACGTCGAAGGCTCTTTGCCCTCGTAGAAGAATGCCTCTTCATAAAAAATTAGCCACCAACTACCCACCGTCTATTATTATAAATCCATTATAATATCAGTAAGAGGCAAAGTCCCGGAATGGCAAAACGTCGAAGGCTCTTTGCCCTCGGAGAAGAATGCCTCTTCATAAAAAATTAGCCACCAACTACCCACCGCTTATTATTATAAATCCATTATAATATCAGTAAGAGGTAAAGTCACGGAATGGCAAAACGTCGAAGGCTCTTTGCCCTCGGAGAAGAACGCCTCTTCATAAAAAATTAGCCACCAACTACCCACCGTCTATTATTATAAATCCATTATAATATCAGTAAGAGGCAAAGTCACGGAATAGCAAAACGTCGAAGGCTCTTTGCCCTCGGAGAAGAACGCCTCTTCATAAAAAATTAGCCACCAATACCCACCGTCTATTATTATAAATCCATTATAATATCAGTAAGAGGCAAAGTCACGGAATGGCAAAACGTCGAAGGCCCTTTGCCCTCGGAGAAGAACGCCTCTTCATAAAAAATTAGCCACCAACTACCCACCGTCTATTATTATAAATCCATTATAATATCAGTAAGAGGCAAAGTCCCGGAATGGCAAAACGTCGAAGGCTCTTTGCCCTCGGAGAAAAATGCCTCTTCATAAAAAATTGGCCACCAACTGCCCACCGTCTATTATTATAAATCCATTATAATGTCAGTAAGAGGCAAAGTCCGGAATGGCAAAACGTCGAAGGCTCTTTGCCCTCGGAGAAGAATGCCTCTTCATAAAAAATTAGCCACCAACTACCCACCGTCTATTATTATAAATCCATTATAATATCAGTAAGAGGAAAAGTCACGGAATGGCAAAACTTCGAAGGCTCTTTGCCCTCGGAGAAGAACGCCTCTTCATAAAAAATTAGCCACCAACTACCCACCGTCTATTATTATAAATCCATTATAATATCAGTAAGACGCAAAGTCCCGGAATGGCAAAACGTCGAAGGCTCTTTGCCCTCGGAGAAGAACGCCTCTTCATAAAAAATTGGCCACCAACTACCCACCGTCTATTATTATAAATCCATTATTATATCAGTAAGAGGCAAAGTCCCGGAATGGCAAAACGTCGAAGGCTCTTTGCCCTCGGAGAAGAACGCCTCTTCATAAAAAATTAGCCACCAACTACCCACCGTCTATTATTATAAATCCATTATAATATCAGTAAGAGGCAAAGTCCCGGAATGGCAAAACGTCGAAGGCTCTTTGCCCTCGGAGAAGAATACCTCTTCATAAAAAATTAGCCACCAACTACCCACCGTCTATTATTATAAATCCATTATAATATCAGTAAGAGGCAAAGTCCCGGAATGGCAAAACGTCGAAGGCTCTTTGCCCTCGGAGAAAAATGCCTCTTCATAAAAAATTCGCCACCAACTACCCACCGTCTATTATTATAAATCCATTATAATGTCAGTAAGAGGTAAAGTCCCGGAATGGCAAAACGTCGAAGGCTCTTTTCCCTCGGAGAAGAATGCCTCTTCATAAAAAATTAGCCACCAACTACCCACCGTCTATTATTATAAATCCATTATAATATCAGTAAGAGGCAAAGTCCCGGAATGGCAAAACGTCGAAGGCTCTTTGCCCTCGGAGAAGAACGCCTCTTCATAAAAAATTAGCCACCAACTACCCACCGTCTATTATTATAAATCCATTATAATATCAGTAAGAGGCAAAGTCCCGGAATGGCAAAACGTCGAAGGCTCTTTGCCCTCGGAGAAGAATGCCTCTTCATAAAAAATTAGCCACCAACTACCCACTTTCTATTATTATAAATCCATTATAATATCAGTAAGAGGCAAAGTCACGGAATGTCAAAACGTCGAAGGCTCTTTGCCCTCGGAGAAGAACGCCTCTTTATAAAAAATTAGCCACCAACTACCCACCGTCTATTATTATAAATCCATTATAATATCAGTAAGAGGCAAAGTCCCGGAATGGCAGAACGTCGAAGGCTCTTTGCCCTCGGAGAAGAACGCATCTTCATAAAAAATTAGCCACCAACTGCCTACCGTCTATTATTATAAATCCATTATAATATCAGTAAGAGGCAAAGTCACGGAATGGCAAAACGTCGAAGGCTCTTTGCCCTCGGAGAAGAACGCCTCTTCATAAAAAATTAGCCACCAACTACCCACCGTCTATTATTATAAATCCATTATAATATCAGTAAGAGGCAAAGTCCCGGAATGGCAAAACGTCGAAGGCTCTTTGCCCTCGGAGAAGAATGCCTCTTCATAAAAAATTAGCCACCAACTACCCACCGTCTATTATTATAAATCCATTATAATATCAATAAGAGGCAAAGTCCCGGAATGGCAAAACGTCGAAGGCTCTTTGCCCTCGGAGAAGAACGCCTCTTCATAAAAAATTGGCCACCAACTACCCACCGTCTATTATTATAAATCCATTATAATATCAGTAAGAGGCAAAGTCACGGAATGGCAAAACGTCGAAGGCTCTTTGCCCTCGGAGAAGAATGCCTCTTCATAAAAATTAGCCACCAACTACCCACCGTCTATTATTATAAATCCATTATAATATCAGTAAGAGGTAAAGTCCCGGAATGGCAAAACGTCGAAGGCTCTTTGCCCTCGGAGAAGAACGCCTCTTCATAAAAAATTAGCCACCAACTACCCACCGTCTATTATTATAAATCCATTATAATATCAGTAAGAGGCAAAGTCACGGAATGGCAAAACGTCGAAGGCTCTTTGCCCTCGGAGAAGAACGCCTCTTCATAAAAAATTAGCCACCAACTACCCACCGTCTATTATTATAAATCCATTATAATATCAGTAAGAGGCAAAGTCACGGAATGCCAAAACGTCGAAGGCTCTTTGCCCTCGGAGAAGAACATCTCTTCATAAAAAATTAGCCACCAACTACCCACCGTCTATTATTATAAAACCATTATAATATCAGTAAGAGGCAAAGTCACGGAATGGCAAAACGTCGAAGGCTCTTTGCCCTCGGAGAAGAACGCCTCTTCATAAGAAATTAGCCACCAACTACCGACCGTCTATTATTATAAATCCATTATAATATGAGTAAGAGGCAAAGTCACGGAATGGCAAAACGTCGAAGGCCCTTTGCCCTCGGAGAAGAATGCCTCTTCATAAAAAATTAGCCACCAACTACCCACCGTCTATTATTATAAATCCATTATAATGTCAGTAAGAGGCAAAGTCCCGGAATGGCAAAACGTCGAAGGCTCTTTGCCCTCGGAGAAGAATGCCTCTTCATAAAAAATTAGCCACCAACTACCCACCGTCTATTATTATAAATCCATTGTAATATCAGTAAGAGGCAAAGTCACGGAATGGCAAGACTTCGAAGGCTCTTTGCCCTCGGAGAAGAACGCCTCTTCATAAAAAATTAGCCACCAACTACCCACCGTCTATTATTATAAATCCATTATAATATCAGTAAGACGCAAAGTCCCGGAATGGCAAAACGTCGAAGGCTCTTTGCCCTCGGAGAAGAACGCCTCTTCATAAAAAATTAGCCACCAACTACCCACCGTCTATTATTATAAATCCATTATAATATCAGTAAGAGGCAAAGTCCCGGAATGGCAAAACGTCGAAGGCTCTTTGCCCTCGGAGAAGAACGCCTCTTCATAAAAAATTGGCCACCAACTTCCCACCGTCTATTATTATAAATCCATTATTATATCAGTAAGAGGCAAAGTCCCGGAATGGCAAAACGTCGAAGGCTCTTTGCCCTCGGAGAAGAATGCCTCTTCATAAAAAATTAGCCACCAACTACCCACTGTCTATTATTATAAATCCATCATAATATCAGTAAGAGGTAAAGTCACGGAATGGCAAAACGTCGAAGGCTCTTTGCCCTCGGAGGAGAACGCCTCTTCATAAAAAATTAGCCACCAACTACCCACCGTCTATTATTATAAATCCATTATAATATCAGTAAGAGGCAAAGTCCCGGAATGGCAAAACGTCGAAGGCTCTCTGCCCTCGGAGAAAAATGCCTCTTCATAAAAAATTGGCCACCAACTACCCACCGTCTATTATTATAAATCCATTATAATATCAGTAAGAGGCAAAGTCCCGGAATGGCAAAACGTCGAAGGCTCTTTGCCCTCGGAGAAAAATGCCTCTTCATAAAAAATTAGCCACCAACTACCCACGGTCTATTATTATAAATCCATTATAATGTCAGTAAGAGGTAAAGTCCCGGAATGGCAAAACGTCGAAGGCTCTTTGCCCTCGGAGAAAAATGCCTCTTCATAAAAAATTAGCCACCAACTACCCACCGTCTATTATTATAAATCCATTATAATGTCAGTAAGAGGCAAAGTCCCGGAATGGCAAAACGTCGAAGGCCCTTTTCCCTCGGAGAAAAATGCCTCTTCATAAAAAATTAGCCACCAACTACCCACCGTCTATTATTATAAATCCATTATAATGTCAGTAAGAGGTAAAGTCCCGGAATGGCAAAACGTCGAAGGCTCTTTTCCCTCGGAGAAAAATGCCTCTTCATAAAAAATTGGCCACCAACTACCCACCGTCTAGTATTATAAATCCATTATAATGTCAGTAAGAGGTAAAGTCCCGGAATGGCAAAACGTCGAAGGCTCTTTTCCCTCGGAGAAAAATGCCTCTTCATAAAAAATTAGCCACCAACTACCCACCGTCTATTATTATAAATCCATTATAATATCAGTAAGAGGCAAAGACCCGGAATGGCAAAACGTCGAAGGCTCTTTTCCCTCGGAGAAGAACGCCTCTTCATAAAAAATTAGCCACCAACTACCCACCGTCTATTATTATCAATCCATTATAATATCAGGAAGAGGCAAAGTCACGGAATGGCAAAACGTCGAAGGCTCTTTACCCTCGGAGAAGAACGACTCTTCATAAAAAATTAGCCACCAACTACCCACCGTCTATTATTATAAATCCATTATAATATCAGTAAGAGGCAAAGTCACGGAATGGCAAAACGTCGAAGGCTCTTTGCCCTCGGAGAAGAACGCCTCTTCATAAAAAATTGGCCACCAACTACCCACCGTCTATTATTATAAATCCATTATAATATCAGTAAGAGGCAAAGTCCCGGAATGGCAAAACGTCGAAGGCTCTTTGCCCTCGGAGAAGAATGCCTCTTCATAAAAAATTAGCCACCAACTACCCACCGTCTATTATTATAAATCCATTATAATATCAGTAAGAGGCAAAGTCCCGGAATGGCAAAACGTCGAAGGCTCTTTGCCCTCGGAGAAGAACGCCTCTTCATAAAAAATTAGCCACCAACTACCCACCGTCTATTATTATAAATCCATTATAATATCAGTAAGAGGCAAAGTCCCGGAATGGCAAAACGTCGAAGGCTCTTTGCCCTCGGAGAAGAACGCCTCTTCATAAAAAATTAGCCACCAACTACCCACCGTCTATTATTATAAATCCATTATAATATCAGTAAGAGGCAAAGTCCCGGAATGGCAAAACGTCGAAGGCTCTTTGCCCTCGGAGAAGAACGCCTCTTCATAAAAAATTGGCCACTAACTACACACCGTCTATTATTATAAATCCATTATTATATCAGTAAGAGGCAAAGTCCCGGAATGGCAAAACGTCGAAGGCTCTTTGCCCTCGGAGAAGAACGCCTCTTCATAAAAAATTAGCCACCAACTACCCACCGTCTATTATTATAAATCCATTATAATATCAGTACGAGGCAAAGTCCCGGAATGGCAAAACGTCGAAGGCTCTTTGCCCTCGGAGGAGAATACCTCTTCATAAAAAATTAGCCACCAACTACCCACCGTCTATTATTATAAATCCATTATAATATCAGTAAGAGGCAAAGTCCCGGAATGGCAAAACGTCGAAGGCTCTTTGCCCTCGGAGAAAAATGCCTCTTCATAAAAAATTGGCCACCAACTACCCACCGTCTAGTATTATAAATCCATTATAATGTCAGTAAGAGGTAAAGTCCCGGAATGGCAAAACGTCGAAGGCTCTTTGCCCTCGGAGAAGAATGCCTCTTCATAAAAACTTAGCCACCAACTACCCACCGTCTATTATTATAAATCCATTATAATATCAGTAAGAGGCAAAGTCCCGGAATGGCAAAACGTCGAAGGCTCTTTGCCCTCGGAGAAGAACGCCTCTTCATAAAAAATTAGCCACCAACTACCCACCGTCTATTATTATAAATCCATTATAATATCAGTAAGAGGCAAAGTCCCGGAATGGCAAAACGTCGAAGGCTCTTTGCCCTCGGAGAAGAATGCCTCTTCATAAAAAATTAGCCACCAACTACCCACCGTCTATTATTATAAATCCATCATAATATCAGTAAGAGGTAAAGTCACGGAATGGCAAAACGTCGAAGGCTCTTTGCCCTCGGAGGAGAACGCCTCTTCATAAAAAATTAGCCACCAACTACCCACCGTCTATTATTATAAATCCATTATAATATCAGTAAGAGGCAAAGTCCCGGAATGGCAAAACGTCGAAGGCTCTTTGCCCTCGGAGAAGAATGCCTCTTCATAAAAAATTAGCCACCAACTACCCACCGTCTATTATTATAAATCCATTATAATATCAGTAAGAGGCAAAGCCCCGGAATGGCAAAACGTCGAAGGCTCTTTGCCCTCGGAGAAGAACGCCTCTTCATAAAAAATTAGCCACCAACTACCCACCGTCAATTATTATAAATCCATTATAATATCAGTAAGAGGCAAAGTCCCGGAATGGCAAAACGTCGAAGGCTCTTTGCCCTCGGAGAAGAATGCCTCTTCATAAAAAATTAGCCACCAACTACCCACCGTCTATTATTATAAATCCATTATAATATCAGTAAGAGGCAAAGTCCCGGAATGGCAAAACGTCGAAGGCTCTTTGCCCTCGGAGAAGAATGCCTCTTCATAACAAATTAGCCACCAACTACCCACTTTCTATTATTATAAATCCATTATAATATCAGTAAGAGGCAAAGTCACGGAATGTCAAAACGTCGAAGGCTCTTTGCCCTCGGAGAAGAACGCCTCTTTATAAAAAATTAGCCACCAACTACCCACCGTCTATTATTATAAATCCATTATAATATCAGTAAGAGGCAAAGTCCCGGAATGGCAAAACGTCGAAGGCTCTTTGCCCTCGGAGAAGAACGCCTCTTCATAAAAAATTAGCCACCAACTGCCCACCGTCTATTATTATAAATCCATTATAATATCAGTAAGAGGCAAAGTCACGGAATGGCAAAACGTCGAAGGCTCTTTGCCCTCGGAGAAAAACGCCTCTTGATAAAAAATTAGCCACCAACTACCCACCGTATATTATTATAAATCCATTATAATATCAGTAAGAGGCAAAGTCCCGGAATGGCAAAACGTCGAAGGCTCTTTGCCCTCGGAGAAGAACGCCTCTTCATAAAAAATTAGCCACCAACTACCCACCGTCTATTATAAAAATCCATTATAATATCAGTAAGAGGCAAAGTCCCGGAATGGCAAAACGTCGAAGGCTCTTTGCCCTCGGAGAAGAACGCCTCTTCATAAAAAATTAGCCACCAACTACCCACCGTCTATTATTATAAATCCATTATAATATCAGTAAGAGGCAAAAGTCCGGGAATGGCAAAACGTCGAAGGCTCTTTGCCCTCGGAGAAGAATGCCTCTTCATAAAAAATTAGCCACCAACTACCCACCGTCTATTATTATAAATCCATTATAATATCAGTAAGAGGCAAAGTCCCGGAATGGCAAAACGTCGAAGGCTCTTTGCCCTCGGAGAAGAATGCCTCTTCATAAAAAATTAGCCAACAACTACCCACTTTCTATTATTATAAATCCATTATAATATCAGTAAGAGGCAAAGTCACGGAATGTCAAAACGTCGAAGGCTCTTTGCCCTCGGAGAAGAACGCCTCTTTATAAAAAATTAGCCACCAACTACCCACCGTCTATTATTATAAATCCATTATAATATCAGTAAGAGGCAAAGTCCCGGAATGGCAAAACGTCGAAGGCTCTTTGCCCTCGGAGAAGAACGCCTCTTCATAAAAAATTAGCCACCAACTGCCCACCGTCTATTATTATAAATCCATTATAATATCAGTAAGAGGCAAAGTCACGGAATGGCAAAACGTCGAAGGCTCTTTGCCCTCGGAGAAGAACGCCTCTTCATAAAAAATTAGCCACCAACTACCCACCGTCTATTATTATAAATCCATTATAATATCAGTAAGAGGCAAAGTCCCGGAATGGCAAAACGTCGAAGGCTCTTTGCCCTCGGAGAAGAATGCCTCTTCATAAAAAATTAGCCACCAACTACCCACCGTCTATTATTATAAATCCATTATAATACCAGTAAGAGGCAAAGTCCCGGAATGGCAAAACGTCGAATGCTCTTTGCCCTCGGAGAAGAACGCCTCTTGATAAAAAATTAGCCACCAACTACCCACCGTCCATTATTATAAATCCATTATAATATCAGTAAGAGGCAAAGTCCCGGAATGGCAAAACGTCGAAGGCTCTTTGCCCTCGGAGAAGAACGCCTCTTGATAAAAAATTAGCCACCAGCTACCCACCGTCTATTATTATAAATCCATTATAATATCAGTAAGAGGCAAAGTCACGGAATGGCAAAACGTCGAAGGCTCTTTGCCCTCGGAGAAGAACGCCTCTTCATAAAAAATTAGCCACCAACTACCCACCGTCTATTATTATAAATCCATTATAATATCAGTAAGAGGCAAAGTCACGGAATGGCAAAACGTCGAAGGCTCTTTGCCCTCGGAGAAGAACGCCTCTTCATAAAAAATTAGCCACCAACTACCCACCGTCTATTATTATCAATCCATTATAATATCAGGAAGAGGCAAAGTCACGGAATGGCAAAACGTCGAAGGCTCTTTGCCCTCGGAGAAGAACGCCTCTTCATAAAAAATTAGCCACCAACTACCCACCGTCTATTATTATAAATCCATTATAATATCAGTAAGAGGCAAAGTCACGGAATGCCAAAACGTCGAAGGCTCTTTGCCCTCGGAGAAGAACATCTCTTCATAAAAAATTAGCCACCAACTACCCACCGTCTATTATTATAAAACCATTATAATATCAGTAAGAGGCAAAGTCACGGAATGGCAAAACGTCGAAGGCTCTTTGCCCTCGGAGAAGAACGCCTCTTCATAAGAAATTAGCCACCAACTACCGACCGTCTATTATTATAAATCCAATATAATATGAGTAAGAGGCAAAGTCACGGAATGGCAAAACGTCGAAGGCCCTTTGCCCTCGGAGAAGAATGCCTCTTCATAAAAAATTAGCCACCAACTACCCACCATCTATTATTATAAATCCATTATAATGTCAGTAAGAGGCAAAGTCCCGGAATGGCAAAACGTCGAAGGCTCTTTGCCCTCGTAGAAGAATGCCTCTTCATAAAAAATTAGCCACCAACTACCCACCGTCTATTATTATAAATCCATTGTAATATCAGTAAGAGGCAAAGTCACGGAATGGCAAAACTTCGAAGGCTCTTTGCCCTCGGAGAAGAACGCCTCTTCATAAAAAATTAGCCACCAACTACCCACCGTCTATTATTATAAATCCATTATAATATCAGTAAGACGCAAAGTCCCGGAATGGCAAAACGTCGAAGGCTCTTTGCCCTCGGAGAAGAACGCCTCTTCATAAAAAATTAGCCACCAACTACCCACCGTCTATTATTATAAATCCATTATAATATCAGTAAGAGGCAAAGTCCCGGAATGGCAAAACGTCGAAGGCTCTTTGCCCTCGGAGAAGAACGCCTCTTCATAAAAAATTGGCCACCAACTACCCACCGTCTATTATTATAAATCCATTATTATATCAGTAAGAGGCAAAGTCCCGGAATGGCAAAACGTCGAAGGCTCTTTGCCCTCGGAGAAGAATGCCTCTTCATAAAAAATTAGCCACCAACTACCCACTGTCTATTATTATAAATCCATCATAATATCAGTAAGAGGTAAAGTCACGGAATGGCAAAACGTCGAAGGCTCTTTGCCCTCGGAGGAGAACGCCTCTTCATAAAAAATTAGCCACCAACTACCCACCGTCTATTATTATAAATCCATTATAATATCAGTAAGAGGCAAAGTCCCGGAATGGCAAAACGTCGAAGGCTCTCTGCCCTCGGAGAAAAATGCCTCTTCATAAAAAATTGGCCACCAACTACCCACCGTCTATTATTATAAATCCATTATAATATCAGTAAGAGGCAAAGTCCCGGAATGGCAAAACGTCGAAGGCTCTTTGCCCTCGGAGAAAAATGCCTCTTCATAAAAAATTAGCCACCAACTACCCACCGTCTATTATTATAAATCCATTATAATGTCAGTAAGAGGTAAAGTCCCGGAATGGCAAAACGTCGAAGGCTCTTTGCCCTCGGAGAAAAATGCCTCTTCATAAAAAATTAGCCACCAACTACCCACCGTCTATTATTATAAATCCATTATAATGTCAGTAAGAGGCAAAGTCCCGGAATGGCAAAACGTCGAAGGCTCTTTTCCCTCGGAAAAAATGCCTCTTCATAAAAAATTGGCCACCAACTACCCACCGTCTAGTATTATAAATCCATTATAATGTCAGTAAGAGGTAAAGTCCCGGAATGGCAAAACGTCGAAGGCTCTTTTCCCTCGGAGAAAAATGCCTCTTCATAAAAAATTAGCCACCAACTACCCACCGTCTATTATTATAAATCCATTATAATATCAGTAAGAATCAAAGACCCGGAATGGCAAAACGTCGAAGGCTCTTTTCCCTCGGAGAAGAACGCCTCTACATAAAAAATTAGCCACCAACTACCCACCGTCTATTATTATCAATCCATTATAATATCAGGAAGAGGCAAAGTCACGGAATGGCAAAACGTCGAAGGCTCTTTACCCTCGGAGAAGAACGCCTCTTCATAAAAAATTAGCCACCAACTACCCACCGTCTATTATTATAAATCCATTATAATATCAGTAAGAGGCAAAGTCACGGAATGGCAAAACGTCGAAGGCTCTTTGCCCTCGGAGAAGAACGCCTCTTCATAAAAAATTGGCCACCAACTACCCACCGTCTATTATTATAAATCCATTATAATATCAGTAAGAGGCAAAGTCCCGGAATGGCAAAACGTCGAAGGCTCTTTGCCCTCGGAGAAGAATGCCTCTTCATAAAAAATTAGCCACCAACTACCCACCGTCTATTATTATAAATCCATTATAATATCAGTAAGAGGCAAAGTCCCGGAATGGCAAAACGTCGAAGGCTCTTTGCCCTCGGAGAAGAACGCCTCTTCATAAAAAATTAGCCACCAACTACCCACCGTCTATTATTATAAATCCATTATAATATCAGTAAGAGGCAAAGTCCCGGAATGGCAAAACGTCGAAGGCTCTTTGCCCTCGGAGAAGAACGCCTCTTCATAAAAAATTAGCCACCAACTACCCACCGTCTATTATTATAAATCCATTATAATATCAGTAAGAGGCAAAGTCCCGGAATGGCAAAACGTCGAAGGCTCTTTGCCCTCGGAGAAGAACGCCTCTTCATAAAAAATTGGCCACTAACTACACACCGTCTATTATTATAAATCCATTATTATATCAGTAAGAGGCAAAGTCCCGGAATGGCAAAACGTCGAAGGCTCTTTGCCCTCGGAGAAGAACGCCTCTTCATAAAAAATTAGCCACCAACTACCCACCGTCTATTATTATAAATCCATTATAATATCAGTAAGAGGCAAAGTCCCGGAATGGCAAAACGTCGAAGGCTCTTTGCCCTCGGAGGAGAATACCTCTTCATAAAAAATTAGCCACCAACTACCCACCGTCTATTATTATAAATCCATTATAATATCTGTAAGAGGCAAAGTCCCGGAATGGCAAAACGTCGAAGGCTCTTTGCCCTCGGAGAAAAATGCCTCTTCATAAAAAATTGGCCACCAACTACCCACCGTCTAGTATTATAAATCCATTATAATGTCAGTAAGAGGTAAAGTCCCGGAATGGCAAAACGTCGAAGGCTCTTTGCCCTCGGAGAAGAATGCCTCTTCATAAAAACTTAGCCACCAACTACCCACCGTCTATTATTATAAATCCATTATAATATCAGTAAGAGGCAAAGTCCCGGAATGGCAAAACGTCGAAGGCTCTTTGCCCTCGGAGAAGAACGCCTCTTCATAAAAAATTAGCCACCAACTACCCACCGTCTATTATTATAAATCCATTATAATATCAGTAAGAGGCAAAGTCCCGGAATGGCAAAACGTCGAAGGCTCTTTGCCCTCGGAGAAGAATGCCTCTTCATAAAAAATTAGCCACCAACTACCCACCGTCTATTATTATAAATCCATCATAATATCAGTAAGAGGTAAAGTCACGGAATGGCAAAACGTCGAAGGCTCTTTGCCCTCGGAGGAGAACGCCTCTTCATAAAAAATTAGCCACCAACTACCCACCGTCTATTATTATAAATCCATTATAATATCAGTAAGAGGCAAAGTCCCGGAATGGCAAAACGTCGAAGGCTCTTTGCCCTCGGAGAAGAATGCCTCTTCATAAAAAATTAGCCACCAACTACCCACCGTCTATTATTATAAATCCATTATAATATCAGTAAGAGGCAAAGCCCCGGAATGGCAAAACGTCGAAGGCTCTTTGCCCTCGGAGAAGAACGCCTCTTCATAAAAAATCAGCCACCAACTACCCACCGTCTATTATTATAAATCCATTATAATATCAGTAAGAGGCAAAGTCCCGGAATGGCAAAACGTCGAAGGCTCTTTGCCCTCGGAGAAGAATGCCTCTTCATAAAAAATTAGCCACCAACTACCCACCGTCTATTATTATAAATCCATTATAATATCAGTAAGAGGCAAAGTCCCGGAATGGCAAAACGTCGAAGGCTCTTTGCCCTCGGAGAAGAATGCCTCTTCATAACAAATTAGCCACCAACTACCCACTTTCTATTATTATAAATCCATTATAATATCAGTAAGAGGCAAAGTCACGGAATGTCAAAACGTCGAAGGCTCTTTGCCCTCGGAGAAGAACGCCTCTTTATAAAAAATTAGCCACCAACTACCCACCGTCTATTATTATAAATCCATTATAATATCAGTAAGAGGCAAAGTCCCGGAATGGCAAAACGTCGAAGGCTCCTTGCCCTCGGAGAAGAACGCCTCTTCATAAAAAATTAGCCACCAACTGCCCACCGTCTATTATTATAAATCCATTATAATATCAGTAAGAGGCAAAGTCACGGAATGGCAAAACGTCGAAGGCTCTTTGCCCTCGGAGAAAAACGCCTCTTGATAAAAAATTAGCCACCAACTACCCACCGTCTATTATTATAAATCCATTATAATATCAGTAAGAGGCAAAGTCCCGAAATGGCAAAACGTCGAAGGCTCTTTGCCCTCGGAGAAGAATGCCTCTTCATAAAAAATTAGCCACCAACTACCCACCGTCTGTTATTATAAATCCATTATAATATCAGTAAGAGGCAAAGTCCCGGAATGGCAAAACGTCGAAGGCTCTTTGCCCTCGGAGAAGAACGCCTCTTCATAAAAAATTAGCCACCAACTACCCACCGTCTATTATTATAAATCCATTATAATATCAGTAAGAGGCAAAAGTCCGGGAATGGCAAAACGTCGAAGGCTTTTTGCCCTCGGAGAAGAATGCCTCTTCATAAAAAATTAGCCACCAACTACCCACCGTCTATTATTATAAATCCATTATAATATCAGTAAGAGGCAAAGTCCCGGAATGGCAAAACGTCGAAGGCTCTTTGCCCTCGGAGAAGAATGCCTCTTCATAAAAAATTAGCCAACAACTACCCACTTTCTATTATTATAAATCCATTATAATATCAGTAAGAGGCAAAGTCACGGAATGTCTAAACGTCGAAGGCTCTTTGCCCTCGGAGAAGAACGCCTCTTTATAAAAAATTAGCCACCAACTACCCACCGTCTATTATTATAAATCCATTATAATATCAGTAAGAGGCAAAGTCCCGGAATGGCAAAACGTCGAAGGCTCTTTGCCCTCGGAGAAGAACGCCTCTTCATAAAAAATTAGCCACCAACTGCCCACCGTCTATTATTATAAATCCATTATAATATCAGTAAGAGGCAAAGTCACGGAATGGCAAAACGTCGAAGGCTCTTTGCCCTCGGAGAAGAACGCCTCTTCATAAAAAATTAGCCACCAACTACCCACCGTCTATTATTATAAATCCATTATAATATCAGTAAGAGGCAAAGTCCCGGAATGGCAAAACGTCGAAGGCTCTTTGCCCTCGGAGAAGAATGCCTCTTCATAAAAAATTAGCCACCAACTACCCACCGTCTATTATTATAAATCCATTATAATATCAGTAAGAGGCAAAGTCCCGGAATGGCAAAACGTCGAATGCTCTTTGCCCTCGGAGAAGAACGCCTCTTGATAAAAAATTAGCCACCAACTACCCACCGTCCATTATTATAAATCCATTATAATATCAGTAAGAGGCAAAGTCCCGGAATGGCAAAACGTCGAAGGCTCTTTGCCCTCGGAGAAGAACGCCTCTTGATAAAAAATTAGCCACAACTACCCACCGTCTATTATTATAAATCCATTATAATATCAGTAAGAGGCAAAGTCACGGAATGGCAAAACGTCGAAGGCTCTTTGCCCTCGGAGAAGAACGCCTCTTCATAAAAAATTAGCCACCAACTACCCACCGTCTATTATTATAAATCCATTATAATATCAGTAAGAGGCAAAGTCACGGAATGGCAAAACGTCGAAGGCTCTTTGCCCTCGGAGAAGAACGCCTTTTCATAAAAAATTAGCCACCAACTACCCACCGTCTATTATTATCAATCCATTATAATATCAGGAAGAGGCAAAGTCACGGAATGGCAAAACGTCGAAGGCTCTTTGCCCTCGGAGAAGAACGCCTCTTCATAAAAAATTAGCCACCAACTACCCACCGTCTATTATTATAAATCCATTATAATATCAGTAAGAGGCAAAGTCCCGGAATGGCAAAACGTCGAAGGCTCTTTGCCCTCGGAGAAGAATGCCTCTTCATAAAAAGTTAGCCACCAACTACCCACCGTCTATTATTATGGATCCATTATAATATCAGTAAGAGGCAAGTCCCGGAATGGCAAAACGTCGAAGGGTCTTTGCCCTCGGAGAAGAACGCCTCTTCATAAAAAATTAGCCACCAACTACCCACCGTCTATTATTATAAATCCATTATAATATCAGTAAGAGGCAAAGTCCCGGAATGGCAAAACGTCGAAGGCTCTTTGCCCTCGTAGAAGAATGCCTCTTCATAAAAAATTAGCCACCAACTACCCACCGTCTATTATTATAAATCCATTATAATATCAGTAAGAGGCAAAGTCCCGGAATGGCAAAACGTCGAAGGCTCTTTGCCCTCGGAGAAGAATGCCTCTTCATAAAAAATTAGCCACCAACTACCCACCGCTTATTATTATAAATCCATTATAATATCAGTAAGAGGTACAGTCACGGAATGGCAAAACGTCGAAGGCTCTTTGCCCCCGGAGAAGAACGCCTCTTCATAAAAAATTAGCCACCAACTACCCACCGTCTATTATTATAAATCCATTATAATATCAGTAAGAGGCAAAGTCACGGAATAGCAAAACGTCGAAGGCTCTTTGCCCTCGGAGAAGAACGCCTCTTCATAAAAAATTAGCCACCAATACCCACCGTCTATTATTATAAATCCATTATAATATCAGTAAGAGGCAAAGTCACGGAATGGCAAAACGTCGAAGGCCCTTTGCCCTCGGAGAAGAACGCCTCTTCATAAAAAATTAGCCACCAACTACCCACCGTCTATTATTATAAATCCATTATAATATCAGTAAGAGGCAAAGTCCCGGAATGGCAAAACGTCGAAGGCTCTTTGCCCTCGGAGAAAAATGCCTCCTCATAAAAAATTGGCCACCAACTGCCCACCGTCTATTATTATAAATCCATTATAATGTCAGTAAGAGGTAAAGTCCCGGAATGGCAAAACGTCGAAGGCTCTTTGCCCTCGGAGAAAAATGCCTCTTCATAAAAAATTGGCCACCAACTGCCCACCGTCTATTATTATAAATCCATTATAATGTCAGTAAGAGGCAAAGTCCCGGAATGGCAAAACGTCGAGGCTCTTTGCCCTCGGAGAAGAACGCCTCTTCATAAAAAATTAGCCACCAACTACCCACCGTCTATTATTATAAATCCATTATAATATCAGCAAGAGGCAAAGTCCCGGAATGGCAAAACGTCGAAGGCTCTTTGCCCTCGGAGAAGAATGCCTCTTCATAAAAAATTAGCCACCAACTACCCACCGTCTATTATTATAAATCCATCATAATATCAGTAAGAGGTAAAGTCACGGAATGGCAAAACGTCGAAGGCTCTTTGCCCTCGGAGGAGAACGCCTCTTCATAAAAAATTAGCCACCAACTACCCACCGTCTATTATTATAAATCCATTATAATATCAGTAAGAGGCAAAGTCCCGGAATGGCAAAACGTCGAAGGCTCTTTGCCCTCGGAGAAGAATGCCCCTTCATAAAAAATTAGCCACCAACTACCCACCGTCTATTATTATAAATCCATTATAATATCAATAAGAGGCAAAGTCCCGGAATGGCAAAACGTCGAAGGCTCTTTGCCCTCGGAGAAGAATGCCTCTTCATAAAAAATTAGCCACCAACTACCCACCGTATTATTATAAATCCATTATAATATCAGTAAGAGGCAAAGTCCCGGAATGGCAAAACGTCGAAGGCTCTTTGCCCTCGGAGAAGGATGCCTCTTCATAAAAAATTAGCCACCAACTACCCACCGTCTATTATTATAAATCCATTATAATATCAGTAAGAGGCAAAGTCACGGAATGTCAAAACGTCGAAGGCTCTTTGCCCTCGGAGAAGAACGCCTCTTTATAAAAAATTAGCCACCAACTACCCACCGTCTATTATTATAAATCCATTATAATATCAGTAAGAGGCAAAGTCCCGGAATGGCAAAACGTCGAAGGCTCTTTGCCCTCGGAGAAGAACGCCTCTTCATAAAAAATTAGCCACCAACTGCCCACCGTCTATTATTATAAATCCATTAAAATATCAGTAAGAGGCAAAGTCACGGAATGGCAAAACGTCGAAGGCTCTTTGCCCTCGGAGAAGAACGCCTCTTGATAAAAAATTAGCCACCAACTACCCACCGTCTATTATTATAAATCCATTATAATATCAGTAAGAGGCAAAGTCCCGGAATGGCAAAACGTCGAAGGCTCTTTGCCCTCGGAGAAGAATGCCTCTTCATAAAAAATTAGCCACCAACTACCCACCGTCTATTATTATAAATCCATTATAATATCAGTAAGACGCAAAGTCCCGGAATGGCAAAACGTCGAAGGCTCTTTGCCCTCGGAGAAGAACGCCTCTTGATAAAAAATTAGCCACCAACTACCCACCGTCTATTATTATAAATCCATTATAATATCAGTAAGAGGCAAAGTCCCGGAATGGCAAAACGTCGAAGGCTCTTTGCCCTCGGAGAAGAACGCCTCTTCATAAAAAATTAGCCACCAACTACCCACCGTCTATTATTATAAATCCATTATAATATCAGTAAGAGGCAAAGTCACGGAATGGCAAAACGTCGAAGGCTCTTTGCCCTCGGAGAAGAACGCCTCTTCATAAAAAATTAGCCACCAACTACCCACCGTCTATTATTATAAATCCATTATAATATCAGTAAGAGGCAAAGTCACGGAATGGCAAAACGTCGAAGGCTCTTTGCCCTCGGAGAAGAACGCCTCTTCATAAAAAATTAGCCACCAACTACCCACCTTCTATTATTATAAATCCATTATAATATCAGTAAGAGGCAAAGTCACGGAATGGCAAAACGTCGAAGGCTCTTTGCCCTCGGAGAAGAACGCCTCTTCATAAAAAATTAGCCACCAACTACCCACCGTCTATTATTATAAATCCATTATAATATCAGTAAGAGACAAAGTCCCGGAATGGCAAAAAGTCGAAGGCCCTTTGCCCTCGGAGAAGAACGCCTCTTCATAAAAAATTAGCCACCAATACCCACCGTCTATTATTATAAATCCATTATAATATCAGTAAGAGGCAAAGTCCCGGAATGGCAAAACGTCGAAGGCCCTTTTCCCTCGGAGAAGAACGCCTCTTCAAAAAAAATTAGCCACCAATACCCACCGTCTATTATTATAAATCCATTATAATATCAGTAAGAGGCAAAGTCCCGGAATGGCAAAACGTCGAAGGCCCTTTACCCTCGGAGACGAATGCCTCTTCATAAAAAATTAGCCACCAACTACCCAACGTCTATTATTATAAATCCATTATAATATCAGTAAGAGACAAAGTCCCGGAATGGCAAAACGTCGAAGGCTCTTTGCCCTCGGAGAAGAACGCCTCTTCATAAAAAATTAGCCACCAACTACCCACCGTATATTATTATAAATCCATTATAATATCAGTAAGAGGCAAAGTCCCGGAATGGCAAAACGTCGAAGGCTCTTTGCCCTCGGAGAAGAACGCCTCTTCATAAAAAATTAGCCACCAACTACCCACCGTCTATTATTATAAATCCATTATAATATCAGTAAGAGGCAAAGTCACGGAATGGCAAAACGTCGAAGGCTCTTTGCCCTCGGAGAAGAACGCCTCTTCATAAGAAATTGGCCACCAACTACCCACCGTCTATTATTATAAATCCATTATAATATCAGTAAGTGGCAAAGTCCCGGAATGGCAAAACGTCGAAGGCTCTTTGCCCTCGGAGAAGAATGCCTCTTCATAAAAAATTAGCCACCAACTACCCACCGTCTATTATTATAAATCCATTATAATATCAGTAAGAGGCAAGGTCACGGAATGGCAAAACGTCGAAGGCTCTTTGCCCTCGGAGAAGAACGCCTCTTCATAAAAAATTAGCCACCAACTACCCACCGTCTATTATTATAAATCCATTATAATATCAGTAAGACGCAAAGTCCCGGAATGGCAAAACGTCGAAGGCTCTTTGCCCTCGGAGAAGAACGCCTATTCATAAAAAATTAGCCACCAACTACCCACCGTCTATTATTATAAATCCATTATAATATCAGTAAGAGGCAAAGTCCCGGAATGGCAAAACGTCGAAGGCTCTTTGCCCTCGGAGAAGAACGCCTCTTCATAAAAAATTGGCCACTAACTACCCACCGTCTATTATTATAAATCCATTATTATATCAGTAAGAGGCAAAGTCCCGGAATGGCAAAACGTCGAAGGCTCTTTGCCCTCGGAGAAGAACGCCTCTTCATAAAAAATTAGCCACCAACTACCCACCGTCTATTATTATAAATCCATTATAATATCAGTAAGAGGCAAAGTCCCGGAATGGCAAAACTTCGAAGGCTCTTTGCCCTCGGAGGAGAATACCTCTTCATAAAAAATTAGCCACCAACTACCCACCGTCTATTATTATAAATCCATTATAATATCAGTAAGAGGCAAAGTCCCGGAATGGCAAAACGTCGAAGGCTCTTTGCCCTCGGAGAAAAATGCCTCTTCATAAAAAATTGGCCACCAACTACCCACCGTCTAGTATTATAAATCCATTATAATGTCAGTAAGAGGTAAAGTCCCGGACTGGCAAAACGTCGAAGGCTCTTTGCCCTCGGAGAAGAATGCCTCTTCATAAAAACTTAGCCACCAACTACCCACCGTCTATTATTATAAATCCATTATAATATCAGTAAGAGGCAAAGTCCCGGAATGGCAAAACGTCGAAGGCTCTTTGCCCTCGGAGAAGAACGCCTCTTCATAAAAAATTAGCCACCAACTACCCACCGTCTATTATTATAAATCCATTATAATATCAGTAAGAGGCAAAGTCCCGGAATGGCAAAACGTCGAAGGCTCTTTGCCCTTGGAGAAGAATGCCTCTTCATAAAAAATTAGCCACCAACTACCCACCGTCTATTATTATAAATCCATCATAATATCAGTAAGAGGTAAAGTCACGGAATGGCAAAACGTCGAAGGCTCTTTGCCCTCGGAGAAGGATGCCTCTTCATAAAACATTAGCCACCAACTACCCACCGTCTATTATTATAAATCCATTATAATATCAGTAAGAGGCAAAGTCACGGAATGTCAAAACGTCGAAGGCTCTTTGCCCTCGGAGAAGAACGCCTCTTTATAAAAAATTAGCCACCAACTACCCACCGTCTATTATTATAAATCCATTATAATATCAGTAAGAGGCAAAGTCCCGGAATGGCAAAACGTCGAAGGCTCTTTGCCCTCGGAGAAGAACGCCTCTTCATAAAAAATTAGCCACCAACTGCCCACCGTCTATTATTATAAATCCATTAAAATATCAGTAAGAGGCAAAGTCACGGAATGGCAAAACGTCGAAGGCTCTTTGCCCTCGGAGAAGAACGCCTCTTGATAAAAAATTAGCCACCAACTACCCACCGTCTATTATTATAAATCCATTATAATATCAGTAAGAGGCAAAGTCCCGGAATGGCAAAACGTCGAAGGCTCTTTGCCCTCGGAGAAGAATGCCTCTTCATAAAAAATTAGCCACCAACTACCCACCGTCTATTATTATAAATCCATTATAATATCAGTAAGACGCAAAGTCCCGGAATGGCAAAACGTCGAAGGCTCTTTGCCCTCGGAGAAGAACGCCTCTTGATAAAAAATTAGCCACCAACTACCCACCGTCTATTATTATAAATCCATTATAATATCAGTAAGAGGCAAAGTCCCGGAATGGCAAAACGTCGAAGGCTCTTTGCCCTCGGAGAAGAACGCCTCTTCATAAAAAATTAGCCACCAACTACCCACCGTCTATTATTATAAATCCATTATAATATCAGTAAGAGGCAAAGTCACGGAATGGCAAAACGTCGAAGGCTCTTTGCCCTCGGAGAAGAACGCCTCTACATAAAAAATTAGCCACCAACTACCCACCGTCTATTATTATAAATCCATTATAATATCAGTAAGAGGCAAAGTCACGGAATGGCAAAACGTCGAAGGCTCTTTGCCCTCGGAGAAGAACGCCTCTTCATAAAAAATTAGCCACCAACTACCCACCTTCTATTATTATAAATCCATTATAATATCAGTAAGAGGCAAAGTCACGGAATGGCAAAACGTCGAAGGCTCTTTGCCCTCGGAGAAGAACGCCTCTTCATAAAAAATTAGCCACCAACTACCCACCGTCTATTATTATAAATCCATTATAATATCAGTAAGAGACAAAGTCCCGGAATGGCAAAAAGTCGAAGGCCCTTTGCCCTCGGAGAAGAACGCCTCTTCATAAAAAATTAGCCACCAATACCCACCGTCTATTATTATAAATCCATTATAATATCAGTAAGAGGCAAAGTCCCGGAATGGCAAAACGTCGAAGGCCCTTTTCCCTCGGAGAAGAACGCCTCTTCAAAAAAAATTAGCCACCAATACCCACCGTCTATTATTATAAATCCATTATAATATCAGTAAGAGGCAAAGTCCCGGAATGGCAAAAAGTCGAAGGCCCTTTACCCTCGGAGACGAATGCCTCTTCATAAAAAATTAGCCACCAACTACCCAACGTCTATTATTATAAATCCATTATAATATCAGTAAGAGACAAAGTCCCGGAATGGCAAAACGTCGAAGGCTCTTTGCCCTCGGAGAAGAACGCCTCTTCATAAAAAATTAGCCACCAACTACCCACCGTATATTATTATAAATCCATTATAATATCAGTAAGAGGCAAAGTCCCGGAATGGCAAAACGTCGAAGGCTCTTTGCCCTCGGAGAAGAACGCCTCTTCATAAAAAATTAGCCACCAACTACCCACCGTCTATTATTATAAATCCATTATAATATCAGTAAGAGGCAAAGTCACGGAATGGCAAAACGTCGAAGGCTCTTTGCCCTCGGAGAAGAACGCCTCTTCATAAGAAATTGGCCACCAACTACCCACCGTCTATTATTATAAATCCATTATAATATCAGTAAGTGGCAAAGTCCCGGAATGGCAAAACGTCGAAGGCTCTTTGCCCTCGGAGAAGAATGCCTCTTCATAAAAAATTAGCCACCAACTACCCACCGTCTATTATTATAAATCCATTATAATATCAGTAAGAGGCAAGGTCACGGAATGGCAAAACGTCGAAGGCTCTTTGCCCTCGGAGAAGAACGCCTCTTCATAAAAAATTAGCCACCAACTACCCACCGTCTATTATTATAAATCCATTATAATATCAGTAAGACGCAAAGTCCCGGAATGGCAAAACGTCGAAGGCTCTTTGCCCTCGGAGAAGAACGCCTATTCATAAAAAATTAGCCACCAACTACCCACCGTCTATTATTATAAATCCATTATAATATCAGTAAGAGGCAAAGTCCCGGAATGGCAAAACGTCGAAGGCTCTTTGCCCTCGGAGAAGAACGCCTCTTCATAAAAAATTGGCCACTAACTACCCACCGTCTATTATTATAAATCCATTATTATATCAGTAAGAGGCAAAGTCCCGGAATGGCAAAACGTCGAAGGCTCTTTGCCCTCGGAGAAGAACGCCTCTTCATAAAAAATTAGCCACCAACTACCCACCGTCTATTATTATAAATCCATTATAATATCAGTAAGAGGCAAAGTCCCGGAATGGCAAAACGTCGAAGGCTCTTTGCCCTCGGAGGAGAATACCTCTTCATAAAAAATTAGCCACCAACTACCCACCGTCTATTATTATAAATCCATTATAATATCAGTAAGAGGCAAAGTCCCGGAATGGCAAAACGTCGAAGGCTCTTTGCCCTCGGAGAAAAATGCCTCTTCATAAAAAATTGGCCACCAACTACCCACCGTCTAGTATTATAAATCCATTATAATGTCAGTAAGAGGTAAAGTCCCGGAATGGCAAAACGTCGAAGGCTCTTTGCCCTCGGAGAAGAATGCCTCTTCATAAAAACTTAGCCACCAACTACCCACCGTCTATTATTATAAATCCATTATAATATCAGTAAGAGGCAAAGTCCCGGAATGGCAAAACGTCGAAGGCTCTTTGCCCTCGGAGAAGAACGCCTCTTCATAAAAAATTAGCCACCAACTACCCACCGTCTATTATTATAAATCCATTATAATATCAGTAAGAGGCAAAGCCCCGGAATGGCAAAACGTCGAAGGCTCTTTGCCCTCGGAGAAGAACGCCTCTTCATAAAAAATTAGCCACCAACTACCCACCGTCTATTATTATAAATCCATTATAATATCAGTAAGAGGCAAAGTCCCGGAATGGCAAAACGTCGAAGGCTCTTTGCCCTCGGAGAAGAATGCCTCTTCATAAAAAATTAGCCACCAACTACCCACCGTCTATTATTATAAATCTCTTATAATATCAGTAAGAGGCAAAGTCCCGGAATGGCAAAACGTCGAAGGCTCTTTGCCCTCGGAGAAGAATGCCTCTTCATAACAAATTAGCCACCAACTACCCACTTTCTATTATTATAAATCCATTATAATATCAGTAAGAGGCAAAGTCACGGAATGTCAAAACGTCGAAGGCTCTTTGCCCTCGGAGAAGAACGCCTCTTTATAAAAAATTAGCCACCAACTACCCACCGTCTATTATTATAAATCCATTATAATATCAGTAAGAGGCAAAGTCCCGGAATGGCAAAACGTCGAAGGCTCTTTGCCCTCGGAGAAGAACGCCTCTTCATAAAAAATTAGCCACCAACTGCCCACCGTCTATTATTATAAATCCATTATAATATCAGTAAGAGGCAAAGTCACGGAATGGCAAAACGTCGAAGGCTCTTTGCCCTCGGAGAAAAACGCCTCTTGATAAAAAATTAGCCACCAACTACCCACCGTCTATTATTATAAATCCATTATAATATCAGTAAGAGGCAAAGTCCCGGAATGGCAAAACGTCGAAGGCTCTTTGCCCTCGGAGAAGAATGCCTCTTCATAAAAAATTAGCCACCAACTACCCACCGTCTATTATTATAAATCCATTATAATATCAGTAAGAGGCAAAGTCCCGGAATGGCAAAACGTCGAAGGCTCTTTGCCCTCGGAGAAGAACGCCTCTTGATAAAAAATTAGCCACCAACTACCCACCGTCTATTATTATAAATCCATTATAATATCAGTAAGAGGCAAAGTCCCGGAATGGCAAAACGTCGAAGGCTCTTTGCCCTCGGAGAAGAACGCCTCTTCATAAAAAATTAGCCACCAACTACCCACCGTCTATTATTATAAATCCATTATAATATCAGTAAGAGGCAAAGTCACGGAATGGCAAAACGTCGAAGGCTCTTTGCCCTCGGAGAAGAACGCCTCTTCATAAAAAATTAGCCACCAACTACTCACCGTCTATTATTATAAATCCATTATAATATCAGTAAGAGGCAAAGTCCCGGAATGGCAAAACGTCGAAGGCTCTTTGCCCTCGTAGAAGAATGCCTCTTCATAAAAAATTAGCCACCAACTACCCACCGTCTATTATTATAAATCCATTATAATATCAGTAAGAGGCAAAGTCCCGGAATGGCAAAACGTCGAAGGCTCTTTGCCCTCGGAGAAGAATGCCTCTTCATAAAAAATTAGCCACCAACTACCCACCGTTTATTATTATAAATCCATTATAATATCAGTAAGAGGTAAAGTCACGGAATGGCAAAACGTCGAAGGCTCTTTGCCCTCGGAGAAGAACAACTCTTCATAAAAAATTAGCCACCAACTACCCACCGTCTATTATTATAAATCCATTATAATATCAGTAAGAGGCAAAGTCACGGAATAGCAAAACGTCGAAGGCTCTTTGCCCTCGGAGAAGAACGCCTCTTCATAAAAAATTAGCCACCAATACCCACCGTCTATTATTATTAATCCATTATAATATCAGTAAGAGGCAAAGTCCCGGAATGGCAAAACGTCGAAGGCCCTTTGCCCTCGGAGAAGAACGCCTCTTCATAAAAAATTAGCCACCAACTACCCACCGTCTATAATTATAAATCCATTATAATATCAGTAAGAAGCAAAGTCCCGGAATGGCAAAACGTCGAAGGCTCTTTGCCCTCGGAGAAAAATGCCTCTTCATAAAAAATTGGCCACCAACTGCCCACCGTCTATTACTATAAATCCATTATAATGTCAGTAAGAAGTAAAGTCCCGGAATGGCAAAACGTCGAAGGCTCTTTGCCCGCGGAGAAGAATGCCTCTTCATAAAAAATTAGCCACCACCTTTAGGGCCGAATTGCGGAGAGCTGTGCAAACCTGCTGGCAGGAAGAGTGGTCTGCTCTCCGCAATAATAAACTTAGATCTGGCAAAGAACTTCCTATTCCCTGGGTTACCTCCTGTCGGTCATCTCGTCGCGAGGAGGTGAGTTTGGCTCGGTTACGAATTGGACACTGCATTTTTACTCATAGTTTTCTTTTTAAAAAAGAGCCTTCTCCCCTATGTCCGTTTTGTAATGAAGCGTTGTCTGTACGACACGTGCTGCTAGAGTGTTTTCAGCTAACAGACCTTAGGACGTCTCTGCAGCTGCCGGTCAGCTTTGCAGAAATTCTAGCGGACGATCACGCAGTAGTGGAGAAGGTTTTTAGATTCTTTTGAGATTAGATTTTAGGATTTAGCAAATAGAATTTATGGTTTTTGGATGACATTTTTATTTTATTTATTTTTTTTTTCAAGGCGTATGTATTTTTTGTCTTTTTAACATATACTGTTTTAGAATAATTTATATCTGGCTTTTGCCATGACCAGTTTCATTTAAAAAGGGCGCTGATGACCTCTGTAGTTGAGCGCCCTTATACTCATCATCACTCAATCACTCACTCGGAGAAGAACGCCTCTTCCTAAAAAATTAGCCACCAACTACCCACCGTCTATTATTATAAATCCATTATTATATCAGTAAGAGGTAAAGTCCCGGAATGGCAAAACGTCGAAGGCTCTTTGCCCTCGGAGAAGCACGCCTCTTCATAAAAAATTAGCCACCAACTACCCACCGTCTATTATTATAAATCCATTATTATATCAGTAAGAGGAAAAGTCCCGCAATGGCAATACATCGAAGGCTCTTTGCCCTCGGAGAAGAATGCCTCTTCATAAAAAATTAGCCACCAACTACTCACCGTCTATTATTACAAATCCATTATTATATCAGTAAGAGGTAAAGGCCCGGAATGGCAAAACGTCGAAGGCTCTTTGCCCTCGGAGAAGAATGCCTCTTCATAAAAAATTAGCCACCAATTACCCACCGTCTATTATTATGAATCCATTATAATATCAGTAAGAGGCAAAGTCCCGGAATGGCAAAACGTCGAAGGCCCTTTGCCCTCGGAGAAGAACGCCGCTTCATAAAAAATTAGCCACCAACTACCCACCGTCTATTATTATAAATCCATTATTATATCAGTAAGAGGCAAAGTCCCGAAATGGCAAAACGTCGAAGGCTCTTTGCCCTCGGAGAAGAACGCCTCTTCATAAAAAATTAGCCACCAACTACCCACCGTCTATTATTATAAATCCATTATAATATCAGTAAGAGGCAAAGTCCCGGAATGGCAAAATGTCGAAGGCTCTTTGCCCTCGGAGAAGAACGCCTCTTCATAAAAAATTAGCCACCAACTACCCACCGTCTATTATTATAAATCCATTATAATATCAGTAAGAGGCAAAGTCCCGGAATGCAAAACGTCGAAGGCCCTTTGCCCTCGGAGAAGGATGCCTCTTCATAAAAAATTAGCCACCAACTACCCACCGTCTATTATTATAAATCCATTATTATATTAGTAAGAGGCAAAGTCCCGGAATGGCAAAACGTCGAAGGCTCTTTGCCCTCGGAGAAGAACGCCTCTTCATAAAAAATTAGCCACCAGCTGCCCACCGTCTATTATTATAAATCCATTATTATATCAGTAAGAGGCAAAGTCCCGGAATGGCAAAACGTCGAAGGCTCTTTGCCCTCGGAGAAGAACGCCTCTTCATAAAAAATTAGCCACCAACTACCCACCGCCTATTATTATAAATCCATTATAATATCAGTAAGAGGCAAAGTCCCGAAATGGCAAAACGTCGAAGGCTCTTTGCCCTCGGAGAAGCACGCCTCTTCATAAAAAATTAGCCACCAACTACCCACCGTCTATTATTATAAATCCATTATTATATCAGTAAGAGGTAAAGTCCCGCAATGGCAAAACGTCGAAGGCTCTTTGCCCTCGGAGAAGAATGTCTCTTCATAAAAAATTAGCCACCAACTGCCCACCGTCTATTATTATAAATCCATTATAATATCAGTAAGAGGCAAAGTCCCGGAATGGCAAAACGTCGAAGGCTCTTTGCCCTCGGAGAAGAATGCCTCTTCATAAAAAATTAGCCACCAACTACCCACCGTCTATTATTATAAATCCATCATAATATCAGTAAGAGGTAAAGTCACGGAATGGCAAAACGTCGAAGGCTCTTTGCCCTCGGAGGAGAACGCCTCTTCATAAAAAATTAGCCACCAACTACCCACCGTCTATTATTATAAATCCATTATAATATCAGTAAGAGGCAAAGTCCCGGAATGGCAAAACGTCGAAGGCTCTTTGCCCTCGGAGAAGAATGCCTCTTCATAAAAAATTAGCCACCAACTACCCACCGTCTATTATTATAAATCCATTATTATATCAGTAAGAGGTAAAGTCCCGGAATGGCAAAACGTCGAAGGCTCTTTGCCCACGGAGAAGCACGCCTCTTCATAAAAAATTAGCCACCAACTACCCACCGTCTATTATTATAAATCCATTATTATATCAGTAAGAGGAAAAGTCCCGCAATGGCAAAACGTCGAAGGCTCTTTGCCCTCGGAGAAGAATGCCTCTTCATAAAAAATTAGCCACCAACTACTCACCGTCTATTATTACAAATCCATTATTATATCAGTAAGAGGTAAAGGCCCGGAATGGCAAAACGTCGAAGGCTCTTTGCCCTCGGAGAAGAACGCCTCTTCATAAAAAATTAGCCACCAACTACCCACCGTCTATTATTATAAATCCATTATAATATCAGTAAGAGGCAAAGTCCCGGAATGGCAAAACGTCGAAGGCCCTTTGCCCTCGGAGAAGAACGCCGCTTCATAAAAAATTAGCCACCAACTACCCACCGTCTATTATTATAAATCCATTATTATATCAGTAAGAGGCAAAGTCCCGAAATGGCAAAACGTCGAAGGCTCTTTGCCCTCGGAGAAGAACGCCTCTTCATAAAAAATTAGCCACCAACTACCCACCGTCTATTATTATAAATCCATTATAATATCAGTAAGAGGCAAAGTCCCGGAATGGCAAAATGTCGAAGGCTCTTTGCCCTCGGAGAAGAACGCCTCTTCATAAAAAATTAGCCACCAACTACCCACCGTCTATTATTATAAATCCATTATAATATCAGTAAGAGGCAAAGTCCCGGAATGCAAAACGTCGAAGGCCCTTTGCCCTCGGAGAAGGATGCCTCTTCATAAAAAATTAGCCACCAACTACCCACCGTCTATTATTATAAATCCATTATTATATTAGTAAGAGGCAAAGTCCCGGAATGGCAAAACGTCGAAGGCTCTTTGCCCTCGGAGAAGAACGCCTCTTCATAAAAAATTAGCCACCAGCTGCCCACCGTCTATTATTATAAATCCATTATTATATCAGTAAGAGGCAAAGTCCCGGAATGGCAAAACGTCGAAGGCTCTTTGCCCTCGGAGAAGAACGCCTCTTCATAAAAAATTAGCCACCAACTACCCACCGCCTATTATTATAAATCCATTATAATATCAGTAAGAGGCAAAGTCCCGAAATGGCAAAACGTCGAAGGCTCTTTGCCCTCGGAGAAGCACGCCTCTTCATAAAAAATTAGCCACCAACTACCCACCGTCTATTATTATAAATCCATTATTATATCAGTAAGAGGTAAAGTCCCGCAATGGCAAAACGTCGAAGGCTCTTTGCCCTCGGAGAAGAATGTCTCTTCATAAAAAATTAGCCACCAACTACCCACCGTCTATTATTATAAATCCATTATAATATCAGTAAGAGGCAAAGTCCCGGAATGGCAAAACGTCGAAGGCTCTTTGCCCTCGGAGAAGAATGCCTCTTCATAAAAAATTAGCCACCAACTACCCACCGTCTATTATTATAAATCCATCATAATATCAGTAAGAGGTAAAGTCACGGAATGGCAAAACGTCGAAGGCTCTTTGCCCTCGGAGGAGAACGCCTCTTCATAAAAAATTAGCCACCAACTACCCACCGTCTATTATTATAAATCCATTATAATATCAGTAAGAGGCAAAGTCCCGGAATGGCAAAACGTCGAAGGCTCTTTGCCCTCGGAGAAGAATGCCTCTTCATAAAAAATTAGCCACCAACTACCCACCGTCTATTATTATAAATCCATTATAATATCAATAAGAGGCAAAGTCCCGGAATGGCAAAACGTCGAAGGCTCTTTGCCCTCGGAGAAGAATGCCTCTTCATAAAAAATTAGCCACCAACTACCCACCGTCTATTATTATAAATCCATTATAATATCAGTAAGAGGCAAAGTCCCGGAATGGCAAAACGTCGAAGGCTCTTTGCCCTCGGAGAAGAATGCCTCTTCATAAAAAATTAGCCACCAACTACCCACCGTCTATTATTATAAATCCATTATAATATCAGTAAGAGGCAAAGTCACGGAATGTCAAAACGTCGAAGGCTCTTTGCCCTCGGAGAAGAACGCCTCTTTATAAAAAATTAGCCACCAACTACCCACCGTCTATTATTATAAATCCATTATAATATCAGTAAGAGGCAAAGTCCCGGAATGGCAAAACGTCGAAGGCTCTTTGCCCTCGGAGAAGAACGCCTCTTCATAAAAAATTAGCCACCAACTGCCCACCGTCTATTATTATAAATCCATTATAATATCAGTAAGAGGCAAAGTCACGGAATGGCAAAACGTCGAAGGCTCTTTGCCCTCGGAGAAGAACGCCTCTTGATAAAAAATTAGCCACCAACTACCCACCGTCTATTATTATAAATCCATTATAATATCAGTAAGAGGCAAAGTCCCGGAATGGCAAAACGTCGAAGGCTCTTTGCCCTCGGAGAAGAATGCTTCTTCATAAAAAATTAGCCACCAACTACCCACCGTCTATTATTATAAATCCATTATAATATCAGTAAGACGCAAAGTCTCGGAATGGCAAAACGTCGAAGGCTCTTTGCCCTCGGAGAAGAACGCCTCTTGATAAAAAATTAGCCACCAACTACCCACCGTCTATTATTATAAATCCATTATAATATCAGTAAGAAGCAAAGTCCCGGAATGGCAAAACGTCGAAGGCTCTTTGCCCTCGGAGAAGAACGCCTCTCCATAAAAAATTAGCCACCAACTACCCACCGTCTATTATTATAAATCTATTATAATATCAGTAAGAGGCAAAGTCACGGAATGGCAAAACGTCGAAGGCTCTTTGCCCTCGGAGAAGAACGCCTCTTCATAAAAAATTAGCCACCAACTACCCACCGTCTATTATTATAAATCCATTATAATATCAGTAAGAGGCAAAGTCACGGAATGGCAAAACGTCGAAGGCTCTTTGCCCTCGGAGAAGAACGCCTCTTCATAAAAAATTAGCCACCAACTACCCACCTTCTATTATTATAAATCCATTATAATATCAGTAAGAGGCAAAGTCACGGAATGGCAAAACGTCGACGGCTCTTTGCCCTCGGAGAAGAACGCCTCTTCATAAAAAATTAGCCACCAACTACCCACCGTCTATTATTATAAATCCATTATAATATCAGTAAGAGGCAAAGTCCCGGAATGGCCAAACGTCGAAGGCCCTTTGCCCTCGGAGAAGAACGCCTCTTCAAAAAAAATTAGCCACCAATACCCACCGTCTATTATTATAAATCCATTATAATATCAGTAAGAGGCAAAGTCCCGGAATGGCAAAACGTCGAAGGCCCTTTACCCTCGGAGACGAATGCCTCTTCATAAAAAATTAGCCACCAACTACCCAACGTCTATTATTATAAATCCATTATAATATCAGTAAGAGACAAAGTCCCGGAATGGCAAAACGTCGAAGGCTCTTTGCCCTCGGAGAAGAACGCCTCTTCATAAAAAATTAGCCACTAACTACCCACCGTCTATTATTATAAATCCATTATAATATCAGTAAGAGACAAAGTCCCGGAATGGCAAAACGTCGAAGGCCCTTTGCCCTCGGAGAAGAACGCCTCTTCATAAAAAATTAGCCACCAATACCCACCGTCTATTATTATAAATCCATTATAATATCAGTAAGAGGCAAAGTCCCGGAATGGCAAAACGTCGAAGGCCCTTTGCCCTCGGAGAAGAACGCCTCTTCAAAAAAAATTAGCCACCAATACCCACCGTCTATTATTATAAATCCATTATAATATCAGTAAGAGGCAAAGTCCCGGAATGGCAAAACGTCGAAGGCCCTTTACCCTCGGAGACGAATGCCTCTTCATAAAAAATTAGCCACCAACTACCCAACGTCTATTATTATAAATCCATTATAATATCAGTAAGAGACAAAGTCCCGGAATGGCAAAACGTCGAAGGCTCTTTGCCCTCGGAGAAGAACGCCTCTTCATAAAAAATTAGCCACCAACTACCCACCGTATATTATTATAAATCCATTATAATATCAGTAAGAGGCAAAGTCCCGGAATGGCAAAACGTCGAAGGCTCTTTGCCCTCGGAGAAGAACGCCTCTTCATAAAAAATTAGCCACCAACTACCCACCGTCTATTATTATAAATCCATTATAATATCAGTAAGAGGCAAAGTCACGGAATGGCAAAACGTCGAAGGCTCTTTGCCCTCGGAGAAGAACGCCTCTTCATAAGAAATTGGCCACCAACTACCCACCGTCTATTATTATAAATCCATTATAATATCAGTAAGTGGCAAAGTCCCGGAATGGCAAAACGTCGAAGGCTCTTTGCCCTCGGAGAAGAATGCCTCTTCATAAAAAATTAGCCACCAACTACCCAACGTCTATTATTATAAATCCATTATAATATCAGTAAGAGGCAAGGTCACGGAATGGCAAAACGTCGAAGGCTCTTTGCCCTCGGAGAAGAACGCCTCTTCATAAAAAATTAGCCACCAACTACCCACCGTCTATTATTATAAATCCATTATAATATCAGTAAGAGGCAAAGTCCCGGAATGGCAAAACGTCGAAGGCTCTTTGCCCTCGGAGAAGAACGCCTCTTCATAAAAAATTGGCCACTAACTACCCACCGTCTATTATTATAAATCCATTATTATATCAGTAAGAGGCAAAGTCCCGGAATGGCAAAACGTCGAAGGCTCTTTGCCCTCGGAGAAGAACGCCTCTTCATAAAAAATTAGCCACCAACTACCCACCGTCTATTATTATAAATCCATTATAATATCAGTAAGAGGCAAAGTCCCGGAATGGCAAAACGTCGAAGGCTCTTTGCCCTCGGAGGAGAATACCTCTTCATAAAAAATTAGCCACCAACTACCCACCGTCTATTATTATAAATCCATTATAATATCAGTAAGAGGCAAAGTCCCGGAATGGCAAAACGTCGAAGGCTCTTTGCCCTCGGAGAAAAATGCCTCTTCATAAAAAATTGGCCACCAACTACCCACCGTCTAGTATTATAAATCCATTATAATGTCAGTAAGAGGTAAAGTCCCGGAATGGCAAAACGTCGAAGGCTCTTTGCCCTCGGAGAAGAATGCCTCTTCATAAAAACTTAGCCACCAACTACCCACCGTCTATTATTATAAATCCATTATAATATCAGTAAGAGGCAAAGTCGCGGAATGGCAAAACGTCGAAGGCTCTTTGCCCTCGGAGAAGAACGCCTCTTCATAAAAAATTAGCCACCAACTACCCACCGTCTATTATTATAAATCCATTATAATATCAGTAAGAGGCAAAGTCCCGGAATGGCAAAACGTCGAAGGCTCTTTGCCCTCGGAGAAGAATGCCTCTTCATAAAAAATTAGCCACCAACTACCCACCGTCTATTATTATAAATCCATCATAATATCAGTAAGAGGTAAAGTCACGGAATGGCAAAACGTCGAAGGCTCTTTGCCCTCGGAGGAGAACGCCTCTTCATAAAAAATTAGCCACCAACTACCCACCGTCTATTATTATAAATCCATTATAATTCCCCCCAGGGGCCTACTTCGGTAGGTACGGGTTTGGCGAACCCGGGGTCCCGAGCCAACAGTCTCCCTCGTGTGGGCTCCTCTTCGTGGTTGAGGGAGACGGTCAACAGGCCCACCCACGTGTAGGCCGTGCGTGGAGACCCGTGTCGGTGGAAAGGTTTGTCCTGGTAGTTGAGGGATGCGTATCTGAGCTCGTAACAGTTATTTTTTCTGAATTCGGGGAGGGTGCGCATTTCTAATACACTACTTTGGCTTCTGCTTCGCCTAAACGGGAGGTTAGGGACTAACCCACCCCTAATCAATCGGCCAGGACTAGGTATTGTACCGACCTCCAGGGTGAGTGGGACGGCGAGCTCGCTATATCCCCTGTGTAGCCCTGTCATCCCAGTGGGATGACCCCTTGTTGGACTCCGTGGTGGGTGGGGAGCACTGGGGGATGAAATTTAGACCAACATTTATGGCTAAACAACACCCCCCAAAACACAATAAACGTGGAAAGGATCTGTTTGAAAACAGTGTTAAACAAGTAGTTGAGTGTGGTCCTCGCTACTTAGTTATTAAACGAACGGAGGAAGGTAGAACGTTTTCTACGGTTAATCCGTTTATTATACAGAAAGGTCTTGACAATATAGCTGGTGCAGTTAAATCATGTACAAAATCTAGAAATGGCACGCTGCTGGTGGAAGCAACTACAGCATCCCAGGCAGCAAAGATACTGAAAGCCAACATGCTGGGCAGTTATCCAGTCAAAGTGGAGATGCATAGGACCCTGAATTCCTCGCGCGGTGTTGTAAACACTAGCGCGTTGGATGGAATGTCCAACGAGGATATTCAGGAGAACCTCCAGGAACAAGGCGTAACTGCAGTCTATCGTGTCCAAAGGAGAGAACGAGGGGATATGGTTCCTACTCGTACCCTGTTCCTGACCTTTGATCGGGTAGATCTCCCTCAAAGGATCAGGGCAGGATATGAAGTGATTGAGGTTAGACCATACATACCTAACCCTCTGAGATGCTACCAATGTCAGCGGTTCGGTCACACTAGTGCATTCTGTAAAGGCGCACCTACATGTGTCAGCTGTGGAGCCGGCATGCATGAAAATGCATGTACATCACCTCCGGAATGCGTAAATTGTAGCGGTGAACATCCATCAAGTTCACGAGATTGCCCCCGTTATATTGAAGAGCGAGCTATTCAGGAGATCCGGGTTAAAGAAAAGGTATCCTTTTCGGAAGCCCGGAAACTTCTATGTATTCTCAAGCCCTCTTCAACCACCTCCCGTACCTATAGCTCTGTGGCGGCTACTCCGTCACCGAAACGGGAGGCTGGTACCCAAACATCTGATATAAACGGGGCAACAATATCCGAGAAAGTTCTAGTGCCTAGATCGCAACCAAGAGCATCAGTAACAACATCTAAAACTCCGAGAACACAGACTACTGAAAATAACAAGTCAGTGAAGTCGCCTGAGAAAGCATCCACTTCTAACAACAGGACGAAATTGCCCATTGTATACCAAGCACCAGAGATCAAGTTCAAGACGCAGTATGATAGAACTGCCTTCCTGAAAGAAAGCACAAAGTCTGCTCCAGAAAAGTCCAAGAAACGTAGCCCTAGAGCGTCTCCGAGATCATCGTCGGAGTCATCTTCTGGGGAGGACCACGACCGGCGACCGTCATCTACGTCGGTCGGAATTTCCAATCGCTTCGAGCCCCTCGAATCGAAGGTTGTAGAAGGAAAACCGTCCTCTTCCATAGAGGATATGGAGCATGAAACAGCTGACCACGCTGCTACATCTGCAGCAAAGAAGAGGCAGGATAAACCTGCCGAAACTAGCCCTACACCAAAGAAAAAGG
The DNA here is from genome assembly GCA_030765055.1 of Mantis religiosa. Lineage (NCBI taxonomy): Eukaryota > Metazoa > Arthropoda > Insecta > Mantodea > Mantidae > Mantis > Mantis religiosa. Next base: position 1,250,956 of record JAUKNK010000042.1, read on the forward strand.
GCAAATTGATTCGGCCACCCATGAAGTCGTCTTAATGTAGACTACCTTTACATCTTATATCCCATAGTTCCAATGGCTATCCTACAATGGAACATACGAGGATTAAGAGCGCATCGACCAGAATTGGAACTTTTGCTCAGTAAGCATCACCCCTTAGTGGTATGCTTACAAGAGACTAAGCTACGACCACAAGACAACTTTAAGATCAGACGCTACACACCACTGAGGTGTGATGTTGAAACAGAAGAGGGCATTCCTGCACACGGGGGTACTATGATGCTCCTCAGGGATGACATATTTGTAGATCCGTTACAGCTACAGTCTGATTTACAATCTGTAGCTGTAAGGATTAAGCTGCCATCAATAGAATTTTGCATTTGCACTGTATATCTCCCGCCATCAGATGACCTCTCGTTAGTTGACCTTGAAGATCTGGTTTCCCAACTTTCAACACCATTTCTAATAGTTGGAGACTTTAATGCCCATCACCCACTTTGGGGCTCAAATCGGGCATGTTCGAGAGGCAACCTCATTGCAAAATTCCTGGAGAGCAATAACTTGGTTCTCCTGAACACCGGAGAGCCCACATTCCTCTCAGACGCGTTTAACACCTATTCGCACATCGATTTGGCAGTGTGTTCATCCCAGTTAGCTGTTTCATTACAGTGGAATGTCATCTCTGATTTACATTCCAGCGACCACTTTCCATGTCTTCTTAGTCTCTTAGCACAAGATGTGTCTCCCTCACGTATACCTAGATGGCGCATTGATCGTGCCAACTGGAATCTTTACACCCAGTTGGCTGTCTTTGAATACAACGAGCACGATTCTGTGAATGATTTAGTCGATCATCTCACAGAGAAAATTCTTTCCGCTGCAGAACAGTCTATTCCACGTTCGGCTACCCAACCCGGTCGATTTCCTGTCCCATGGTGGACCAACGACTGCCGGAATGCTATTCGTGCTCGTAGACGTGCTCTAAGGGTATTCCAACGACACCCTACGCTAAGTAATCTAATTGAGTATAAGAAAGCGCGTGCAAAATCTAGGCAAATAATTAAGGATAGCAAAAAGACCTCATGGAACAAATTTGTATCATCTTTTAACAGATGTACACCCTCATCTGTTGTATGGGATAAATTAAGGCGCGTGGCCGGAAAATCAACCCACCTGCCAATCGCTGGTCTGAAAACAACTGCAGGAGTTGTTGTTGATACGTTTGTTGTGGCTAACACCTTCGGCTGTGCTTTCGCTCAGGTGTCTAGCTCATGCAATTATGCTCCTGAGTTTATCTCAATTAAGACTCAGGTAGAATCTCAAGGTTTCGTGTTTAGTTCCAGAAACCTTGAAGACTATAACCGCCTCTTCATCTTGGCAGAGCTAGAACACGCTCTTTCGTCATCGCGACTGACAGCACCAGGACCGGACGGAATCCACGTTCAAATGTTACAACATCTCTCACCTGAAGGTAAGGCATTCCTGCTCGAGGTCTATAACCGTGTTTGGGTTGATGCCACGTTTCCTGAAAAGTGGCGAGAAGCTACCATTATACCTATCTTGAAAGCTGGCAAGGACCGTCACCTCCCTTCTAGCTACCGCCCTATTTCCCTCACCAGTTGCGTATGCAAGGTGATGGAACGCATGATAAATGGGCGGTTGGTATGGTGGCTGGAAACGCACAACCTACTGAATAACATCCAGTGCGGTTTCCGACGACGCCGTTCAACAGTGGATCATCTTGTGTCCATGTCGACACAGATTATGAACGGATTTCTTAAGAACTGTCAAACAGTCGGAATATTTTTTGACCTCGAAAAGGCTTATGATACGTGTTGGCGGGCAGGGTTGCTACGTACTCTGCACACCTGGAATATACGTGGACGCCTACCACTCTTCCTTCAGGAATTCCTGAAAGACCGCGTATTCCGAGTAAGGGTTGGCTCGGTTTTTTCGAACCTTTTTGTTCATGAGAACGGTGTACCACAGGGATCGGTACTAAGTGTTACGTTGTTTGCTATTGCGATTAATTCTATCTCGAAATGTGTACCTCCAGGTGTCTCGTCATGCCTATTTGTAGACGACTTTGCCGTCTACTGTACATCTCAGCGCACTCCGTTTTTAGAGCGCCGTCTTCAGACCACCTTGGACAACCTTAAGAGTTGGAGTTTAAAAAACGGCTTCCGATTTTCCGCTGAGAAAACCATCTGTGTAAACTTCTGGCGTCAGCAGAGTCGACTACCTCCAAGGCTCCGGCTAGGCGCTGATCTACTACCTTTTGCAGATGAGACGAGGTTCCTTGGATTGATATTTGATAGAAAACTTAGTTGGTCGTCGCATATAGCACAACTGAAGGCACGATGTGACCGATCTTTGAATATCTTGCGGGTACTAAGTGGAAAATCGTGGGGAGCGGATCGTGCAGTGTTATTGCGACTTTATCGGGCACTCATCCGTTCCAAATTAGACTATGGTAGTATCGTTTATGGCTCAGCACGACCATCTGTGCTGAAGAGATTAGACACAGTCCATAACTGTGGCATACGTATAGCTGTTGGGGCATTTCCAACGAGCCGAGTTATAAGCCTGTATGCGGAGTCTGCAGAACCTCCTCTGCAGTACAGGCGCAACATGTTATTAGCCAATTATGGCTGTGGACTTAATTGCATGCCCACACATCCATCGTTTACGCCGTTCTTTAATACCTTCATGGACGTGCGTTATAGGAACACTACTATTAAACCAAAGCCACCTGGTTTTCGTTTCCGGGAGCTCCTTAGACATCTTGATACTGACATGCCCAAGATGTATCCTAGGGGGGAGAGGACATACCCTCCTTGGTTGTGCAGAGCGTCCCCGGTTGATCTGGGCATGACTAAATATGATAAATCTACCATGTCTATGTCTAGTATCCGCACATGTTTTTTAGAATTTTTATCGCGATATGAGGACCATTTTGTAATTTATACTGATGGCTCCAAGAACTCAAATGGCGTTGGTTGTGCTTTCGTGTGTGGAACCGAACCCTATACATTCGGATTCCACACTAGCACTTCCATTTTTACTGCAGAGCTTTATGCAATATACCGGGCCATTTTACACGTACGCCGACGAAAGTTGGGGGACTGCTTAATCCTGAGTGATTCCCTCAGTGCACTTCAAAGCCTACGGCAGCTGTACAGCTACCACCCTATTGTGCAGCGTATACAGGATGCCCTCCACGTTTTACACGCTTCTGGTGTTAACGTGGTGTGTGCATGGATTCCTGGTCACGTAGGCTTGCGGGGGAATGAAATGGCGGATTCAGCAGCCAAGACGGCTATCATGAAGCCCAGGGTTCGAATACCATCTGTGACATCGGAAGACTTTAGGGCCGAATTGCGGAGAGCTGTGCAAACCTGCTGGCAGGAAGAGTGGTCTGCTCTCCGCAATAATAAACTTAGATCTGTCAAAGAACTTCCTATTCCCTGGGTTACCTCCTGTCGGTCATCTCGTCGCGAGGAGGTGAGTTTGGCTCGATTACGAATTGGACACTGCATTTTTACTCATAGTTTTCTTTTTAAAAAGGAGCCTTCTCCACTATGTCCGTTTTGTAATGAAGCGTTGTCTGTACGACACGTGCTGCTAGAGTGTTTTCACCTAGCAGACCTTAGGACGTCTCTGCAGCTGCCGGTCAGCTTTGCAGAAATTCTAGCGGACGATCACGCAGTAGTGGAGAAGGTTTTTAGATTCTTTTCGAGATTAGATTTTAGGATTTAGCAAATAGAATTTATGGTTTTTGGACGACATTTTTATTTTATTTATTTATTTATTTTTTCAAGGCGTATGTATTTTTTGTCTTTTTTAACATATACTGTTTTAGAATGATTTATATCTGGCTTTTGCCATGACCAGTTTCATTTAAAAAGGGCGCTGATGACCTCTGTAGTTGAGCGCCCTTATACTCATCATCACTCACTCACTCCATTATAATATCAGTAAGAGGCAAAGTCCCGGAATGGCAAAACGTCGAAGGCTCTTTGCCCTCGGAGAAGAATGCCTCTTCATAAAAAATTAGCCACCAACTACCCACCGTCTATTATTATAAATCCATTATAATATCAGTAAGAGGCAAAGCCCCGGAATGGCAAAACGTCGAAGGCTCTTTGCCCTCGGAGAAGAACGCCTCTTCATAAAAAATTAGCCACCAACTACCCACCGTCTATTATTATAAATCCATTATAATATCAGTAAGAGGCAAAGTCCCGGAATGGCAAAACGTCGAAGGCTCTTTGCCCTCGGAGAAGAATGCCTCTTCATAACCCCCCCAGGGGCCTACTTCGGTAGGTACGGGTTTGGCGAACCCGGGGTCCCGAGCCAACAGTCTCCCTCGAGTGGGCTCCTCTTCGTGGTTGAGGGAGACGGTCAACAGGCCCACCCACGTGTAGGCCGTGCGTGGAGACCCGTGTCGGTGGAAAGGTTTGTCCTGGTGGTTGAGGGATGCGTATCTGAGCTCGTAACAGTATTTTTCTGAATTCGGGGAGGGTGCGCATTTCTAATACACTACTTTGGCTTCTGCTTCGCCTAAACGGGAGGTTAGGGACTAACCCACCCCTAATCAATCGGCCAGGACTAGGTATTGTACCGACCTCCAGGGTGAGTGGGACGGCGAGCTCGCTATATCCCCTGTGTAGCCCTGTCATCCCAGTGGGGTGACCCCTTGTTGGACTCCGTGGTGGGTGGGGAGCACTGGGGGATGAAATTTAGACCAACATTTATGGTTAACATACACCCCCCAAAAAACAATAAACGTGGAAAGGATTTAGTTGAAAACAGTGTTAAGCAAGTAGTTGAGTGTGGTCCTCGCTACTTAGTTATTAAACGAACGGAGGAAGGTAGAACTTTTTCTACGGTTAATCCGTTTATTATACAGAAAGGTCTTGACAAAATAGCTGGTGCTGTTAAATCATGTACAAAATCTAGAAATGGCACGCTGCTGGTGGAAGCAACTACAGCATCCCAGGCAACAAAGATACTGAAAGCCAACATGCTGGGCAGTTATCCAGTCAAAGTGGAGATGCATAGGACCCTGAATTCCTCGCGCGGTGTTGTAAACACTAGCGCGTTGGATGGAATGTCCAACGAGGATATTCAGGAGAACCTCCAGGAACAAGGCGTAACTGCAGTATATCGTGTCCAAAGGAGAGAACGAGGGGATATGGTTCCCACTCGTACCCTGTTCCTGACCTTTGATCGGGTAGATCTCCCTCAAAGAATCAGGGCAGGATATGAAGTGATTGAGGTTAGACCATACATACCTAACCCTCTGAGATGCTACCAATGTCAGCGGTTCGGTCACACTAGTGCATTCTGTAAAGGCGCACCTACATGTGTCAGCTGCGGAGCCGGCATGCATGAAAATGCATGTACATCACCTCCAGCATGCGTAAATTGTAGCGGTGAACATCCATCAAGTTCACGAGAATGTCCCCGTTATATTGAAGAGCGAGCTATTCAGGAGATCCGGGTTAAGGAAAAGGTTTCCTTTTCGGAAGCCCGGAAACTTCTATGTATCCTCAAGCCCTCTTCAACCACCTCCCGTACCTATAGCTCTGTGGCGGCTACTCCGTCACCGAAACGGGAGGCTGGTACCCAAACATCTGATTTAAATGGGGCAACAATATCCGAGAAAGTTCTAGTGCCTAGATCGCAACCAAGAGCATCAGTAACACCATCTAAAACTCCGAGAACACAGACTACTGAAAATATCAGGTCAGTGAAGTCGCCTGAGAAAGCATCCACTTCTAACAACAGGACGAAATTGCCCATTGTATACCAAGCACCAGAGATCAAGTTCAAGACGCAGTATGATAGAACTGCCTTCCTGAAAGAAAGCACAAAGTCTGCTCCAGAAAAGTCCAAGAAACGTAGCCCTAGAGCGTCTCCGAGATCATCGTCGGGGTCATCTTCTGGGGAGGACTACGACCGGCCACCGTCATCTACGTCGGTCGGAATTTCCAATTGCTTCGAGCCCCTCGAATCGAAGGTTGTAGAAGGAAAACCGTCCTCTTCCATAGAGGATATGGAGCATGAAACAGCTGACCACGCTGCTACATCTGCAGCAAAGAAGAGGCAGGATAAACCTGCCGAAACTAGCCCTACACCAAAGAAAAAGGGCAAATTGATTCGGCCACCCATGAAGTCGTCTTAATGTAGACTACCTTTACATCTTATATCCCATAGTTCCAATGGCTATCCTACAATGGAACATACGAGGATTAAGAGCGCATCGACCAGAATTGGAACTTTTGCTCAGTAAGCATCACCCTTTAGTGGTATGCTTACAAGAGACTAAGCTACGACCACAAGACAACTTTAAAATCAGACGCTACACACCACTGAGGTGTGATGTTGAAACAGAAGAGGGCATTCCTGCACACGGGGGTACTATGATGCTCCTCAGGGATGACATATTTGTAGATCCGTTACAGCTACAGTCTGATTTACAATCTGCAGCTGTAAGGATTAAGCTGCCATCAATAGAATTTTGCATTTGCACTGTATATCTCCCGCCATCAGATGACCTCTCGTTAGTTGACCTTGAAGATCTGGTTTCCCAACTTTCAACACCATTTCTAATAGTTGGAGACTTTAATGCCCATCACCCACTTTGGGGCTCAAATCGGGCATGTTCGAGAGGCAACCTCATTGCAAAATTCCTGGAGAGCAATAACTTGGTTCTCCTGAACACCGGAGAGCCCACATTCCTCTCAGACGCGTTTAACACCTATTCGCACATCGATTTGGCAGTGTGTTCATCCCAGTTAGCTGTTTCATTACAGTGGAATGTCATCTCTGATTTACATTCCAGCGACCACTTTCCATGTCTTCTTAGTCTCTTAGCACAAGATGTGTCTCCCTCACGTATCCCTAGATGGCGCTTTGATCGTGCCAACTGGAATCTTTACACTCAGTTGGCTGTCTTTGAATACAACGAGCACGATTCTGTGAATGATTTAGTCGATCATCTCACAGAGAAAATTCTTTCCGCTGCAGAACAGTCTATTCCACGTTCGGCTACCCAACCCGGTCGATTTCCTGTCCCATGGTGGACCAACGACTGCCGGAATGCTATTCGTGCTCGTAGACGTGCTCTAAGGGTATTCCAACGACACCCTACGCTAAGTAATCTAATTGAGTACAAGAAAGCGCGCGCAAAATCTAGGCAAATAATTAAGGATAGCAAAAAGACCTCATGGAACAAATTTGTATCATCTTTTAACAGATGTACACCCTCATCTGTTGTATGGGATAAATTAAGGCGCGTGGCCGGAAAATCAACCCACTTGCCAATCGCTGGTCTGAAAACAGCTGCAGGAGTTGTTGTTGATCCGTTTGTTGTGGCTAACACCTTCGGCTGTGCTTTCGCTCAGGTGTCTAGCTCATGCAATTATGCTCCTGAGTTTATCTCAATTAAGACTCAGGTAGAATCTCAAGGTTTCGTGTTTAGTTCCAGAAACCTTGAAGACTATAACCGCCTCTTCATCTTGGCAGAGCTAGAACACGCTCTTTCGTCATCACGACTGACAGCACCAGGACCGGACGGAATCCACGTTCAAATGTTACAACATCTCTCACCTGAAGGTAAGGCATTCCTGCTCGAGGTGTATAACCGTGTTTGGGTTGATGCCACGTTTCCTGAAAAGTGGCGAGAAGCTACCATTATACCTATCTTGAAAGCTGGCAAGGACCGTCACCTCCCTTCTAGCTACCGCCCTATTTCCCTCACCAGTTGCGTATGCAAGGTGATGGAACGCATGATAAATGGGCGGTTGGTATGGTGGCTGGAAACGCACAACCTACTGAATAACATCCAGTGCGGTTTCCGACGACGCCGTTCAACAGTGGATCATCTTGTGTCCATGTCGACACAGATTATGAACGGATTTCTTAAGAACTGTCAAACAGTCGGAATATTTTTTGACCTCGAAAAGGCTTATGATACGTGTTGACGGGCAGGGTTGCTACGTACTCTGCACACCTGGAATATACGTGGACGCCTACCACTCTTCCTTCAGGAATTCCTGAAAGACCGCGTATTCCGAGTAAGGGTTGGCTCGGTTTTTTCGAACCTTTTTGTTCAGGAGAACGGTGTACCACAGGGGTCGGTACTAAGTGTTACGTTGTTTGCTATTGCGATTAATTCTATCTCGAAATGTGTACCTCCAGGTGTCTCGTCATGCCTATTTGTAGACGACTTTGCCGTCTACTGTACATCTCAGCGCACTCCGTTTTTAGAGCGCCGTCTTCAGACCACCTTGGACAACCTTAAGAGTTGGAGTTTAAAAAACGGCTTCCGTTTTTCCGCTGAGAAAACCATCTGTGTAAACTTCTGGCGTCAGCAGAGTCGACTACCTCCAAGGCTGCGGCTAGGCGCTTATCTACTACCTTTTGCAGATGAGACGAGGTTCCTTGGATTGATATTTGATAGAAAACTTAGTTGGTCGTCGCATATAGAACAACTGAAAGCACGATGTGACCGATCTTTGAATATCTTGCGGGTACTAAGTGGAAAATCGTGGGGAGCGGATCGTGCAGTGTTATTGCGACTTTATCGGGCACTCATCCGTTCCAAATTAGACTATGGTAGTATCGTTTATGGCTCAGCACGACCATCTGTGCTGAAGAGATTAGACACAGTCCATAACTGTGGCATACGTATAGCTGTTGGGGCATTTCCAACGAGCCGAGTTATAAGCCTGTATGCTGAGTCTGCAGAACCTCCTCTGCACTACAGGCGCAACATGTTATTAGCCAATTATGGCTGTGGACTTAATTGCATGCCCACACATCCATCGTTTACGCCGTTCTTTAATACCTTCATGGACGTGCGTTATAGGAACACTACTATTAAACCAAAGCCACCTGGTTTTCGTTTCCGGGAGCTCCTTAGACATCTTGATACTGACATGCCCAAGATGTATCCTAGGGGGGAGAGGACATACCCTCCTTGGTTGTGCAGAGCGTCCCCGGTTGATCTGGGCATGACTAAATATGATAAATCTACCATGTCTATGTCTAGTATCCGCACATGTTTTTTAGAATTTTTATCGCGATATGAGTACCATTTTGTAATTTATACTGATGGCTCCAAGAACTCAAATGGCGTTGGTTGTGCTTACGTGTGTGGAACCGAACCCTATACATTCGGATTCCACACTAGCACTTCCATTTTTACTGCAGAGCTTTATGCAATATACCGGGCCATTTTACACGTACGCCGACGAAAGTTGGGGGACTGCTTAATCCTGAGTGATTCCCTCAGTGCTCTTCAAAGCCTACGGCAGCTGCACAACTACCACCCTATTGTGCAGCGTATACAGGATGCCCTCCACGTTTTACACGCTTCTGGCGTTAACGTGGTGTGTGCATGGATCCCTGGTCACGTAGGCTTGCGGGGGAATGAAATGGCGGATTCAGCAGCCAAGACGGCTATCATGAAGCCCAGGGTTCGAATACCATCTGTGACATCGGAAGACTTTAGGGCCGAATTGCGGAGAGCTGTGCAAACCTGCTGGCAGGAAGAGTGGTATGCTCTCCGCAATAATAAACTTAGATCTGGCAAAGAACTTCCTATTCCCTGGGTTACCTCCTGTCGGTCATCTCGTCGCGAGGAGGTGAGTTTGGCTCGGTTACGAATTGGACACTGCATTTTTACTCATAGTTTTCTTTTTAAAAAGGAGCCTTCTCCACTATGTCCGTTTTGTAATGAAGCGTTGTCTGTACGACACGTGCTGCTAGAGTGTTTTCAGCTAGCAGACCTTAGGACGTCTCTGCAGCTGCCGGTCAGCTTTGCAGAAATTCTAGCGGACGATCACGCAGTAGTGGAGAAGGTTTTTAGATTCTTTTCGAGATTAGATTTTAGGATTTAGCAAATAGAATTTATGGTTTTTGGATGACATTTTTATTTTATTTTTTTTTTTCAAGGCGTATGTACTTTTTGTCTTTTTAACATATACTGTTTTAGAATAATTTATATCTGGCTTTTGCCATGACCAGTTTCATTTAAAAAGGGCGCTGATGACCTCTGTAGTTGAGCGCCCTTATACTCATCATCACTCACTCACTCACTCGGAGAAGAACGCCTCTTCATAAAAAATTAGCCACCAACTACCCACCGTCTATTATTATAAATCCATTATTATATCAGTAAGAGGTAAAGTCCCGGAATGGCAAAACGTCGAAGGCTCTTTGCCCTCGGAGAAGCACGCCTCTTCATAAAAAATTAGCCACCAACTACCCACCGTCAATTATTATAAATCCATTATTATATCAGTAAGAGGAAAAGTCCCGCAATGGCAAAACGTCGAAGGCTCTTTGCCCTCGGAGAAGAATGCCTCTTCATAAAAAATTAGCCACCAACTACTCACCGTCTATTATTACAAATCCATTATTATATCAGTAAGAGGTAAAGGCCCGGAATGGCAAAACGTCGAAGGCTCTTTGCCCTCGGAGAAGAATGCCTCTTCATAAAAAATTAGCCACCAATTACCCACCGTCTATTATTATAAATCCATTATAATATCAGTAAGAGGCAAAGTCCCGGAATGGCAAAACGTCGAAGGCCCTTTGCCCTCGGAGAAGAACGCCGCTTCATAAAAAATTAGCCACCAACTACCCACCGTCTATTATTATAAATCCATTATTATATCAGTAAGAGGCAAAGTCCCGGAATGGCAAAACGTCGAAGGCTCTTTGCCCTCGGAGAAGAACGCCTCTTCATAAAAAATTAGCCACCAACTACCCACCGTCTATTATTATAAATCCATTATAATATCAGTAAGAGGCAAAGTCCCGGAATGGCAAAATGTCGAAGGCTCTTTGCCCTCGGAGAAGAACGCCTCTTCATAAAAAATTAGCCACCAACTACCCACCGTCTATTATTATAAATCCATTATAATATCAGTAAGAGGCAAAGTCCCGGAATGGCAAAACGTCGAAGGCCCTTTGCCCTCGGAGAAGGATGCCTCTTCATAAAAAATTAGCCACCAACTACCCACCGTCTATTATTATAAATCCATTATTATATTAGTAAGAGGCAAAGTCCCGGAATGGCAAAACGTCGAAGGCTCTTTGCCCTCGGAGAAGAACGCCTCTTCATAAAAAATTAGCCACCAGCTGCCCACCGTCTATTATTATAAATCCATTATTATATCAGTAAGAGGCAAAGTCCCGGAATGGCAAAACGTCGAAGGCTCTTTGCCCTCGGAGAAGAACGCCTCTTCATAAAAAATTAGCCACCAACTACCCACCGCCTATTATTATAAATCCATTATAATATCAGTAAGACGCAAAGTCCCGAAATGGCAAAACGTCGAAGGCTCTTTGCCCTCGGAGAAGCACGCCTCTTCATAAAAAATTAGCCACCAACTACCCACCGTCTATTATTATAAATCCATTATTATATCAGTAAGAGGTAAAGTCCCGCAATGGCAAAACGTCGAAGGCTCTTTGCCCTCGGAGAAGAATGTCTCTTCATAAAAAATTAGCCACCAACTACCTACCGTCTATTATTACAAATCCATTATTATATCAGTAAGAGGTAAAGGTCCGGAATGGCAAAACGTCGAAGGCCCTTTGCCCTCGGAGAAGAACGCCTCTTCATAAAAAATTAGCCACCAACTACCCAACGTCTATTATTATAAATCCATTATTATATCAGTAAGAGGCAAAGTCCCGAAATGGCAAAACGTCGAAGGCTCTTTGCCCTCGGAGAAGAACGCCTCTTCATAAAAAATTAGCCACCAACTACCCACCGTCTATTATTATAAATCCATTATAATATCAGTAAGAGGCAAAGTCACGGAATAGCAAAACGTCGAAGGCTCTTTGCCCTCGGAGAAGAACGCCTCTTCATAAAAAATTAGCCACCAATACCCACCGTCTATTATTATAAATCCATTATAATATCAGTAAGAGGCAAAGTCCCGGAATGGCAAAACGTCGAAGGCCCTTTGCCCTCGGAGAAGAACGCCTCTTCATAAAAAATTAGCCACCAACTACCCACCGTCTATTATTATAAATCCATTATAATATCAGTAAGAAGCAAAGTCCCGGAATGGCAAAACGTCGAAGGCTCTTTGCCCTCGGAGAAAAATGCCTCTTCATAAAAAATTGGCCACCAACTGCCCACCGTCTATTACTATAAATCCATTATAATGTCAGTAAGAGGTAAAGTCCCGGAATGGCAAAACGTCGAAGGCTCTTTGCCCTCGGAGAAGAATGCCTCTTCATAAAAAATTAGCCACCAACTTTAGGGCCGAATTGCGGAGAGCTGTGCAAACCTGCTGGCAGGAAGAGTGGTCTGCTCTCCGCAATAATAAACTTAGATCTGGCAAAGAACTTCCGATTCCCTGGGTTACCTCCTGTCGGTCATCTCGTCGCGAGGAGGTGAGTTTGGCTCGGTTACGAATTGGGCACTGCATTTTTACTCATAGTTTTCTTTTTAAAAAGGAGCCTTCTCCACTATGTCCGTTTTGTAATGAAGCGTTGTCTGTACGACACGTGCTGCTAGAGTGTTTTCACCTAGCAGGCCTTAGGACGTCTCTGCAGCTGCCGGTCAGCTTTGCAGAAATTCTAGCGGACGATAACGCAGTAGTGAAGAAGGTTTTTAGGTTCTTTTCGAGATTAGATTTTAGGATTTAGCAAATAGAATTTATGGTTTTTGGATGCTTTTTTTTTTCTATTCTTTTTTTTTTTTCAACGCGTATATATTTGTTGTTTTTTTTTTTTAACATAGTTATACTGTTTTAGAATGATTTATATCTGGCTTTTGCCATGACCATTTTCTTTTAAAAAGGGCGCTGATGACCTCTGTAGTTGAGCGCCCTTATACTCATCATCACTCACTCACATCTCGTCGCGAGGAGGTGAGTTTGGCTCGGTTACGAATTGGACACTGCATTTTTACTCATAGTTTTCTTTTTAAAAAGGAGCCTTCTCCACTATGTCCGTTTTGTAATGAAGCGTTGTCTGTACGACACGTGCTGCTAGAGTGTTTTCAGCTAGCAGACCTTAGGACGTCTCTGCAGCTGCCGGTCAGCTTTGCAGAAATTCTAGCGGACGATCACGCAGTAGTGGAGAAGATTTTTAGATTCTTTTCGAGATTAGATTTTAGGATTTAGCAAATAGAATTTATGGTTTTTGGATGACATTTTTATTTTATTTATTTTTTTTTTCAAGGCGTATGTATTTTTTGTCTTTTTAACATATACTGTTTTAGAATAATTTATATCTGGCTTTTGCCATGACCAGTTTCATTTAAAAAGGGCGCTGATGACCTCTGTAGTTGAGCGCCCTTATACTCATCATCACTCACTCACTCACTCGGAGAAGAACGCCTCTTCATAAAAAATTAGCCACCAACTACCCACCGTCTATTATTATAAATCCATTATTATATCAGTAAGAGGTAAAGTCCCGGAATGGCAAAACGTCGAAGGCTCTTTGCCCTCGGAGAAGCACGCCTCTTCATAAAAAATTAGCCACCAACTACCCACCGTCTATTATTATAAATCCATTATTATATCAGTAAGAGGAAAAGTCCCGCAATGGCAAAACGTCGAAGGCTCTTTGCCCTCGGAGAAGAATGCCTCTTCATAAAAAATTAGCCACCAACTACTCACCGTCTATTATTACAAATCCATTATTATATCAGTAAGAGGTAAAGGCCCGGAATGGCAAAACGTCGAAGGCTCTTTGCCCTCGGAGAAGAATGCCTCTTCATAAAAAATTAGCCACCAATTACCCACCGTCTATTATTATAAATCCATTATAATATCAGTAAGAGGCAAAGTCCCGGAATGGCAAAACGTCGAAGGCCCTTTGCCCTCGGAGAAGAACGCCGCTTCATAAAAAATTAGCCACCAACTACCCACCGTCTATTATTATAAATCCATTATTATATCAGTAAGAGGCAAAGTCCCGAAATGGCAAAACGTCGAAGGCTCTTTGCCCTCGGAGAAGAACGCCTCTTCATAAAAAATTAGCCACCAGCTACCCACCGTCTATTATTATAAATCCATTATTATATCAGTAAGAGGCAAAGTCCCGGAATGGCAAAACGTCGAAGGCTCTTTGCCCTCGGAGAAGAACGCCTCTTCATAAAAAATTAGCCACCAACTACCCACCGCCTATTATTATAAATCCATTATAATATCAGTAAGAGGCAAAGTCCCGAAATGGCAAAACGTCGAAGGCTCTTTGCCCTCGGAGAAGCACGCCTCTTCATAAAAAATTAGCCACCAACTACCCACCGTCTATTATTATAAATCCATTATTATATCAGTAAGAGGTAAAGTCCCGCAATGGCAAAACTTCGAAGGCTCTTTGCCCTCGGAGAAGAATGCCTCTTCATAAAAAATTAGCCACCAACTACCCACCGTCTATTATTACAAATCCATTATTATATCAGTAAGAGGTAAAGGTCCGGAATGGCAAAACGTCGAAGGCTCTTTGCCCTCGGAGAAGAATGCCTCTTCATAAAAAATTAGCCACCAATTACCCACCGTCTATTATTATAAATCCATTATAATATCAGTAAGCGGCAAAGTCCCGGAATGGCAAAACGTCGAAGGCTCTTTGCCCTCGGAGAAGAACGCCTCTTCATAAAAAATTAGCCACCAACTACCCAACGTCTATTATTATAAATCCATTATTATATCAGTAAGTGGCAAAGTCCCGGAATGGCAAAACGTCGAAGGCTCTTTGCCCTCGGAGAAGAATGCCTCTTCATAAAAAATTAGCCACCAACTACCCAACGTCTATTATTATAAATCCATTATAATATCAGTAAGAGGCAAGGTCACGGAATGGCAAAACGTCGAAGGCTCTTTGCCCTCGGAGAAGAACGCCTCTTCATAAAAAATTAGCCACCAACTACCCACCGTCTATTATTATAAATCCATTATAATATCAGTAAGAGGCAAAGTCCCGGAATGGCAAAACGTCGAAGGCTCTTTGCCCTCGGAGAAGAACGCCTCTTCATAAAAAATTGGCCACTAACTACCCACCGTCTATTATTATAAATCCATTATTATATCAGTAAGAGGCAAAGTCCCGGAATGGCAAAACGTCGAAGGCTCTTTGCCCTCGGAGAAGAACGCCTCTTCATAAAAAATTAGCCACCAACTACCCACCGTCTATTATTATAAATCCATTATAATATCAGTAAGAGGCAAAGTCCCGGAATGGCAAAACGTCGAAGGCTCTTTGCCCTCGGAGGAGAATACCTCTTCATAAAAAATTAGCCACCAACTACCCACCGTCTATTATTATAAATCCATTATAATATCAGTAAGAGGCAAAGTCCCGGAATGGCAAAACGTCGAAGGCTCTTTGCCCTCGGAGAAAAATGCCTCTTCATAAAAAATTAGCCACCAACTACCCACCGTCTAGTATTATAAATCCATTATAATGTCAGTAAGAGGTAAAGTCCCGGAATGGCAAAACGTCGAAGGCTCTTTGCCCTCGGAGAAGAATGCCTCTTCATAAAAACTTAGCCACCAACTACCCACCGTCTATTATTATAAATCCATTATAATATCAGTAAGAGGCAAAGTCGCGGAATGGCAAAACGTCGAAGGCTCTTTGCCCTCGGAGAAGAACGCCTCTTCATAAAAAATTAGCCACCAACTACCCACCGTCTATTATTATAAATCCATTATAATATCAGTAAGAGGCAAAGTCCCGGAATGGCAAAACGTCGAAGGCTCTTTGCCCTCGGAGAAGAATGCCTCTTCATAAAAAATTAGCCACCAACTACCCACCGTCTATTATTATAAATCCATCATAATATCAGTAAGAGGTAAAGTCACGGAATGGCAAAACGTCGAAGGCTCTTTGCCCTCGGAGGAGAACGCCTCTTCATAAAAAATTAGCCACCAACTACCCACCGTCTATTATTATAAATCCATTATAATATCAGTAAGAGGCAAAGTCCCGGAATGGCAAAACGTCGAAGGCTCTTTGCCCTCGGAGAAGAATGCCTCTTCATAAAAAATTAGCCACCAACTACCCACCGTCTATTATTATAAATCCATTATAATATCAGTAAGAGGCAAAGCCCCGGAATGGCAAAACGTCGAAGGCTCTTTGCCCTCGGAGAAGAACGCCTCTTCATAAAAAATTAGCCACCAACTACCCACCGTCTATTATTATAAATCCATTATAATATCAGTAAGAGGCAAAGTCCCGGAATGGCAAAACGTCGAAGGCTCTTTGCCCTCGGAGAAGAATGCCTCTTCATAAAAAATTAGCCACCAACTACCCACCGTCTATTATTATAAATCCATTATAATATCAGTAAGAGGCAAAGTCCCGGAATGGCAAAACGTCGAAGGCTCTTTGCCCTCGGAGAAGAATGCCTCTTCATAAAAAATTAGCCACCAACTACCCACCGTCTATTATTATAAATCCATTATAATATCAGTAAGAGGCAAAGTCCCGGAATGGCAAAACGTCGAAGGCTCTTTGCCCTCGGAGAAGAATGCCTCTTCATAACCCCCCCAGGGGCCTACTTCGGTAGGTACGGGTTTGGCGAACCCGGGGTCCCGAGCCAACAGTCTCCCTCGAGTGGGCTCCTCTTCGTGGTTGAGGGAGACGGTCAACAGGCCCACCCACGTGTAGGCCGTGCGTGGAGACCCGTGTCGGTGGAAAGGTTTGTCCTGGTGGTTGAGGGATGCGTATCTGAGCTCGTAACAGTATTTTTCTGAATTCGGGGAGGGTGCGCATTTCTAATACACTACTTTGGCTTCTGCTTCGCCTAAACGGGAGGTTAGGGACTAACCCACCCCTAATCAATCGGCCAGGACTAGGTATTGTACCGACCTCCAGGGTGAGTGGGACGGCGAGCTCGCTATATCCCCTGTGTAGCCCTGTCATCCCAGTGGGGTGACCCCTTGTTGGACTCCGTGGTGGGTGGGGAGCACTGGGGGATGAAATTTAGACCAACATTTATGGTTAACATACACCCCCCAAAAAACAATAAACGTGGAAAGGATTTAGTTGAAAACAGTGTTAAGCAAGTAGTTGAGTGTGGTCCTCGCTACTTAGTTATTAAACGAACGGAGGAAGGTAGAACTTTTTCTACGGTTAATCCGTTTATTATACAGAAAGGTCTTGACAAAATAGCTGGTGCTGTTAAATCATGTACAAAATCTAGAAATGGCACGCTGCTGGTGGAAGCAACTACAGCATCCCAGGCAACAAAGATACTGAAAGCCAACATGCTGGGCAGTTATCCAGTCAAAGTGGAGATGCATAGGACCCTGAATTCCTCGCGCGGTGTTGTAAACACTAGCGCGTTGGATGGAATGTCCAACGAGGATATTCAGGAGAACCTCCAGGAACAAGGCGTAACTGCAGTATATCGTGTCCAAAGGAGAGAACGAGGGGATATGGTTCCCACTCGTACCCTGTTCCTGACCTTTGATCGGGTAGATCTCCCTCAAAGAATCAGGGCAGGATATGAAGTGATTGAGGTTAGACCATACATACCTAACCCTCTGAGATGCTACCAATGTCAGCGGTTCGGTCACACTAGTGCATTCTGTAAAGGCGCACTTACATGTGTCAGCTGCGGAGCCGGCATGCATGAAAATGCATGTACATCACCTCCAGCATGCGTAAATTGTAGCGGTGAACATCCATCAAGTTCACGAGAATGTCCCCGTTATATTGAAGAGCGAGCTATTCAGGAGATCCGGGTTAAGGAAAAGGTTTCCTTTTCGGAAGCCCGGAAACTTCTATGTATCCTCAAGCCCTCTTCAACCACCTCCCGTACCTATAGCTCTGTGGCGGCTACTCCGTCACCGAAACGGGAGGCTGGTACCCAAACATCTGATTTAAATGGGGCAACAATATCCGAGAAAGTTCTAGTGCCTAGATCGCAACCAAGAGCATCAGTAACACCATCTAAAACTCCGAGAACACAGACTACTGAAAATATCAGGTCAGTGAAGTCGCCTGAGAAAGCATCCACTTCTAACAACAGGACGAAATTGCCCATTGTATACCAAGCACCAGAGATCAAGTTCAAGACGCAGTATGATAGAACTGCCTTCCTGAAAGAAAGCACAAAGTCTGCTCCAGAAAAGTCCAAGAAACGTAGCCCTAGAGCGTCTCCGAGATCATCGTCGGGGTCATCTTCTGGGGAGGACTACGACCGGCCACCGTCATCTACGTCGGTCGGAATTTCCAATTGCTTCGAGCCCCTCGAATCGAAGGTTGTAGAAGGAAAACCGTCCTCTTCCATAGAGGATATGGAGCATGAAACAGCTGACCACGCTGCTACATCTGCAGCAAAGAAGAGGCAGGATAAACCTGCCGAAACTAGCCCTACACCAAAGAAAAAGGGCAAATTGATTCGGCCACCCATGAAGTCGTCTTAATGTAGACTACCTTTACATCTTATATCCCATAGTTCCAATGGCTATCCTACAATGGAACATACGAGGATTAAGAGCGCATCGACCAGAATTGGAACTTTTGCTCAGTAAGCATCACCCTTTAGTGGTATGCTTACAAGAGACTAAGCTACGACCACAAGACAACTTTAAAATCAGACGCTACACACCACTGAGGTGTGATGTTGAAACAGAAGAGGGCATTCCTGCACACGGGGGTACTATGATGCTCCTCAGGGATGACATATTTGTAGATCCGTTACAGCTACAGTCTGATTTACAATCTGCAGCTGTAAGGATTAAGCTGCCATCAATAGAATTTTGCATTTGCACTGTATATCTCCCGCCATCAGATGACCTCTCGTTAGTTGACCTTGAAGATCTGGTTTCCCAACTTTCAACACCATTTCTAATAGTTGGAGACTTTAATGCCCATCACCCACTTTGGGGCTCAAATCGGGCATGTTCGAGAGGCAACCTCATTGCAAAATTCCTGGAGAGCAATAACTTGGTTCTCCTGAACACCGGAGAGCCCACATTCCTCTCAGACGCGTTTAACACCTATTCGCACATCGATTTGGCAGTGTGTTCATCCCAGTTAGCTGTTTCATTACAGTGGAATGTCATCTCTGATTTACATTCCAGCGACCACTTTCCATGTCTTCTTAGTCTCTTAGCACAAGATGTGTCTCCCTCACGTATCCCTAGATGGCGCTTTGATCGTGCCAACTGGAATCTTTACACTCAGTTGGCTGTCTTTGAATACAACGAGCACGATTCTGTGAATGATTTAGTCGATCATCTCACAGAGAAAATTCTTTCCGCTGCAGAACAGTCTATTCCACGTTCGGCTACCCAACCCGGTCGATTTCCTGTCCCATGGTGGACCAACGACTGCCGGAATGCTATTCGTGCTCGTAGACGTGCTCTAAGGGTATTCCAACGACACCCTACGCTAAGTAATCTAATTGAGTACAAGAAAGCGCGCGCAAAATCTAGGCAAATAATTAAGGATAGCAAAAAGACCTCATGGATCAAATTTGTATCATCTTTTAACAGATGTACACCCTCATCTGTTGTATGGGATAAATTAAGGCGCGTGGCCGGAAAATCAACCCACTTGCCAATCGCTGGTCTGAAAACAGCTGCAGGAGTTGTTGTTGATCCGTTTGTTGTGGCTAACACCTTCGGCTGTGCTTTCGCTCAGGTGTCTAGCTCATGCAATTATGCTCCTGAGTTTATCTCAATTAAGACTCAGGTAGAATCTCAAGGTTTCGTGTTTAGTTCCAGAAACCTTGAAGACTATAACCGCCTCTTCATCTTGGCAGAGCTAGAACACGCTCTTTCGTCATCACGACTGACAGCACCAGGACCGGACGGAATCCACGTTCAAATGTTACAACATCTCTCACCTGAAGGTAAGGCATTCCTGCTCGAGGTGTATAACCGTGTTTGGGTTGATGCCACGTTTCCTGAAAAGTGGCGAGAAGCTACCATTATACCTATCTTGAAAGCTGGCAAGGACCGTCACCTCCCTTCTAGCTACCGCCCTATTTCCCTCACCAGTTGCGTATGCAAGGTGATGGAACGCATGATAAATGGGCGGTTGGTATGGTGGCTGGAAACGCACAACCTACTGAATAACATCCAGTGCGGTTTCCGACGACGCCGTTCAACAGTGGATCATCTTGTGTCCATGTCGACACAGATTATGAACGGATTTCTTAAGAACTGTCAAACAGTCGGAATATTTTTTGACCTCGAAAAGGCTTATGATACGTGTTGACGGGCAGGGTTGCTACGTACTCTGCACACCTGGAATATACGTGGACGCCTACCACTCTTCCTTCAGGAATTCCTGAAAGACCGCGTATTCCGAGTAAGGGTTGGCTCGGTTTTTTCGAACCTTTTTGTTCAGGAGAACGGTGTACCACAGGGGTCGGTACTAAGTGTTACGTTGTTTGCTATTGCGATTAATTCTATCTCGAAATGTGTACCTCCAGGTGTCTCGTCATGCCTATTTGTAGACGACTTTGCCGTCTACTGTACATCTCAGCGCACTCCGTTTTTAGAGCGCCGTCTTCAGACCACCTTGGACAACCTTAAGAGTTGGAGTTTAAAAAACGGCTTCCGTTTTTCCGCTGAGAAAACCATCTGTGTAAACTTCTGGCGTCAGCAGAGTCGACTACCTCCAAGGCTGCGGCTAGGCGCTTATCTACTACCTTTTGCAGATGAGACGAGGTTCCTTGGATTGATATTTGATAGAAAACTTAGTTGGTCGTCGCATATAGAACAACTGAAAGCACGATGTGACCGATCTTTGAATATCTTGCGGGTACTAAGTGGAAAATCGTGGGGAGCGGATCGTGCAGTGTTATTGCGACTTTATCGGGCACTCATCCGTTCCAAATTAGACTATGGTAGTATCGTTTATGGCTCAGCACGACCATCTGTGCTGAAGAGATTAGACACAGTCCATAACTGTGGCATACGTATAGCTGTTGGGGCATTTCCAACGAGCCGAGTTATAAGCCTGTATGCTGAGTCTGCAGAACCTCCTCTGCACTACAGGCGCAACATGTTATTAGCCAATTATGGCTGTGGACTTAATTGCATGCCCACACATCCATCGTTTACGCCGTTCTTTAATACCTTCATGGACGTGCGTTATAGGAACACTACTATTAAACCAAAGCCACCTGGTTTTCGTTTCCGGGAGCTCCTTAGACATCTTGATACTGACATGCCCAAGATGTATCCTAGGGGGGAGAGGACATACCCTCCTTGGTTGTGCAGAGCGTCCCCGGTTGATCTGGGCATGACTAAATATGATAAATCTACCATGTCTATGTCTAGTATCCGCACATGTTTTTTAGAATTTTTATCGCGATATGAGTACCATTTTGTAATTTATACTGATGGCTCCAAGAACTCAAATGGCGTTGGTTGTGCTTACGTGTGTGGAACCGAACCCTATACATTCGGATTCCACACTAGCACTTCCATTTTTACTGCAGAGCTTTATGCAATATACCGGGCCATTTTACACGTACGCCGACGAAAGTTGGGGGACTGCTTAATCCTGAGTGATTCCCTCAGTGCTCTTCAAAGCCTACGGCAGCTGCACAACTACCACCCTATTGTGCAGCGTATACAGGATGCCCTCCACGTTTTACACGCTTCTGGCGTTAACGTGGTGTGTGCATGGATCCCTGGTCACGTAGGCTTGCGGGGGAATGAAATGGCGGATTCAGCAGCCAAGACGGCTATCATGAAGCCCAGGGTTCGAATACCATCTGTGACATCGGAAGACTTTAGGGCCGAATTGCGGAGAGCTGTGCAAACCTGCTGGCAGGAAGAGTGGTATGCTCTCCGCAATAATAAACTTAGATCTGGCAAAGAACTTCCTATTCCCTGGGTTACCTCCTGTCGGTCATCTCGTCGCGAGGAGGTGAGTTTGGCTCGGTTACGAATTGGACACTGCATTTTTACTCATAGTTTTCTTTTTAAAAAGGAGCCTTCTCCACTATGTCCGTTTTGTAATGAAGCGTTGTCTGTACGACACGTGCTGCTAGAGTGTTTTCAGCTAGCAGACCTTAGGACGTCTCTGCAGCTGCCGGTCAGCTTTGCAGAAATTCTAGCGGACGATCACGCAGTAGTGGAGAAGGTTTTTAGATTCTTTTCGAGATTAGATTTTAGGATTTAGCAAATAGAATTTATGGTTTTTGGATGACATTTTTATTTTATTTTTTTTTTTTCAAGGCGTATGTATTTTTTGTCTTTTTAACATATACTGTTTTAGAATAATTTATATCTGGCTTTTGCCATGACCAGTTTCATTTAAAAAGGGCGCTGATGACCTCTGTAGTTGAGCGCCCTTATACTCATCATCACTCACTCACTCACTCGGAGAAGAACGCCTCTTCATAAAAAATTAGCCACCAACTACCCACCGTCTATTATTATAAATCCATTATTATATCAGTAAGAGGTAAAGTCCCGGAATGGCAAAACGTCGAAGGCTCTTTGCCCTCGGAGAAGCACGCCTCTTCATAAAAAATTAGCCACCAACTACCCACCGTCTATTATTATAAATCCATTATTATATCAGTAAGAGGAAAAGTCCCGCAATGGCAAAACGTCGAAGGCTCTTTGCCCTCGGAGAAGAATGCCTCTTCATAAAAAATTAGCCACCAACTACTCACCGTCTATTATTACAAATCCATTATTATATCAGTAAGAGGTAAAGGCCCGGAATGGCAAAACGTCGAAGGCTCTTTGCCCTCGGAGAAGAATGCCTCTTCATAAAAAATTAGCCACCAATTACCCACCGTCTATTATTATAAATCCATTATAATATCAGTAAGAGGCAAAGTCCCGGAATGGCAAAACGTCGAAGGCCCTTTGCCCTCGGAGAAGAACGCCGCTTCATAAAAAATTAGCCACCAACTACCCACCGTCTATTATTATAAATCCATTATTATATCAGTAAGAGGCAAAGTCCCGAAATGGCAAAACGTCGAAGGCTCTTTGCCCTCGGAGAAGAACGCCTCTTCATAAAAAATTAGCCACCAACTACCCACCGTCTATTATTATAAATCCATTATAATATCAGTAAGAGGCAAAGTCCCGGAATGGCAAAATGTCGAAGGCTCTTTGCCCTCGGAGAAGAACGCCTCTTCATAAAAAATTAGCCACCAACTACCCACCGTCTATTATTATAAATCCATTATAATATCAGTAAGAGGCAAAGTCCCGGAATGGCAAAACGTCGAAGGCCCTTTGCCCTCGGAGAAGGATGCCTCTTCATAAAAAATTAGCCACCAACTACCCACCGTCTATTATTATAAATCCATTATTATATTAGTAAGAGGCAAAGTCCCGGAATGGCAAAACGTCGAAGGCTCTTTGCCCTCGGAGAAGAACGCCTCTTCATAAAAAATTAGCCACCAGCTGCCCACCGTCTATTATTATAAATCCATTATTATATCAGTAAGAGGCAAAGTCCCGGAATGGCAAAACGTCGAAGGCTCTTTGCCCTCGGAGAAGAACGCCTCTTCATAAAAAATTAGCCACCAACTACCCACCGCCTATTATTATAAATCCATTATAATATCAGTAAGAGGCAAAGTCCCGAAATGGCAAAACGTCGAAGGCTCTTTGCCCTCGGAGAAGCACGCCTCTTCATAAAAAATTAGCCACCAACTACCCACCGTCTATTATTATAAATCCATTATTATATCAGTAAGAGGTAAAGTCCCGCAATGGCAAAACGTCGAAGGCTCTTTGCCCTCGGAGAAGAATGTCTCTTCATAAAAAATTAGCCACCAACTACCCACCGTCTATTATTACAAATCCATTATTATATCAGTAAGAGGTAAAGGTCCGGAATGGCAAAACGTCGAAGGCCCTTTGCCCTCGGAGAAGAACGCCTCTTCATAAAAAATTAGCCACCAACTACCCAACGTCTATTATTATAAATCCATTATTATATCAGTAAGAGGCAAAGTCCCGAAATGGCAAAACGTCGAAGGCTCTTTGCCCTCGGAGAAGAACGCCTCTTCATAAAAAATTAGCCACCAACTACCTACCGTCTATTATTATAAATCCATTATAATATCAGTAAGAGGCAAGGTCACGGAATAGCAAAACGTCGAAGGCTCTTTGCCCTCGGAGAAGAACGCCTCTTCATAAAAAATTAGCCACCAATACCCACCGTCTATTATTATAAATCCATTATAATATCAGTAAGAGGCAAAGTCCCGGAATGGCAAAACGTCGAAGGCCCTTTGCCCTCGGAGAAGAACGCCTCTTCATAAAAAATTAGCCACCAACTACCCACCGTCTATTATTATAAATCCATTATAATATCAGTAAGAAGCAAAGTCCCGGAATGGCAAA
The DNA here is from genome assembly GCA_030765055.1 of Mantis religiosa. Lineage (NCBI taxonomy): Eukaryota > Metazoa > Arthropoda > Insecta > Mantodea > Mantidae > Mantis > Mantis religiosa. The sequence goes on from JAUKNK010000042.1 coordinate 1,275,297, forward strand.
ACGTCGAAGGCTCTTTGCCCTCGGAGAAAAATGCCTCTTCATAAAAAATTGGCCACCAACTGCCCACCGTCTATTACTATAAATCCATTATAATGTCAGTAAGAGGTAAAGTCCCGGAATGGCAAAACGTCGAAGGCTCTTTGCCCTCGGAGAAGAATGCCTCTTCATAAAAAATTAGCCACCAACTTTAGGGCCGAATTGCGGAGAGCTGTGCAAACCTGCTGGCAGGAAGAGTGGTCTGCTCTCCGCAATAATAAACTTAGATCTGGCAAAGAACTTCCTATTCCCTGGGTTACCTCCTGTCGGTCATCTCGTCGCGAGGAGGTGAGTTTTGCTCGGTTACGAATTGGACACTGCATTTTTACTCATAGTTTTCTTTTTAAAAAGGAGCCTTCTCCACTATGTCCGTTTTGTAATGAAGCGTTGTCTGTACGACACGTGCTGCTAGAGTGTTTTCAGCTAGCAGACCTTAGGACGTCTCTGCAGCTGCCGGTCAGCTTTGCAGAAATTCTAGCGGACGATCACGCAGTAGTGGAGAAGATTTTTAGATTCTTTTCGAGATTAGATTTTAGGATTTAGCAAATAGAATTTATGGTTTTTGGATGACATTTTTATATTATTTATTTTTTTTTTCAAGGCGTATGTATTTTTTGTCTTTTTAACATATACTGTTTTAGAATAATTTATATCTGGCTTTTGCCATGACCAGTTTCATTTAAAAAGGGCGCTGATGACCTCTGTAGTTGAGCGCCCTTATACTCATCATCACTCACTCACTCACTCGGAGAAGAACGCCTGTTCATAAAAAATTAGCCACCAACTACCCACCGTCTATTATTATAAATCCATTATTATATCAGTAAGAGGTAAAGTCCCGGAATGGCAAAACGTCGAAGGCTCTTTGCCCTCGGAGAAGCACGCCTCTTCATAAAAAATTAGCCACCAACTACCCACCGTCTATTATTATAAATCCATTATTATATCAGTAAGAGGAAAAGTCCCGCAATGGCAAAACGTCGAAGGCTCTTTGCCCTCGGAGAAGAATGCCTCTTCATAAAAAATTAGCCACCAACTACTCACCGTCTATTATTACAAATCCATTATTATATCAGTAAGAGGTAAAGGCCCGGAATGGCAAAACGTCGAAGGCTCTTTGCCCTCGGAGAAGAATGCCTCTTCATAAAAAATTAGCCACCAATTACCCACCGTCTATTATTATAAATCCATTATAATATCAGTAAGAGGCAAAGTCCCGGAATGGCAAAACGTCGAAGGCCCTTTGCCCTCGGAGAAGAACGCCGCTTCATAAAAAATTAGCCACCAACTACCCACCGTCTATTATTATAAATCCATTATTATATCAGTAAGAGGCAAAGTCCCGAAATGGCAAAACGTCGAAGGCTCTTTGCCCTCGGAGAAGAACGCCTCTTCATAAAAAATTAGCCACCAGCTACCCACCGTCTATTATTATAAATCCATTATTATATCAGTAAGAGGCAAAGTCCCGGAATGGCAAAACGTCGAAGGCTCTTTGCCCTCGGAGAAGAACGCCTCTTCATAAAAAATTAGCCACCAACTACCCACCGCCTATTATTATAAATCCATTATAATATCAGTAAGAGGCAAAGTCCCGAAATGGCAAAACGTCGAAGGCTCTTTGCCCTCGGAGAAGCACGCCTCTTCATAAAAAATTAGCCACCAACTACCCACCGTCTATTATTACAAATCCATTATTATATCAGTAAGAGGTAAAGGTCCGGAATGGCAAAACGTCGAAGGCTCTTTGCCCTCGGAGAAGAATGCCTCTTCATAAAAAATTAGCCACCAATTACCCACCGTCTATTATTATAAATCCATTATAATATCAGTAAGCGGCAAAGTCCCGGAATGGCAAAACGTCGAAGGCCCTTTGCCCTCGGAGAAGAACGCCTCTTCATAAAAAATTAGCCACCAACTACCCAACGTCTATTATTATAAATCCATTATTATATCAGTAAGTGGCAAAGTCCCGGAATGGCAAAACGTCGAAGGCTCTTTGCCCTCGGAGAAGAATGCCTCTTCATAAAAAATTAGCCACCAACTACCCAACGTCTATTATTATAAATCCATTATAATATCAGTAAGAGGCAAGGTCACGGAATGGCAAAACGTCGAAGGCTCTTTGCCCTCGGAGAAGAACGCCTCTTCATAAAAAATTAGCCACCAACTACCCACCGTCTATTATTATAAATCCATTATAATATCAGTAAGAGGCAAAGTCCCGGAATGGCAAAACGTCGAAGGCTCTTTGCCCTCGGAGAAGAACGCCTCTTCATAAAAAATTGGCCACTAACTACCCACCGTCTATTATTATAAATCCATTATTATATCAGTAAGAGGCAAAGTCCCGGAATGGCAAAACGTCGAAGGCTCTTTGCCCTCGGAGAAGAACGCCTCTTCATAAAAAATTAGCCACCAACTACCCACCGTCTATTATTATAAATCCATTATAATATCAGTAAGAGGCAAAGTCCCGGAATGGCAAAACGTCGCAGGCTCTTTGCCGTCGGAGGAGAATACCTCTTCATAAAAAATTAGCCACCAACTACCCACCGTCTATTATTATAAATCCATTATAATATCAGTAAGAGGCAAAGTCCCGGAATGGCAAAACGTCGAAGGCTCTTTGCCCTCGGAGAAAAATGCCTCTTCATAAAAAATTAGCCACCAACTACCCACCGTCTAGTATTATAAATCCATTATAATGTCAGTAAGAGGTAAAGTCCCGGAATGGCAAAACGTCGAAGGCTCTTTGCCCTCGGAGAAGAATGCCTCTTCATAAAAACTTAGCCACCAACTACCCACCGTCTATTATTATAAATCCATTATAATATCAGTAAGAGGCAAAGTCGCGGAATGGCAAAACGTCGAAGGCTCTTTGCCCTCGGAGAAGAACGCCTCTTCATAAAAAATTAGCCACCAACTACCCACCGTCTATTATTATAAATCCATTATAATATCAGTAAGAGGCAAAGTCCCGGAATGGCAAAACGTCGAAGGCTCTTTGCCCTCGGAGAAGAATGCCTCTTCATAAAAAATTAGCCACCAACTACCCACCGTCTATTATTATAAATCCATCATAATATCAGTAAGAGGTAAAGTCACGGAATGGCAAAACGTCGAAGGCTCTTTGCCCTCGGAGGAGAACGCCTCTTCATAAAAAATTAGCCACCAACTACCCACCGTCTATTATTATAAATCCATTATAATATCAGTAAGAGGCAAAGTCCCGGAATGGCAAAACGTCGAAGGCTCTTTGCCCTCGGAGAAGAATGCCTCTTCATAAAAAATTAGCCACCAACTACCCACCGTCTATTATTATAAATCCATTATAATATCAGTAAGAGGCAAAGCCCCGGAATGGCAAAACGTCGAAGGCTTTTTGCCCTCGGAGAAGAACGCCTCTTCATAAAAAATTAGCCACCAACTACCCACCGTCTATTATTATAAATCCATTATAATATCAGTAAGAGGCAAAGTCCCGGAATGGCAAAACGTCGAAGGCTCTTTGCCCTCGGAGAAGAATGCCTCTTCATAAAAAATTAGCCACCAACTAGCCACCGTCTATTATTATAAATCCATTATAATATCAGTAAGAGGCAAAGTCCCGGAATGGCAAAACGTCGAAGGCTCTTTGCCCTCGGAGAAGAATGCCTCTTCATAACCCCCCCAGGGGCCTACTTCGGTAGGTACGGGTTTGGCGAACCCGGGGTCCCGAGCCAACAGTCTCCCTCGAGTGGGCTCCTCTTCGTGGTTGAGGGAGACGGTCAACAGGCCCACCCACGTGTAGGCCGTGCGTGGAGACCCGTGTCGGTGGAAAGGTTTGTCCTGGTGGTTGAGGGATGCGTATCTGAGCTCGTAACAGTATTTTTCTGAATTCGGGGAGGGTGCGCATTTCTAATACACTACTTTGGCTTCTGCTTCGCCTAAACGGGAGGTTAGGGACTAACCCACCCCTAATCAATCGGCCAGGACTAGGTATTGTACCGAACTCCAGGGTGAGTGGGACGGCGAGCTCGCTATATCCCCTGTGTAGCCCTGTCATCCCAGTGGGATGACCCCTTGTTGGACTCCGTGGTGGGTGGGGAGCACTGGGGGATGAAATTTAGACCAACATTTATGGTTAACATACACCCCCCAAAAAACAATAAACGTGGAAAGGATTTAGTTGAAAACAGTGTTAAGCAAGTAGTTGAGTGTGGTCCTCGCTACTTAGTTATTAAACGAACGGAGGAAGGTAGAACTTTTTCTACGGTTAATCCGTTTATTATACAGAAAGGTCTTGACAAAATAGCTGGTGCTGTTAAATCATGTACAAAATCTAGAAATGGCACGCTGCTGGTGGAAGCAACTACAGCATCCCAGGCAACAAAGATACTGAAAGCCAACATGCTGGGCAGTTATCCAGTCAAAGTGGAGATGCATAGGACCCTGAATTCCTCGCGCGGTGTTGTAAACACTAGCGCGTTGGATGGAATGTCCAACGAGGATATTCAGGAGAACCTCCAGGAACAAGGCGTAACTGCAGTATATCGTGTCCAAAGGAGAGAACGAGGGGATATGGTTCCCACTCGTACCCTGTTCCTGACCTTTGATCGGGTAGATCTCCCTCAAAGAATCAGGGCAGGATATGAAGTGATTGAGGTTAGACCGTACATACCTAACCCTCTGAGATGCTACCAATGTCAGCGGTTCGGTCACACTAGTGCATTCTGTAAAGGCGCACCTACATGTGTCAGCTGCGGAGCCGGCATGCATGAAAATGCATGTACATCACCTCCAGCATGCGTAAATTGTAGCGGTGAACATCCATCAAGTTCACGAGAATGTCAGGTGTCTAGCTCATGCAATTATGCTCCTGAGTTTATCTCAATTAAGACTCAGGTAGAATCTCAAGGTTTCGTGTTTAGTTCCAGAAACCTTGAAGACTATAACCGCCTCTTCATCTTGGCAGAGCTAGAACACGCTCTTTCGTCATCGCGACTGACAGCACCAGGACCGGATGGAATCCACGTTCAAATGTTACAACATCTCTCACCTGAAGGTAAGGCATTCCTGCTCGAGGTCTATAACCGTGTTTGGGTTGATGCGACGTTTCCTGAAAAGTGGCGAGAAGCTATCATTATACCTATCTTGAAAGCTGGCAAGGACCGTCACCTCCCTTCTAGCTACCGCCCTATTTCCCTCACCAGTTGCGTATGCAAGGTGATGGAACGCATGATAAATGGGCGGTTGGTATGGTGGCTGGAAACGCACAACCTACTGAATAACATCCAGTGCGGTTTCCGACGACGCCGTTCAACAGTGGATCATCTTGTGTCCATGTCGACACAGATTATGAACGGATTTCTTAAGAACTGTCAAACAGTCGGAATATTTTTTGACCTCGAAAAGGCTTATGATACGTGTTGGCGGGCAGGGTTGCTACGTACTCTGCACACCTGGAATATACGTGGACGCCTACCACTCTTCCTTCAGGAATTCCTGAAAGACCGCGTATTCCGAGTAAGGGTTGGCTCGGTTTTTTCGAACCTTTTTGTTCAAGAGAACGGTGTACCACAGGGATCGGTATTAAGTGTTACGTTGTTTGCTATTGCAATTAATTCTATCTCGAAATGTGTACCTCCAGGTGTCTCGTCATGCCTATTTGTAGACGACTTTGCCGTCTACTGTACATCTCAGCGCACTCCGTTTTTAGAGCGCCGTCTTCAGACCACCTTGGACAACCTTAAGAGTTGGAGTTTAAAAAACGGCTTCCGATTTTCCGCTGAGAAAACCATCTGTGTAAACTTCTGGCGTCAGCAGAGTCGACTACCTCCAAGGCTCCGGCTAGGCGCTGATCTACTACCTTTTGCAGATGAGACGAGGTTCCTTGGATTGATATTTGATAGAAAACTTAGTTGGTCGTCGCATATAGCACAACTGAAGGGACGATGTGACCGATCTTTGAATATCTTGCGGGTACTAAGTGGAAAATCGTGGGGAGCGGATCGTACAGTGTTATTGCGACTTTATCGGGCACTCATCCGTTCCAAATTAGACTATGGTAGTATCGTTTATGGCTCAGCACGACCATCTGTGCTGAAGAGATTAGACACAGTCCATAACTGTGGCATACGTATAGCTGTTGGGGCATTTCCAACGAGCCGAGTTATAAGCCTGTATGCTGAGTCTGCAGAACCTCCTCTGCAGTACAGGCGCAACATGTTATTAGCCAATTATGGCTGTGGACTTAATTGCATGCCCACACATCCATCGTTTACGCCGTTCTTTAATACCTTCATGGACGTGCGTTATAGGAACACTACTATTAAACCAAAGCCACCTGGTTTTCGTTTCCGGGAGCTCCTTAGACATCTTGATACTGACATGCCCAAGATGTATCCTAGGGGGGAGAGGACATACCCTCCTTGGTTGTGCAGAGCGTCCCCGGTTGATCTGGGCATGACTAAATATGATAAATCTACCATGTCTATGTCTAGTATCCGCACATGTTTTTTAGAATTTTTATCGCGATATGAGGACCATTTTGTAATTTATACTGATGGCTCCAAGAACTCAAATGGCGTTGGTTGTGCTTACGTGTGTGGAACCGAACCCTATACATTCGGATTCCACACTAGCACTTCCATTTTTACTGCAGAGCTTTATGCAATATACCGGGCCATTTTACACGTACGCCGGCGAAAGTTGGGGGACTGCTTAATCCTGAGTGATTCCCTCAGTGCACTTCAAAGCCTACGGCAGCTGTACAACTACCACCCTATTGTGCAGCGTATACAGGATGCCCTCCACGTTTTAAACGCTTCTGGCGTTAACGTGGTGTGTGCATGGATCCCTGGTCACGTAGGCTTGCGGGGGAATGAAATGGCGGATTCAGCAGCCAAGACGGCTATCATGAAGCCCAGGGTTAAAATACCATCTGTGACATCGGAAGACTTTAGGGCCGAATTGCGGAGAGCTGTGCAAACCTGCTGGCAGGAAGAGTGGTATGCTCTCCGCAATAATAAACTTAGATCTGTCAAAGAACTTCCTATTCCCTGGGTTACCTCCTGTCGGTCATCTCGTCGCGAGGAGGTGAGTTTGGCTCGGTTACGAATTGGACACTGCATTTTTACTCATAGTTTTCTTTTTAAAAAGGAGCCTTCTCCACTATGTCCGTTTTGTAATGAAGCGTTGTCTGTACGACACGTGCTGCTAGAGTGTTTTCACCTAGCAGACCTTAGGACGTCTCTGCAGCTGCCGGTCAGCTTTGCAGAAATTCTAGCGGACGATCACGCAGTAGTGGAGAAGGTTTTTAGATTCTTTTCGAGATTAGATTTTAGGATTTAGCAAATAGAATTTATGGTTTTTGGATGCTTTTTTTTCTATTCTTTTTTTTTCAACGCGTATATATTTGTTGTTTTTTTAACATAGTTATACTGTTTTAGAATGATTTATATCTGGCTTTTGCCATGACCATTTTCTTTTAAAAAGGGCGCTGATGACCTCTGTAGTTGAGCGCCCTTATACTCATCATCACTCACTCCCTCAAAGAATCAGAGCAGGATATGAAGTGATTGAGGTTAGACCATACATACCTAACCCTATGAGATGCTACCAATGTCAGCGGTTCGGTCACACTAGTGCATTCTGTAAAGGCGCACCTACATGTTTCAGCTGCGGAGCCGGCATGCATGAAAATGCATGTACATCACCTCCAGCATGCGTAAATTGTAGCGGTGAACATCCATCAAGTTCACGAGAATGTCCCCGTTATATTGAAGAGCGAGCTATTCAGGAGATCCGGGTTAAGGAAAAGGTTTCCTTTTCGGAAGCCCGGAAACTTCTATGTATCCTCAAGCCCTCTTCAACCACCTCCCGTACCTATAGCTCTGTGGCGGCTACTCCGTCACCGAAACGGGAGGCTGGTACCCAAACATCTGATTTAAATGGGGCAACAATATCCGAGAAAGTTCTAGTGCCTAGATCGCAACCAAGAGCATCAGTAACACCATCTAAAACTCCGAGAACACAGACTACTGAAAATATCAGGTCAGTGAAGTCGCCTGAGAAAGCATCCACTTCTAACAACAGGACGAAATTGCCCATTGTATACCAAGCACCAGAGATCAAGTTCAAGACGCAGTATGATAGAACTGCCTTCCTGAAAGAAAGCACAAAGTCTGCTCCAGAAAAGTCCAAGAAACGTAGCCCTAGAGCGTCTCCGAGATCATCGTCGGGGTCATCTTCTGGGGAGGACTACGACCGGCCACCGTCATCTACGTCGGTCGGAATTTCCAATTGCTTCGAGCCCCTCGAATCGAAGGTTGTAGAAGGAAAACCGTCCTCTTCCATAGAGGATATGGAGCATGAAACAGCTGACCACGCTGCTACATCTGCAGCAAAGAAGAGGCAGGATAAACCTGCCGAAACTAGCCCTACACCAAAGAAAAAGGGCAAATTGATTCGGCCACCCATGAAGTCGTCTTAATGTAGACTACCTTTACATCTTATATCCCATAGTTCCAATGGCTATCCTACAATGGAACATACGAGGATTAAGAGCGCATCGACCAGAATTGGAACTTTTGCTCAGTAAGCATCACCCTTTAGTGGTATGCTTACAAGAGACTAAGCTACGACCACAAGACAACTTTAAAATCAGACGCTACACACCACTGAGGTGTGATGTTGAAACAGAAGAGGGCATTCCTGCACACGGGGGTACTATGATGCTCCTCAGGGATGACATATTTGTAGATCCGTTACAGCTACAGTCTGATTTACAATCTGCAGCTGTAAGGATTAAGCTGCCATCAATAGAATTTTGCATTTGCACTGTATATCTCCCGCCATCAGATGACCTCTCGTTAGTTGACCTTGAAGATCTGGTTTCCCAACTTTCAACACCATTTCTAATAGTTGGAGACTTTAATGCCCATCACCCACTTTGGGGCTCAAATCGGGCATGTTCGAGAGGCAACCTCATTGCAAAATTCCTGGAGAGCAATAACTTGGTTCTCCTGAACACCGGAGAGCCCACATTCCTCTCAGACGCGTTTAACACCTATTCGCACATCGATTTGGCAGTGTGTTCATCCCAGTTAGCTGTTTCATTACAGTGGAATGTCATCTCTGATTTACATTCCAGCGACCACTTTCCATGTCTTCTTAGTCTCTTAGCACAAGATGTGTCTCCCTCACGTATCCCTAGATGGCGCTTTGATCGTGCCAACTGGAATCTTTACACTCAGTTGGCTGTCTTTGAATACAACGAGCACGATTCTGTGAATGATTTAGTCGATCATCTCACAGAGAAAATTCTTTCCGCTGCAGAACAGTCTATTCCACGTTCGGCTACCCAACCCGGTCGATTTCCTGTCCCATGGTGGACCAACGACTGCCGGAATGCTATTCGTGCTCGTAGACGTGCTCTAAGGGTATTCCAACGACACCCTACGCTAAGTAATCTAATTGAGTACAAGAAAGCGCGCGCAAAATCTAGGCAAATAATTAAGGATAGCAAAAAGACCTCATGGAACAAATTTGTATCATCTTTTAACAGATGTACACCCTCATCTGTTGTATGGGATAAATTAAGGCGCGTGGCCGGAAAATCAACCCACTTGCCAATCGCTGGTCTGAAAACAGCTGCAGGAGTTGTTGTTGATCCGTTTGTTGTGGCTAACACCTTCGGCTGTGCTTTCGCTCAGGTGTCTAGCTCATGCAATTATGCTCCTGAGTTTATCTCAATTAAGACTCAGGTAGAATCTCAAGGTTTCGTGTTTAGTTCCAGAAACCTTGAAGACTATAACCGCCTCTTCATCTTGGCAGAGCTAGAACACGCTCTTTCGTCATCACGACTGACAGCACCAGGACCGGACGGAATCCACGTTCAAATGTTACAACATCTCTCACCTGAAGGTAAGGCATTCCTGCTCGAGGTGTATAACCGTGTTTGGGTTGATGCCACGTTTCCTGAAAAGTGGCGAGAAGCTACCATTATACCTATCTTGAAAGCTGGCAAGGACCGTCACCTCCCTTCTAGCTACCGCCCTATTTCCCTCACCAGTTGCGTATGCAAGGTGATGGAACGCATGATAAATGGGCGGTTGGTATGGTGGCTGGAAACGCACAACCTACTGAATAACATCCAGTGCGGTTTCCGACGACGCCGTTCAACAGTGGATCATCTTGTGTCCATGTCGACACAGATTATGAACGGATTTCTTAAGAACTGTCAAACAGTCGGAATATTTTTTGACCTCGAAAAGGCTTATGATACGTGTTGACGGGCAGGGTTGCTACGTACTCTGCACACCTGGAATATACGTGGACGCCTACCACTCTTCCTTCAGGAATTCCTGAAAGACCGCGTATTCCGAGTAAGGGTTGGCTCGGTTTTTTCGAACCTTTTTGTTCAGGAGAACGGTGTACCACAGGGGTCGGTACTAAGTGTTACGTTGTTTGCTATTGCGATTAATTCTATCTCGAAATGTGTACCTCCAGGTGTCTCGTCATGCCTATTTGTAGACGACTTTGCCGTCTACTGTACATCTCAGCGCACTCCGTTTTTAGAGCGCCGTCTTCAGACCACCTTGGACAACCTTAAGAGTTGGAGTTTAAAAAACGGCTTCCGTTTTTCCGCTGAGAAAACCATCTGTGTAAACTTCTGGCGTCAGCAGAGTCGACTACCTCCAAGGCTGCGGCTAGGCGCTGATCTACTACCTTTTGCAGATGAGACGAGGTTCCTTGGATTGATATTTGATAGAAAACTTAGTTGGTCGTCGCATATAGAACAACTGAAAGCACGATGTGACCGATCTTTGAATATCTTGCGGGTACTAAGTGGAAAATCGTGGGGAGCGGATCGTGCAGTGTTATTGCGACTTTATCGGGCACTCATCCGTTCCAAATTAGACTATGGTAGTATCGTTTATGGCTCAGCACGACCATCTGTGCTGAAGAGATTAGACACAGTCCATAACTGTGGCATACGTATAGCTGTTGGGGCATTTCCAACGAGCCGAGTTATAAGCCTGTATGCTGAGTCTGCAGAACCTCCTCTGCACTACAGGCGCAACATGTTATTAGCCAATTATGGCTGTGGACTTAATTGCATGCCCACACATCCATCGTTTACGCCGTTCTTTAATACCTTCATGGACGTGCGTTATAGGAACACTACTATTAAACCAAAGCCACCTGGTTTTCGTTTCCGGGAGCTCCTTAGACATCTTGATACTGACATGCCCAAGATGTATCCTAGGGGGGAGAGGACATACCCTCCTTGGTTGTGCAGAGCGTCCCCGGTTGATCTGGGCATGACTAAATATGATAAATCTACCATGTCTATGTCTAGTATCCGCACATGTTTTTTAGAATTTTTATCGCGATATGAGTACCATTTTGTAATTTATACTGATGGCTCCAAGAACTCAAATGGCGTTGGTTGTGCTTACGTGTGTGGAACCGAACCCTATACATTCGGATTCCACACTAGCACTTCCATTTTTACTGCAGAGCTTTATGCAATATACCGGGCCATTTTACACGTACGCCGACGAAAGTTGGGGGACTGCTTAATCCTGAGTGATTCCCTCAGTGCTCTTCAAAGCCTACGGCAGCTGCACAACTACCACCCTATTGTGCAGCGTATACAGGATGCCCTCCACGTTTTACACGCTTCTGGCGTTAACGTGGTGTGTGCATGGATCCCTGGTCACGTAGGCTTGCGGGGGAATGAAATGGCGGATTCAGCAGCCAAGACGGCTATCATGAAGCCCAGGGTTCGAATACCATCTGTGACATCGGAAGACTTTAGGGCCGAATTGCGGAGAGCTGTGCAAACCTGCTGGCAGGAAGAGTGGTATGCTCTCCCCAATAATAAACTTAGATCTGGCAAAGAACTTCCTATTCCCTGGGTTACCTCCTGTCGGTCATCTCGTCGCGAGGAGGTGAGTTTGGCTCGGTTACGAATTGGACACTGCATTTTTACTCATAGTTTTCTTTTTAAAAAGGAGCCTTCTCCACTATGTCCGTTTTGTAATGAAGCGTTGTCTGTACGACACGTGCTGCTAGAGTGTTTTCAGCTAGCAGACCTTAGGACGTCTCTGCAGCTGCCGGTCAGCTTTGCAGAAATTCTAGCGGACGATCACGCAGTAGTGGAGAAGGTTTTTAGATTCTTTTCGAGATTAGATTTTAGGATTTAGCAAATAGAATTTATGGTTTTTGGATGACATTTTTATTTTATTTTTTTTTTTTTTTCAAGGCGTATGTATTTTTTGTCTTTTTAACATATACTGTTTTAGAATAATTTATATCTGGCTTTTGCCATGACCAGTTTCATTTAAAAAGGGCGCTGATGACCTCTGTAGTTGAGCGCCCTTATACTCATCATCACTCACTCACTCACTCGGAGAAGAACGCCTCTTCATAAAAAATTAGCCACCAACTACCCACCGTCTATTATTATAAATCCATTATTATATCAGTAAGAGGTAAAGTCCCGGAATGGCAAAACGTCGAAGGCTCTTTGCCCTCGGAGAAGCACGCCTCTTCATAAAAAATTAGCCACCAACTACCCACCGTCTATTATTATAAATCCATTATTATATCAGTAAGAGGAAAAGTCCCGCAATGGCAAAACGTCGAAGGCTCTTTGCCCTCGGAGAAGAATGCCTCTTCATAAAAAATTAGCCACCAACTACTCACCGTCTATTATTACAAATCCATTATTATATCAGTAAGAGGTAAAGGCCCGGAATGGCAAAACGTCGAAGGCTCTTTGCCCTCGGAGAAGAATGCCTCTTCATAAAAAATTAGCCACCAATTACCCACCGTCTATTATTATAAATCCATTATAATATCAGTAAGAGGCAAAGTCCCGGAATGGCAAAACGTCGAAGGCCCTTTGCCCTCGGAGAAGAACGCCGCTTCATAAAAAATTAGCCACCAACTACCCACCGTCTATTATTATAAATCCATTATTATATCAGTAAGAGGCAAAGTCCCGAAATGGCAAAACGTCGAAGGCTCTTTGCCCTCGGAGAAGAACGCCTCTTCATAAAAAATTAGCCACCAACTACCCACCGTCTATTATTATAAATCCATTATAATATCAGTAAGAGGCAAAGTCCCGGAATGGCAAAATGTCGAAGGCTCTTTGCCCTCGGAGAAGAACGCCTCTTCATAAAAAATTAGCCACCAACTACCCACCGTCTATTATTATAAATCCATTATAATATCAGTAAGAGGCAAAGTCCCGGAATGGCAAAACGTCGAAGGCCCTTTGCCCTCGGAGAAGGATGCCTCTTCATAAAAAATTAGCCACCAACTACCCACCGTCTATTATTATAAATCCATTATTATATTAGTAAGAGGCAAAGTCCCGGAATGGCAAAACGTCGAAGGCTCTTTGCCCTCGGAGAAGAACGCCTCTTCATAAAAAATTAGCCACCAGCTGCCCACCGTCTATTATTATAAATCCATTATTATATCAGTAAGAGGCAAAGTCCCGGAATGGCAAAACGTCGAAGGCTCTTTGCCCTCGGAGAAGAACGCCTCTTCATAAAAAATTAGCCACCAACTACCCACCGCCTATTATTATAAATCCATTATAATATCAGTAAGAGGCAAAGTCCCGAAATGGCAAAACGTCGAAGGCTCTTTGCCCTTGGAGAAGCACGCCTCTTCATAAAAATTAGCCACCAACTACCCACCGTCTATTATTATAAATCCATTATAATATCAGTAAGAGGCAAAGTCCCGGAATGGCAAAACGTCGAAGGCCCTTTGCCCTCGGAGATGGATGCCTCTTCATAAAAAATTAGCCACCAACTACCCACCGTCTATTATTATAAATCCATTATTATATTAGTAAGAGGCAAAGTCCCGGAATGGCAAAACGTCGAAGGCTCTTTGCCCTCGGAGAAGAACGCCTCTTCATAAAAAATTAGCCACCAGCTGCCCACCGTCTATTATTATAAATCCATTATTATATCAGTAAGAGGCAAAGTCCCGGAATGGCAAAACGTCGAAGGCTCTTTGCCCTCGGAGAAGAACGCCTCTTCATAAAAAATTAGCCACCAACTACCCACCGCCTATTATTATAAATCCATTATAATATCAGTAAGAGGCAAAGTCCCGAAATGGCAAAACGTCGAAGGCTCTTTGCCCTCGGAGAAGCACGCCTCTTCATAAAAAATTAGCCACCAACTACCCACCGTCTATTATTATAAATCCATTATTATATCAGTAAGAGGTAAAGTCCCGCAATGGCAAAACGTCGAAGGCTCTTTGCCCTCGGAGAAGAATGTCTCTTCATAAAAAATTAGCCACCAACTACCCACCGTCTATTATTACAAATCCATTATTATATCAGTAAGAGGTAAAGGTCCGGAATGGCAAAACGTCGAAGGCCCTTTGCCCTCGGAGAAGAACGCCTCTTCATAAAAAATTAGCCACCAACTACCCAACGTCTATTATTATAAATCCATTATTATATCAGTAAGAGGCAAAGTCCCGAAATGGCAAAACGTCGAAGGCTCTTTGCCCTCGGAGAAGAACGCCTCTTCATAAAAAATTAGCCACCAACTACCCACCGTCTATTATTATAAATCCATTATAATATCAGTAAGAGGCAAAGTCACGGAATAGCAAAACGTCGAAGGCTCTTTGCCCTCGGAGAAGAACGCCTCTTCATAAAAAATTAGCCACCAATACCCACCGTCTATTATTATAAATCCATTATAATATCAGTAAGAGGCAAAGTCCCGGAATGGCAAAACGTCGAAGGCCCTTTGCCCTCGGAGAAGAACGCCTCTTCATAAAAAATTAGCCACCAACTACCCACCGTCTATTATTATAAATCCATTATAATATCAGTAAGAAGCAAAGTCCCGGAATGGCAAAACGTCGAAGGCTCTTTGCCCTCGGAGAAAAATGCCTCTTCATAAAAAATTGGCCACCAACTGCCCACCGTCTATTACTATAAATCCATTATAATGTCAGTAAGAGGTAAAGTCCCGGAATGGCAAAACGTCGAAGGCTCTTTGCCCTCGGAGAAGAATGCCTCTTCATAAAAAATTAGCCACCAACTTTAGGGCCGAATTGCGGAGAGCTGTGCAAACCTGCTGGCAGGAAGAGTGGTCTGCTCTCCGCAATAATAAACTTAGATCTGGCAAAGAACTTCCTATTCCCTGGGTTACCTCCTGTCGGTCATCTCGTCGCGAGGAGGTGAGTTTGGCTCGGTTACGAATTGGACACTGCATTTTTACTCATAGTTTTCTTTTTAAAAAGGAGCCTTCTCCACTATGTCCGTTTTGTAATGAAGCGTTGTCTGTACGACACGTGCTGCTAGAGTGTTTTCAGCTAGCAGACCTTAGGACGTCTCTGCAGCTGCCGGTCAGCTTTGCAGAAATTCTAGCGGACGATCACGCAGTAGTGGAGAAGATTTTTAGATTCTTTTCGAGATTAGATTTTAGGATTTAGCAAATAGAATTTATGGTTTTTGGATGACATTTTTATTTTATTTATTTTTTTTTTCAAGGCGTATGTATTTTTTGTCTTTTTAACATATACTGTTTTAGAATAATTTATATCTGGCTTTTGCCATGACCAGTTTCATTTAAAAAGGGCGCTGATGACCTCTGTAGTTGAGCGCCCTTATACTCATCATCACTCACTCACTCACTCGGAGAAGAACGCCTCTTCATAAAAAATTAGCCACCAACTACCCACCGTCTATTATTATAAATCCATTATTATATCAGTAAGAGGTAAAGTCCCGGAATGGCAAAACGTCGAAGGCTCTTTGCCCTCGGAGAAGCACGCCTCTTCATAAAAAATTAGCCACCAACTACCCACCGTCTATTATTATAAATCCATTATTATATCAGTAAGAGGAAAAGTCCCGCAATGGCAAAACGTCGAAGGCTCTTTGCCCTCGGAGAAGAATGCCTCTTCATAAAAAATTAGCCACCAACTACTCACCGTCTATTATTACAAATCCATTATTATATCAGTAAGAGGTAAAGGCCCGGAATGGCAAAACGTCGAAGGCTCTTTGCCCTCGGAGAAGAATGCCTCTTCATAAAAAATTAGCCACCAATTACCCACCGTCTATTATTATAAATCCATTATAATATCAGTAAGAGGCAAAGTCCCGGAATGGCAAAACGTCGAAGGCCCTTTGCCCTCGGAGAAGAACGCCGCTTCATAAAAAATTAGCCACCAACTACCCACCGTCTATTATTATAAATCCATTATTATATCAGTAAGAGGCAAAGTCCCGAAATGGCAAAACGTCGAAGGCTCTTTGCCCTCGGAGAAGAACGCCTCTTCATAAAAAATTAGCCACCAGCTACCCACCGTCTATTATTATAAATCCATTATTATATCAGTAAGAGGCAAAGTCCCGGAATGGCAAAACGTCGAAGGCTCTTTGCCCTCGGAGAAGAACGCCTCTTCATAAAAAATTAGCCACCAACTACCCACCGCCTATTATTATAAATCCATTATAATATCAGTAAGAGGCAAAGTCCCGAAATGGCAAAACGTCGAAGGCTCTTTGCCCTCGGAGAAGCACGCCTCTTCATAAAAAATTAGCCACCAACTACCCACCGTCTATTATTATAAATCCATTATTATATCAGTAAGAGGTAAAGTCCCGCAATGGCAAAACTTCGAAGGCTCTTTGCCCTCGGAGAAGAATGCCTCTTCATAAAAAATTAGCCACCAACTACCCACCGTCTATTATTACAAATCCATTATTATATCAGTAAGAGGTAAAGGTCCGGAATGGCAAAACGTCGAAGGCTCTTTGCCCTCGGAGAAGAATGCCTCTTCATAAAAAATTAGCCACCAATTACCCACCGTCTATTATTATAAATCCATTATAATATCAGTAAGCGGCAAAGTCCCGGAATGGCAAAACGTCGAAGGCCCTTTGCCCTCGGAGAAGAACGCCTCTTCATAAAAAATTAGCCACCAACTACCCAACGTCTATTATTATAAATCCATTATTATATCAGTAAGTGGCAAAGTCCCGGAATGGCAAAACGTCGAAGGCTCTTTGCCCTCGGAGAAGAATGCCTCTTCATAAAAAATTAGCCACCAACTACCCAACGTCTATTATTATAAATCCATTATAATATCAGTAAGAGGCAAGGTCACGGAATGGCAAAACGTCGAAGGCTCTTTGCCCTCGGAGAAGAACGCCTCTTCATAAAAAATTAGCCACCAACTACCCACCGTCTATTATTATAAATCCATTATAATATCAGTAAGAGGCAAAGTCCCGGAATGGCAAAACGTCGAAGGCTCTTTGCCCTCGGAGAAGAACGCCTCTTCATAAAAAATTGGCCACTAACTACCCACCGTCTATTATTATAAATCCATTATTATATCAGTAAGAGGCAAAGTCCCAGAATGGCAAAACGTCGAAGGCTCTTTGCCCTCGGAGAAGAACGCCTCTTCATAAAAAATTAGCCACCAACTACCCACCGTCTATTATTATAAATCCATTATAATATCAGTAAGAGGCAAAGTCCCGGAATGGCAAAACGTCGAAGGCTCTTTGCCCTCGGAGGAGAATACCTCTTCATAAAAAATTAGCCACCAACTACCCACCGTCTATTATTATAAATCCATTATAATATCAGTAAGAGGCAAAGTCCCGGAATGGCAAAACGTCGAAGGCTCTTTGCCCTCGGAGAAAAATGCCTCTTCATAAAAAATTGGCCACCAACTACCCACCGTCTAGTATTATAAATCCATTATAATGTCAGTAAGAGGTAAAGTCCCGGAATGGCAAAACGTCGAAGGCTCTTTGCCCTCGGAGAAGAATGCCTCTTCATAAAAACTTAGCCACCAACTACCCACCGTCTATTATTATAAATCCATTATAATATCAGTAAGAGGCAAAGTCGCGGAATGGCAAAACGTCGAAGGCTCTTTGCCCTCGGAGAAGAACGCCTCTTCATAAAAAATTAGCCACCAACTACCCACCGTCTATTATTATAAATCCATTATAATATCAGTAAGAGGCAAAGTCCCGGAATGGCAAAACGTCGAAGGCTCTTTGCCCTCGGAGAAGAATGCCTCTTCATAAAAAATTAGCCACCAACTACCCACCGTCTATTATTATAAATCCATCATAATATCAGTAAGAGGTAAAGTCACGGAATGGCAAAACGTCGAAGGCTCTTTGCCCTCGGAGGAGAACGCCTCTTCATAAAAAATTAGCCACCAACTACCCACCGTCTATTATTATAAATCCATTATAATATCAGTAAGAGGCAAAGTCCCGGAATGGCAAAACGTCGAAGGCTCTTTGCCCTCGGAGAAGAATGCCTCTTCATAAAAAATTAGCCACCAACTACCCACCGTCTATTATTATAAATCCATTTTAATATCAGTAAGAGGCAAAGCCCCGGAATGGCAAAACGTCGAAGGCTCTTTGCCCTCGGAGAAGAACGGCTCTTCATAAAAAATTAGCCACCAACTACCCACCGTCTATTATTATAAATCCATTATAATATCAGTAAGAGGCAAAGTCCCGGAATGGCAAAACGTCGAAGGCTCTTTGCCCTCGGAGAAGAATGCCTCTTCATAAAAAATTAGCCACCAACTACCCACCGTCTATTATTATAAATCCATTATAATATCAGTAAGAGGCAAAGTCCCGGAATGGCAAAACGTCGAAGGCTCTTTGCCCTCGGAGAAGAATGCCTCTTCATAACCCCCCCAGGGGCCTACTTCGGTAGGTACGGGTTTGGCGAACCCGGGGTCCCGAGCCAACAGTCTCCCTCGAGTGGGCTCCTCTTCGTGGTTGAGGGAGACGGTCAACAGGCCCACCCACGTGTAGGCCGTGCGTGGAGACCCGTGTCGGTGGAAAGGTTTGTCCTGGTGGTTGAGGGATGCGTATCTGAGCTCGTAACAGTATTTTTCTGAATTCGGGGAGGGTGCGCATTTCTAATACACTACTTTGGCTTCTGCTTCG
This sequence comes from Mantis religiosa, assembly GCA_030765055.1. Lineage (NCBI taxonomy): Eukaryota > Metazoa > Arthropoda > Insecta > Mantodea > Mantidae > Mantis > Mantis religiosa. The sequence continues at coordinate 1,294,321 of JAUKNK010000042.1, forward strand.
CCTAAACGGGAGGTTAGGGACTAACCCACCCCTAATCAATCGGCCAGGACTAGGTATTGTACCGACCTCCAGGGTGAGTGGGACGGCGAGCTCGCTATATCCCCTGTGTAGCCCTGTCATCCCAGTGGGGTGACCCCTTGTTGGACTCCGTGGTGGGTGGGGAGCACTGGGGGATGAAATTTAGACCAACATTTATGGTTAACATACACCCCCCAAAAAACAATAAACGTGGAAAGGATTTAGTTGAAAACAGTGTTAAGCAAGTAGTTGAGTGTGGTCCTCGCTACTTAGTTATTAAACGAACGGAGGAAGGTAGAACTTTTTCTACGGTTAATCCGTTTATTATACAGAAAGGTCTTGACAAAATAGCTGGTGCTGTTAAATCATGTACAAAATCTAGAAATGGCACGCTGCTGGTGGAAGCAACTACAGCATCCCAGGCAACAAAGATACTGAAAGCCAACATGCTGGGCAGTTATCCAGTCAAAGTGGAGATGCATAGGACCCTGAATTCCTCGCGCGGTGTTGTAAACACTAGCGCGTTGGATGGAATGTCCAACGAGGATATTCAGGAGAACCTCCAGGAACAAGGCGTAACTGCAGTATATCGTGTCCAAAGGAGAGAACGAGGGGATATGGTTCCCACTCGTACCCTGTTCCTGACCTTTGATCGGGTAGATCTCCCTCAAAGAATCAGGGCAGGATATGAAGTGATTGAGGTTAGACCATACATACCTAACCCTCTGAGATGCTACCAATGTCAGCGGTTCGGTCACACTAGTGCATTCTGTAAAGGCGCACTTACATGTGTCAGCTGCGGAGCCGGCATGCATGAAAATGCATGTACATCACCTCCAGCATGCGTAAATTGTAGCGGTGAACATCCATCAAGTTCACGAGAATGTCCCCGTTATATTGAAGAGCGAGCTATTCAGGAGATCCGGGTTAAGGAAAAGGTTTCCTTTTCGGAAGCCCGGAAACTTCTATGTATCCTCAAGCCCTCTTCAACCACCTCCCGTACCTATAGCTCTGTGGCGGCTACTCCGTCACCGAAACGGGAGGCTGGTACCCAAACATCTGATTTAAATGGGGCAACAATATCCGAGAAAGTTCTAGTGCCTAGATCGCAACCAAGAGCATCAGTAACACCATCTAAAACTCCGAGAACACAGACTACTGAAAATATCAGGTCAGTGAAGTCGCCTGAGAAAGCATCCACTTCTAACAACAGGACGAAATTGCCCATTGTATACCAAGCACCAGAGATCAAGTTCAAGACGCAGTATGATAGAACTGCCTTCCTGAAAGAAAGCACAAAGTCTGCTCCAGAAAAGTCCAAGAAACGTAGCCCTAGAGCGTCTCCGAGATCATCGTCGGGGTCATCTTCTGGGGAGGACTACGACCGGCCACCGTCATCTACGTCGGTCGGAATTTCCAATTGCTTCGAGCCCCTCGAATCGAAGGTTGTAGAAGGAAAACCGTCCTCTTCCATAGAGGATATGGAGCATGAAACAGCTGACCACGCTGCTACATCTGCAGCAAAGAAGAGGCAGGATAAACCTGCCGAAACTAGCCCTACACCAAAGAAAAAGGGCAAATTGATTCGGCCACCCATGAAGTCGTCTTAATGTAGACTACCTTTACATCTTATATCCCATAGTTCCAATGGCTATCCTACAATGGAACATACGAGGATTAAGAGCGCATCGACCAGAATTGGAACTTTTGCTCAGTAAGCATCACCCTTTAGTGGTATGCTTACAAGAGACTAAGCTACGACCACAAGACAACTTTAAAATCAGACGCTACACACCACTGAGGTGTGATGTTGAAACAGAAGAGGGCATTCCTGCACACGGGGGTACTATGATGCTCCTCAGGGATGACATATTTGTAGATCCGTTACAGCTACAGTCTGATTTACAATCTGCAGCTGTAAGGATTAAGCTGCCATCAATAGAATTTTGCATTTGCACTGTATATCTCCCGCCATCAGATGACCTCTCGTTAGTTGACCTTGAAGATCTGGTTTCCCAACTTTCAACACCATTTCTAATAGTTGGAGACTTTAATGCCCATCACCCACTTTGGGGCTCAAATCGGGCATGTTCGAGAGGCAACCTCATTGCAAAATTCCTGGAGAGCAATAACTTGGTTCTCCTGAACACCGGAGAGCCCACATTCCTCTCAGACGCGTTTAACACCTATTCGCACATCGATTTGGCAGTGTGTTCATCCCAGTTAGCTGTTTCATTACAGTGGAATGTCATCTCTGATTTACATTCCAGCGACCACTTTCCATGTCTTCTTAGTCTCTTAGCACAAGATGTGTCTCCCTCACGTATCCCTAGATGGCGCTTTGATCGTGCCAACTGGAATCTTTACACTCAGTTGGCTGTCTTTGAATACAACGAGCACGATTCTGTGAATGATTTAGTCGATCATCTCACAGAGAAAATTCTTTCCGCTGCAGAACAGTCTATTCCACGTTCGGCTACCCAACCCGGTCGATTTCCTGTCCCATGGTGGACCAACGACTGCCGGAATGCTATTCGTGCTCGTAGACGTGCTCTAAGGGTATTCCAACGACACCCTACGCTAAGTAATCTAATTGAGTACAAGAAAGCGCGCGCAAAATCTAGGCAAATAATTAAGGATAGCAAAAAGACCTCATGGATCAAATTTGTATCATCTTTTAACAGATGTACACCCTCATCTGTTGTATGGGATAAATTAAGGCGCGTGGCCGGAAAATCAACCCACTTGCCAATCGCTGGTCTGAAAACAGCTGCAGGAGTTGTTGTTGATCCGTTTGTTGTGGCTAACACCTTCGGCTGTGCTTTCGCTCAGGTGTCTAGCTCATGCAATTATGCTCCTGAGTTTATCTCAATTAAGACTCAGGTAGAATCTCAAGGTTTCGTGTTTAGTTCCAGAAACCTTGAAGACTATAACCGCCTCTTCATCTTGGCAGAGCTAGAACACGCTCTTTCGTCATCACGACTGACAGCACCAGGACCGGACGGAATCCACGTTCAAATGTTACAACATCTCTCACCTGAAGGTAAGGCATTCCTGCTCGAGGTGTATAACCGTGTTTGGGTTGATGCCACGTTTCCTGAAAAGTGGCGAGAAGCTACCATTATACCTATCTTGAAAGCTGGCAAGGACCGTCACCTCCCTTCTAGCTACCGCCCTATTTCCCTCACCAGTTGCGTATGCAAGGTGATGGAACGCATGATAAATGGGCGGTTGGTATGGTGGCTGGAAACGCACAACCTACTGAATAACATCCAGTGCGGTTTCCGACGACGCCGTTCAACAGTGGATCATCTTGTGTCCATGTCGACACAGATTATGAACGGATTTCTTAAGAACTGTCAAACAGTCGGAATATTTTTTGACCTCGAAAAGGCTTATGATACGTGTTGACGGGCAGGGTTGCTACGTACTCTGCACACCTGGAATATACGTGGACGCCTACCACTCTTCCTTCAGGAATTCCTGAAAGACCGCGTATTCCGAGTAAGGGTTGGCTCGGTTTTTTCGAACCTTTTTGTTCAGGAGAACGGTGTACCACAGGGGTCGGTACTAAGTGTTACGTTGTTTGCTATTGCGATTAATTCTATCTCGAAATGTGTACCTCCAGGTGTCTCGTCATGCCTATTTGTAGACGACTTTGCCGTCTACTGTACATCTCAGCGCACTCCGTTTTTAGAGCGCCGTCTTCAGACCACCTTGGACAACCTTAAGAGTTGGAGTTTAAAAAACGGCTTCCGTTTTTCCGCTGAGAAAACCATCTGTGTAAACTTCTGGCGTCAGCAGAGTCGACTACCTCCAAGGCTACGGCTAGGCGCTGATCTACTACCTTTTGCAGATGAGACGAGGTTCCTTGGATTGATATTTGATAGAAAACTTAGTTGGTCGTCGCATATAGAACAACTGAAAGCACGATGTGACCGATCTTTGAATATCTTGCGGGTACTAAGTGGAAAATCGTGGGGAGCGGATCGTGCAGTGTTATTGCGACTTTATCGGGCACTCATCCGTTCCAAATTAGACTATGGTAGTATCGTTTATGGCTCAGCACGACCATCTGTGCTGAAGAGATTAGACACAGTCCATAACTGTGGCATACGTATAGCTGTTGGGGCATTTCCAACGAGCCGAGTTATAAGCCTGTATGCTGAGTCTGCAGAACCTCCTCTGCACTACAGGCGCAACATGTTATTAGCCAATTATGGCTGTGGACTTAATTGCATGCCCACACATCCATCGTTTACGCCGTTCTTTAATACCTTCATGGACGTGCGTTATAGGAACACTACTATTAAACCAAAGCCACCTGGTTTTCGTTTCCGGGAGCTCCTTAGACATCTTGATACTGACATGCCCAAGATGTATCCTAGGGGGGAGAGGACATACCCTCCTTGGTTGTGCAGAGCGTCCCCGGTTGATCTGGGCATGACTAAATATGATAAATCTACCATGTCTATGTCTAGTATCCGCACATGTTTTTTAGAATTTTTATCGCGATATGAGTACCATTTTGTAATTTATACTGATGGCTCCAAGAACTCAAATGGCGTTGGTTGTGCTTACGTGTGTGGAACCGAACCCTATACATTCGGATTCCACACTAGCACTTCCATTTTTACTGCAGAGCTTTATGCAATATACCGGGCCATTTTACACGTACGCCGACGAAAGTTGGGGGACTGCTTAATCCTGAGTGATTCCCTCAGTGCTCTTCAAAGCCTACGGCAGCTGCACAACTACCACCCTATTGTGCAGCGTATACAGGATGCCCTCCACGTTTTACACGCTTCTGGCGTTAACGTGGTGTGTGCATGGATCCCTGGTCACGTAGGCTTGCGGGGGAATGAAATGGCGGATTCAGCAGCCAAGACGGCTATCATGAAGCCCAGGGTTCGAATACCATCTGTGACATCGGAAGACTTTAGGGCCGAATTGCGGAGAGCTGTGCAAACCTGCTGGCAGGAAGAGTGGTATGCTCTCCGCAATAATAAACTTAGATCTGGCAAAGAACTTCCTATTCCCTGGGTTACCTCCTGTCGGTCATCTCGTCGCGAGGAGGTGAGTTTGGCTCGGTTACGAATTGGACACTGCATTTTTACTCATAGTTTTCTTTTTAAAAAGGAGCCTTCTCCACTATGTCCGTTTTGTAATGAAGCGTTGTCTGTACGACACGTGCTGCTAGAGTGTTTTCAGCTAGCAGACCTTAGGACGTCTCTGCAGCTGCCGGTCAGCTTTGCAGAAATTCTAGCGGACGATCACGCAGTAGTGGAGAAGGTTTTTAGATTCTTTTCGAGATTAGATTTTAGGATTTAGCAAATAGAATTTATGGTTTTTGGATGACATTTTTTTTTTTTTTTTTTTCAAGGCGTATGTATTTTTTGTCTTTTTAACATATACTGTTTTAGAATAATTTATATCTGGCTTTTTCCATGACCAGTTTCATTTAAAAAGGGCGCTGATGACCTCTGTAGTTGAGCGCCCTTATACTCATCATCACTCACTCACTCACTCGGAGAAGAACGCCTCTTCATAAAAAATTAGCCACCAACTACCCACCGTCTATTATTATAAATCCATTATTATATCAGTAAGAGGTAAAGTCCCGGAATGGCAAAACGTCGAAGGCTCTTTGCCCTCGGAGAAGCACGCCTCTTCATAAAAAATTAGCCACCAACTACCCACCGTCTATTATTATAAATCCATTATTATATCAGTAAGAGGAAAAGTCCCGCAATGGCAAAACGTCGAAGGCTCTTTGCCCTCGGAGAAGAATGCCTCTTCATAAAAAATTAGCCACCAACTACTCACCGTCTATTATTACAAATCCATTATTATATCAGTAAGAGGTAAAGGCCCGGAATGGCAAAACGTCGAAGGCTCTTTGCCCTCGGAGAAGAATGCCTCTTCATAAAAAATTAGCCACCAATTACCCACCGTCTATTATTATAAATCCATTATAATATCAGTAAGAGGCAAAGTCCCGGAATGGCAAAACGTCGAAGGCCCTTTGCCCTCGGAGAAGAACGCCGCTTCATAAAAAATTAGCCACCAACTACCCACCGTCTATTATTATAAATCCATTATTATATCAGTAAGAGGCAAAGTCCCGAAATGGCAAAACGTCGAAGGCTCTTTGCCCTCGGAGAAGAACGCCTCTTCATAAAAAATTAGCCACCAACTACCCACCGTCTATTATTATAAATCCATTATAATATCAGTAAGAGGCAAAGTCCCGGAATGGCAAAATGTCGAAGGCTCTTTGCCCTCGGAGAAGAACGCCTCTTCATAAAAAATTAGCCACCAACTACCCACCGTCTATTATTATAAATCCATTATAATATCAGTAAGAGGCAAAGTCCCGGAATGGCAAAACGTCGAAGGCCCTTTGCCCTCGGAGAAGGATGCCTCTTCATAAAAAATTAGCCACCAACTACCCACCGTCTATTATTATAAATCCATTATTATATTAGTAAGAGGCAAAGTCCCGGAATGGCAAAACGTCGAAGGCTCTTTGCCCTCGGAGAAGAACGCCTCTTCATAAAAAATTAGCCACCAGCTGCCCACCGTCTATTATTATAAATCCATTATTATATCAGTAAGAGGCAAAGTCCCGGAATGGCAAAACGTCGAAGGCTCTTTGCCCTCGGAGAAGAACGCCTCTTCATAAAAAATTAGCCACCAACTACCCACCGCCTATTATTATAAATCCATTATAATATCAGTAAGAGGCAAAGTCCCGAAATGGCAAAACGTCGAAGGCTCTTTGCCCTCGGAGAAGCACGCCTCTTCATAAAAAATTAGCCACCAACTACCCACCGTCTATTATTATAAATCCATTATTATATCAGTAAGAGGTAAAGTCCCGCAATGGCAAAACGTCGAAGGCTCTTTGCCCTCGGAGAAGAATGTCTCTTCATAAAAAATTAGCCACCAACTACCCACCGTCTATTATTACAAATCCATTATTATATCAGTAAGAGGTAAAGGTCCGGAATGGCAAAACGTCGAAGGCCCTTTGCCCTCGGAGAAGAACGCCTCTTCATAAAAAATTAGCCACCAACTACCCAACGTCTATTATTATAAATCCATTATTATATCAGTAAGAGGCAAAGTCCCGAAATGGCAAAACGTCGAAGGCTCTTTGCCCTCGGAGAAGAACGCCTCTTCATAAAAAATTAGCCACCAACTACCCACCGTCTATTATTATAAATCCATTATAATATCAGTAAGAGGCAAAGTCACGGAATAGCAAAACGTCGAAGGCTCTTTGCCCTCGGAGAAGAACGCCTCTTCATAAAAAATTAGCCACCAATACCCACCGTCTATTATTATAAATCCATTATAATATCAGTAAGAGGCAAAGTCCCGGAATGGCAAAACGTCGAAGGCCCTTTGCCCTCGGAGAAGAACGCCTCTTCATAAAAAATTAGCCACCAACTACCCACCGTCTATTATTATAAATCCATTATAATATCAGTAAGAAGCAAAGTCCCGGAATGGCAAAACGTCGAAGGCTCTTTGCCCTCGGAGAAAAATGCCTCTTCATAAAAAATTGGCCACCAACTGCCCACCGTCTATTACTATAAATCCATTATAATGTCAGTAAGAGGTAAAGTCCCGGAATGGCAAAACGTCGAAGGCTCTTTGCCCTCGGAGAAGAATGCCTCTTCATAAAAAATTAGCCACCAACTTTAGGGCCGAATTGCGGAGAGCTGTGCAAACCTGCTGGCAGGAAGAGTGGTCTGCTCTCCGCAATAATAAACTTAGATCTGGCAAAGAACTTCCTATTCCCTGGGTTACCTCCTGTCGGTCATCTCGTCGCGAGGAGGTGAGTTTGGCTCGGTTACGAATTGGACACTGCATTTTTACTCATAGTTTTCTTTTTAAAAAGGAGCCTTCTCCACTATGTCCGTTTTGTAATGAAGCGTTGTCTGTACGACACGTGCTGCTAGAGTGTTTTCAGCTAGCAGACCTTAGGACGTCTCTGCAGCTGCCGGTCAGCTTTGCAGAAATTCTAGCGGACGATCACGCAGTAGTGGAGAAGATTTTTAGATTCTTTTCGAGATTAGATTTTAGGATTTAGCAAATAGAATTTATGGTTTTTGGATGACATTTTTATTTTATTTATTTTTTTTTTCAAGGCGTATGTATTTTTTGTCTTTTTAACATATACTGTTTTAGAATAATTTATATCTGGCTTTTGCCATGACCAGTTTCATTTAAAAAGGGCGCTGATGACCTCTGTAGTTGAGCGCCCTTATACTCATCATCACTCACTCACTCACTCGGAGAAGAACGCCTCTTCATAAAAAATTAGCCACCAACTACCCACCGTCTATTATTATAAATCCATTATTATATCAGTAAGAGGTAAAGTCCCGGAATGGCAAAACGTCGAAGGCTCTTTGCCCTCGGAGAAGCACGCCTCTTCATAAAAAATTAGCCACCAACTACCCACCGTCTATTATTATAAATCCATTATTATATCAGTAAGAGGAAAAGTCCCGCAATGGCAAAACGTCGAAGGCTCTTTGCCCTCGGAGAAGAATGCCTCTTCATAAAAAATTAGCCACCAACTACTCACCGTCTATTATTACAAATCCATTATTATATCAGTAAGAGGTAAAGGCCCGGAATGGCAAAACGTCGAAGGCTCTTTGCCCTCGGAGAAGAATGCCTCTTCATAAAAAATTAGCCACCAATTACCCACCGTCTATTATTATAAATCCATTATAATATCAGTAAGAGGCAAAGTCCCGGAATGGCAAAACGTCGAAGGCCCTTTGCCCTCGGAGAAGAACGCCGCTTCATAAAAAATTAGCCACCAACTACCCACCGTCTATTATTATAAATCCATTATTATATCAGTAAGAGGCAAAGTCCCGAAATGGCAAAACGTCGAAGGCTCTTTGCCCTCGGAGAAGAACGCCTCTTCATAAAAAATTAGCCACCAGCTACCCACCGTCTATTATTATAAATCCATTATTATATCAGTAAGAGGCAAAGTCCCGGAATGGCAAAACGTCGAAGGCTCTTTGCCCTCGGAGAAGAACGCCTCTTCATAAAAAATTAGCCACCAACTACCCACCGCCTATTATTATAAATCCATTATAATATCAGTAAGAGGCAAAGTCCCGAAATGGCAAAACGTCGAAGGCTCTTTGCCCTCGGAGAAGCACGCCTCTTCATAAAAAATTAGCCACCAACTACCCACCGTCTATTATTATAAATCCATTATTATATCAGTAAGAGGTAAAGTCCCGCAATGGCAAAACTTCGAAGGCTCTTTGCCCTCGGAGAAGAATGCCTCTTCATAAAAAATTAGCCACCAACTACCCACCGTCTATTATTACAAATCCATTATTATATCAGTAAGAGGTAAAGGTCCGGAATGGCAAAACGTCGAAGGCTCTTTGCCCTCGGAGAAGAATGCCTCTTCATAAAAAATTAGCCACCAATTACCCACCGTCTATTATTATAAATCCATTATAATATCAGTAAGCGGCAAAGTCCCGGAATGGCAAATCGTCGAAGGCCCTTTGCCCTCGGAGAAGAACGCCTCTTCATAAAAAATTAGCCACCAACTACCCAACGTCTATTATTATAAATCCATTATTATATCAGTAAGAGGCAAAGTCCCGAAATGGCAAAACGTCGAAGGCTCTTTGCCCTCGGAGAAGAATGCCTCTTCATAAAAAATTAGCCACCAACTGCCCACCGTTTATTATTATAAATCCATTATAATATCAGTAAGAGGTAAAGTCACGGAATGGCAAAACGTCGAAGGCTCTTTGCCCTCGGAGAAGAACGCCTCTTCATAAAAAATTAGCCACCAACTACCCACCGTCTATTATTATAAATCCATTATAATATCAGTAAGAGGCAAAGTCACGGAATAGCAAAACGTCGAAGGCTCTTTGCCCTCGGAGAAGAACGCCTCTTCATAAAAAATTAGCCACCAATACCCACCGTCTATTATTATAAATCCATTATAATATCAGTAAGAGGCAAAGTCACGGAATGGCAAAACGTCGAAGGCCCTTTGCCCTCGGAGAAGAACGCCTCTTCATAAAAAATTAGCCACCAACTACCCACCGTCTATTATTATAAATCCATTATAATATCAGTAAGAGGCAAAGTCCCGGAATGGCAAAATGTCGAAGGCTCTTTGCCCTCGGAGAAGAACGCCTCTTCATACAAAATTAGCCACCAACTACCCACCGTCTATTATTATAAATCCATTATAATATCAGTAAGAGGCAAAGTCCCGGAATGGCAAAACGTCGAAGGCCCTTTGCCCTCGGAGAAGGATGCCTCTTCATAAAAAATTAGCCACCAACTACCCACCGTCTATTATTATAAATCCATTATAATATCAGTAAGAGGCAAAGTCCCGGAATGGCAAAACGTCGAAGGCTCTTTGCCCTCGGAGAAGAACGCCTCTTCATAAAAAATTAGCCACCAACTGCCCACCGTCTATTATTATAAATCCATTATTATATCAGTAAGAGGCAAAGTCCCGAAATGGCAAAACGTCGAAGGCTCTTTGCCCTCGGAGAAGAACGCCTCTTCATAAAAAATTAGCCACCAGCTACCCACCGTCTATTATTATAAATCCATTATTATATCAGTAAGAGGCAAAGTCCCGAAATGGCAAAACGTCGAAGGCTCTTTGCCCTCGGAGAAGAACGCCTCTTCATAAAAAATTAGCCACCAGCTACCCACCGTCTATTATTATAAATCCATTATAATATCAGTAAGAGGCAAAGTCCCGGAATGGCGAAACGTCGAAGGCTCTTTGCCCTCAGAAAAGAATGCCTCTTCATAAAAAATTAGCCACCAACTACCCACCGTCTATTATTATAATTCCATTATAATATCAGTAAGAGGCAAAGTCCCGGAATGGCAAAACGTCGAAGGCTCTTTGCCCTCGGAGAAGAACGCCTCTTCATAAAAAATTAGCCACCAACTACCCACCGTCTATTATTATAAATCCATCATAATATCAGTAAGAGGCAAAGTCCCGGAATGGCAAAACGTCGAAGGCTGTTTGCCCTCGGAGAAGAACGCCTCTTCATAAAAAATTAGCCACCAACTACCCACCGTCGATTATTATAAATCCATTATAATATCAGTAAGAGGCAAAGTCCCGGAATGGCAAAACGTCGAAGGCTCTTTGCCCTCGGAGAAGAACGCCTCTTCATAAAAAATTAGCCACCAACTACCCACCGTCTATTATTATAAATCCATTATAATATCAGTAAGAGGCAAAGTCCCGGAATGGCAAAACGTCGAAGGCTCTTTGCCCTCGGAGAAGAACGCCTCTTCATAAAAAATTAGCCACCAACTACCCACCGTCTATTATTATAAATCCATTATTATATCAGAAAGAGGCAAAGTCCCGGAATGGCAAAACGTCGAAGGCTCTTTGCCCTCGGAGAAGAACGCCTCTTCATAAAAAATTAGCCACCAGCTACCCACCATCTATTATTATAAATCCATTATTATATCAGTAAGAGGCAAAGTCCCGGAATGGCAAAACGTCGAAGGCTTTTTGCCCTCGGAGAAGAACGCCTCTTCATAAAAAATTAGCCACCAGCTACCCACCGTCTATTATTATAAATCCATTATTATATCAGTAAGAGGCAAAGTCCCGGAATGGCAAAACGTCGAAGGCTCTTTGCCCTCGGAGAAGAACGCCTCTTCATAAAAAATTAGCCACCAACTACCACCGTCTATTATTATAAATCCATTATAATATCAGTAAGAGGCAAAGTCCCGGAATGGCAAAACGGCGAAGGCTCTTTGCCCTCGGAGAAGAACGCCTCTTCATAAAAAATTAGCCACCAACTACCCACCGTCTATTATTATAAATCCATCATAATGTCAGTAAGAGGCAAAGTCCCGGAATGGCAAAACGTCGAAGGCCCTTTGCCCTTTTAGAAGAACGGCTCTTCATAAAAATTAGCCACCAACTACCCACCGTCTGTTTTACAAATCCATCATAATATCAGTAAGAGGCAAAGTCCCGGAATGGCAAAACGTCGAAGGTTCTTTGCCCTCGGAGAAGAACGCCTCTTCATAAAAAGTTAGACACCAACTACCCACCGTCTATTATTATAAATCCATCATAATGTCAGTAAGAGGCAAAGTCCCGGAATGGCAAAACGTCGAAGGCTCTTTGCCCTCGGAGAAGAATGCCTCTTCATAAAAAATTAGCCACCAACTACCCACCGTCTATTATTATAAATCCATCATAATGTCAGTAAGAGGCAAAGTCCCGGAATGGCAAAACGTCGAAGGCTCTTTGCCCTCGGAGAAGAATGCCTCTTCATAAAAAATTAGCCACCAACTACCCACCGTCTATTATTACAATTCCATTATAATATCAGTAAGAGGCAAAGTCCCGGAATGGCAAAACGTCGAAGGCCCTTTGCCCTCGGAGAAGAACGCCTCTTCATAAAAATTAGCCACCAACTACCCACCGTCTATTATTATAAATCCATTATAATATCAGTAAGAGGCAAAGTCCCGGAATGGCAAAACGTCGAAGGCTCTTTGCCCTCGGAGAAGAACGCCTCTTCATAAAAAATTAGCCACCAACTGCCCACCGTCTATTATTATAAATCCATTATTATATCAGTAAGAGGCAAAGTCCCGGAATGGCAAAACGTCGAAGGCTCTTTGCCCTCGGAGAAGAATGCCTCTTCATAAAAAATTAGCCACCGGCTACCCACCGTCTATTATTATAATTCCATTATTATATCAGTAAGAGGCAAAGTCCCGAAATGGCAAAACGTCGAAGGCTCTTTGCCCTCGGAGAAGAACGCCTCTTTATAAAAAATTAGCCACCAACTGCCCACCGTCTATTATTATAAATCCATTATTATATCAGTAAGAGGCAAAGTCCCGGAATGGCAAAACGTCGAAGGCTCTTTGCCCTCGGAGAAGAACGCCTCTTCATAAAAAATTAGCCACCAACTACCCACCGTCTATTATTATAAATCCATTATAATATCAGTAAGAGGCAAAGTCCCGGAATGGCAAAACGTCGAAGGCACTTTGCCCTCGGAGAAGAACGCCTCTTCATAAAAAATTAGCCACCAACTACCCACCGTCTATTATTATAAATCCATTATTATATCAGTAAGAGGCAAAGTCCCGGAATGGCAAAACGTCGAAGGCTCTTTGCCCTCGGAGAAGAACGCCTCTTCATAAAAAATTGGCCACCAACTGCCCACCGTCTATTATTATAAATCCATTATTATATCAGTAAGAGGCAATGTCCCGAAATGGCAAAACGTCGAAGGCTCTTTGCCCTCGGAGAAGAACGCCTCTTCATAAAAAATTAGCCACCAACTGCCCACCGTCTATTATTATAAATCCATTATTATATCAGTAAGAGGCAAAGTCCCGAAATGGCAAAACGTCGAAGGCTCTTTGCCCTCGGAGAAGAACGCCTCTTCATAAAAAATTAGCCACCAGCTATCCACCGTCTATTATTATAAATCCAGTATTATATCAGTAAGAGGCAAAGTCCCGAAATGGCAAAACGTCGAAGGCTCTTTGCCCTCGGAGAAGAACGCCTCTTCATAAAAAATTAGCCACCAGCTACCCACCGTCTATTATTATAAATCCATTATAATATCAGTAAGAGGCAAAGTCCCGGAATGGCAAAACGTCGAAGGCTCTTTGCCCTCGGAGAAGAACGCCTCTTCATAAAAAATTAGCCACCAACTACCCACCGTCTATTATTATAAATCCATTATAATATCAGTAAGAGGCAAAGTCCCGGAATGGCAAAACGTCGAAGGCTCTTTGCCCTCGGAGAAGAACGCCTCTTCATAAAAAATTAGCCACCAACTACCCACCGTCTATTATTATAAATCCATTATAATATCAGTAAGAAGCAAAGTCCCGGAATGGCAAAACGTCGAAGGCTCTTTGCCCTCGGAGAAGAACGCCTCTTCATAAAAAATTAGCCACCAACTACCCACCGTCGATTATTATAAATCCATTATAATATCAGTAAGAGGCAAAGTCCCGGAATGGCAAAACGTCGAAGGCTCTTTGCCCTCGGAGAAGAACGCCTCTTCATAAAAAATTAGCCACCAACTACCCACCGTCTATTATTATAAATCCATTATAATATCAGTAAGAGGCAAAGTCCCGGAATGGCAAAACGTCGAAGGCTCTTTGCCCTCGGAGAAGAACGCCTCTTCATAAAAAATTAGCCACCAACTACCCACCGTCTATTATTATAAATCCATTATTATATCAGTAAGAGGCAAAGTCCCGGAATGGCAAAACGTCGAAGGCTCTTTGCCCTCGGAGAAGAACGCCTCTTCATAAAAAATTAGCCACCAACTACCCACCGTCTATTATTATAATTCCATTATTATATCAGTAAGAGGCAAAGTCCCGGAATGGCAAAACGTCGAAGGCTCTTTGCCCTCGGAGAAGAACGCCTCTTCATAAAAAATTAGCCACCAGCTACCCACCGTCTATTATTATAAATCCATTATTATATCAGTAAGAGGCAAAGTCCCGGAATGGCAAAACGTCGAAGGCTCTTTGCCCTCGGAGAAGAACGCCTCTTCATAAAAAATTAGCCACCAGCTACCCACCGTCTATTATTATAAATCCATTATTATATCAGTAAGAGGCAAAGTCCCGGAATGGCAAAACGTTGAAGGATCTTTGCCCTCGGAGAAGAACGCCTCTTCATAAAAAATTAGCCACCAACTACCCACCGTCTATTATTATAAATCCATTATAATATCAGTAAGAGGCAAAGTCCCGGAATGGCAAAACGTCGAAGGCTCTTTGCCCTCGGAGAAGAACGCCTCTTCATAAAAAATTAGCCACCAACTACCCACCGTCTATTATTATAAATCCATCATAATGTCAGTAAGAGGCAAAGTCCCGGAATGGCAAAACGTCGAAGGCCCTTTGCCCTCGGAGAAGAACGCCTTTTCATAAAAAATTAGCCACCAACTACCCACCGTCTGTTTTACAAATCCATCATAATATCAGTAAGAGGCAAAGTCCCGGAATGGCAAAACGTCGAAGGCTCTTTGCCCTCGGAGAAGAACGCCTCTTCATAAAAAATTAGCCACCAACTACCCACCGTCTATTATTATAAATCCATCATAATGTCAGTAAGTGGCAAAGTCCCGGAATGGCAAAACGTCGAAGGCTCTTTGCCCTCGGAGAAGAATGCCTCTTCAAAAAAAATTAGCCACCAACTACCCACCGTCTATTATTATAAATCCATCATAATGTCAGTAAGAGGCAAAGTCCCGGAATGGCAAAACGTCGAAGGCTCTTTGCCCTCGGAGAAGAATGCCTCTTCATAAAAAATTAGCCACCAACTACCCACCGTCTATTATTACAATTCCATTATAATATCAGTAAGAGGCAAAGTCCCGGAATGGCAAAACGTCGAAGGCCCTTTGCCCTCGGAGAAGAACGCCTCTTCATAAAAAATTAGCCACCAACTACCCACCGTCTATTATTATAAATCCATTATAATATCAGTAAGAGGCAAAGTCCCGGAATGGCAAAACGTCGAAGGCTCTTTGCCCTCGGAGAAGAACGCCTCTTCATAAAAAATTAGCCACCAACTGCCCACCGTCTATTATTATAAATCCATTATTATATCAGTAAGAGGCAAAGTCCCGGAATGGCAAAACGTCGAAGGCTCTTTGCCCTCGGAGAAGAATGCCTCTTCATAAAAATTAGCCACCAGCTACCCACCGTCTATTATTATAAATCCATTATAATATCAGTAAGAGGCAAAGTCCCGAAATGGCAAAACGTCGAAGGCTCTTTGCCCTCGGAGAAGAACGCCTCTTCATAAAAAATTAGCCACCAACTGCCCACCGTCTATTATTATAAATCCATTATTATATGAGTAAGAGGCAAAGTCCCGGAATGGCAAAACGTCGAAGGCTCTTTGCCCTCGGATAAGAACGCCTCTTCATAAAAAATTAGCCACCAACTACCCACCGTCTATTATTATAAATCCATTATTATATCAGTAAGAGGCAAAGTCCCGGAATGGCAAAACGTCGAAGGCTCTTTGCCCTCCGAGATGAACGCCTCTTCATAAAAAATTGGCCACCAACTACCCACCGTCTATTATTATAAATCCATTATTATATCAGGAAGAGGCAAAGTCCCGAAATGGCAAAACGTCGAAGGCTCTTTGCCCTCGGAGAAGAACGCCTCTTCATAAAAAATTAGCCACCAACTGCCCACCGTCTATTATTATAAATCCATTATAATATCAGTAAGAGGCAAAGTCCCGAAATGGCAAAACGTCGAAGGCTCTTTGCCCTCGGAGAAGAACGCCTCTTCATAAAAAATTAGCCACCAGCTACCCACCGTCTATTATTATAAATCCATTATTATATCAGTAAGAGGCAAAGTCCCGAAATGGCAAAACGTCGAAGGCTCTTTGCCCTCGGAGATGAACGCCTCTTCATAAAAAATTAGCCACCAGCTACCCACCGTCTATTATTATAAATCCATTATAATATCAGTAAGAGGCAAAGTCCCGGAATGGCAAAACGTCGAAGGCTCTTTGCCCTCGGAGAAGAACGCCTCTTCATAAAAAATTAGCCACCAACTACTCACCGTCTATTATTATAAATCCATTATAATATCAGTAAGAGGCAAAGTCCCAGAATTGCAAAACGTCGAAGGCTCTTTGCCCTCGGAGAAGAACGCCTCTTCATAAAAAATTAGCCACCAACTGCCCACCGTCTATTATTATAAATCCATAATTATATCAGTAAGAGGCAAAGTCCCGGAATGGCAAAACGTCGAGGGCTCTTTGCCCTCGGAGAAGAACGCCTCTTCATAAAAAATTGGCCACCAACTACCCACCGTCTATTATTACAAATCCATTATAATATCAGTAAGAGGCAAAGTCCCGGAATGGCAAAACGTCGAAGGCTCTTTGCCCTCGGAGAAGAACGCCTCTTCATAAAAAATTAGCCACCAACTACCCACCGTCTATTATTACAAATCCATTATAATATCAGTAAGAGGCAAAGTCCCGGAATGGCAAAACGTCGAAGGCCCTTTGCCCTCGGAGAAGAACGCCTCTTCATAAAAAATTAGCCACCAGCTACCCACCGTCTATTATTATAAATCCATTATAATATCAGTAAGAGGCAAAGTCCCGGAATGGCAAAACGTCGAAGGCTCTTTGCCCTCGGAGAAGAACGCCTCTTCATAAAAAATTAGCCACCAACTACCCACCGTCTATTATTATAAATCCATTATTATATCAGTAAGAGGTAAAGTCCCGGAATGGCAAAACGTCGAAGGCTCTTTGCCCTCGGAGAAGAACGCCTCTTCATAAAAAATTAGCCACCAACTATCCACCGTCTATTATTATAAATCCATTATTATATCAGTAAGAGCTAAAGTCCCGGAATGGCAAAACGTCGAAGGCTCTTTGCCCTCGGAGAAGAACGCCTCTTCATAAAAAATTAGCCACCAACTACCCACCGTCTATTATTATAAATCCATCATAATATCAGTAAGAGGTAAAGTCTCGGAATGGCAAAACGTCGAAGGCTCTTTGCCCTCGGAGAAGAATGCCTCTTCATAAAAAATTAGCCACCAACTACCCACCGTCTATTATTATAAATCCATTATAATATCAGTAAGAGGCAAAGTCCCGAAATGGCAAAACGTCGAAGGCTCTTTGCCCTCGGAGAAGAATGCCTCTTCATAAAAAATTAGCCCCCAACTGCCCACCGTCTATTATTATAAATCCATTATAATGTCAGTAAGAGGCAAAGTCACAGAATGGCAAAACGTCGAAGGCTCTTTGCCCTCGGAGAAGAACGCCTCTTCATAAAAAAGTGGCCACCAACTACCCACCGTCTATTATTATAAATCCATTATAATATCAGTAAGAGGCAAAGTCCCGGAATGGCAAAACGTCGAAGCCTCTTTGCCCTCGGAGAAGAACGCCTCTTCATAAAAAATTAGCCACCAACTACCCACCGTCTATTATTATAAATCCATTATAATGTCAGTAAGAGGCAAAGTGCCGGGATAGCAAAACGTCGAAGGCTTTTTGCCCTCGGAGAAGAACGCCTCTTCATAAAAAATTAGCCACCAACTGCCGACCGTCTATTATTATAAATCCATTATTATATCGGTAAGAGGCAAAGTCCCGGAATGGCAAAACGTCGAAGGCTCTTTGCCCTCGGAGAAGAACGCCTCTTCATAAAAAATTGGCCACCAACTACCCACCGTCTATTATTATAAATCCATTATTATATCAGTAAGAGGCAAAGTCCCGGAATGGCAAAACGTCGAAGGCTCTTTGCCCTCGGAGAAGAACGCCTCTTCATAAAAAATTGGCCACCAACTACCCACCGTCTATAATTATAAATCCATTATAATATCAGTAAGAGGCAATGTGACGGAATGGCAAAACGTCGAAGGCTCTTTGCCCTCGGAGAAGAACGCCTCTTCATAAAAAATTAGCCACCAACTACCCACCGTCTATTATTATAAATCCATTATAATGTCAGTAAGAGGCAAAGTCACGGAATGGCAAAACGTCGAAGGCTCTTTGCCCTCGGAGAAGAACGCCTCTTCATAAAAAAAAGGCCACCAACTACCCACCGTCTATTATTATAAATCCATTATAATATCAGTAAGAGGCAAAGTCCCGGAATGGCAAAACGTCGAAGGCTCTTTGCCCTCGGAGAAGAACGCCTCTTCATAAAAAATTAGCCACCAACTACCCACCGTCCATTATTATAAATCCATTATAATATCAGTAAGAGGCAAAGTCCCGGAATGGCAAAACGTCGAAGGCTCTTTACCCTCGGAGAAGAATGCCTCTTCATAAAAAATTAGCCACCAACTACCCACCGTCTATTATTATAAATCCATTATATCAGTAAGAGGTAAAGTCCCGGAATGGCAAAACGTCGAAGGCTCTTTGCCCTCGGAGAAGAATGCCTCTTCATAAAAAATTAGCCACCAACTACCCACCGTCTATTATTATAAATCCATTATAATATCAGTAAGAGGCAAAGTCACGGAATGGCAAAACGTCGAAGGCTCTTTGCCCTCGGAGAAGAACGCCTCTTCATAAAAAATTGGCCACCAACTACCCACCGTCTATTATTATAAATCCATTATAATATCAGTAAGAGGCAAAGTCACGGAATGGCAAAACGTCGAAGGCTCTTTGCCCTCGGAGAAGAACGCCTCTTCATAAAAAATTAGCCACCAACTGCCCACCGTCTAATATTATAAATCCATTATAATGTCAGTAAGAGGCAAAGTCCCGGAATGGCAAAACGTCGAAGGCTCTTTGCCCTCGGAGAAGAACGCCTCTTCATAAAAAATTAGCCACCAACTACCCACCGTCTATTATTATAAATCCATTATAATATCAGTAAGAGGCAAAGTCCCGGAATGGCAAAACGTCGAAGGCTCTTCGCCCTCGGAGAAGAACGCCTCTTCATAAAAAATTGGCCACCAACTACCCACCGTCTATTATTACAAATCCATTATTATGTCAGTAAGAGGCAAAGTCCCGGAATGGCAAAACGTCGAAGGCTCTTTGCCCTCGGAGAAGAATGCCTCTTCATAAAAAATTAGCCACCAACTACCCACCGTCTATTATTATAAATCCATTATAATATCAGTAAGAGGCAAAGTCCCGGAATGGCAAAACGTCGAAGGCTCTTTGCCCTCGGAGAAGAACGCCTCTTCATAAAAAATTAGCCACCAACTACCCAGCGTCTATTATTACAAATCCATCATAATATCAGTAAGAGGCAAAGTCCCGGAATGGCAAAACGTCGAAGGCTCTTTGCCCTCGGAGAAGAACGCCTCTTCATAAAAAAATTAGCCACCAACTACCCACCGTCCATTATTATAAATCCATTATAATATCAGTAAGAGGCAAAGTCCCGGAATGGCAAAACGTCGAAGGCTCTTTACCCTCGGAGAAGAATGCCTCTTCATAAAAAATTAGCCACCAACTACCCACCGTCTATTATTATAAATCCATTATATCAGTAAGAGGTAAAGTCCCGGAATGGCAAAACGTCGAAGGCTCTTTGCCCTCGGAGAAGAATGCCTCTTCATAAAAAATTAGCCACCAACTACCCACCGTCTATTATTATAAATCCATTATAATATCAGTAAGAGGCAAAGTCACGGAATGGCAAAACGTCGAAGGCCTTTTGCCCTCGGAGAAGAACGCCTCTTCATAAAAAATTGGCCACCAACTACCCACCGTCTATTATTATAAATCCATTATAATATCAGTAAGAGGCAAAGTCACGGAATGGCAAAACGTCGAAGGCTCTTTGCCCTCGGAGAAGAACGCCTCTTCATAAAAAATTAGCCACCAACTGCCCACCGTCTATTATTATAAATCCATTATAATGTCAGTAAGAGGCAAAGTCACAGAATGGCAAAACGTCGAAGGCTCTTTGCCCTCGGAGAAGAACGCCTCTTCATAAAAAAGTGGCCACCAACTACCCACCGTCTATTATTATAAATCCATTATAATATCAGTAAGAGGCAAAGTCCCGGAATGGCAAAACGTCGAAGGCTCTTTGCCCTCGGAGAAGAACGCCTCTTCATAAAAAATTAGCCACCAACTACCCACCGTCTATTATTATAAATCCATTATAATGTCAGTAAGAGGCAAAGTGCCGGGATGGCAAAACGTCGAAGGCTTTTTGCCCTCGGAGAAGAACGCCTCTTCATAAAAAATTAGCCACCAACTGCCCACCGTCTATTATTATAAATCCATTATTATATCAGTAAGAGGCAAAGTCCCGGAATGGCAAAACGTCGAAGGCTCTTTGCCCTCGGAGAAGAACGCCTCTTCATAAAAAATTGGCCACCAACTGCCCACCGTCTATTATTATAAATCCATTATTATATCAGTAAGAGGCAAAGTCCCGGAATGGCAAAACGTCGAAGGCTCTTTGCCCTCGGAGAAGAACGCCTCTTCATAAAAAATTGGCCACCAACTACCCACCGTCTATTATTACAAATCCATTATTATATCAGTAAGAGGCAAAGTCCCGGAATGGCAAAACGTCGAAGGCTCTTTGCCCTCGGAGAAGAACGCCTCTTCATAAAAAATTGGCCACCAACTACCCACCGTCTATAATTATAAATCCATGATAATGTCAGTAAGAGGCAAAGTCACGGAATGGCAAAACGTAGAAGGCTCTTTGCCCTCGGAGAAGAACGCCTCTTCATAAAAAATTAGCCACCAACTACCCACCGTCTATTATTATAAATCCATTATAATGTCAGTAAGAGGCAAAGTCACGGAATGGCAAAACGTCGAAGGCTCTTTGCCCTCGGAGAAGAACGCCTCTTCATAAAAAAGTGGCCACCAACTACCCACCGTCTATTATTATAAATCCATTATAATATCAGTAAGAGGCAAAGTCCCGGAATGGCAAAACGTCGAAGGCTCTTTGCCCTCGGAGAAGAACGCCTCTTCATAAAAAATTAGCCACCAACTACCCAGCGTCTATTATTACAAATCCATCATAATATCAGTAAGAGGCAAAGTCCCGGAATGGCAAAACGTCGAAGGCTCTTTGCCCTCGGAGAAGAACGCCTCTTCATAAAAAATTAGCCACCAACTACCCACCGTCCATTATTATAAATCCATTATAATATCAGTAAGAGGCAAAGTCCCGGAATGGCAAAACGTCGAAGGCTCTTTGCCCTCGGAGAAGAATGCCTCTTCATAAAAAATTAGCCACCAACTACCCACCGTCTATTATTATAAATCCATTATAATATCAGTAAGAGGCAAAGTCACGGAATGGCAAAACGTCGAAGGCTCTTTGCCCTCGGAGAAGAACGCCTCTTCATAAAAAATTGGCCACCAACTACCCACCGTCTATTATTATAAATCCATTATAATATCAGTAAGAGGCAAAGTCACGGAATGGCAAAACGTCGAAGGCTCTTTGCCCTCGGAGAAGAACGCCTCTTCATAAAAAATTAGCCACCAACTGCCCACCGTCTATTATTATAAATCCATTATAATGTCAGTAAGAGGCAAAGTCACGGAATGGCAAAACGTCGAAGGCTCTTTGCCCTCGGAGAAGAACGCCTCTTCATAAAAAAGTGGCCACCAACTACCCACCGTCTATTATTATAAATCCATTATAATATCAGTAAGAGCAAAGTCCCGGAATGGCAAAACGTCGAAGGCTCTTTGCCCTCGGAGAAGAACGCCTCTTCATAAAAAATTAGCCACCAACTACCCACCGTCTATTATTATAAATCCATTATAATGTCAGTAAGAGGCAAAGTCCCGGGATGGCAAAACGTCGAAGGCTTTTTGCCCTCGGAGAAGAACGCCTCTTCATAAAAAATTAGCCACCAACCTCCCACCGTCTATTATTATAAATCCATTATTATATCAGTAAGAGGCAAAGTCCCGGAATGGCAAAACGTCGAAGGCTCTTTGCCCTCGGAGAAGAACGCCTCTTCATAAAAAATTGGCCACCAACTACCCACCGTCTATTATTATAAATCCATTATATCAGTAAAAGGCAAAGTCCCGGAATGGCAAAACGTCGAAGGCTCTTTGCCCTCGGAGAAGAACGCCTCTTCATAAAAAATTAGCCACCAACTACCCACCGTCTATTATTATAAATCCATTATTATATCAGTAAGAGGTAAAGTCCCGGAATGGCAAAACGTCGAAGGCTCTTTGCCCTCGGAGAAGAACGCCTCTTCATAAAAAATTAGCCACCAGCTACCCACCGTCTATTATTACAAATCCATTATAATATCAGTAAGAGGCAAAGTCCCGGAATGGAAAAACGTCGAAGGCCCTTTGCCCTCGGAGAAGAACGCCTCTTCATAAAAAATTAGCCAACAGCTACCCACCGTCTATTATTATAAATCCATTATAATATCAGTAAGAGGCAAAGTCCCGGAATGGCAAAACGTCGAAGGCTCTTTGCCCTCGGAGAAGAACGCCTCTTCATAAAAAATTAGCCACCAACTACCCACCGTCTATTATTATAAATCCATTATTATATCAGTAAGAGGTAAAGTCCCGGAATGGCAAAACGTCGAAGGCTCTTTGCCCTCGGAGAAGAACGCCTCTTCATAAAAAATTAGCCACCAACTACCCACCGTCTATTATTACAAATCCATTATAATATCAGTAAGAGGCAAAGTCCCGGAATGGAAAAACGTCGAAGGCCCTTTGCCCTCGGAGAAGAACGCCTCTTCATAAAAAATTAGCCACCAGCTACCCACCGTCTATTATTATAAATCCATTATAATATCAGTAAGAGGCAAAGTCCCGGAATGGCAAAACGTCGAAGGCTCTTTGCCCTCGGAGAAGAACGCCTCTTCATAAAAAATTAGCCACCAACTACCCACCGTCTATTATTATAAATCCATTATTATATCAGTAAGAGGTAAAGTCCCGGAATGGCAAAACGTCGAAGGCTCTTTGCCCTCGGAGAAGAACGCCTCTTCATAAAAAATTAGCCACCAACTATCCACCGTCTATTATTATAAATCCATTATTATATCAGTAAGAGCTAAAGTCCCGGAATGGCAAAACGTCGAAGGCTCTTTGCCCTCGGAGAAGAACGCCTCTTCATAAAAAATTAGCCACCAACTACCCACCGTCTATTATTATAAATCCATCATAGTATCAGTAAGAGGTAAAGTCCCGGAATGGCAAAACGTCGAAGGCTCTTTGCCCTCGGAGAAGAATGCCTCTTCATAAAAAATTAGCCACCAACTACCCACCGTCTATTATTATAAATCCATTATAATATCAGTAGGAGGAAAAGTCCCGGAATGGCAAAACGTCGAAGGCTCTTTGCCCTCGGAGAAGAACGCCTCTTCATAAAAAATTAGCCACCAACTACCCACCGTCTATTATTATAAATTCATTATAATATCAGTAAGACGCAAGTCACGGAATGGCAAAACGTCGAAGGCTCTTTGCCCTCGGAGAAGAATGCCTCTTCATAAAAAATTAGCCACCAACTACCCACCGTCTATTATTATAAATCCATTATAATATCAGTAAGAGGCAAAGTCCCGGAATGGCAAAACCTCGAAGGCTCTTTGCCCTCGGAGAAGAACGCCTCTTCATAAAAAATTGGCCACCAACTACCCACCGTCTATTATTACAAATCCATTATAATATCAGTAAGAGGCAAAGTCCCGGAATGGCAAAACGTCGAAGGCTCTTTGCCCTCGGAGAAGAACGCCTCTTCATAAAAAATTAGCCACCAACTACCTACCGTCTATTATTACAAATCCATTATTATATCAGTAAGAGGCAAAGTCCCGGAATGGCAAAACGTCGAAGGCTCTTTGCCCTCGGAGAAGAACGCCTCTTCATAAAAAATTGGCCACCAACTACCCACCGTCTATAATTATAAATCCATTATAATATCAGTAAGAGGCAATGTGACGGAATGGCAAAACGTCGAAGGCTCTTTGCCCTCGGAGAAGAACGCCTCTTCATAAAAAATTAGCCACCAACTACCCACCGTCTATTATTATAAATCCATTATAATATCAGTAAGAGGCAAAGTCACGGAATGGCAAAACGTCGAAGGCTCTTTGCCCTCGGAGAAGAACGCCTCTTCATAAAAAAGTGGCCACCAACTACCCACCGTCTATTATTATAAATCCATTATAATATCAGTAAGAGGCAAAGTCCCGGAATGGCAAAACGTCGAAGGCTCTTTGCCCTCGGAGAAGAACGCCTCTTCATAAAAAATTAGCCACCAACTACCCAGCGTCTATTATTACAAATCCATCATAATATCAGTAAGAGGCAAAGTCCCGGAATGGCAAAACGTCGAAGGCTCTTTGCCCTCGGAGAAGGACGCCTCTTCATAAAAAATTAGCCACCAACTACCCACCGTCCATTATTATAAATCCATTATAATATCAGTAAGAGGCAAAGTCCCGGAATGGCAAAACGTCGAAGGCTCTTTACCCTCGGAGAAGAATGCCTCTTCATAAAAAATTAGCCACCAACTACCCACCGTCTATTATTATAAATCCATTATATCAGTAAGAGGTAAAGTCCCGGAATGGCAAAACGTCGAAGGCTCTTTGCCCTCGGAGAAGAATGCCTCTTCATAAAAAATTAGCCACCAACTACCCACCGTCTATTATTATAAATCCATTATAATATCAGTAAGAGGCAAAGTCACGGAATGGCAAAACGTCGAAGGCTCTTTGCCCTCGGAGAAGAACGCCTCTTCATAAAAAATTGGCCACCAACTACCCACCGTCTATTATTATAAATCCATTATAATATCAGTAAGAGGCAAAGTCACGGAATGGCAAAACGTCGAAGGCTCTTTGCCCTCGGAGAAGAATGCCTCTTCATAAAAAATTAGCCACCAACTACCCACCGTCTATTATTATAAATCCATTATAATATCAGTAAGAGGCAAAGTCCCGGAATGGCAAAACGTCGAAGGCTCTTTGCCCTCGGAGAAGAACGCCTCTTCATAAAAAATTGGCCACCAACTACCCACCGTCTATTATTACAAATCCATTATAATATCAGTAAGAGGCAAAGTCCCGGAATGGCAAAACGTCGAAGGCTCTTTGCCCTCGGAGAAGAACGCCTCTTCATAAAAAATTAGCCACCAACTACCTACCGTCTATTATTATAAATCCATCATAATATCAGTAAGAGGCAAAGTCCCGGAATGGCAAAACTTCGAAGGCTCTTTGCCCTCGGAGAAGAACGCCTCTTCATAAGAAATTGGCCACCAACTACCCACCGTCTATTATTACAAATCCATTATTATATCAAAAAGAGGCAAAGTCCCGGAATGGCAAAACGTCGAAGGCTCTTTGCCCTCGGAGAAGAACGCCTCTTCATAAAAAATTAGCCACCAACTACCCACCGTCTATTATTATAAATCCATTATAATATCAGTAAGAGGCAAAGTCCCGGAATGGCAAAACGTCGAAGGCTCTTTGCCCTCGGAGAAGAACGCCTCTTCATAAAAAATTAGCCACCAACTACCCACCGTCTATTATTATAAATCCATTATTATATCAAAAAGAGGCAAAGTCCCGGAATGGCAAAACGTCGAAGGCTCTTTGCCCTCGGAGAAGAACGCCTCTTCATAAAAAATTGGCCACCAACTACCCACCGTCTATTATTACAAATCCATTATTATATCAGTAAGAGGCAAAGTCCCGGAATGGCAAAACGTCGAAGGCTCTTTGCCCTCGGAGAAGAACGCCTCTTCATTAAAAATTGGCCACCAACTACCCACCGTCTATTATTACAAATCCATTATAATATCAGTACGAGGCAAAGTCCCGGAATGGCAAAACGTCGAAGGCTCTTTGCCCTCGGAGAAGAACGCCTCTTCATAAAAAATTAGCCACCAACTACCCAGCGTCTATTATTACAAATCCATCATAATATCAGTAAGAGGCAAAGTCCCGGAATGGCAAAACGTCGAAGGCTCTTTGCCCTCGGAGAAGAACGCCTCTTCATAAAAAATTAGCCACCAACTACCCACCGTCCATTATTATAAATCCATTATAATATCAGTAAGAGGCAAAGTCCCGGAATGGCAAAACGTCGAAGGCTCTTTACCCTCGGAGAGGAATGCCTCTTCATAAAAAATTAGCCACCAACTACCCACCGTCTATTATTATAAATCCATTATAATATCAGTAAGAGGCAAAGTCCCGGAATGGCAAAACGTCGAAGGCTCTTTGCCCTCGGAGAAGAACGCCTCTTCATAAAAAATTAGCCACCAACTACCCACCGTCCATTAATATAAATCCATTATAATATCAGTAAGAGGCAAAGTCCCGGAATGGCAAAACGTCGAAGGCTCTTTACCCTCGGAGAGGAATGCCTCTTCATAAAAAATTAGCCACCAACTACCCACCGTCTATTATTATAAATCCATTATAATATCAGTAAGAGGCAAAGTCCCGGAATGGCAAAACGTCGAAGGCTCTTTACCCTCGGAGAGGAATGCCTCTTCATAAAAAATTAGCCACCAACTACCCACCGTCTATTATTATAAATCCATTATAATATCAGTAAGAGGCAAAGTCCCGGAATGGCAAAACCTCGAAGGCTCTTTGCCCTCGGAGAAGAACGCCTCTTCATAAAAAATTGGCCACCAACTACCCACCGTCTATTATTACAAATCCATTATAATATCAGTAAGAGGCAAAGTCCCGGAATGGCAAAACGTCGAAGGCTCTTTGCCCTCGGAGAAGAACGCCTCTTCATAAAAAATTAGCCACCAACTACCTACCGTCTATTATTACAAATCCATTATTATATCAGTAAGAGGCAAAGTCCCGGAATGGCAAAACGTCGAAGGCTCTTTGCCCTCGGAGAAGAACGCCTCTTCATAAAAAATTGGCCACCAACTACCCACCGTCTATAATTATAAATCCATTATAATATCAGTAAGAGGCAATGTGACGGAATGGCAAAACGTCGAAGGCTCTTTGCCCTCGGAGAAGAACGCCTCTTCATAAAAAATTAGCCACCAACTACCCACCGTCTATTATTATAAATCCATTATAATATCAGTAAGAGGCAAAGTCACGGAATGGCAAAACGTCGAAGGCTCTTTGCCCTCGGAGAAGAACGCCTCTTCATAAAAAAGTGGCCACCAACTACCCACCGTCTATTATTATAAATCCATTATAATATCAGTAAGAGGCAAAGTCCCGGAATGGCAAAACGTCGAAGGCTCTTTGCCCTCGGAGAAGAACGCCTCTTCATAAAAAATTAGCCACCAACTACCCAGCGTCTATTATTACAAATCCATCATAATATCAGTAAGAGGCAAAGTCCCGGAATGGCAAAACGTCGAAGGCTCTTTGCCCTCGGAGAAGGACGCCTCTTCATAAAAAATTAGCCACCAACTACCCACCGTCCATTATTATAAATCCATTATAATATCAGTAAGAGGCAAAGTCCCGGAATGGCAAAACGTCGAAGGCTCTTTACCCTCGGAGAAGAATGCCTCTTCATAAAAAATTAGCCACCAACTACCCACCGTCTATTATTATAAATCCATTATATCAGTAAGAGGTAAAGTCCCGGAATGGCAAAACGTCGAAGGCTCTTTGCCCTCGGAGAAGAATGCCTCTTCATAAAAAATTAGCCACCAACTACCCACCGTCTATTATTATAAATCCATTATAATATCAGTAAGAGGCAAAGTCACGGAATGGCAAAACGTCGAAGGCTCTTTGCCCTCGGAGAAGAACGCCTCTTCATAAAAAATTGGCCACCAACTACCCACCGTCTATTATTATAAATCCATTATAATATCAGTAAGAGGCAAAGTCACGGAATGGCAAAACGTCGAAGGCTCTTTGCCCTCGGAGAAGAATGCCTCTTCATAAAAAATTAGCCACCAACTACCCACCGTCTATTATTATAAATCCATTATAATATCAGTAAGAGGCAAAGTCCCGGAATGGCAAAACGTCGAAGGCTCTTTGCCCTCGGAGAAGAACGCCTCTTCATAAAAAATTGGCCACCAACTACCCACCGTCTATTATTACAAATCCATTATAATATCAGTAAGAGGCAAAGTCCCGGAATGGCAAAACGTCGAAGGCTCTTTGCCCTCGGAGAAGAACGCCTCTTCATAAAAAATTAGCCACCAACTACCTACCGTCTATTATTATAAATCCATCATAATATCAGTAAGAGGCAAAGTCCCGGAATGGCAAAACTTCGAAGGCTCTTTGCCCTCGGAGAAGAACGCCTCTTCATAAGAAATTGGCCACCAACTACCCACCGTCTATTATTACAAATCCATTATTATATCAAAAAGAGGCAAAGTCCCGGAATGGCAAAACGTCGAAGGCTCTTTGCCCTCGGAGAAGAACGCCTCTTCATAAAAAATTAGCCACCAACTACCCACCGTCTATTATTATAAATCCATTATAATATCAGTAAGAGGCAAAGTCCCGGAATGGCAAAACGTCGAAGGCTCTTTGCCCTCGGAGAAGAACGCCTCTTCATAAAAAATTAGCCACCAACTACCCACCGTCTATTATTATAAATCCATTATTATATCAAAAAGAGGCAAAGTCCCGGAATGGCAAAACGTCGAAGGCTCTTTGCCCTCGGAGAAGAACGCCTCTTCATAAAAAATTGGCCACCAACTACCCACCGTCTATTATTACAAATCCATTATTATATCAGTAAGAGGCAAAGTCCCGGAATGGCAAAACGTCGAAGGCTCTTTGCCCTCGGAGAAGAACGCCTCTTCATTAAAAATTGGCCACCAACTACCCACCGTCTATTATTACAAATCCATTATAATATCAGTACGAGGCAAAGTCCCGGAATGGCAAAACGTCGAAGGCTCTTTGCCCTCGGAGAAGAACGCCTCTTCATAAAAAATTAGCCACCAACTACCCAGCGTCTATTATTACAAATCCATCATAATATCAGTAAGAGGCAAAGTCCCGGAATGGCAAAACGTCGAAGGCTCTTTGCCCTCGGAGAAGAACGCCTCTTCATAAAAAATTAGCCACCAACTACCCACCGTCCATTATTATAAATCCATTATAATATCAGTAAGAGGCAAAGTCCCGGAATGGCAAAACGTCGAAGGCTCTTTACCCTCGGAGAGGAATGCCTCTTCATAAAAAATTAGCCACCAACTACCCACCGTCTATTATTATAAATCCATTATAATATCAGTAAGAGGCAAAGTCCCGGAATGGCAAAACGTCGAAGGCTCTTTGCCCTCGGAGAAGAACGCCTCTTCATAAAAAATTAGCCACCAACTACCCACCGTCCATTAATATAAATCCATTATAATATCAGTAAGAGGCAAAGTCCCGGAATGGCAAAACGTCGAAGGCTCTTTACCCTCGGAGAGGAATGCCTCTTCATAAAAAATTAGCCACCAACTACCCACCGTCTATTATTATAAATCCATTATAATATCAGTAAGAGGCAAAGTCCCGGAATGGCAAAACGTCGAAGGCTCTTTACCCTCGGAGAGGAATGCCTCTTCATAAAAAATTAGCCACCAACTACCCACCGTCTATTATTATAAATCCATTATAATATCAGTATGAGGCAAAGTCCCGGAATGGCAAAACGTCGAAGGCTCTTTGCCCTCGGAGAAGAACGCCTCTTCATAAAAAATTGGCCACCAACTACCCACCGTCTATTATTACAAATCCATTATTATATCAGTAAGAGGCAAAGTCCCGGAATGGCAAAACGTCGAAGGCTCTTTGCCCTCGGAGAAGAACGCCTCTTCATAAAAAATTGGCCACCAACTACCCACCGTCTATTATTACAAATCCATTATAATATCAGTAAGAGGCAAAGTCCCGGAATGGCAAAACGTCGAAGGCTCTTTGCCCTCGGAGAAGAACGCCTCTTCATAAAAAATTAGCCACCAACTACCCACCGTCTATTATTATAAATCCATTATAATGTCAGTAAGAGGCAAAGTCCCGGGATGGCAAAACGTCGAAGGCTTTTTGCCCTCGGAGAAGAACGCCTCTTCATAAAAAATTAGCCACCAACTGCCCACCGTCTATTATTATAAATCCATTATTATATCAGTAAGAGGCAAAGTCCCGGAATGGCAAAACGTCGAAGGCTCTTTGCCCTCGGAGAAGAACGCCTCTTCATAAAAATTGGCCACCAACTACCCACCGTCTATTATTACAAATCCATTATTATATCAGTAAGAGGCAAAGTCCCGGAATGGCAAAACGTCGAAGGCTCTTTGCCCTCGGAGAAGAACGCCTCTTCATAAAAAATTGGCCACCAACTACCCACCGTCTATAATTATAAATCCATTATAATATCAGTAAGAGGCAAAGTGACGGAATGGCAAAACGTCGAAGGCTCTTTGCCCTCGGAGAAGAACGCCTCTTCATAAAAAATTAGCCACCAACTGCCCACCGTCTATTATTATAAATCCATTATAATGTCAGTAAGAGGCAAAGTCCCGGAATGGCAAAACGTCGAAGGCTCTTTGCCCTCGGAGAAGAACGCCTCTTCATAAAAAAGTGGCCACCAACTACCCACCGTCTATTATTATAAATCCATTATAATATCAGTAAGAGGCAAAGTCCCGGAATGGCAAAACGTCGAAGGCTCTTTGCCCTCGGAGAAGAACGCCTCTTCATAAAAAATTAGCCACCAACTACCCACCGTCCATTAGTATAAATCCATTATAATATCAGTAAGAGGCAAAGTCCCGGAATGGCAAAACGTCGAAGGCTCTTTACCCTCAGAGAAGAATGCCTCTTCATAAAAAATTAGCCACCAACTACCCACCGTCTATTATTATAAATCCATTATATCAGTAAGAGGTAAAGTCCCGGAATGGCAAAACGTCGAAGGCTCTTTGCCCTCGGAGAAGAATGCCTCTTCATAAAAAATTAGCCACCAACTACCCACCGTCTATTATTATAAATCCATTATAATATCAGTAAGAGGCAAAGTCACGGAATGGCAAAACGTCGAAGGCTCTTTGCCCTCGGAGAAGAACGCCTCTTCATAAAAAATTGGCCACCAACTACCCACCGTCTATAATTATAAATCCATTATAATATCAGTAAGAGGCAAAGTCACGGAATGGCAAAACGTCGAAGGCTCTTTGCCCTCGGAGAAGAACGCCTCTTCATAAAAAATTAGCCACCAACTGCCCACCGTCTATTATTATAAATCCATTATAATGTCAGTAAGAGGCAAAGTCACGGAATGGCAAAACGTCGAAGGCTCTTTGCCCTCGGAGAAGAACGCCTCTTCATAAAAAAGTGGCCACCAACTACCCACCGTCTATTATTATAAATCCATTATAATATCAGTAAGAGGCAAAGTCCCGGAATGGCAAAACGTCGAAGGCTCTTTGCCCTCGGAGAAGAACGCCTCTTCATAAAAAATTAGCCACCAACTACCCACCGTCTATTATTATAAATCCATTATAATGTCAGTAAGAGGCAAAGTCCCGGAATGGCAAAACGTCGAAGGCTTTTTGCCCTCGGAGAAGAACGCCTCTTCATAAAAAAATTAGCCACCAACTGCCCACCGTCTATTATCATAAATCCATTATTATATCAGTAAGAGGCAAAGTCCCGGAATGGCAAAACGTCGAAGGCTCTTTGCCCTCGGAGAAGAACGCCTCTTCATAAAAAATTAGCCACCAGCTACCCACCGTCTATTATTATAAATCCATTATTATATCAGTAAGAGGCAAAGTCCCGGAATGGCAAAACGTCGAAGGCTCTTTGCCCTCGGAGAAGAACGCCTCTTCATAAAAAATTAGCCACCAACTGCCCACCGTCTATTATTATAAATCCATTATTATATCAGTAAGAGGCAAAGTCCCGGAATGGCAAAACGTCGAAGGCTCTTTGCCCTCGGAGAAGAATGCCTCTTCAAAAAAGATTAGCCACCAGCTACCCACCGTCTATTATTATAAATCCATTATATCAGTAAGAGGCAAGTCACGGAATGGCAAAACGTCGAAGGCTCTTTGCCCTCGGAGAAGAACGCCTCTTCATAAAAAATTAGCCACCAACTACCCACCGTCTATTATTATAAATCTATTATATCAGTAAGAGGTAAAGTCCCGGAATGGCAAAACGTCGAAGGCTCTTTGCCCTCGGAGAAGAACGCCTCTTCATAAAAAATTAGCCACCAGCTACCCACCGTCTATTATTATAAATCCATTATAATATCAGTAAGACGCAAGTCACGGAATGGCAAAACGTCGAAGGCTCTTTGCCCTCGGAGAAGAACGCCTCTTCATAAAAAATTGGCCACCAACTACCCACCGTCTATTATTATAAATCCATTATATCAGTAAGAGGTAAAGTCCCGGAATGGCAAAACGTCGAAGGCTCTTTGCCCTCGGAGAAGAACGCCTCTTCATAAAACTTTGGCCACCAACTACCCACCGTCTATTATTATAAATCCATTATTATATCAGTAAGACGCAAGTCACGGAATGGCAAAACGTCGAAGGCTCTTTGCCCTCGGAGAAGAACGCCTTTTCATAAAAAATTGGCCACCAACTACCCACCGTCTATTATTATAAATCCATTATATCAGTGAGACGCAAGTCACGGAATGGCAAAACGTCGAAGGCTCTTTGCCCTCGGAGAAGAACGCCTCTTCATAAAAAATTGGCCACCAACTACCCACCCTCTATTATTATAAATCCATTATATCAGTAAGAGGTAAAGTCCCGGAATGGCAAAACGTCGAAGGCTCTTTGCCCTCGGAGAAGAACGCCTCTTCATAAAAAATTAGCCACCAGCTACCCACCGTCTATTATTATAAATGCATTATATCAGTAAGACTCAAGTCACGGAATGGCAAAACGTCGAAGGCTCTTTGCCCTCGGAGAAGAACGCCTCTTCATAAAAAATTAGCCACCAACTACCCACCGTCTATTATTATAAATCCATTATAATATCAGTAAGAGGCAAAGTCCCGGAATGGCAAAACGTCGAAGGCTCTTTGCCCTCGGAGAAGAACGCCTCTTCATAAAAAATTAGCCACCAACTACCCACCGTCTATTATTATAAATCCATTATAATATCAGTAAGACGCAAGTCCCGGAATGGCAAAACGTCGAAGGCTCTCTGCCCTCGCAGAAGAATGCCTCTTCATAAAAAATTAGCCACCAACTACCCACCGTCTATTATTATAAATCCATTATAATATCAGTAAGAGGCAAAGTCCCGGAATGGCAAAACGTCGAAGGCTCTTTGCCCTCGGAGAAGAACGCCTCTTCATAAAAAATTGGCCACCAACTACCCACCGTCTATTATTACAAATCCATTATAATATAAGTAAGAGGCAAAGTCCCGGAATGTCAAAACGTCGAAGGCCCTTTGCCCTCGGAGAAGAACGCCTCTTCATAAAAAATTAGCCACCAACTACCCACCGTCTATTATTATAAATCCATCATAATATCAGTAAGAGGCAAAGTCCCGGAATGGCAAAACGTCGAAGGCTCTTTGCCCTCGGAGAAGAACGCCTCTTCATAAAAAATTGGCCACCAACTACCCACCGTCTATTATTACAAATCCATTATTATATCAGTAAGAGGCAAAGTCCCGGAATGGCAAATCATCGAAGGCTCTTTGCCCTCGGAGAAGAACGCCTCTTCATAAAAAATTAGCCACCAACTACCCACCGTCTATTATTACAAATCCATTATTATATCAGTAAGAGGCAAAGTCCCGGAATGGCAAATCATCGAAGGCTCTTTGCCCTCGGAGAAGAACGCCTCTTCATAAAAAATTAGCCACCAACTACCCACCGTCTATTATTATAAATCTATTATAATATCAGTAAGAGGCAAAGTCACGGAATGGCAAAACGTCGAAGGCTCTTTGCCCTCGGAGAAGAACGCCTCTTCATAAAAAAATGGCCACCAACTACCCACCGTCTATTATTATAAATCCATTATTATATCAGTAAGACGCAAGTCACGGAATGGCAAAACGTCGAAGGCTCTTTGCCCTCGGAGAAGAACGCCTCTTCATAAAAAATTGGCCACCAACTACCCACCGTCTATTATTATAAATCTATTATAATATCAGTAAGACGCAAGTCACGGAATGGCAAAACGTCGAAGGCTCTTTGCCCTCGGAGAAGAACGCCTCTTCATAAAAAATTGGCCACCAACTACCCACCGTCCATTATTACAAATCCATTATATCAGTAAAAGGTAAAGTCCCGGAATGGCAAAACGTCGAAGGCTCTTTGCCCTCGGAGAAGAACGCCTCTTCATAAAAAATTAGCCTCCAGCTACCCACCGTCTATTATTATAAATGCATTATATCAGTAAGACGCAAGTCACGGAATGGCAAAACGTCGAAGGCTCTTTGCCCTCGGAGAAGAACGCCTCTTCATAAAAAATTGGCCACCAACTACCCACCGTCTATTATTATAAATCCATTATATCAGTAAGACGCAAGTCACGGAATGGCAAAACGTCGAAGGCTCTTTGCCCTCGGAGAAGAACGCCTCTTCATAAAAAATTGGCCAACAACTACCCACCGTCTATTATTATAAATCCATTATAATATCAGTAAGAGGCAAAGTCCCGGAATGGCAAAACGTCGAAGGCTCTTTGCCCTCGGAGAAGAACGCCTCTTCATAAAAAATTAGCCACCAACTACCCACCGTCTATTATTACAAATCCATTATAATATAAGTAAGAGGCAAAGTCCAGGAATGGCAAAACGTCGAAGGCTCTTTGCCCTCGGAGAAGAACGCCTCTTCATAAAAAATTAGCCACCAACTACCCACCGTCTAATATTACAAATCCATTATAATATCAGTAAGAGGCAAAGTCCCGGAATGGCAAAACGTCGAAGGCTCTTTGCCCTCGGAGAAGAACGCCTCTTCATAAAAAATTGGCCACCAACTACCCACCGTCTATTATTACAAATCCATTATTATATCAGTAAGAGGCAAAGTCCCGGAATGGCAAAACGTCGAAGGCTCTTTGCCCTCGGAAAAGAACGCCTCTTCATAAAAAATTGGCCACCAACTACCCACCGTCTATTATTACAAATCCATTATAATATCAGTAAGAGGCAAAGTCCCGGAATGGCAAAACGTCGAAGGCTCTTTGCCCTCGGAGAAGAACGCCTCTTCATAAAAAATTAGCCACCAACTACCCAGCGTCTATTATTACAAATCCATCATAATATCAGTAAGAGGCAAAGTCCCGGATTGGCAAAACGTCGAAGGCTCTTTGCCCTCGGAGAAGAACGCCTCTTCATAAAAAATTAGCCACCAACTACCCACCGTCCATTATTATAAATCCATTATAATATCAGTAAGAGGCAAAGTCCCGGAATGGCAAATCGTCGAAGGCTCTTTACCCTCAGAGAAGAATGCCTCTTCATAAAAAATTAGCCACCAACTACCCACCGTCTATTATTATAAATCCATTATATCAGTAAGAGGTAAAGTCCCGGAATGGCAAAACGTCGAAGGCTCTTTGCCCTCGGAGAGGAATGCCTCTTCTTAAAAAATTAGCCACTAACTACCCACCGTCTATTATTATAAATCCATTATAATATCAGTAAGAGGCAAAGTCACGGAATGGCAAAACGTCGAAGGCTCTTTGCCCTCGGAGAAGAACGCCTCTTCATAAAAAATTGGCCACCAACTACCCACCGTCTATTATTATAAATCCATTATAATATCAGTAAGAGGCAAAGTCACGGAATGGCAAAACGTCGAAGGCTCTTTGCCCTCGGAGAAGAACGCCTCTTCATAAAAAATTAGCCACCAACTGCCCACCGTCTATTATTATAAATCCATTATAATGTCAGTAAGAGGCAAAGTCACGGAATGGCAAAACGTCGAAGCCTCTTTGCCCTCGGAGAAGAACGCCTCTTCATAAAAAAGTGGCCACCAACTACCCACCGTCTATTATTATAAATCCATTATAATATCAGTAAGAGGCAAAGTCCCGGAATGGCAAAACTTCGAAGGCTCTTTGCCCTCGGAGAAGAACGCCTCTTCATAAAAAATTAGCCACCAACTACCCACCGTCTATTATTATAAATCCATTATATCAGTAAGAGGTAAAGTCACGGAATGGCAAAACGTCAAAGGCTCTTTGCCCTCGGAGAAGAACGCCTCTTCATAAAAAATTGGCCACCAACTACCCACCGTCTATTATTATAAATCCATTATTATATCAGTAAGACGCAAGTCACGGAATGGCAAAACGTCGAAGGCTCTTTGCCCTCGGAGAAGAACGCCCCTTCATAAAAAATTGGCCACCAACTACCCACCGTCTATTATTATAAATCCATTATTATATCAGTAAGACGCAAGTCACGGAATGGCAAAACGTCGAAGGCTCTTTGCCCTCGGAGAAGAACGCCTCTTCATAAAAAATTGGCCACCAACTACCCACCGTCTATTTCTTAATGTTCCACGATAGAATTATTGACACTGTCGTATATTCCGCCCTGCTTCCAACCACCCCCCAGGGGCCTACTTCGGTAGGTACGGGTTTGGCGAACCCGGGGTCCCGAGCCAACAGTCTCCCTCGAGTGGGCTCCTCTTCGTGGTTGAGGGAGATGGTCAACAGGCCCACCCACGTGTAGGCCGTGCGTGGAGACCCGTGTCGGTGGAAAGGTTTGTCCTGGTGGTTGAGGGATGCGTATCTGAGCTCGTAACAGTTTTTTCTGAATTCGGGGAGGGTGCGCATTTCTAATACACTACTTTGGCTTCTGCTTCGCCTAAACGGGAGGTTAGGGACTAAACCACCCCTAATCAATCGGCCAGGACTAGGTATTGTACCGACCTCCAGGGTGAGTGGGACGGCGAGCTCGCTATATCCCCTGTGTAGCCCTGTCATCCCAGTGGGGTGACCCCTTGTTGGACTCCGTGGTGGGTGGGGAGCACTGGGGGATGAAATTTAGACCTAATATTATGGTTAACCTACACCCCCAAAAAACAATAAACGTGGAAAGGATCTGTTTGAAAACAGTGTTAAACAAGTAGTTGAGTGTGGTCCTCGCTACTTAGTTATTAAACGAACGGAGGAAGGTAGAACGTTTTCTACGGTTAATCCGTTTATTATACAGAAAGGTCTTGACAATATAGCTGGTGCAGTTAAATCATGTACAAAATCTAGAAATGGCACGCTGCTGGTGGAAGCAACTACAGCATCCCAGGCAGCAAAGGTACTGAAAGCCAACATGCTGGGCAGTTATCCAGTCAAAGTGGAGATGCATAGGACCCTGAATTCCTCGCGCGGTGTTGTAAACACTAGCGCGTTGGATGGAATGTCCAACGAGGATATTCAGGAGAACCTCCAGGAACAAGGCGTAACTGCAGTCTATCGTGCCAAAGGAGAGAACGAGGGGATATGGTTCCTACTCGTACCCTGTTCCTGACCTTTGATCGGGTAGATCTCCCTCAAAGGATCAGGGCAGGATATGAAGTGATTGTGGTTAGACCATACATACCTAACCCTCTGAGATGCTACCAATGTCAGCGGTTCGGTCACACTAGTGCATTCTGTAAAGGCGCACCTACATGTGTCAGCTGTGGAGCCGGCATGCATGAAAATGCATGTACATCACCTCCGGTATGCGTAAATTGTAGCGGTGAACATCCATCAAGTTCACGAGAATGTCCCCGTTATATTGAAGAGCGAGCTATTCAGGAGATCCGGGTTAAAGAAAAGGTATCCTTTTCGGAAGCCCGGAAACTTCTATGTATTCTCAAGCCCTCTTCAACCACCTCCCGTACCTATAGCTCTGTGGCGGCTACTCCGTCACCGAAACGGGAGGCTGGTACCCAAACATCTGATATAAACGGGGCAACAATATCCGAGAAAGTTCTAGTGCCTAGATCGCAACCAAGAGCATCAGTAACAACATCTAAAACTCCGAGAACACAGACTACTGAAAATAACAAGTCAGTGAAGTCGCCTGAGAAAGCATCCACTTCTAACAACAGGACGAAATTGCCCATTGTATACCAAGCACCAGAGATCAAGTTCAAGACGCAGTATGATAGAACTGCCTTCCTGAAAGGAAGCACAAAGTCTGCTCCAGAAAAGTCCAAGAAACGTAGCCCTAGAGCGTCTCCGAGATCATCGTCGGAGTCATCTTCTGGGGAGGACCACGACCGGCGACCGTCATCTACGTCGGTCGGAATTTCCAATTGCTTCGAGCCCCTCGAATCGAAAGTTGTAGAAGGAAAACCGTCCTCTTCCATAGAGGATATGGAGCAGGAAACAGCTGACCACGCTGCTACATCTGCAGCAAAGAAGAGGCAGGATAAACCTGCCGAAACTAGCCCTACACCAAAGAAAAAGGGCAAATTGATTCGGCCACCCATGAAGTCGTCTTAATGTAGACTACCTTTACATCTTATATCCCATAGTTCCAATGGCTATCCTACAATGGAACATACGAGGATTAAGAGCGCATCGACCAGAATTGGAACTTTTGCTCAGTAAGCATCACCCCTTAGTGGTATGCTTACAAGAGACTAAGCTACGACCACAAGACAACTTTAAAATCAGACGCTACACACCACTGAGGTGTGATGTTGAAACAGAAGAGGGCATTCCTGCACACGGGGGTACTATGATGCTCCTCAGGGATGACATATTTGTAGATCCGTTACAGCTACAGTCTGATTTACAATCTGTAGCTGTAAGGATTAAGCTGCCATCAATAGAATTTTGCATTTGCACTGTATATCTCCCGCCATCAGATGACCTCTCGTTAGTTGACCTTGAAGATCTGGTTTCCCAACTTTCAACACCATTTCTAATAGTTGGAGACTTTAATGCCCATCACCCACTTTGGGGCTCAAATCGGGCATGTTCGAGAGGCAACCTCATTGCAAAATTCCTGGAGAGCAATAACTTGGTTCTCCTGAACACCGGAGAGCCCACATTCCTCTCAGACGCGTTTAACACCTATTCGCACATCGATTTGGCAGTGTGTTCATCCCAGTTAGCTGTTTCATTACAGTGGAATGTCATCTCTGATTTACATTCCAGCGACCACTTTCCATGTCTTCTTAGTCTCTTAGCACAAGATGTGTCTCCCTCACGTATCCCTAGATGGCGCTTTGATCGTGCCAACTGGAATCTTTACACCCAGTTGGCTGTCTTTGAATACAACGAGCACGATTCTGTGAATGATTTAGTCGATCATCTCACAGAGAAAATTCCCCCCAGGGGCCTACTTCGGTAGGTACGGGTTTGGCGAACCCGGGGTCCCGAGCCAACAGTCTCCCTCGTGTG
This sequence comes from Mantis religiosa, assembly GCA_030765055.1. NCBI lineage: Eukaryota > Metazoa > Arthropoda > Insecta > Mantodea > Mantidae > Mantis > Mantis religiosa. Next base: position 1,334,205 of record JAUKNK010000042.1, read on the forward strand.
GGCTCCTCTTCGTGGTTGAGGGAGACGGTCAACAGGCCCACCCACGTGTAGGCCGTGCGTGGAGACCCGTGTCGGTGGAAAGGTTTGTCCTGGTAGTTGAGGGATGCGTATCTGAGCTCGTAACAGTTATTTTTTCTGAATTCGGGGAGGGTGCGCATTTCTAATACACTACTTTGGCTTCTGCTTCGCCTAAACGGGAGGTTAGGGACTAACCCACCCCTAATCAATCGGCCAGGACTAGGTATTGTACCGACCTCCAGGGTGAGTGGGACGGCGAGCTCGCTATATCCCCTGTGTAGCCCTGTCATCCCAGTGGGATGACCCCTTGTTGGACTCCGTGGTGGGTGGGGAGCACTGGGGGATGAAATTTAGACCAACATTTATGGCTAAACTACACCCCCCAAAACACAATAAACGTGGAAAAGATTTATTTGAAAACAGTGATAAACAAGTAGTTGAGTGTGGTCCTCGCTACTTAGTTATTAAACGAACGGAGGAAGGTAGAACTTTTTCTACGGTTAATCCGTTTATTATACAGAAAGGTCTTGACAAAATAGCTGGTGCTGTTAAATCATGTACAAAATCTAGAAATGGCACGCTGCTGGTGGAAGCAACTACAGCATCCCAGGCAGCAAAGATACTGAAAGCCAACATGCTGGGCAGTTATCCAGTCAAAGTGGAGATGCATAGGACCCTGAATTCCTCGCGCGGTGTTGTAAACACTAGCGCGTTGGATGGAATGTCCAACGAGGATATTCAGGAGAACCTCCAGGAACAAGGCGTAACTGCAGTCTATCGTGTCCAAAGGAGAGAACGAGGGGATATGGTTCCTACTCGTACCCTGTTCCTGACCTTTGATCGGGTAGATCTCCCTCAAAGGATCAGGGCAGGATATGAAGTGATTGAGGTTAGGCCATACATACCTAACCCTCTGAGATGCTACCAATGTCAGCGGTTCGGTCACACTAGTGCATTCTGTAAAGGCGCACCTACATGTGTCAGCTGTGGAGCCGGCATGCATGAAAATGCATGTACATCACCTCCGGAATGCGTAAATTGTAGCGGTGAACATCCATCAAGTTCACGAGAATGCCCCCGTTATATTGAAGAGCGAGCTATTCAGGAGATCCGGGTTAAAGAAAAGGTATCCTTTTCGGAAGCCCGGAAACTTCTGTGTATTCTCAAGCCCTCTTCAACCACCTCCCGTACCTATAGCTCTGTGGCGGCTACTCCGTCACCGAAACGGGAGGCTGGTACCCAAACATCTGATATAAACGGGGCAACAATATCCGAGAAAGTTCTAGTGCCTAGATCGCAACCAAGAGCATCAGTAACAACATCTAAAACTCCGAGAACACAGACTACTGAAAATATCAAGTCAGTGAAGTCGCCTGAGAAAGCATCCACTTCTAACAACAGGACGAAATTGCCCATTGTATACCAAGCACCAGAGATCAAGTTCAAGACGCAGTATGATAGAACTGCCTTCCTGAAAGAAAGCACAAAGTCTGCTCCAGAAAAGTCCAAGAAACGTAGCCCTAGAGCGTCTCCGAGATCATCGTCGGAGTCATCATCTGGGGAGGACCACGACCGGCGACCGTCATCTACGTCGGTCGGAATTTCCAATCGCTTCGAGCCCCTCGAATCGAAAGTTGTAGAAGGAAAACCGTCCTCTTCCATAGAGGATATGGAGCAGGAAACAGCTGACCACGCTGCTACATCTGCAGCAAAGAAGAGGCAGGATAAACCTGCCGAAACTAGCCCTACACCAAAGAAAAAGGGCAAATTGATTCGGCCAACCATGAAGTCGTCTTAATGTAGACTACCTTTACATCTTATATCCCATAGTTCCAATGGCTATCCTACAATGGAACATACGAGGATTAAGAGCGCATCGACCAGAATTGGAACTTTTGCTCAGTAAGCATCACCCCTTAGTGGTATGCTTACAAGAGACTAAGCTACGACCACAAGACAACTTTAACATCAGACGCTACACACCACTGAGGTGTGATGTTGAAACAGAAGAGGGCATTCCTGCACACGGGGGTACTATGATGCTCCTCAGGGATGACATATTTGTAGATCCGTTACAGCTACAGTCTGATTTACAATCTGTAGCTGTAAGGATTAAGCTGCCATCAATAGAATTTTGCATTTGCACTGTATATCTCCCGCCATCAGATGACCTCTCGTTAGTTGAACTTGAAGATCTGGTTTCCCAACTTTCAACACCATTTCTAATAGTTGGAGACTTTAATGCCCATCACCCACTTTGGGGCTCAAATCGGGCATGTTCGAGAGGCAACCTCATTGCAAAATTCCTGGAGAGCAATAACTTGGTTCTCCTGAACACCGGAGAGCCCACATTCCTCTCAGACGCGTTTAACACCTATTCGCACATCGATTTGGCAGTGTGTTCATCCCAGTTAGCTGTATCATTACAGTGGAATGTCATCTCTGATTTACATTCCAGCGACCACTTTCCATGTCTTCTTAGTCTCTTAGCACAAGATGTGTCTCCCTCACGTATCCCTAGATGGCGCTTTGATCGTGCCAACTGGAATCTTTACACCCAGTTGGCTGTCTTTGAATACAACGAGCACGATTCTGTGAATGATTTAGTCGATCATCTCACAGAGAAAATTCTTTCCGCTGCAGAACAGTCTATTCCACGTTCGGCTACCCAACCCGGTCGATTTCCTGTCCCATGGTGGACCAACGACTGCCGGAATGCTATTCGTGCTCGTAGACGTGCTCTAAGGGTATTCCAACGACACCCTACGCTAAGTAATCTAATTGAGTATAAGAAAGCGCGTGCAAAATCTAGGCAAATAATTAAGGATAGCAAAAAGACCTCATGGAACAAATTTGTATCATCTTTTAACAGATGTACACCTTCATCTGTTGTATGGGATAAATTAAGGCGCGTGGCCGGAAAATCAACCCACCTGCCAATCGCTGGTCTGAAAACAACTGCAGGAGTTGTTGTTGATCCGTTTGTTGTGGCTAACACCTTCGGCTGTGCTTTCGCTGAGGTGTCTAGCTCATGCAATTATGCTCCTGAGTTTATCTCAATTAAGACTCAGGTAGAATCTCAAGGTTTCGTGTTTAGTTCCAGAAACCTTGAAGACTATAACCGCCTCTTCATCTTGGCAGAGCTAGAACACGCTCTTTCGTCATCGCGACTGACAGCACCAGGACCGGACGGAATCCACGTTCAAATGTTACAACATCTCTCACCTGAAGGTAAGGCATTCCTGCTCGAGGTCTATAACCGTGTTTGGGTTGATGCCACGTTTCCTGAAAAGTGGCGAGAAGCTACCATTATACCTATCTTGAAAGCTGGCAAGGACCGTCACCTCCCTTCTAGCTACCGCCCTATTTCCCTCACCAGTTGCGTATGCAAGGTGATGGAACGCATGATAAATGGGCGGTTGGTATGGTGGCTGGAAACGCACAACCTACTGAATAACATCCAGTGCGGTTTCCGACGACGCCGTTCAACAGTGGATCATCTTGTGTCCATGTCGACACAGATTATGAACGGATTTCTTAAGAACTGTCAAACAGTCGGAATATTTTTTGACCTCGAAAAGGCTTATGATACGTGTTGGCGGGCAGGGTTGCTATGTACTCTGCACACCTGGAATATACGTGGACGCCTACCACTCTTCCTTCAGGAATTCCTGAAAGACCGCGTATTCCGAGTAAGGGTTGGCTCGGTTTTTTCGAACCCTTTTGTTCAAGAGAACGGTGTACCACAGGGATCGGTATTAAGTGTTACGTTGTTTGCTATTGCGATTAATTCTATCTCGAAATGTGTACCTCCAGGTGTCTCGTCATGCCTATTTGTAGACGACTTTGCAGTCTACTGTACATCTCAGCGCACTCCGTTTTTAGAGCGCCGTCTTCAGACCACCTTGGACAACCTTAAGAGTTGGAGTTTAAAAAACGGCTTCCGATTTTCCGCTGAGAAAACCATCTGTGTAAACTTCTGGCGTCAGCAGAGTCGACTACCTCCAAGGCTCCGGCTAGGCGCTGATCTACTACGTTTTGCAGATGAGGCGAGGTTCCTTGGATTAATATTTGATAGAAAACTTAGTTGGTCGTCGCATATAGCACAACTGAAAGCACGATGTGACCGATCTTTGAATATCTTGCGGGTACTAAGTGGAAAATCGTGGGGAGCGGATCGTGCAGTGTTATTGCGACTTTATCGGGCACTCATCCGTTCCAAATTAGACTATGGTGGTATCGTTTATGGCTCAGCACGACCATCTGTGCTGAAGAGATTAGACACAGTCCATAACTGTGGCATACGTATAGCTGTTGGGGCATTTCCAACGAGCCGAGTTATAAGCCTGTATGCTGAGTCTGCAGAACCTCCTCTGCAGTACAGGCGCAACATGTTATTAGCCAATTATGGCTGTGGACTTAATTGCATGCCCACACATCCATCGTTTACGCCGTTCTTTAATACCTTCATGGACGTGCGTTATAGGAACACTACTATTAAACCAAAGCCACCTGGTTTTCGTTTCCGGGAGCTCCTTAGACATCTTGATACTGACATGCCCAAGATGTATCCTAGGGGGGAGAGGACATACCCTCCTTGGTTGTGCAGAGCGTCCCCGGTTGATCTGGGCATGACTAAATATGATAAATCTACCATGTCTATGTCTAGTATCCGCACATGTTTTTTAGAATTTTTATCGCGATATGAGGACCATTTTGTAATTTATACTGATGGCTCCAAGAACTCAAATGGCGTTGGTTGTGCTTACGTGTGTGGAACCGAACCCTATACATTCGGATTCCACACTAGCACTTCCATTTTTACTGCAGAGCTTTATGCAATATACCGGGCCATTTTACACGTACGCCGACGAAAGTTGGGGGACTGCTTAATCCTGAGTGATTCCCTCAGTGCACTTCAAAGCCTACGGCAGCTCTACAACTACCACCCTATTGTGCAGCGTATACAGGATGCCCTCCACGTTTTACACGCTTCTGGCGTTAACGTGGTGTGTGCATGGATCCCTGGTCACGTGGGTTTGCGGGGGAATGAAATGGCGGATTCAGCAGCCAAGACGGCTATCATGAAGCCCAGGGTTAAAATACCATCTGTGACATCGGAAGACTTTAGGGCCGAATTGCGGAGAGCTGTGCAAACCTGCTGGCAGGAAGAGTGGTATGCTCTCAACAATAATAAACTTAGATCTGTCAAAGAACTTCCGATTCCCTGGGTTACCTCCTGTCGGTCATCTCGTCGCGAGGAGGTGAGTTTGGCTCGGTTACGAATTGGGCACTGCATTTTTACTCATAGTTTTCTTTTTAAAAAGGAGCCTTCTCCACTATGTCCGTTTTGTAATGAAGCGTTGTCTGTACGACACGTGCTGCTAGAGTGTTTTCACCTAGCAGACCTTAGGACGTCTCTGCAGCTGCCGGTCAGCTTTGCAGAAATTCTAGCGGACGATCACGCAGTAGTGGAGAAGGTTTTTAGATTCTTTTCGAGATTAGATTTTAGGATTTAGGAAATAGAATTTATGGTTTTTGGATGTTTTTTTTTTCTATTCTTTTTTTTTTTTTTTCAACGCGTATATATTTGTTGTTTTTCTTTAACATAGTTATACTGTTTTAGAATGATTTATATCTGGCTTTTGCCATGACCATTTTCTTTTAAAAAGGGCGCTGATGACCTCTGTAGTTGAGCGCCCTTATACTCATCATCACTCATCACAGAGAAAATTCTTTCCGCTGCAGAACAGTCTATTCCACGTTCGGCTACCCAACCCGGTCGATTTCCTGTCCCATGGTGGACCAACGACTGCCGGAATGCTATTCGTGCTCGTAGACGTGCTCTAAGGGTATTCCAACGACACCCTACGCTAAGTAATCTAATTGAGTATAAGAAAGCGCGTGCAAAATCTAGGCAAATAATTAAGGATAGCAAAAAGACCTCATGGAACAAATTTGTATCATCTTTTAACAGATGTACACCCTCATCTGTTGTTAGGGATAAATTAAGGCGCGTGGCCGGAAAATCAACCCACCTGCCAATCGCTGGTCTGAAAACAACTGCAGAAGTTGTTGTTGATCCGTTTGTTGTGGCTAACACCTTCGGCTGTGCTTTCGCTCAGGTGTCTAGCTCATGCAATTATGCTCCTGAGTTTATCTCAATTAAGACTCAGGTAGAATCTCAAGGTTTCGTGTTTAGTTCCAGAAACCTTGAAGACTATAACCGCCTCTTCATCTTGGCAGAGCTAGAACACGCTCTTTCGTCATCGCGACTGACAGCACCAGGACCGGACGGAATCCATGTTCAAATGTTACAACATCTCTCACCTGAAGGTAAGGCATTCCTGCTCGAGGTCTATAACCGTGTTTGGGTTGATGCCACGTTTCCTGAAAAGTGGCGAGAAGCTACCATTATACCTATCTTGAAAGCTGGCAAGGACCGTCACCTCCCTTCTAGCTACCGCCCTATTTCCCTCACCAGTTGCGTATGCAAGGTGATGGAACGCATGATAAATGGGCGGTTGGTATGGTGGCTGGAAACGCACAACCTACTGAATAATATCCAGTGCGGTTTCCGACGACGCCGTTCAACAGTGGATCATCTTGTGTCCATGTCGACACAGATTATGAACGGATTTCTTAAGAACTGTCAAACAGTCGGAATATTTTTTGACCTCGAAAAGGCTTATGATACGTGTTGGCGGGCAGGGTTGCTACGTACTCTGCACACCTGGAATATACGTGGACGCCTACCACTCTTCCTTCAGGAAATCCTGAAAGACCGCGTATTCCGAGTAAGGGTTGGCTCGGTTTTTTCGAACCTTTTTGTTCAAGAGAACGGTGTACCACAGGGATCGGTATTAAGTGTTACGTTGTTTGCTATTGCGATTAATTCTATCTCGAAATGTGTACCTCCAGGTGTCTCGTCATGCCTATTTGTAGACGACTTTGCCGTCTACTGTACATCTCAGCGCACTCCGTTTTTAGAGCGCCGTCTTCAGACCACCTTGGACAACCTTAAGAGTTGGAGTTTAATAAACGGCTTCCGATTTTCCGCTGAGAAAACCATCTGTGTAAACTTCTGGCGTCAGCAGAGTCGACTACCTCCAAGGCTCCGGCTAGGCGCTGATCTACTACCTTTTGCAGATGAGACGAGGTTCCTTGGATTGATATTTGATAGAAAACTTAGTTGGTCGTCGCATATAGCACAACTGAAGGCACGATGTGACCGATCTTTGAATATCTTGCGGGTACTAAGTGGAAAATCGTGGGGAGCGGATCGTGCAGTGTTATTGCGACTTTATCGGGCACTCATCCGTTCCAAATTAGACTATGGTAGTATCGTTTATGGCTCAGCACGACCATCTGTGCTGAAGAGATTAGACACAGTCCATAACTGTGGCATACGTATAGCTGTTGGGGCATTTCCAACGAGCCGAGTTATAAGCCTGTATGCTGAGTCTGCAGAACCTCCTCTGCAGTACAGGCGCAACATGTTATTAGCCAATTATGGCTGTGGACTTAATTGCATGCCCACACATCCATCGTTTACGCCGTTCTTTAATACCTTCATGGACGTGCGTTATAGGAACACTACTATTAAACCAAAGCCACCTGGTTTTCGTTTCCGGGAGCTCCTTAGACATCTTGATACTGACATGCCCAAGATGTATCCTAGGGGGGAGAGGACATACCCTCCTTGGTTGTGCAGAGCGTCCCCGGTTGATCTGGGCATGACTAAATATGATAAATCTACCATGTCTATGTCTAGTATCCGCACATGTTTTTTAGAATTTTTATCGCGATATGAGGACCATTTTGTAATTTATACTGATGGCTCCAAGAACTCAAATGGCGTTGGTTGTGCTTTCGTGTGTGGAACCGAACCCTATACATTCGTATTCCACACTAGCACTTCCATTTTTACTGCAGAGCTTTATGCAATATACCGGGCCATTTTACACGTACGCCGACGAAAGTTGGGGGACTGCTTAATCCTGAGTGATTCCCTCAGTGCACTTCAAAGCCTACGGCAGCTGTACAGCCACCACCCTATTGTGCAGCGTATACAGGATGCCCTCCACGTTTTACACGCTTCTGGTGTTAACGTGGTGTGTGCATGGATTCCTGGTCACGTAGGCTTGCGGGGGAATGAAATGGCGGATTCAGCAGCCAAGACGGCTATCATGAAGCCCAGGGTTCGAATACCATCTGTGACATCGGAAGACTTTAGGGCCGCATTGCGGAGAGCTGTGCAAACCTGCTGGCAGGAAGAGTGGTCTGCTCTCCGCAATAATAAACTTAGATCTGTCAAAGAACTTCCTATTCCCTGGGTTACCTCCTGTCGGTCATCTCGTCGCGAGGAGGTGAGTTTGGCTCGGTTACGAATTGGACACTGCATTTTTACTCATAGTTTTCTTTTTAAAAAGGAGCCTTCTCCACTATGTTTTGTAATGAAGCGTTGTCTGTACGACACGTGCTGCTAGAGTGTTTTCACCTAGCAGACCTTAGGACGTCTCTGCAGCTGCCGGGCAGCTTTGCAGAAATTCTAGCGGACGATCACGCAGTAGTGGAGAAGGTTTTTAGATTCTTTTCGAGATTAGATTTTAGGATTTAGCAAATAGAATTTATGGTTTTTGGATGACATCTTTATTTTATTTATTTATTTATTTTTTTTTTCAAGGCGTATGTATTTTTTGTCTTTTTTAACATATACTGTTTTAGAATAATTTATATCTGGCTTTTGCCATGACCAGTTTCATTTAAAAAGGGCGCTGATGACCTCTGTAGTTGAGCGCCCTTATACTCATCATCACTCACTCACTCACTCCATCATAATATCAGTAAGAGGCAAAGTCCCGGAATGGCAAAACGTCGAAGGCTCTTTGCCCTCGGAGAAGAACGCCTCTTCATAAAAAATTAGCCACCAACTACCCACCGTCCATTATTATAAATCCATTATAATATCAGTAAGAGGCAAAGTCCCGGAATGGCAAAACGTCGAAGGCTCTTTACCCTCAGAGAAGAATGCCTCTTCATAAAAAATTAGCCACCAACTACCCACCGTCTATTATTATAAATCCATTATATCAGTAAGAGGTAAAGTCCCGGAATGGCAAAACGTCGAAGGCTCTTTGCCCTCGGAGAAGAATGCCTCTTCATAAAAAATTAGCCACCAACTACCCACCGTCTATTATTATAAATCCATTATAATATCAGTAAGAGGCAAAGTCACGGAATGGCAAAACGTCGAAGGCTCTTTGCCCTCGGAGAAGAACGCCTCTTCATAAAAAATTGGCCACCAACTACCCACCGTCTATTATTATAAATCCATTATAATATCAGTAAGAGGCAAAGTCACGGAATGACAAAACGTCGAAGGCTCTTTGCCCTCGGAGAAGAACGCCTCTTCATAAAAAATTAGCCACCAACTGCCCACCGTCTATTATTATAAATCCATTATAATGTCAGTAAGAGGCAAAGTCACGGAATGGCAAAACGTCGAAGGCTCTTTGCCCTCGGAGAAGAACGCCTCTTCATAAAAAAGTGGCCACCAACTACCCACCGTCTATTATTATAAATCCATTATAATATCAGTAAGAGGCAAAGTCCCGGAATGGCAAAACGTCGAAGGCTCTTTGCCCTCGGAGAAGAACGCCTCTTCATAAAAAATTAGCCACCAACTACCCAACGTCTATTATTATAAATCCATTATAATGTCAGTAAGAGGCAAAGTCCCGGAATGGCAAAACGTCGAAGGCTTTTTGCCCTCGGAGAAGAACGCCTCTTCATAAAAAAATTAGCCACCAACTGCCCACCGTCTATTATTATAAATCCATTATTACATCAGTAAGAGGCAAATTCCCGGAATGGCAAAACGTCGAAGGCTCTTTGCCCTCGGAGAAGAACGCCTCTTCATAAAAAATTAGCCACCAGCTACCCACCGTCTATTATTATAAATCCATTATTATATCAGTAAGAGGCAAAGTCCCGGAATGGCAAAACGTCGAAGGCTCTTTGCCCTCGGAGAAGAACGCCTCTTCATAAAAATTAGCCACCAACTGCCCACCGTCTATTATTATAAATCCATTATTATATCAGTAAGAGGCAAAGTCCCGGAATGGCAAAACATCGAAGGCTCTTTGCCCTCGGAGAAGAACGCCTCTCCATAAAAAATTAGCCACCAACTACCCACCGTCTATTATTATAAATCCATTATTATATCAGTAAGAGGTAAAGTCCCGGAATGGCAAAACGTCGAAGGCTCTTTGCCCTCGGAGAAGAACGCCTCTTCATAAAAAATTAGCCACCAACTACCCACCGTCTATTATTATAAATCTATTATAATATCAGTAAGAGGTAAAGTCCCGGAATGGCAAAACGTCGAAGGCTCTTTGCCCTCGGAGCAGAACGCCTCTTCATAAAAAATTAGCCACCAACTACCCACCGTCTATTATTATAAATCCATTATAATATCAGTAAGAGGCAAAGTCCCGGGATGGCAAAACGTCGAAGGCTCTTTGCCCTCGGAGAAGAACGCCTCTTCATAAAAAATTAGCCACCAATACCCACCGTCTATTATTATAAATCCATTATTATATAAGTAAGAGGTAAAGTCCCGGAATGGCAAAACGTCGAAGGCTCTTTGCCCTCGGAGAAGAACGCCTCTTCATAAAAAATTAGCCACCAACTACCCACCGTCTATTATTATAAGTCCATTATTATATCAGTAAGAGGTAAAGTCCCGGAATGGCAAAACGTCGAAGGCTCTTTGCCCTCGGAGAAGAATGCCTCTTCATAAAAAATTAGCCACCAACTACCCACCGTCTATTATTATAAATCCATTATAATATCAGTAAGAGGCAAAGTCCCGAAATGGCAAAACGTCGAAGGCCCTTTGCCCTCGGAGAAGAATGCCTCTTCATAAAAAATTAGCCACCAACTACCCACCGTCTATTATTATAAATCCATTATAATGTCAGTAAGAGGCAAAGTCCCGGAATGGCAAAACGTCGAAGGCTCTTTGCCCTCGGAGAAGAACGCCTCTTCATAAAAAATTAGCCACCAACTACCCAACGTCTATTATTATAAATCCATTATAATGTCAGTAAGAGGCAAAGTCCCGGAATGGCAAAACGTCGAAGGCTTTTTGCCCTCGGAGAAGAACGCCTCTTCATAAAAAAATTAGCCACCAACTGCCCACCGTCTATTATTATAAATCCATTATTATATCAGTAAGAGGCAAAGTCCCGGAATGGCAAAACGTCGAAGGCTCTTTGCCCTCGGAGAAGAACGCCTCTTCATAAAAAATTAGCCACCAGCTACCCACCGTCTATTATTATAAATCCATTATTATATCAGTAAGAGGCAAAGTCCCGGAATGGCAAAACGTCGAAGGCTCTTTGCCCTCGGAGAAGAACGCCTCTTCATAAAAAATTAGCCACCAACTGCCCACCGTCTATTATTATAAATCCATTATTATATCAGTAAGAGGCAAAGTCCCGGAATGGCAAAACGTCGAAGGCTCTTTGCCCTCGGAGAAGAATGCCTCTTCAAAAAAGATTAGCCACCAGCTACCCACCGTCTATTATTATAAATCCATTATATCAGTAAGAGGCAAGTCACGGAATGGCAAAACGTCGAAGGCTCTTTGCCCTCGGAGAAGAACGCCTCTTCATAAAAAATTAGCCACCAGCTACCCACCGTCTATTATTATAAATCCATTATAATATCAGTAAGACGCAAGGCACGGAATGGCAAAACGTCGAAGGCTCTTTGCCCTCGGAGAAGAACGCCTCTTCATAAAAAATTGGCTACCAACTACCCACCGTCTATTATTATAAATCCATTGTATCAGTAAGAGGTAAAGTCCCGGAATGGCAAAACGTCGAAGGCTCTTTGCCCTCGGAGAAGAACGCCTCTTCATAAAACTTTGGCCACCAACTACCCACCGTCTATTATTATAAATCATTATTATATCAGTAAGACGCAAGTCACGGAATGGCCCCCCCAGGGGCCTACTTCGGTAGGTACGGGTTTGGCGAACCCGGGGTCCCGAGCCAACAGTCTCCCTCGAGTGGGCTCCTCTTCGTGGTTGAGGGAGATGGTCAACAGGCCCACCCACGTGTAGGCCGTGCGTGGAGACCCGTGTCGGTGGAAAGGTTTGTCCTGGTAGTTGAGGGATGCGTATCTGAGCTCGTAACAGTTATTTTTTCTGAATTCGGGGAGGGTGCGCATTTCTAATACACTACTTTGGCTTCTGCTTCGCCTAAACGGGAGGTTAGGGACTAACCCACCCCTAATCAATCGGCCAGGACTAGGTATTGTACCGACCTCCAGGGTGAGTGGGACGGCGAGCTCGCTATATCCCCTGTGTAGCCCTGTCATCCCAGTGGGATGACCCCTTGTTGGACTCCGTGGTGGGTGGGGAGCACTGGGGGATGAAATTTAGACCAACATTTATGGCTAAACAACACCCCCCAAAACACAATAAACGTGGAAAAGATTTATTTGAAAACAGTGATAAACAAGTAGTTGAGTGTGGTCCTCGCTACTTAGTTATTAAACGAACGGAGGAAGGTAGAACGTTTTCTACGGTTAATCCGTTTATTATACAGAAAGGTCTTGACAAAATAGCTGGTGCTGTTAAATCATGTACAAAATCCAGAAATGGCACGCTGCTGGTGGAAGCAACTACAGCATCCCAAGCAGCAAAGATACTGAAAGCCAACATGCTGGGCAGTTATCCAGTCAAAGTGGAGATGCATAGGACCCTGAATACCTCGCGCGGTGTTGTAAACACTAGCGCGTTGGATGGAATGTCCAACGAGGATATTCAGGAGAACCTCCAGGAACAAGGCGTAACTGCGGTCTATCGTGTCCAAAGGAGAGAACGAGGGGACATGGTTCCCACTCGTACCCTGTTCCTGACCTTTGATCGGGTAGATCTCCCTCAAAGAATCAGGGCAGGATATGAAGTGATTGAGGTTAGACCATACATACCTAACCCTCTGAGATGCTACCAATGTCAGCGGTTCGGTCACACTAGTGCATTCTGTAAAGGCGCACCTACATGTGTCAGCTGCGGAGCCGGCATGCATGAAAATGCATGTACATCACCTCCAGCATGCGTAAATTGTAGCGGTGAACATCCATCAAGTTCACGAGAATGTCCCCGTTATATTGAAGAGCGAGCTATTCAGGAGATCCGGGTTAAGGAAAAGGTTTCCTTTTCGGAAGCCCGGAAACTTCTATGTATCCTCAAGCCCTCTTCAACCACCTCCCGTACCTATAGCTCTGTGGCGGCTACTCCGTCACCGAAACGGGAGGCTGGTACCCAAACATCTGATATAAATGGGGCAACAATATCCGAGAAAGTTCTAGTGCCTAGATCGCAACCAAGAGCATCAGTAACACCATCTAAAACTCCGAGAACACAGACTACTGAAAATAACAAGTCAGTGAAGTCGCCTGACAAAGCATCCACGTCTAACAACAGGACGAAATTGCCCATTGTATATCAAGCACCAGAGATCAAGTTCAAGACGCAGTATGATAGAACTGCCTTCCTGAAAGAAAGCACAAAGTCTGCTCCAGAAAAGTCCAAGAAACGTAGCCCTAGAGCGTCTCCGAGATCATCGTCGGAGTCATCTTCTGGGGAGGACTACGACCGGCGACCGTCATCTACGTCGGTCGGAATTTCCAATCGCTTCGAGCCCCTCGAATCGAAGGTTGTAGAAGGAAAACCGTCCTCTTCCATAGAGGATATGGAGCATGAAACAGCTGACCACGCTGCTACATCTGCAGCAAAGAAGAGGCAGGATAAACCTGCCGAAACTAGCCCTACACCAAAGAAAAAGGGCAAATTGATTCGGCCACCCATGAAGTCGTCTTAATGTAGACTACCTTTACATCTTATATCCCATAGTTCCAATGGCTATCCTACAATGGAACATACGAGGATTAAGAGTGCATCGACCAGAATTGGAACTTTTGCTCAGTAAGCATCACCCCTTAGTGGTATGCTTACAAGAGACTAAGCTACGACCACAAGACAACTTTAAAATCAGACGCTACACACCACTGAGGTGTGATGTTGAAACAGAAGAGGGCATTCCTGCACACGGGGGTACTATGATGCTCCTCAGGGATGACATATTTGTAGATCCGTTACAGCTACAGTCTGATTTACAATCTGTAGCTGTAAGGATTAAGCTGCCATCAATAGAATTTTGCATTTGCACTGTATATCTCCCGCCATCAGATGACCTCTCGTTAGTTGACCTTGAAGATCTGGTTTCCCAACTTTCAACACCATTTCTAATAGTTGGAGACTTTAATGCCCATCACCCACTTTGGGGCTCAAATCGGGCATGTTCGAGAGGCAACCTCATTGCAAAATTCCTGGAGAGCAATAACTTGGTTCTCCTGAACACCGGAGAGCCCACATTCCTCTCAGACGCGTTTAACACCTATTCGCACATCGATTTGGCAGTGTGTTCATCCCAGTTAGCTGTTTCATTACAGTGGAATGTCATCTCTGATTTACATTCCAGCGACCACTTTCCATGTCTTCTTAGTCTCTTAGCACAAGATGTGTCTCCCTCACGTATCCCTAGATGGCGCTTTGATCGTGCCAACTGGAATCTTTACACCCAGTTGGCTGTCTTTGAATACAACGAGCACGATTCTGTGAATGATTTAGTTGATCATCTCACAGAGAAAATTCTTTCCGCTGCAGAACAGTCTATTCCACTTTCGGCTACCCAACCCGGTCGATTTCCTGTCCCATGGTGGACCAACGACTGCCGGAATGCTATTCGTGCTCGTAGACGTGCTCTAAGGGTATTCCAACGACACCCTACGCTAAGTAATCTAATTGAGTACAAGAAAGCGCGCGCAAAATCTAGGCAAATAATTAAGGATAGCAAAAAGACCTCATGGAACAAATTTGTATCATCTTTTAACAGATGTACACCCTCATCTGTTGGATGGGATAAATTAAGGGGCGTGGCCGGAAAATCAACCCACTTGCCAATCGCTGGTCTGAAAACAGCTGCAGGAGTTGTTGTTGATCCGTTTGTTGTGGCTAACACCTTCGGCTGTGCTTTCGCTCAGGTGTCTAGCTCATGCAATTATGCTCCTGAGTTTATCTCAATTAAGACTCAGGTAGAATCTCAAGGTTTCGTGTTTAGTTCCAGAAACCTTGAAGACTATAACCGCCTCTTCATCTTGGCAGAGCTAGAACATGCTCTTTCGTCATCACGACTGACAGCACCAGGACCGGACGGAATCCACGTTCAAATGTTACAACATCTCTCACCTGAAGGTAAGGCATTCCTGCTCGAGGTGTATAACCGTGTTTGGGTTGATGCCACGTTTCCTGAAAAGTGGCGAGAAGCTACCATTATACCTATCTTGAAAGCTGGCAAGGACCGTCACCTCCCTTCTAGCTACCGCCCTATTTCCCTCACCAGTTGCGTATGCAAGGTGATGGAACGCATGATAAATGGGCGGTTGGTATGGTGGCTGGAAACGCACAACCTACTGAATAACATCCAGTGCGGTTTCCGACGACGCCGTTCAACAGTGGATCATCTTGTGTCCATGTCGACACAGATTATGAACGGATTTCTTAAGAACTGTCAAACAGCCGGAATATTTTTTGACCTCGAAAAGGCTTATGATACGTGTTGGCGGGCAGGGTTGCTACGTACTCTGCACACCTGGAATATACGTGGACGCCTACCACTCTTCCTTCAGGAATTCCTGAAAG